>CM064540.1:14250845-14934926 GCA_032716605.1 Paralithodes platypus
CCTCCCTCCTCCCTCCCGGAGGAGTTGCTCGCCCGCCTTGGCCGTTTTCTCTCGGTTTTTTGATTGGCTGTTGGTTCCTGGTGCCTTCTGCCGGCCTGCTGGCCAGGTTGGACGTAGCGGCCTGTGATTGGCTGACCACCGTGCCTTTGTGTGGGATCCTGGAGGGGTCGCCAGAGCAAGCTATTCGCCTCAAAGCTTGCACTGACTATGCATACCCTTCAAATGTCCCTTGCCCCCCTGTCTCCCGACTTCTAACCTATAGAGCACTTTCTCTCTCCTCCATCAACTTCTTACCATGCTCATTTTTCGACGCTATTTAATATCATAACTTCCCTTTGGTTCTGCACGATTTCAGATATCTGCCATCGTATTATATGCTGAAGCTCTCAGAATAACACATGTTTAGTTAGGCATTTTGGAAGGGTTTACCATGTATGTCTGTAGAGGTTTGACACACGTCACGGTGTCTCCCTTTCCTGTATCGTGGTATCTGCTGGGGGATTTCATGCTAAACTGGGATAATGCTGCCTGGTGTTGTGATTTCCGATGTGTACTAGGTGTTTGTTGAACCTGTAGAATCGCAACGGAGAACGTGGGAAGCCTAGGGTGGTCTTTCTGACTGTGTACCTTGTGAGTTTAGCACTGTGTGGCGAGTGAGGGCTTTTGCCGGGTCTGCCACCCAACACGGTGCTAACTCGTTTGCTTTGACTTGGGATAGGGTCCGCCAGGTAGAACCAGATACTAGGCGATCTGGATCTCTCAAGAGAGCACCCCGTCAATTAACTTAATTGTGGCCGCACAGCCTTAAGGACGTCGCCTAGGGCTACTTGTGCCGCTTGCCTCAGCCATTGTTTCCTAGCCTACTACATCCCAGCTAGACCCCTTTATTTCCCCTAGCATACACCAGATTGTAGACATTTATAAACTCTTTCTGTTATGTATGCATTATTATTCTGGCATTTAGTAGTCTAGGTTGTTTAAGATTCACAACCCTAGTAGGGGCTGTTTCTTTGATGAGGAAGTACTTCTTTTGCTGTTTGAGTTTCCGACTAGGCGCAGTTATTAGTATTCCCGTGCCAATTTAACCCGACATGTCCTTACAATTGGCATATCCTGTTTCCCTGCTTTATAACTACAGTTCAAAATCCGATACGATCATCTTAACCTAGCATCAGCACTTCCTTCAGAAGATTCCTGCTCGATGCTTTGGGACTTTCGTTCACTTTCTTTAGTATAGGATTGATAGTTTCTTATTGTTTAGAGTAACTTTAAATATACTTTACTTCTCGGTTTGCCTTACATCATTGGATTGATCTAATTAAGATCTCCTAAATTTTCCTAGTATACCTTTATTACCGTCCTTGTATGTTGTTGTGATCAGGCCCTGTATCAGAGATCATCAGCCTGTAGTAGTAGTGCACCTTATACTGAGTTCTAGGATACCCCCCATAGCGCAGATTTAACTCTGGAGGGTATAGGTGTTTTTGTGCGCCGTCATTATAAGTTCATGGGTTTGGATCTAGTGTTACCGTTGTGGCTGTGTGCTTGCCCTTCCTAGTCCAATAATTAAGAGCCCTTGTTTTTAATACGAGCCCCGTTCGTAACACCTGGTTATGTACTTTGAAACCCATATTTTCAAACATTAATATCCCAAGGTCTTGCACACTGTCGTTTCCGTGCTATTAATGTTGGTTAGATTCTGTTAAGTAATTTGTAATTTCTTTAACACCATTATTATATCTCCTTACCGTATTAATTGGAATTTTTCCTCATTGAATTTCATGTTTGTTTTCCCTGGTCCCCTGGAACACTACATTCATACTTCCTGCAGTCCGGCGGGCCCGTGTCCTCTTGTGTGTTTAACGATCTTGCTTAATTTTGTGTCACCAGCAAAAAGACGACAGCCGTACTGTGCCGGGTGTTGGTATCTATGTCCCGCAAATTAGAGTATGATGAAGCAGAAGGGGCACTAGGCCTGTTTCCTGGGGCACTGATCTTTTGACATCCGAATGCTCAGAAGTTACTTGGTTTACTGGCTGCCGATTTTGTTTTCGGTTTACGAGGATGATTTTTGTAATATTCCACCGTCCTATTTTTCCCCCTAGTTATACCTTTGCTTTCAGTGTTGTGGGCTATTCATACCATGGTCACATTTATCAAAACTGCCTTAGCAAAATCGGTGTAACTGACATCCCGTTTTTCTTTTCTTCTAGCGCTTTTAAAAAATTTTGTCATAGTGTTACCAAAAGTTGTGAGAGACATGATCTTCCTTCCCGCTCTGAACCCATGTTGACCGGTGTTGTTTAGTTCATTTGTCCTCCATGAATGTTGAAATTTTGCTTCGCAATACTGGCTCGAAAACTTTAAGGTATGTGAGAGGTTAGGCTACCGGGCGTGTAGTTTTTGTGGTAGTGCTTTACTCCCTCCTTTATGCAGTGGGGCAATTATTGCGTTTTTCAAGCTATCGGGTATGTTCACCAGTGTCTAGACTCCTTCTCCACATTATAGCCAGCCTTTTTGAGAAGTTTTCCTTACATTTTTTCATTAGCATCCAATTCCAAGAGTCCCCGCCTGGTGCCGAGTGGGATGGCATGTTGGAAATGGCCTCTTTCTATGTCTTTTGGACCGAAATCAATATCCAGCATCTGAGGGGTTTCCGGGGGGGAGGTTTCCATGAAAAATATATTTTGGTCTCTGATGACTTTTGTTTCATCAGGCTCACTGAATGCCATTTCATACTGCCTGCTTAAGAGTTCGGTCATTTCCTTTTTGTCCCCTGGGAAAGAGCCGTCCCCTTTGCTCAGTGGGCCGATGTTTGATGTTGTTTTAGCCTTTTGTTTGGCGTATGAAAAGAAGTATTTGGAATTTTCCTTTATACCTGCAATAGCTTTCCTCTCCTCTTCCATATGTTGTAGTTCATATGATATTCTTAGCCTTTGTTCAATTTCCACAATTTCTCTATCTATTTTCGACCTTTTGCCTATCCTGTAGATTTTGATGTGTGCGTCTTTGTGTGAGTAATTTTCTTCTTCTGTACAGACTCCTCCTTTCCCGATCTTGTTTGCTTCTTCGTTTTGTTTGTCTTGTAGGTGGCTACAGATTTGGGTCACGGTTTCTGTTATTAAGACTAGACATTCTGCTGGTGTCAGGTTATCCATTAAATCTTCCCAGTCTATTTCCTCCATTTCTTGATTTACCTCTTCCCACCCAATGTTTTTGTTATTGAGGCTAAATTTACTGACAGGGGCCGGTTTTTGTTCTCGATTCTGAGGTTGTCTGTACACTTTCTAAGGTTGTTTTGATCTCAATTAATTTATGATCTGAGTATGTTGTGTCCGATATGTTTAATGCTGTGTACTAGAGAGTCGTTGTTAGTGAAGGACCAGGTCTAAAATATTGTTTTCCTGTGTGGGTTCAGCAATATGTTGGGTAAGACTAAAAAAATCACAAAGTTCAAAAAGCTCTCTCGTATTAGTATTTGCTTCTTCGGTGTTATTTGCCACTAACTGGTTTTCTAGTTGTCTCCATTTAATGTTTGGTAGGTTAAAGTCTCCTAGCCATATAATATTTGGTGTTGGGTTCCCCAGGGTTTCCACTTCTGATTTTATTTTGTTGAGCTGGGTTTTGAATTCTTCTCGGGATGAGTCTGGAGGCCTGTATGTAACAATAACTGCTAAATTTAGGGATTCTATTTTAACTCCAAGTATTTCCAACCACTTCATTACTGTTATTTAGGAATTCAGTACATATCAGTGAGTCATGTATGTACAAGGCTACACCTCCATGTGATCTATGCGTTCTGTCCGCCCTATGTAGGTTGTAACCAGGAATCCATACCTCACTATCTTCCTGATCTTTTAATGTGAGTTTCTGTGACAGCCGCAAATATAGCGTTTCCTTCTTCTAGCAGGCCCCTAATAAAATGGTACTTTGTTCGTGGTTCTATTTTTTAGGCCTTGGATATTTGCAAACAAGATTGGGGAGGGATTGTTGGGAGTACTATGTGTACCTAATAGTCTTCGGGATGTATTGGCCACTCTTGGGAGGCCAGGAGGTGCTCGAGGTGTTCTATGTGCTCTTCCATCTCCCTCAGTCTCTTCATCTTCATCTGCCCTTTCCCTCCTTGCCTTTTTCCTCTGTCTCGTCCTCGCATAGCTAGAGAGTTTTTTGGGCTACCATTCGTGTTAGGTCTAGCATATCTCCAAGTCCCTTTAATATGAAAAGCTGGGCATTTCATATTGTAGCAGGTCTTGTTCTTAAGTGATGTCTTGCAAAGGGATGGGTGGTGGTATTTGCAGGTTTCACCAAATCTACATTTTCCATGACTGGTTATGTTGTTGCAAATTTTGGGATGAATTCCCATTATATTCGCCCTTTTGACCAAAGTAGCACCTTCTTTCCAGATAATATCTGCACACTGGTGTAGACAACCCCAGTAGGTGTGGCTGGGGCTGCAAGGGGTTATGTGGTGAGCTAAGTGTGGTTGTGGGTGATAGTGGGCTTGGTGTATGGGTGGGTGAGGCCTGCAGGGGGGTGGAGTTACGGGTCGGTTGTAGGTGGGCAGGTGGCAGTGGTGAGGGGGGAGACGATGTGGAAGGGGAGCCTGATATGGGGGCTTGTTGCATCCTACGTTCATCCTGCAATTGTATTTGATCAACAGCAGTAGGGTGATCAATGGCCATAGATGGGATTAATGTGATTGTTTTCTGGGTCTGGGGAGGTGTGGGGAGATGTGCGGCAGGGTTTGTGTATATATATGGTGCGAAAGGTTGTTGTTCGGCAGGCGATGTGTGTTGATGTGCAGGAGGCAATGTGGGCATTATCATGGGAAGGTGTGCGTGTGTGGGTTGTGATATTTGTATGGGCCCTGAGGCCCCAATAGTTCCCCATTTTCTGTGAAAGGTAGCTATGTCTCGGCTATATTTCAGTCTATCTTGTACTTCTGTATTTTCTACAGTCTGTATGACTTGCCATGTGATATCGAAACAACTATCGCAGAAATGGAGGTTCTTCCCTCTTGTATTGTACGCCTCATTTATTGGTGTCAATCCTATGCAAATCCAGTGGTATGGTTGCTTGCATATCCGACATGCGGTGCCTTCATGCATGTGTACATTCATCTTACAACTCGTACAGTTGTCTCTGGTAAACATTTTTGTTTGTTTTTTTGTTTTTGTTTTTCCACCTGCCCTTACATGGGGGAGAGAGAGAGAGAGAGAGAGAGGGGGGGGGGGGGGGGGGCTTGGAGGACAAGGAGGTGTTTGTTACGCGGTTTGTGGGCAGTGTGTGGGGGGGGGGGGGGGGGGGTTGCCATTCGTTTACCCTCGTTATGTTTAAACTTTAAGTAACTTTAAGTAACACTTTCAATAATTATCTTATGAAACAGAATTCTCACTGGCACTCTAGGAAAATAACGAACTTTCCAGGCTACCTACAGTATATATAGTATCTATTTTAATTTTCATATTTTACCTATCAACTTGATTCAACACTGCTCAGGTTCGAATTTTCACCACATTTGAGAGAGAGAGAGAGAGAGAGGTTCGATTTCTCGGCAGGCACACATGCAACGGAGCCGAAACCACAAGCCCGCCCACCACACTTCCAGGCGCTCCCTTCATATATATCGGCTCCTCATGCCAGGCGTCTGATGGACTATTATCTAGTCCAACTTGCGCCCGACCCCTTCCCCCAAATGACCACGTGTTCACTCATCTATTCATAGGAATTCTCCCTTCATTCCTGTTTATTACCACTTCCCTTGCCTGATCTATATTAATTCCTCTATCATCCAAAGTTTGTCTTAAACAGTCTCACCATCTCAATGGAGGTCTTCCTGCCCTTCTATCTCCCCTTGTATCTGACTCACACGTTCTCTGTGTAAGCCTTTCATCTTCCATTCGTTCAACAGCATATATATTTGTTTTTTTATTCTCTGTGGTTGTTTTGTTTTCTTATATTTAGAAATTAGGTCTTGCTAAATTGTTATTTCAACAGTGATTTTAATTATTTGTTTTGTCTGTACAGTATAGTGTGTCGTTCCTGTTTTGTTTTGTTTATTTTGTAACTTTGACATCGTAATTATTTGGGCAAATTGATAAGATTCCCCTCAAAATATGTATAATGTGGCTATGTTGGCCGTAAAATACTTAATTTTAGCTCTGTATTAAAAATTGTACTGTACTCATAATTATACTCCCTCACCAACTTCGCATCTTGTTGAGTCACTGTATGGAGCCCTCTGTGTTTCGGTAATGATGCATGTCTCATCCATGCGTCACCAATTACCGACCATTGCATTATCTCTCTTCAGTTAAGGTAGGTTAATGTTGTACATGCATTGTCTGTAATAAAGTTATTAACTAGCATCACTTATCTATATCAGTACTCTATACCTAGATGTGTGTGAATTTTGTATTTTGTCTGTTTGTTTTCTGTTTTGTCTTGTATTTTCCTGTTCTTGCTCTGTCTTGAGTCGGCCACCCCCAAGAAAATACAAACAAACAAAAATAATAAAATAGAGGAAAATAAAATAAAAAATGGGAAAAGTGGGGATTGGGCCTGAGCATATAGAATAAAATATATATATTTAAAAAAATATATAAATATATATAATTCATCACTTCTAACCTATTTGACATTAAATACAGGTTTTTCTCTCTCCCTCACCCATTTCACGACTTGTTGAGTCACTGGATGGAGCCTTGTGTGTTTGGGAATAGTGCCTGTAGCCTACCTGTCTTCACTGCATCACATTTTTCGGAATGGACAGTCAAGATGTAATAGCTACCCACACATTTCAAATATGGCCACCCCTTCGGGGATCACGGCGTCAGGCAATAGATAGATAGACATTTCAAATTTTTTAAAATAGAAATGAGATAATGAAACGCTTAATAAAATCACAAACACTGCTAAATGTGTGTTTAAAAGTTCTAGATTCAGATCCGTGAAACAATATTGTGACGCCGGCCAGCGTTGGCAGAATCGCCTCCCGGTAGCCACTAGCGCTCGCCAGGGCAGTGAAATGGGCTACAGTCTATCTACAATGTTGTACTTTCTTTCTTGTGAATCGTCATGTCACAGGCAGTATAGAAGTGGTCTTTATTTTCGCTTGTGACAATGCATTATATTTTATATCATGAGTTGAACATAAGATGCATTGTAGTGAAGGAGAGAGAGAGAGTGAGTGAGCAGGGTGGGGGAGGTGAGTGTTGCTTTTCCTCCTCCTCCCTCCCGGAGGAGTTGCTCGCCCGCGTGGTCTTTTCTCTCGGTTTTGATTGGCTGGTGGTTCCGGGCGCCTTCTGCAGGCCTGCTGCCTGGTGACGTAGCGGCCTGTGATTGGCTGACCACCATGCCTTTGTGTGTGATCCTGGAGGGGTCCTGAGGAGCTATTCTCTTCAGAGCTTGCTTGACCAGCATACCCTTAACATATCCCTTGCCACCTGTCACTGACTTCTACCTATAGAGCACTTTCTCTCTCTCTCTCAACTTCTTACCTCTCATTCTTCCTCTCTATTTAATATCATAACTCCCCTTTGGTTCTGCACGATTTCATATATCGGCCATCGTATTATATGCTGAAGCTCTCAGATATTATATGTTTAGTTAGGCATTTTGGAGGGATTACCATTTTGTCTGTAGAGGTTCGACACACTCACGGTGTCTCCCAGCCTATTCCTTGGCTGTCTGCTGGGCTATTTAATGCTAGACTGGGGTAAGGCTACTTGTGTTGTGATTTCCGATGTGTAACAGGTTTTGGTGAACCTGTACAATCGCAACGGAGACGTGGGAAGCCTAGGTGGTCTTTCTGACTGTGTACCTTGTGAGTTTAGCACTGTGCTGCGAGTGAGGGCTTTTGCCTCTGCCACCCAGCACTGTGCTAACTCATTTTGTTTTGACTTTGCGAGGGTCGCCAGGAGAGAACCAGATACTAGCGATCTGGATCTCTCAAGAGAGCACCCCGTCAATTAACGTAATTTGGCTGCACAGTCTTAAGGACCTCGCTAGGCTACGAGCCGCTTGCTCAGCCATTGTTTCCTAGCCTACGACATCCCAGCTAGACTTTATTAGCCTAGCAGACACCCGTTTAGAATTATAAACTCTTACGTTATGTACCCCCAGGGGGTAAGGGGGCCTTCATCTAATGGTGGAGGAAAAAAAGAATATGCCTCACGCATCCTACTGCGTGTCGTACAAGGCGACTAATAGGGGGGATGGCGATAGACTTGTGGACCAACAGCCATTACTAGACAATAAAGTCTTTATCTTAGCACTGTCTTGGTATGGTACTGCCGAGGCTGGTGGGGTGCGGATAGGTGCCACAGGGGACTGAGTCTTACCTGGACGCCGTTTGGCACCACACCTGTGTCGGCAACAGTGTTTGCATGTTGGAGCAGTGTTGGGGCAGGACTTTATTGTTCTATAGTCCAATTGCCTAATATACAGTAGAGTCTTGTTATGGTGCTGTCTTGTTGTAACACTGTTAAGGCTGGTGTGGTTGCAGATACTGCAGGTGCAAGTGCTCTAGGGGAACTCTGTTGAGTCTTGCTGAGGCACGGTTAGCACTATACCAACATCAGCCACAGTGATGACTTGATGAGCCAGTGCTGTGGCAGGACTTTATTGTACTACAGTACACCAACTACTGAAAGGCAACCCCGTCCGAGCCGTTACAATGCATGTAATGGAAAAATGACGTTAAACCAATGTATGTATGTATGCAGCATTCTTATTCACGTTGACCGTAAGCCTTGGTTGTTGTTGAGTTGCACAACCTGAGCAGTTTTTTTTTAGTTGCCTGACGAAGGACTTCTTTTGTTGTTGGAGATAATACTAGTGTGCATTTATCGTTATTCCCGTGTCAGTTGACACTGTCTGTCTCTACACTTGTCCTATATTGACCCTGCTTTATATAACAGTTCAAAATCCGATACGATCATCTTACCCCAGCATCAGACTTTCTTCAGAAGATTCCTGCTCGATGCTTTGGGACTTTCGTTCACTTTCTTTAGTATAGGAGTGACAGTTCATTATTGTTTAGAGTAACTTTAAATATACCTTCTTCTAGTTTGCATTAAATCATTGCAGTGATTTAATTAAGATCTCTATCTTTTCCTTGTATACCTTATTAACGTAATTGTATGTTGTTGTGATCAGGCTGTATCAGAGATCATCAGCCTGTAGTAGTAGTGCACTTATACTGAGTTACAGGATACCCAGTTATCGCAGATTTAACTCTGGAGGGTATAGGTGTTTTTTGTGCGCCGGCATTATAAGTTCAGGGGTTGGATCTAGTGTTACCGTTGTGGCTGTGTGCCTTTCTAGTCCAATGATTAAGAGCCCTTGTTTTATACGAGCCCCGGTCGTAACAATATCAATGCTCATGAATGCAATGTTTGGTTCACAATGATAGTCTCCTCATTCGTCAAATGCAAACAATAACCTGTGATATTGCCATTAGACTCATTTTGTTTTTCTTTTAACATTTTGGAGAACAGGTAAAACTTCTGACTGACCAAATTTATATATTTAGTATCATACCATTAAGTGGTTACTTCATTATGATAGTAGATATTATATATTTTATGAGGTTGACACTAACTACAACAGTGGATGTAAAGTTTGGTATGGTGTTCCTTTTTCCATATTTTGGCTATCATTTGACAACATTTCTTTAATAGGTTTAATAGGCTATACATATGTCACCTTTATAATTAAAATTGCAGTCAACCAACAGGCAGAAGCCACTTTCTGTTGGGAAGAATGCGCTCCATATGATATATATTTATAATACTATTCTATAGAACCACACTGACCCTATAGAATTGTATGTAATTATATGTTGTATGGATGTATGTATGTATTTACTATCTTTTCCTCTTTTCTTTCTGGGGGTGACCGAAGAGCCCGAATAAGGACAACACAACAGAAAACAATGAAAATATGAACACACAAAAACGAAATACAAATCCACACACATCTAGGTCACCCAAGAGAAGACCCTGAGACCCGGATCACCAAGGTCCTTCCAGCACTCCCCTGGCCCACGACCACCTGGAGAGGTTCTGGTCTCAGTAGGCAGACATGCAGCAAATCTGAAACGAGCAGCGCACCTTTCATATATACCAGCTCCCCGGGCCAGGATCCTGATGGACTATTATCTAGTCCGTGCGCCCGACCACCTCTCCCAAATGACCACGTGTTCACTCATCTATTCACAAGCATTCTCTATTAATTCCTGTTTATTATCACTTCCCTTGCCTGATCTCTTAGTCATTCCTCTATCATCCAAAGCTTGTCTTACACAGTATCTCCCCATGTATCTGACTCACATATTATTTTTGTAAGCCTTTCATCTTCCATTCATTCAACATGACCATACCAGCTCAGCACCCTTGTCCACTCTAACCGACAAATGTTCCTGCTACCCCACTCGCATACGTATCTCTCCATGTCTCATTCTATCTCTACGAGTAACTCCTCAAGCAGCTCATCTCCCATCATATCCAGCTTTCTTCTCTCGTTTGCTTTAAGAGCCCATGTTTCAGCCCCATACATCACTGTTAGCACAACAATCCCTTGATACATTGCACTTTTAACTTTCATTCTGAGATTTCATACCTTTCACATACTTCCCATTGCTCCAAAAACTTTCCTTCCTTCACATACTCTCTGTTTTACCTCCACTCCTGCTTATCGATCCTCCTAGATATTTAAAACACACTACTTGTTTCAATATTTCCCCATCCAGCCTCACATCTACATTCACCCTACGATCACACCTATTACACACCATTACTTTACTTTTATTGACGTTCATCTTCAGTTTTCTCCTCCCACAAACCACACAAAACTCTTTGACTACCCGCTGCAATTTCTCCTCAGAATCCGCCACCAACGCTGTGTCATCAGCGAACAGCAACTGATTCAACTCCCAATCTCTACCATTCTTTCTTACTAAACACAATCCTCTTCCCATAGTTCTCATTTTCACCTCCATCACCACACCACCCATAAACAGACATGGTGACATTACACAACCCTGTCGCAAACCTACATTTACCTGTGTGTATGTGTCTATGGGAGAATTGTGTTCTTTTATTTTGTTAACGTTTTTTTCCACATAGCGATTTTGATTAGTTTTTTTGCGTGTATCTTGTGTCGTCCCAGTTTTGGTGTGTTTGTTTTGCAAGTTTTACATTATAATGATGATGTTTTTACCACCATGCATTCCTTGCTGAATTGCTGGGCTTGGGTGGGTGCCTTGATGATGAGGGACTTCAGTGAACAGTTGCCACATATACAGTATATATATATATATATATATATATATATATATACACACACACACACACACAAAGAGTGTTCGTTCCCTAGGCTGCCTGGCTGAACAGCCCAGTGTCCCTAAGGAAGGCCATTGCCACACAGATATATATCTATTTAAATACTGTATATCAGCGCGGTAACAATGAGCCGTGATGTGGTGAAACCCCTGTCTATGGACAGTTAATACTCGAACAATGGCCAATGCCCGAGGGGGACCGTACATAATTATGTCCTGTACAATGAAAATGTGAAATAATATAATAGCTTGCAACAATATGCAGTATTTTATATGAATAATTTAACATATAATTGTTTTCGACCTTGTTCACAGAATTATAACTACAGTACATAATAATGTAATAACAATTAGGGTAGTGATCGAGAGAGTGAGAGCAAGAACGAAGAAATGGGTACTTGAAAAGTAGTGCAAGTTAAGGAATGGAAGAGGGTGTACAGACTTGGATTTTGTATAGAAATAGTTGCTGAGAAATATTTGGAGAAGAGTTGTATGCTGCCTTTATGGACTTCGAGAAGGCCTATGACAGAGTCGATTGATAAAAATTGAGTAGTGAAAGATATACAAGGAAGAGCAGTGCATGTTGGTGTACCACTACTAAGGGAAGGAAATGAGTGGTAGTTGCCTGTACTGCTTGCTGTCCATACAGTTCTGATGAGCGATAGTGAATAAGAGTTGCAGGGTTTGGCAAATGTGTGTGAAAAAAGATTCTGAAGGTAAATGCAGGGAAGAGTAAGGTTATGGTCTTTGAATGGGGTGCAGTCATAGATTGTGAGGTGATATGGTCATACTATGGAGAATGTCAGCTCATTTTAGTATTTGGGCAGTGTGTTGAGTTAAGATGGTAGTATGGAGGAAGAAGTGCAAGAGATGGTTCAACAGGGGAATTTGAATTTGATATGAATCTTGGCACCGCAACAGCAAGGTCATAATTATGGTGCCGAACAAGCTAACATATTTGCAGAAAACTAAAATCGTAAAAACAACATGTGTAAAATTAGATATCAAAGTAAAATCAATGCAATCATAAAAACTGAAATAGGCCAGCCTTTTTCAAAAATAAAAACACATCTCCAGGGGAACCAGCCTCCCATCCAAGCACCGAAGAGAGACAGTTAGTACCATCTGCCTTCCGGTGCCGCAAAAGCAACCTCCGGCGTAATTCGACCAAACTGGGACACTCGACCAACAAGTGCCTGACAGTAAGGGGAAAGAGACAGTCATCGCAGAATGGCGGTACACCTCCACACATAAGGAACTCGTGTGTTAGTCTGGTATGTCCAATGCGGAGGCGAGCCGAAACAGTTTCCAATTTGCGAGGGCAAGTTCTTGGCGAGACTAATTTGGTAATTTCCCTGAGCTTATTAACAGTAACACAATCCCACCGTGCCGTTCAACAGGGGAAAAGGGTTGTAGGAAAGCTGAAAGCAATAAGAACTATGGTGGTCAGCATGGAAGTCCTTGCATGATAGTGTAGTAATCCCAACTGCGTTATCATGGAAGTGTTAAAGTCCTTGCATGATAGTGTAGTAAATCACTTGTCTATTCACAAGCATTCTCCATTAGTTCCTATTTCATACCACTTCTCTTTCCCAATTTCTTTATCTCACAACGCTTTTACTACACATTCCATCTCTGAGGGCTTCCTACCCCTATACCTTCCCTTGTAATGGACTCTCATATTCTCTTTGTAAGCCTTTTATCAATGCTATTAAGGCGTTACAATTATACTGAGCCTAATGTGGACCAAATAATTTATAAATATATATATATATATATATATATATATATATATATATATATATATATATATAGGGGAGGTGTGGTGGAGAGGTCTTGCCACTGGCCTGGTAATCCAAAGGTCCCGGGTTCAAATCCCGATGTATCAATGGGAAGATATTATTGGGATGGAATTTGTGCTGTACCTGGTATCAGTGCATTACCACAAGCCCACCGAAACGTCAATAAAATACCCTCATTGTTCCCTGATTAAATAGCACTGTATGAATATTCCCATATTCAAAATATGCTATAGGGGTGCAATGCCTGGTGAATTATCTGCTCAACAGGTGGCGTTGTGTAAGTGTGAGAGTCCGAGTGTAGGGGGTGAAACAGTGAAGCACGGGAACGAGGTGGCTTCAGAGATGGGGTCGTTTCGGGCCATGAGTGAGCACCGTGCCTCATGTGAAGGCAAGATGGCAGGTGCTCGTTGTACTCTATGTGCTTCACATGTCTCACTCCCTAGACTGGAACAAGACCTCACGGGCTTCACTGTTCATTGTAAAGCGGTGAATGTTAAGGCTCTCAGCCTATGCCCGAGAGGAAGTAAGTTGGAATATAGAATAAAAAAATAAAAAAAAAATATATATATACATATAATATACAGGTATATATATATACCCGGTATATATATTGGTGTAGCCAGGTAATACATTTTCTTTAAGGCAGGCGAGGTTGAAGGAAATACATGTATCAGCATTAATTATTTTATTATTAAGGCTTTCAATAGAACGAACAGCAATTCTCAGGTGTTCTGGGAGATTGTGCAAAAGGTGAGCAAAATTCATGTTGATCCGACGCGTTTCGATAGACAACTATCATCTTCAGGGAATGGAAGGTAAGTGAATAGGATTTTTTTTTTTTTTTTTTAACGGGAGAGAGAGAGAGAGAGAGAGAGAGAGAGGCACCTCATAGTGGGTGGGGGGGAAGAGAAAGTAGGACAGATGAAATACAGTGGAAGAGAAAAGAGTTAGTGGGCCGTCCACCTTGCTGTTGTTGAGGGATGTTTATTACTTTATTTTGTTTGTCTAGTAATTTAAAAAAAAAACTGTTATTCATGCTTTAATGTTGTACTTTTCTAAGTAGTTTGGAGGCAACTGATGTTTTAGCGTGTCTCTTCCTTCTTTTGTTAGTGCCCATTCTGTGTCTTCTGGGTATTTGGCAGAGTTTTTTTTTTTTTTTTTTGTGACAGAAGAGATCTTTGGCGAAACGTGTAGTCAGACGCCTGTTTGTAGATTGAGGAGTCAGGACAGGAGGAGTTGGGGAAGGTGTAGTTGCAGGAGGTTCGTCTGGATGATCTTGTTGTTCTTCTTCATCTTCTGCGTCTTCCACTTCCTCATCTTCATCATCTTCTTCGTATTCATCATGGTCTTCTTCGGCGTTGTCCTCCTCTTCATCATCTTCTAAGTTGATGGAGTAGTTGTCTTCTTCAATGATGTTGGGTTGGTGTTCTCGTCTCCTTCATGGTTTCTGCCGCGTTCTTCTAGATTCAAAGACTTCTGGAGGGATGGAGATTGATGGCAAGCCATTGTGCTGGAGTAGTTTGGGAATGATCTGACAGAGGTTAACTTTGTTATGGCCGGCAATAGCTGTGGCAGCTTGAACACAAGCGTATATTTTGGCCATAGTGTCAGTTTCCTTGTGGTTTTGGGTCTTGTGTGTTTTCTCCCAGCGTTTTTGTCGAGCAAGATGTGATCCTTTCACTGAAACCCCTCCAGTAATTTGATGGGCTTCTGGTCCTTTCCTTCCAGGTTTAACACTGAAGATCACTGTCTCGCCTTCCCCTAGTGATGGAAAATACTTGGGGTTGTATTTTGATATAGACTTATGGTGTGCAAATATATCTATATTGTTGTCAGCTCTAGTTGTGAATAGGATATAACATAACAGCTTATTTATATGGCTAATTTAGATAAGTGGACTGTATATGTGATAATGAATAAGTATTAACCATATAGAATATAATTACCCTTAGATGAACTCAGCTGGTGATTGGAGGATGGCGGAAAATAGGCTAGATGACTGGAAGTGGTTAGTAAAGTAAACAAAGTATGAAAAGAGGTTACAATAGGCTATGATAGGCTAGATATTTACGTTAAGTTTGTGCTTAACTAACAAAGATGATGATGTAATGACTATATGGAATATGAGATGAAAGTGAAGCAAAAACACCTGATTATGAAACTAGGAAGAAGGCTTAGCGTGTGTAGCTGGGACGGAGGTTGGTTGGAGAGTGGCGAGCGCGTTATGTTCGTCTCTGTCGTGACATACCGCGCACGCGCATAACATATGGAAAATGTATCCCATCTTCTTTACAATGAGATACTTATAAACAATCTTAAATAATACAAATATATATATATATGGGAATTATAATCCTACAATACTTTCCCATATACAACTATAGAATAATATATTCTACCCAATCATGGAACGTTCGACCAAGGTTAAGGAAGCGTTCAACTTAAGACTACGGAATGATACGTAACGCTACATCAACCCAGATTACGTAACATCGAGACTGTTCATACTAGTTTGAGTACACTAAGTATGGACATATTCCCACCAACAGAAAATATACAAAATTTACATGATTAGATTTGCCCGGAGGCAATATTATCCCGCCAAACTTGGGAGGATATCTGGGCTGCCTGTCGACGTGGGCGTCCGCCAGACGCGTCAACAGGCTGCGCCGAAGTAGAAGCCAGAGAGGGGACTTCAATGGATAACTGATCCGAGGGGGTGTCCTTGCGATCGAGGTCACCCTCAAGAGGATATAGTCGGACTGTTGGCCGTGTGATTACTCCAGTCCTGGTGCGAACCCTTGCTACCCGAACCTCACCATCACGAACTGGTAATAACTCGTCTATCCGACCCAATTTCCAAAATGCGCGCGGGCCCTCCTCATGGATGGTTACCACGTCCCCTACCCTAGGCCAATGACCTTTTAATGGTGTTAGTTTATTCTTTTGTGCTTCCCTTAAAGTCACCAGATATTCTGTTGACCAGCGATGCCAAATATCTCGCGATAATTTACGAATGTATTTGTAGCGGGCCGATATCACTTCCTTACTTATGTAGTCTGGATCCTCCATAGTATCCTCGTCATGCTCTTCAGGAAGATCCCGCAGTCTGTATCCACGTACCAGTACTGAGGGTGTGATTGGGGTAAGGTCTTCCAAATCACCAGAAGCATAGTATAGAGGGCGATCATTTACGGTGGCTTCGATCTCCAAGAGTATGGTGTTGAGTTCCTCAATCGAGATGAGAGCTCTACCCAACACCTTCTTCAGACCCGCCTTCACGATGCCTATGGCTCTCTCCCATATGGCGCCAAACCAAGGCGCTCTGGCGGGAATGAAACGCCATTCACATTTTACATCTGCTAGGCAGGTCTGAATCTTAGGATTGTTGCTCACTTCTTTGAGATATGTAGATGCCCCTATGAAAGTCTTTGCATTGTCACTCAGCATGATACGCGGATATCCCTGTCTACTGCAGAATCTTTGGAAGGCATGTAGGAAGCTATCAAAAGTGAGGTTGGTGACCAGTTCCAGGTGAATTGCCCTGGTAACAGCACAAGTGAAAAGTATCATATACACCTTAAGATTGGGTGAATCTTTCACAGGGATTGCTCCACTGTAGTCAACCCCGGTAACTTTGTAAGGGTCACCTGGGGTAGTTCGCAGGTTTGGTAAGGGAGGAATTCCGACGGGATCATAAGGTGTTCCC
Organism: Paralithodes platypus; assembly: GCA_032716605.1. NCBI lineage: Eukaryota > Metazoa > Arthropoda > Malacostraca > Decapoda > Lithodidae > Paralithodes > Paralithodes platypus. The sequence goes on from CM064540.1 coordinate 14,267,701, forward strand.
TGTACTCTTCTACACTTTAAGCATTTGCGAAGGACTTTCTTGACCACCTGCCTGATTCTAGGCACCCACCATCGTTGTCTTACATAGGTGACTATATGACCAACCCCATAATGGCAACAGAGTCGGTGACACCTATCGATGATAAGATGGGTGAAGGGATTATTGGGGGGCAGTAGTATTGGATACTTACTTGCCTCAGAGAGGGCTGCCAATCGTAATCTGCCTCCGCAATGTATCAAGTCCCCCTTCAAGTGTAAGCCCAACTGATTGATCAGGTTATTCCTAGACTTTGTTCCCTTAACCAGTATTTTATATTCCTGCGTATATATTTCTTGTTGACAGAGCTTATGTAATAATTGATCTGCAATTCTGATCTCCTTCACATTGAGGTAAGCACTACCTGTGGGCGGTGTGCCTTTAATTTTTGCTTTTACATTTTCTACAAATCGTAACACCCATGCTGTAACACGTAACTTTTCATAGCTGCTGAATCTATCCCAGTCCCATAACCGTGTGTCTTCGTCAGGCACCGAGTCAATTACCGGTGCCACAATAGCAGTGTGTTGCTCGCTCAAATCTATATTCTCTGGCCATTCGTTGGGATCATTAAGCCAGCATGGGCCATTCCACCACAACGCAGAAGATTTGAGAAATTTAGCAGAGACACCACGAGTAATGCAATCACTTGGATTCTCTTTGGTAGACACATACCGGAACTGTGCGGTTGGGAGCAGGGTACGAATTTCTTCGACACGGTTGGTGACGTACACTGGCAGCTTCTTACGGCTATGTAACCAGTAGAGCGTAATTTGGCTGTCACTCAATATAACTGTCTCCGAGATATTTAGCAAATTTTTAAAAGTTTCCTCTACAAAGTGAACGAGTCTAGCAGCCAACAGAACTGCAGTCAGCTCTAATTTTGGGATGGAAAGGGATTTGATCGGGGCGACTTTCGCCTTCGCTATGACGAGACGGCTGCCACTTGTGTCAACAAAGTATATGGCGGTGCCGTACACGACCTTGCTAGCGTCTGAGAAGGCATGAATGGAAATAGGATGGTCCATGACAACTCTCCGAGGAAAATTAAAACCCCTACAGATCCGAAATAATGTCATCCCACTCCTGAACCAGATCGCCAGTCAAAACCTCATCCCATCCTAATTTTATCCTCCATAATTGCTGAAGGAATAATCTCGATTTGATCGACACCGGTAGAACTATCCCCAAGGGGTCAAAAGTTTAGCTGTCATACTCAAGCAAATTCGTTTTGTAATCTGCGGATATTGCGCGTACTGAACGCCGAATGAGAGGGTATCGGTGTCCGTTTTCCAAAACAACCCTAGCACTCTAACATGTTCCTGCTGTACAGCCGCCACACCATCCCGTTGCAGTACAGTCCGCAAAACAGAATTATTAGTCGCCCATTCACGCAAATGTAGATGGGCGTCATTCATAATCTCTCGGACTACAGCGTAGGTATCAACCAGGAAATCTTCTTCATTTCCTGTACCCAATAAATTGTCTATGTACAACCCTGACCGAATCTGATGAATAATCTGCGGATCTGCACTGACATAAGACAAATGTTTCAAAATGGTGGCGTTTAAAAGGAATTGTGAACAAGTCGCTCCAAATAAAACTGCCCGGAACCGGTAACAAATTAGGGGGGAATCCAGTTGCCTCGGATAACGATAGTGCTTGACGCTCAACCAGTGAGTATTCCTTAGGGGTTATCCCGATATGATCTAATTCCCACAAAACATTTAAGTCATTTTTGCATGGTGGAATATTACCAGTGGACATGTATTCGTCCATTGGTGTTACTGCTACTTTCAATACAGTAATTACTTCTGTGCTGGAGCTGGTAGGCTGTGTCACATATGAACCACTGATGGCGTACCCGTACTTGGTAGGAAGCAGAATTAGCCTACCTGACCTTTTATACCCAGGTCGCACTATATCGTAGTAGTGATCCGCACCGATGAGCAGCTCCAGCTGATCTGTGTCCGTTGCGTGAGGATCGGCTAATTTTATGCCTTTACTTTGTAAACTAACCAGTTTAGGCTTTAGGTTAAGTTCACCTTTATGTTTTGGCAATTCATCAACCACTATTGCGTCTAGATGATGAAATTTACCTCTGTGTTTGTATTGCAGTGCCACAACATTATATTCCCTAGAGGCCTATTTCCCGGTAAATCCTTGAAATCATAACTCCTCAGTTCCTTTAGAAATGTAGGAAAGGGAGGATAGAACAGAAGACTTCACAAAGGTCCTCTGAGAACATTGGTCAAGTAGCGATCTGATTTTAACACAATTATTATCCTTACCCTTTACCGGCAGCTGTACGGTGGGCAAGATTACTGTATTTTTACCTGTAGCAACGGACATTGTAGTTGAAGTAGCAGCAGTATGCTCTCTCTTGGTGTTATCCTCCGCTGGTCTACTTTCCTTCCCTTGTTTTTGTGTACACAGGGAATGAAAGTGTTTGCCCTTACAAAACTTGCAGCTTCTTACGTTAGGATTAGTACAACCCGAATGGCCATGGTTTTTTGACAAGCACCCAGTGCAGAGACGTAGTTGACGGGCTCTTTTAACTTTAACACCTTACGAGTGGCCTAGGCGGTTTATTTATATGTACCGCCCAGCGGGGTGTTTTTACCCAAAATAGGGCTGTTTACGTGATCATTTTCATGCCTAAATAAGACCCAGAGCGTAAAACAAGTATCTATCCCTGAAAGGGCATAAACAGAGCTTTCCAATGACACCATAACGATCCTTTTATGATGGCTAGTTTTCTTGCAACAACCGTGCAACGCGAGTGTAAAAAGCATGTAATTCGGCACTTTCCCCATACAATTCCGTATATAGCGAGTGAGAGAGGGAGGGAGGAGGTGGGATTCGTGTCAGTAGGTTCGCCGCGGTGGTCTGGAGCAGTCATACGCTCGCTACTCTCCTGCCACCACTTGTCTCTCTCTCTCAGCAACATTACGTGCTGAAATTGCCACACGACCTATGTCGAGCGCCGCCAGATAGTCCAGATTTATTATACTCGACTTATGTTGCTCGCCGCTAATTAAGGGTTATACTTCATACACTTGTACCATAAATGATTGGTGCCACTACACAGAACACAGTTGAATTTCCTGTACTCACTCTGGGCGGTAAATGTTGCCGTAGCAATGGGTGTACCCCCTACTCTGTCTTGACCCGCCATATTGTACACTTCAGCCTGGAGGCAATGAGTGAATTTCTTATAATCCAGGCTCGAGTCTCCCATTTCCCGTTTTATGGTTTCTTTTAGTGGTGATGGTAACTTATTGACAAGAGTCACCACACAAAATTCCTCCAAACAAATACCATGGCTAATGATTGACCTCATCACACTCTCTGTATTGGCATAGAAGTCCTTGAGGTCAGCTGTTTGGTGTTTGGGTGACACTAATTGATTGAATTTGGTAACATAAGCTGCATTGATTCGATCTGGATGCCCATATGTCTCTTGCAGGAGCTCAATTGCTGGGGCATAGCTTGCACTTTCGATTATGAATCCTTCGACTAGCTTATGTGCATCACCCTGAAGCTGACCCTTTAGATAGGTGAAGCGTTGTATATCTGTGAGGTCGGGATTGTCATGGATGGTACACTTGAACATCTCCCAAAATCCCGACCACATGGTGGCGTCACCTTCAAATTTATACGCAGGAATATAAAATACTGGTTAAGGGAACAAAGTCTAGGAATAACCTGATCAATCAGTTGGGCTTACACTTGAAGGGGGACTTGATACATTGCGGAGGCAGATTACGATTGGCAGCCCTCTCTGAGGCAAGTAAGTATCCAATACTACTGCCCCCCAATCATCCCTTCACCCATCTTATCATCGATAGGTGTCACCGACTCTGTTGTCATTATGGGGATGGTCATATAGTCACCTATGTAAGACAACGATGGTGGGTGCCTAGAATCAGGCAGGTGGTCAAGAAAGTCCTTCGCAAATGCTTAAAGTGTAGAAGAGTACAGGGAACACCTTATGATCCCGTCGGAATTCCTCCCTTACCAAACCTGCGAACTACCCCAGGTGACCCTTACAAAGTTACCGGGGTTGACTACAGTGGAGCAATCCCTGTGAAAGATTCACCCAATCTTAAGGTGTATATGATACTTTTCACTTGTGCTGTTACCAGGGCAATTCACCTGGAACTGGTCACCAACCTCACTTGTGATAGCTTCCTACATGCCTTCCGAAGATTCTGCAGTAGACAGGGATATCCGTGTATCATGCTGAGTGACAATGCAAAGACTTTCATAGGGGCATCTACATATCTCAAAGAAGTGAGCAACAATCCTAAGATTCAGACCTGCCTAGCAGATGTAAAATGCGAATGGCGTTTCATTCCCGCCAGAGCGCCTTGGTTTGGCGCCATATGGGAGAGAGCCATAGGCATCGTGAAGGCGGGTCTGAAGAAGGTGTTGGGTAGTGTTCTCATCTCGATTGAGGAACTCGACACTATACTCTTGGAGATTGAAGCCACCGTAAATGATCGCCCTCTATACTATGCTTCTGGTGATTTGGAAGACCTTACCCCAATCACACCCTCAGTACTGGTACGTGGATACAGACTGCGGGATCTTCCTGAAGAGCATGACGAGGATACTATGGAAGATCCAGACTACATAAGTGAGGAAGTGATATCGGCCCGCTACAAATACATTCGTAAATTATCGCGAGATATTTGGCATCGCTGGTCAACAGAATATCTGGTGACTTTAAGGGAAGCGCAAAAGAATAAACTAACACCATTAAAAGGTCATTGGCCTAGGGTAGGGGACGTGGTAACCATCCATGAGGAGGGCCCGCGCGCATTTTGGAAATTGGGTCGGATAGAGGAGTTATTACCAGGTCGTGATGGTGAGGTTCTGGTAGCAAAGGTTCGCACCAGGACTGGAGTAATCACACGGCCAACAGTCCGACTATATCCTCTTGAGGGTGACCTCGATCGCAAGGACACCCCCTCGGATCAGTTATCCATTGAAGTCCCCTCTCTGGCTTCTACTTCGGCGCAGCCTGTTGACACGTCTGGCGAACGCCCACGTCGACAGGCAGCCCAGATATCCTCCCAAGCTTGGCGGGATAAGATTGCCTCCGGGCAAATCTCATCATGTAAATTTTGTATATTTTCTGTTGGTGGGAATATGTCCATACTTAGTGTACTCAAACTAGTATGAACAGTCTCGATGTTACGTAATCTGGGTTGATGTAGCGTTACGTATCATTCCGTAGTCTTAAGTTGAACGCTTCCATAACCTTGGTCGAATGTTCCATGATTGGGTAGAATATATTATTCTATAGTAGTATATGGGAAAGTATTGTAGGATTATAATTCCCATATATATATATATATTTGTATTATTTAAGATTGTTTATAAGTATCTCATTGTAAAGAAGATGGGATACATTTTCCATATGTTATGCGCGTGCGCGGTATGTCACGACAGAGACGAACATAACGCGCTCGCCACTCTCCAACCAACCTCCGTCCCAGCTACACACGCTAAGCCTTCTTCCTATAGTTTCATAATCAGGTGTTTTCGCTTCACTTTCATCTCATATTCCATATAGTCATTACATCATCATCTTTGTTAGTTAGCACAAACTTAACGTAAATATCTAGCCTATCCTAGCCTATTGTAGCCTCTTTTCATACTTTGTTTACTTTACTAACCACTTCCAGTCATCTAGCCTATTTTCCGCCATCCTCCAATCACCAGCTGAGTTCATCTAAGGGTAATTATATTCTATATGGTTAATACTTATTCATTATCAAATATACAGTCCACTTATCTAAATTAGCCATATAATTGTTACATTTTCTACAAATCGTATCACCCATGCTGTAACACGTAACTTTTCATAGCTGCTGAATCTATCCCAGTCCCATAACCGTGTGTCTTCGTCAGGCACCGAGTCAATTACCGGTGCCACAATAGCAGTGTGTTGCTCGCTCAAATCTATATCCTCTGGCCATTCGTTGGGATCATTAAGCCAGCATGGGCCAAAAAGGGGGGGGGGGGGCAAACAAAACTCTAAAAACTGACCCCAGGCTTCTGTTGATCTCAAGGTGCTGATGCGGGCACCTGGGGCGGCCAGAGGAGTCACGGAAAAGAAAGGCCTGTGGACGGCTTGGTCAACGTACAAATCCCTGACGTAGGAGTGGCCCAAAATTGCCACCTTCCTAATTGGGGCTGGGTACACAGGCCTATCAACCACCGCTGGCTTAATGATCCCAACGAATGGCCAGAGAATATATATTTGAGCGAGCAACACACTGCTATTGTGGCACCGGTAATTGACTCGGTGCCTGACGAAGACACACGGTTAAGAGAGTAAGATGTGGTAATTTGACTGCGGATTTCTTTGGCTCTTTCCTGACCTCCTTCTTGACCTCTGTAATCAGGATCCCCTTCAGTGTGGCAACGATTACTTGTATGCCCTCCATATATAGGATATCCTCTCTGATCACCTCGATATACTCGGCGTCCTCGCAAGTGTCGGCCAGGTCCTCCTGTGTGACCTCATACTTGTCAAGTTGCTTTTGAATACTGAGCAACCTGGCCTCCACCTCCACTCTAGACGCCGAATCAAGGAATCCGTCAATATCAGAGGTCAAGACCGTCAAAGAGCCCGTAAGTCCAGCCCGACGCTTTTGTACACTTTTAGCCATGATTATACAGGAAGGAATTCTAATTACGTGAAATCAAACAAATAATGCCAGACCGAATAAGTTGCGGCCACAATACAGTACTCCGAGAAATCAAATAAATCGCGAGCCGAAAATAAAACACCCTCACAAAATGCGGAATAAGAATTGTGCGCAATGTAGACTAGCAATCTGGAGCTTTTCAATTTAACTCCTTACATAATAGTTATGAAATTATAGAATCATTACACCATAAGTTAAGAAAAGCCGGGAGGGAAATTTAGTACAATACAGCATAGGCCAAAAGTCTCCAGATGTCAAAAAGAGAAGTACTGTTTAAAGTTATAATAAATTAAAGAATTTTAAGAAAGAGTGAGCCTATAGGGTAATTGAAACAGGCTAAACTCAATGGGTACCGCTAATTTTATATTATTAAATTAATAAATGTGAAAATTGTACACAAGAAAAGTTCATCTCAAGAAGTCACAAGGAAAAAAGTTTTGAGTTGGATTAACACACACTCAGCCTATCAGCTATCATATTACCCTGCCTCCAGGGCACACGACGAGAGAAGAATTTAGAATGACATGTGAATCAAATAAAGAAGTTATTGGACAGTATAAATTTGATATAGAATGAATAACCTTAACTTTTGAAATTATTATACAGTACAGTATGGATGATTTTAATCTTAGTGCCAATCAATTGTTATATAATTTGGGCCTAAAGGTTTTACAATCAAAATGTAATTAATATACTGTACCGATTTGAAGGCTTACTAATCTAAGCTATACTGATTTTGTTGATCAACTCTAACGTCATGGTGGGCAAACATATCGTCGTATGACCTGGCGACCATGGCATATTCGTCTTGCATAAAGCACCGACGACAGGTGGCCAGGATCTCCGAATAGAGACGCTTTGATGCCTCGTGCGTGAGGTGTACCCCGTCGGGACTGAAGTCAGCCTCAGAGGTATTCATTGACTGATAGTGCGGTATTCATTGACTGATAGCGCTCCCGGGTGAATGGGATATGGCGCTTTAGCCATCGGTTAACCGCATTTCTAATGCGGTTAAACTCGTCCGTAGAGACCCCTCGTGGAGCCTACCGCTTCTCTACCCCAATCACCCGGACTTCTTCCGCCAAGAGCCGCACCACCTCCTCAGCTAGGACCTCAATCCCCTCCGCAATCCCTCTCGGACTGACCCCGCTCCTTATCTCATTTCCTCCTATCACCAAGAAGGTCAAGTCGGGCTTCAGCTCTAAAAACTGACCCCAGGCTTCTGTTGATCTCAAGGTGCTGACGCGGGCACCTGGGGCGGCCAGAGGAGTCATGGAAAAGAAAGGCCTGTGGACGGCTTGGTCCACGTACAAATCCCTGACGTAGGAGTGGCCCAAAATTGCCACCTTCCTAATTGGGCCTGGGTACACAGGCCTATCAACCACCGCAGGATAATCTTCCCCTACCCCACCACCCGCGGCACCATGACGCCAAAAGACACCATGACGCCATGGGCCATGAGGGATAGACGAAATATGGCACAAAAAAAAATTAACCACGTAGGCTAGGCCACCACCAACCACAAAAAAAGAGGGGGGGGGGGTGGCAAACTAGTGAAAGGTCGAAGGACCAATTATATGGCTAATTTACATAAGTGGACTGTATATTTGATAATGAATAAGTATTAACCATATAGAATATAATTACCCTTAGATGAACTCAGCTGGTGATTGGAGGATGGCGGAAAATAGGCTAGATGACTGGAAGTGGTTAGCAAAGTAAACAAAGTATGAAAAGAGGCTACAATAGGCTAGGATAGGCTAGATATTTACGTTAAGTTTGTGCTTAACTAACAAAGATGATGATGTAATGACTATGGAATATGAGATGAAAGTGAAGCGAAAACACCTGATTATGAAACTATAGGAAGAAGGCTTAGCGTGTGTAGCTGGGACGGAGGTTGGTTGGAGAGTGGCGAGCGCGTTATGTTCGTCTCTGTCGTGACATACCGCGCACGCGCATAACATATGGAAAATGTATCCCATCTTCTTTACAATGAGATACTTATAAACAATCTTAAATAATACAAATATATATATATATATATATGGGAATTATAATCCTACAATACTTTCCCATATACAACTATAGAATAATATATTCTACCCAATCATGGAACGTTCGACCAAGGTTATGGAAGCGTTCAACTTAAGACTACGGAATGATACGTAACGCTACATCAACCCAGATTACGTAACATCGAGACTGTTCATACTAGTTTGATTTTTTTTTTTTTTTTTAAGGTAGGGGGGGAAGAGAGGCACCTCAGAGTGGGTGGAGGGAAGAGAAAGTAGGAAAGATGAAATACAGTGGAAGAGAAAAGTTAGTGGGCCGTCCACCTTGCTGTTGTTGAGGGATGTTTATTACTTTATTTTGTTTGTCTAATCATTTTTGTTTTAAAAACTTTCATTCATGCTTTATTGTTGTACTTAAGTTACTAAAGTGCTGATAAGAATGATTTTAACTTAGGGATGTCTATGTCTGATCTGTTGAGTCTTGCTTTCAGTTTGTTTTTTTCCTTCATCTGTGATAGTTCGTTCCAAGTCTTCTTGATTAATATAATAATATGCTTTCCTCATAACGTCGGGATCTTGTTCAAAGACGTCACAGATGAATCCAATACTGCCCAGTGTTAGTTCTGCAAGCTCGATGGTGTCTTCTTCCGGTTCCGTCTCCTTGGCGATTTTTGTTATTGTCTCCGGGTTTGTCGGGAGGGGAAGGAGTGGTCCTGGGGATCTCTTTCTTGGCGATTTTGACTTGGTGTTGGGGGAAGTTGGTGGTGATGATGATGCTCTGGCTTCCTCGGCTTCCATTTGTGTTTCGTCCTTTTCTTGGTGTTCTTCATGGATGTGAAGAGTTGGAGATTCCTGTAGTTCTGGAACTCGATCTTGTGTCTTGGGGGGCTTCTTCTTTGTTGACGCCCTTTTGATGTTTGCAGGGGTCGCGGAGAAGGCCTTCTGAGGTATGATGATGGTGGGAAGATTGTTGTGTGACAACAGACAGGGGATTAGCTGGCAGAGTTGGTGTGTGTCTGGGCCAGCAATGGCTATGGCTGACTGAATACAGGCAAAGATCTTGGCCCTCAGTACTGCTTCCCCATCTGCTGTAGTTGTAGGTGGTGTCGACTCTGGTGGAACAATCCGTGGGGAGAAAGAGGAGCCCTTGACTGGAGCTCCTTCAGGGCCTGTGATGTTGGTAGCTTCACATCCCTGTCTCCCTGTTTTGATGGTAAAAGTCACTGTTTCACCATTTCTTAGTGAGGCTTTCTTCTTGCTGTTGTTGTTGATAATGTTGGTGTGGTGGCAAAAGACATCCTCGTTACTCTTCGTAGTTATGAAGCCATAGCCTGCCTTATAATTATACCATTTGACAGTACCACAGGTAATATTGTTGGTGGCCATGGTAGTGTGGAGAGGCAGGTGGTGGGGCTGCAAGCTGATCTAGTTTGAGTACACTAAGTATGGACAATTTATACATTTTAGGTAGATCACAGTAAGGTTTATTGGGTGTCGGCTAGCATATGATTGGCTAGTTGGCGACCAATGAGGCGAGCGCTTTTCCTGCCTCCTGGTTGGCTGGGAGGGTTCGTAGATGCTAGATCATAGAGTAAGAATACCTAAGAGGGGTGTCTTGGAAAATCAGCCGTGTTAATAGTAGTTGGCCATTATTTACAGATTTGGCTGGAACCCTGCACTAGATGGAGCTAGCGCATAGCTCCTCCCTATCGCGGGAAAATACTTCTGTCGTCTGTTTATTGACAGTACTGCAATGGTGTACACGTGTCTCGTGTAGAGTTTATAGAAACTCATGTAACTTGTTTGATATCACCATATCAGCCATAGTCATTATGAATACAATGATTTAAGAGTACACTGATATGCAAAATCACTCCAAAGTATTGCCTACACTGAAATGTGAACAATACTCCATTAACCCCTTCTGTACCGTCGTCGTATGTTATACTTTATTCTAGCAATATGTAGACAATTTTATACAGCTTAGAAAGGATCTGTGGTAGTTAAAAGAGTTGATTGAGATAGTTCAAAGCCTTATCATTGCTAAAGATCCTTCCTAAAGTGAATACAATCGATTAGTAGGAGCCAGAATAAAATCAAAAGACGTCGTCGGTATAGAAGGGGTTAATTACATAGCTTACCAAGCTGAACCAAGCCTCCGTGATGATGTAAGGAGGCTGTGGTTGACCTTGAGAATAAGGATATGGTTTGCAATGGATCATGAAGGTTGTTGATGATTATTTGATATTGACTAAATTTATTAACAATGAATGTAGCCTATATGAAAAACTAATCTCAATTGAAGACAAGTATTTACATAGTAATATAAGTTACTAACTTGGAAGTACACAGCCACACTCAAACTTTGGTCAAACATATAGGCTCTCCACGTCGAGAGAGGCGGTGATTTCCTAGAAATTTTACGAGACGCCCCCCGAACTAACAACCACATCACCGCCTCTCTCGACGTGGAGAGCCTATTCACCAACGTACCTGTGGACAGGACCATCAACTTAATCCTGCAAAAAGTTTACCATTGCCCTGACACCCAATCTTGACATACCGGAGAAGGCACTGAAGACGCTGTTGGAGCTCTGCACCAAAGAGGCACCTTTCCTCTGCCCCCGTGAAAACATGTACCAGCAAATAGACGGGATAGCGATGGGTAGCCCCCTGGGGGTCCTGTTCGCTAATTTCTTCATGGGAACTATAGAAAAGGAGCTCCTTGATGCCCACCGCCCCTCGGTCTACTGCAGATATGTAGACGACATATTCGTACTAGTAAAGGACCTCAACGAACTCAGGGACCTCCAGCATCGCTTTATGGCCGCCTCAGGACTCAACTTCACCTATGAAGAGACCACCAATGGACAGCTTCCCTTCCTCGACCTCCTAGTTTCGTTTAATAATCAAGAATTCAAAACTACCGTCTACACCAAACCCAAGAACAATGGCCAATGCCTCAACGGGGAAAGTGAATGCCCCCAACGATACCTGCTGTCCACCATCGCAGCCTACATCAGGAGAGCCCTCACCCATTGCACCGCGTGGAGCGACACCCATAAGGAACTAGAACGCCTTACCCAGGTACTCGTTAACAACGGATACTCTAACACAGATGTCACCAACACCATAAGAAAACACCTTGATAAATGGTACAACCAAGCCCCCCCTACTACCAACCCTACCAACGACATCACTATCTTATACAGCAACTACATGTCATCTGATCACAATACCGACGAATCCATCATGAAAGAAATCATTACCAAAAACGTCCTCCCCACCAACCCCGACCACAAAATAAAACTTATCATCTACTACAAATCCTCCAAAACCTCCAACCTCATCCTCCGTAACAGACCTATCTCTTCCAAGACTCCGAAAATAGACGACCATGTGATATACCAACACAATTGCAATAATGTGGACTGTGGACCTCAAACCTACGTTGGTATGACACAAAATCGTTTATCACGCCGTCTCACCCTCCATCTCCAATCTGGAGCTATCAAAGACCACTATAAAGCCCCCCACCACCAAGCCCTTACTCGCTCTGACCTAGATAAAAAGAGCAGGGTTCACTAGTCCGAGGGTTCACTAGTCCGAGGGTTCACTAGTCCGAGGGTCCACTAGTCCGAGGTATGTATGCATGTAATGTAATATGCATGGGCGGATCTAGGAATTCAGGAAGGGTGGATGTAAGTTGTAAGAAAAAGTTGATGACCGGGGGGGGGGGGGTGAAATGCCGGTAACACGCCATATTTTTGCCAAAAACCCTATGATTTTAAAGAAATTTCCAGTTTTTCAGAATTAAGGGGGGGGGGGGTGCAACCCCCTCATCCACAACCCCCCCTCCTAGGTCCGCCACGGATATGCATGTAATTTAATGTAGTATGTATGTAAATGCGTGTAAATCCGTGTAATAGCTTGCAATGTAATGGGATGTGATGGGACAATTAACAGTAAGCCCTATATGTAATAAATCAACACTATATGTGTAATATATGTAAATACTGTATAATAACGCCTCAAACGCACGCATTTGGTCAAACGCAAGTGTAATAAGTTACTAATAACCGTCAACATTACATGTAAATAACCCAATCTGAGGTAACTATGCTGTTCTTCAACAGTTATGATTCACGTGCGATGATCATGCGCGATCACTCTACCATCGTATTCTCTGCTCTAGTGTACTGCTCTACTTTTCTATACTGTAGTGTACTGTACCCTATCATGATCTGTACGTGTATATACTATATATACCCTAGTTTATTCTACTATACTATAGTCTATAGTACTATAGTCACGATAGTGTAGTGTACCTCAGCGTAGGCTATTCTCATTGAAACAATAAGCTATGATATTTAATTAGCTGTATTATTGATCCCTTGGCTTGAAGGTCATGACAATTAAGTTATAGCAGTAAATTGTGGCTATCATTAGACGATTTTGTACAGCTTATGAAGTGTGGGAATTATACGGGTAGATAATCTATACAGGCTACCGTTCTCTGATCGAAATGAAATCGTCTAATAAGCCAGAAAACAAATGCGTAATCGGATCTTGAAAGGTGCGTTTAACCCCTTCTGTACCGGCGACGTCTTTTATATTTTTAGTCTAGCTTTTAGACAATTTTGTGCAGCTTAGGAAGGATCTGTGGTACTTAAAATGGTGAATGTAGATTGTACATGGAAGAGTGCATGTATTGTGCCGTTGTACAAGGGGAAAGGAGATCGGCAGGAGTGTTCAAGTTATAGAGGTATTAGTTTATTGTCAGTGGTTGGAAAGCTGTATGGCAGGGTGTTGATAGAGAGGATAATAAAGTGTACGGAAGTTGCAATAGGAGAAGAACAGTGCGGTTTTAGGACGGGAAGAGGGTGCCTGGATCAGATGTTTGCAGTAAGACAGTTATGCGAGAAGTATTTAGAGAAGCATAAGGAGATATTTTGGGCATTTATGGACTTGGAAAAAGCGTATGATCATGTGGACCGTGAAGCAATGTGGAAGGTGTTAAGGATTTATGAAATAGGAGGAAATTTGTTAGAAGCAGTTAAGAGTTTTTATGAAGGGAGCAGAGCATGTGTGAGAGTAGGAAATGGTGAGTTGAGTGAATGGTTTGAGGTAAAGGTAGGTTTGCGACAGGGTTGTGTAATGTCACCATGGCTGTTTAATATGTTTATGGATGGTGTGGTGAGGGAGGTGAAAAGGAGAACTATGGGAAGAGGATTGGGTTTAGTAGGGAAGAATGGTAGAGATTGGGAGTTGAATCAGTTGCTGTTCGCTGATGACACAGCATTGGTGGCGGATTCTGATGAGAAACTGCAGCGGGTAGTCAAAGAGTTTGGTGTGGTTTGTGGAAGGAGGAAACTGAAGGTGAACGTCAATAAAAGTAAAGTAATGGTGTGTAATAGGGGAGAGCATAGGGTGAATCTAGATGTGAGGCTGGATGGGGAAATATTGGAACAAGTAGAGTGTTTTAAATATCTAGGAGGAACGATAAGCAGGAGTGGAGGTATGGAAGTGGAGGTAAAACAGAGAGTGTGTGAAGGAAGGAAGGTTTTCGGAGCAGGGGAAGTGGTAGTGGACAGGAGTGAATGGAGAATGCTTGTGAACACGTGGTCATTTGGAGTAAGGGGTCGGGCGCAAGTTGGACTAGAGAATAGTCCATCAGGCGCCTGGCCCGGGGAGACGATTAATATGAAGGGTGCGCCTGGAAGTGTGGTGGGAGGGCTTGTGGCTTTGGCTCCGCTGCATGTCTGCCTGCCGAGATCGGAACCTCTCCAGGTGGTCGGGGGCCGGGGGAGTGCTGGAGCGACCTTGGTGACCCTGGTCTCTGGGTCTTCTCCTGGGTGACCTGGATGTGTGTGAGTTTGTGCTTTTTATCTGTGTTTATTTGTTGTTTTATGTTGTTTTTGTGTTTTCCCTGTTCTTGCTCTGTCTTGAGTCGGCTACCCCCAAAATGGGGATTGGGCCGAGCATATAGATAGATAGATAGATTGTATGTAGCCTCTTAAATGCTACAAGTCCGTCCTAAGCTGAATTAAGTCGTATAACAGAAGGGGTTAGGTGGTTGATATCCCAACCCCAACCGTTACAGCCCGTTTGCTCAAGCCCTTCCTATTGCATCTCTCACTATTCTACCGCTAGTAATTGTACAATAATCAGTGTTCCTCATAGCTCTCTCAGTGTATACCAACCACCTCCTCTACGTAGGGTACGGTACGTAGTAGGCTACCCGTCTTGCAATATAATCTCACCCCTACTCTGTATACACAACTCTCTCCAACTGAAGAGTGAAACGATACGCGGATACTCCCAATCGTTCTTCTATTCAACATCTGAGCTCTGTAACTCTCTCCCTGAATCCATCTTTCCCTCATCCTATGACTAAACTTGCTTCAAACTCTGTGTGTCCAGGCATTTTGGCTTGACTGTTCCTTGATTTTGGCCGTCACTTTTTTCAACTCTGGGGAGGCACTTATCACAGGCAGTTTCATGTCTCTTGACATTGACCTATAGGCCTATAACTCACAAACGACTAGAGTAATAGAGCTAAATTTCTACCATTTGGGAAGGGTCAGACAGGGAATAGATAGGTGTGGGGTAGGTGCCTGAGTACCGTACTGTATAAACAGTACCGGTACACGCATATTAGGCCAATAGCCTATTAGACGATTGTATAAATTTTTATTCGGCCGCGTTACCGCCTTGCAAAGTTCGTAGTATACGCCAATCAAACTAGTTCAATGAAACTCGCTCATTTTCGCAATTAAAGTACATGCACACATAATTTTAACCAGAGCAACTCGGTAATAGTTACATTTACCCAGACCAAGCACTAATTATGCCTCAAATTATATAAGAATCGTGTTGATATTGATATTCGAAAGTGGTGGAATAACTGACAATCTATAATGTTTTTAATGTATCCTACTGCGTTCTTGCTAACTGGAATATACTAAATTTTATAATAAAGTATAGATATATTTAATAAAGATTTATATCGAATTAAGCTACCCTAGGCCCAAGTTTATATTATTGAAGATTAAGCTAAGGTTCTGATTTGACTTATCTAGACTGGCCTTGGCGCCCAAAAATCAAGCCTGACTGGATAAGCAAGCACAAACAATTCCGAAGTACAGAGCGATTTTATAGTGGTTGCCACATCAAAACAGCCTAGGTAAGTAATTTTATCGCGTTTTAAGCCCTATAACATCTTAAAGACGTACGATTGTATGCTGATTAGGCCTATATAGGAAATTTCGTCGGTGAAAAGGGCCAACTTACTCAAGGAACAAGGAACCCTGAATGTGTTTAGAACGAAACTCGCAAGTCGGCAATTGAAGAAGGATTTGGGGTAGCAAAAAGGGTTAAGTGAAATAGTTTGAAGCCTTATAATTGCTAGAGGTCCTTCCTAAGCTTGATAAACTTGCATCCCGTTGCTAACAACCAATTATCTTTTTCCCAAGCATAGAAAGAACATCGAAATCAGAATTATCCGCTCCCGATTTATCTTCCCGATTTATCATGGCACGAATAATTGTGCTTGGAGCCCGTGGAAAGGGAAAAGTTCTCACTCATGACGGCTACAAGTACCAAATGAACGTACAAACAGCTACAATTATGACATGGAGGTGCTGGAGAAAGCCATGTGGTGCAAAATTGAAGACCCGTCTATTCGACAGAGATGCACATGATCCACAAATAGTCATAATTAACATAGATGTTCATAATCATGAAGCCGATGAACAGATCATTGAAGACGCTCAGTTCGTCAACGAAGCGAAAGCCGCGATACTGGCGGATCCAACAAAACCCATCAAACGGTTATATAATGAAAAGGTTGCAGCTGCTCATCGGAATGCCGGAGGTCAGGGAGGTGGCGATCGGCCCCCAATTCTCCCGCAATTTTGCTCTGTTCGCTCGCAGATGGCAAGGTCGAAATCAAAGTTACTGCCTGAAATTCCTCACGACATCGCAGAAGTCACATTCGAAGGCAGTTGGAGAGAAAGTTGGCGCGGCGATCGGTTTATTCTATCTATCTATCTATCTATTGCCTGACGCCGCGATCCCCAAAGGGGTGGCCACGAACGAACCGCCCCCATGCACCTCTGTCCCCAGTCAGTCGACGCCCCTCCCCCCAACCAGCACCGCCTTCGTTCATGTAGTTCCTCACTCCATCCTTCCACCTCATATTCGGTCTACCTCTCCCCCTCTGTCCCTCCACCTCGCTCTCGTACACCCTCTTAGTCATTCTCTCGCTTTCCATACGTTCCATATGGCCGAACCATCTCAAGTTGTTCCTTTTCACACTTTCCAGCACATCTACCTCCACACCACCACTCCTTCTTACTTCCTCATTAGTCTGTCTATCCCTCCATGTAACTCCGCACGCACTCCTTAAGTAATTCATTTCCACTGCTCTCACTCTTGGTCTGAGTCTCTCAACCAACGTCCATGCTTCGCTTCCGTAAGTCAGTGTCGGGATTACCACACTGTCATGCAAGGACTTCTTCACTTCCATACTGACCACCCTATTTCTTGTTACTGCTTTTAGCGTTCCTACAACCCTCTTCCCCTGTTGTACCCTCTCCCGCACCTCTTCATCCATAGTTCATTCGGTTTATTCTCCATCAAGATAATGACTGGGGCATTGTGATATTTGCAACCCGAGCCAATATCACGGCCTTATCGCAGTGCCAGCAATTATACATGGATGCCACGTTTGGGACGACCCCTGAGCCTTACGAACAAATGTTCAACATACTCGGCGACTACCATAGCCGTGTAATTCCACTGATGTCTGCTCTGATGACGAACCGCACTGTTGGACACTATCGTCAAATTCTGCAACAAATTAAGCGCAAAGTCAGGAGAGTAACTGGCAATGACTGGGAGCCGAGAGCAGTGATGATGGACTTCGAACAAGCCCTGACTACATCGGTGGAAACAGAACTGCCAAATACTCGTTTAGAGGGATGTTACTTCCATTTTAATCAATCTCTGTGGCGTCATATTCAAGAGCTGGGACTGGCACGTGGGTACAAGCAAGACGAACGGTTACAGCGGTTGCTCCGCAAAGTAATGTCCCTGGGCTTCTTGCCGACCGCTCTTGTCCGAAACAACTTTCGACTGCTACGCCAAGAACGTGAACCACGAAGACTCATGAGAAGGTATGCTATGCTGTATGATTTCTTCGATTATGTCAGCAACACTTACGTCAACGGGAATTTTAGAATACCCCTCTGGAATGTGTACGACAAGAACATGGACTGTAGGACAAACAACAATGCTGAGTCCTTCCATCGTTCCTGGAACAACCGCTTGGGGGTCAGGCATCCAAATATCTGGATCTATATACGCCACCTGAAAGATCTTCAGGCCCTCACTGAAAGTGATATCCTTGCCATGAATCACGGAGGCCACCCAACAAAGCGAGCCCGCCGCTGGAAACTACTAGAGAACCGACTGGTGGCGTTGAAAGCGGAGTACGTGCGAGGAGACCGAGATCTGGACCAGTACTGGACTGCAGTGTCACATCTGGTTCACCGCTATTAAGACAATGACTAGTCTGTATCGGTCCCAAGTTAAAGCGGGACGCTTGACATGGAGTGTTCCCAGTTAATTTTAGACAAGGTCGAATTAATCATGTCCTAATTATGTTGTAATTGTGGTACGAAAAAAAATACGAATTTGTTTCATGCCTTTTAGAGTTCTCATTCATTCGGTTTGCATTAATTTCAGATCTTTTCCTTCCCACCTGCTGTTTGAATATGTTGTAATTATGTTGGAATTTTTGTGCCAGAAATGGAAAATTGGTTATATTCTTTGTAAAGTTTTCATACATTCAGTTTGCATAAATGTGTATGAATATATTGGAATTGTGTTGTAAATTTGGTGTAAAAGAAGACAAATTTTATGTTTTTTAAAGTTCAGTTTGCATTTGAGATCTTGTCCTTCACATCTGGTGCATGCATTATGTTGTACTTATGTTGTAATTGTGGCGCAATAAATGCTTAATTTGTTACATGCTTTTTAGCTTACTATTGGTAAAGTTACTGCCTGGTGCATGCATATGTTGTACTTATGTTGTAATTGTGGTGCAATAAATGCTTAATTTGTTACATGCTTTTTACCTTACCAGTATTGGTATAATTTGTTGTCATTGTCACTGCGCCGTCTTCTTCGCCATCAATAGCAATTTTCATTCATCTGTCTTCTTCGAAAGGATTCACTTGTACCTTTGCCCATCCGTCCCGTCCCGTGCCCGTGTACATCACATGCATATCACATTACATCACATTACATCACATGAATATTACATTACATTACATGTATATCACATTACATTACATGTATATCACATTGTAACATTACATACATATTACTTTACATGGATATTAAATTACATGCATATTACATTACATGCATACATACCTCGGACTAGTGGACCCTCGGACTAGTGAACCCTCGGACTAGAGGGACTTCCCCGATAAAAACACCTCCGTAATTGATAAAGAGACAGAACCCAGAAGACTTGCTATACTTGAAGCCCTATATATTCAAACTCTTAATCCTTCCATAAATAATCAAACTCTCGACCTCCAAATACTCCCATCAGGTAAACGTTACTCTCAAACACCCCCTAACATTACTCCCCTTACCACCCCGACTCTGCCCTTGGCCCCTCTCTCCTCCCCTCCCCTTCCCCGCCTTACCGTCCCCCCCCCTACTTCATTTAACCAACGCACGCCGCCCCTCAACCCTACGCTTCAAACTGGACCAGAAACCTGAGATACTACTGGCCCGCCGCCCCTCACAAGGGCCCTCCCCCCCCCCCCCCCCCCCCTCGCCCAGCAGACCCCCTACGACAACATCTAGCATCTACGAACCCTCCCAGCCAACCAGGAGGCAGGAAAAGCGTGCGCCTCATTGGTCGCCAACTAGCCAATCATATGCTAGCTGACACCCAATAAACCTTGCTGTGATCTACCTAAAATGTATAAAAAAGCTGTTATGTTATATCCTATTCACTGACCACGACGACCACTGCACCTCACCACTGACCACCTGCCTCTCCACTCGCTTTGTACCACCACTACCATGGCCACCAGCAATACCACAACCAGTGGTAAAGTTAAATGGTACAATTTTAAAGCAGGCTATGGCTTCATTACCACAACCAACAATGAGGATATATTTTGTCACCATTCCAATATCAACAACAACAACAAAAGCAGCAAGAAGGCCTCGTTGGAGAATGGCGAATCAGTGGAATTCAACATCTATTCCGGGAGGAAGGGACCTGAAGCCATTAACATCAAAGGCCCTGAAGGAGCCCCAGTCAAGGGCTCCTCATTCTCACTCCGGAATCATCCACCAAAGGCGACAACAACAACTGCAGCAGAAGGGGAAGCAGTTCTAAGGGCAAAGATCTATGCCTGCATTCAATCAGCTATAGCCATCGCTGGTTCGGATGAGCTTAGAATTTGCCAGCTGATCCCCTATCTGCTGCAGTACAACAACCTGCCTACAATCATCATTCCTCAGGAGGCTTTCTCTGCAACTCCATCAACCACCAAGAGGAAGTCACCAAAGAGGAAGAAGCCCACCAAGACCCAAGAAGACCCAGCTCCACCAAAGAAGCCGAGGAGTGCTCCAAAACAACAACTGCTTCTGCCAAGACCTCTCAGTCTATACAGAAGCCAAAAGGGGCACTCCTCCACAACATCAGCAGCTTCAGCTTCAGCTTCAACTTCAATTAAGGAGAAATCAACACCATCATCACCAACACCGGAGTCGACCTGCCATCAATTGGAGACACAGCAATCGGATGAAGAAGACTCCGAGGAAGAAGAAGAGGTGGATGTCGAGCTACTGGATGCTGAAGAACAAGAAGAAGACAAGACCTCCTCTACTCCGATCCAGTCTACCACCTCATCACCAGAACCGACCATCATGACAACTCCTCTCCCTCCTGTTCTAACACCACAAGTTGTGAGGGAGAAGCAGCCAGATTATGACCCAAACTTTGCTTTTGTGACAGATGAACAATTTATAAGTTTTGTAGAAGACCTTGAAACTTGTACTCTAGCTGAAATGAAACAAAAATACCCCTCTACCTGGCTTCATGAGTCGAGACTAACACCGGAGGGCAGAGCACGCGTATCGAAGGTTAAGAATCATATGAAAAAAAAGCTTAATAAATAACTAGAAATCCACCAAGAATCTTCAGCTTAACCATCCGCTTCATAAACAACACCATCTCCCACCTTCACCAACATCAACGGCCTTTCCACACCACCAGCACCACCTAGCACTCCACAAGATGCACTGATACTCGTCGACTACTCTTACTTATCACATCCAAGAATCACCAAAGAATTGCAAGGAGGACGGCCCTCCACCTTTTACTCTTCAACTTTGCTCTTCATTTCCATCTTTACTTCTCTCTAATCCTTAAGAGACCTCTCACCTCCCCAACCTGTCTATCCCCCCACCAGTTCCAGTTCCTATTCACTGATCAAAACAAACACTAATAAATTCACAGTCATTCCTCTTGGATCTAAGAGAAACGAGGACCTTATCGTTGATGAAGAACTAATACAGTTCCAACCCAACGGCAAGGCCCTCGGCCTAAAATTTCAAACACTAGCTACATATCAAATGTCAGTGAGAGAAAAGGCAAAGCAATCCACGCCCTCAGCAAACTCTTTAGACTAATAAACTTAGAAACGAGAATAAAACTCCATCTAATCAAAGCACTAGTACTTCCAATCTTAGAATACCCCCAATCCCCACCATTGCCTTAAGCAAAACTCAGATAAAAATTCTACGAGTGCAAAACAAAGTCCTGAGATTCGCAACAAACACACGCTACCCTTACGCTCACACCACCCAATAACTTCACCAGGCAAACGGTATTCTCCCACTTAATATAAAATTATATTAACAAGCCAAAAAGATATGGCAGACCATAGAAGCCATAGACGAAAACACATACATCACAATAATAGACAAAAGACAACACATAAGACACTTTAACAGAAACTTTCCAAGTAGCCTCAGTATCATAAACGAAGAGGAACCAGACCCTATTTATACCTAAATGCTTATCAGCTAGCTAGCTATCGTGACAGCAGGACCCACCTTAGCTTAGCTACAAATGCAACTAAATAAATGCAGGAATTTACAGCACTGTCACCAGCTAGGACCATAAGTCCTCAAACCTGCAATTACCACAGCTTAAGCCCATCTTGCAACATGGGCACAGAATACGTTTATCAAACAGCCCTCAACACCATTGTATTTTGCCATAGAAAATTATATATCACAGATTAGATTTAGAAAACAGCCCTCAGCACCATTGTATTTTGCCACAGAAAAATTATATTGTAAAATTATGTGAACAATAAACAAACAAAAACAGCAAGGTGGCCGGCCCACCAACTTTACTCTTCCACTGTATTTCATCTTTCCTACTTTCTCTTCCACCCACCCACTCTGTGGTGCCTCTCTCCACAGGGGGCACCCTGGGGTGGGGGGGGCTCTACCTTAAAACAAAAAAAATCCTATTCACTTACCTTCCATTCCCTGAAGATGATAGTTGTCTATCGAAACGCGTCGGATCATCATGAATTTTGCTCACCTTTTGCACAATCTCCCAGAACACCTGAGAATTGCTGTTCGTTCTATTGAAAGCCTCAATAATAAAATAATTAATGGTGATACATGTATTTCCTTCAACCTCGCCTGCCTTAAAGAATATATATATATATATATATATATATATATATATATATATATATATATATGCTAAAACCAACTTTAGCAATCCTTGGTCTGCTCTCTCCATTAATTTGCATTTTGCCACACCTAAATCCCCCACTTCTCAAAGCTTATTTCATTACATAACACCATGTATAAGAACATTAGAATTGTGTGGGTAAGATAAATATCTGACATACTTACACTTTATTCATCACCAAAATACAAATGATACTGTATTATGGTACAAATTATGATACTGTCCTGTGATACTGAGGCAGACTAGCATCAAATTTCAAAGTGTATTTATTTATACTATAAAAATATACGGTATATACTTAATTAACATGTATCATTGCACCAAAATTCTAGTGTATATATAATAAAATATATAGATTCTCATATGTTTTTTCAAACCCTATACTAAAGAATACTGTTAATACTGTATCTTTGGCACAAGTTGGATATCACAGAATAGCACAGCTTTTGATCTTACAAAATATAATTATGGAGAATTCCCAAACCATTCATATTTAAATTCATGATGTTAAGTATGATACATAACAAATCTTGGAAAAAAAAACAAGTGATGGTAAGCCATTCATAATTTGCAATTTTAGTTGAATGTTCTCATCAGATAGGGTATGTGGACATAGAGCTAGCCCCACGCCGTATATTCGATACAAAATTATGAGTAGTAAAACTACTGAGTATCTTACATAAAGGCCACACATAAAACTTGCCAGTACTAATGTATAGATAGTCACATTACGCTAGCTAAAGCTGTTAGCAAACACAATTTCCCAGATTTTTTCGTGGAAAAATGATTAGCAATAAGGCTTTTCTGTGTAGAAATCAAATGAGCAGACAATATGAAGAGAAAACTTCAAATATTTTCTTTAAAGGTGAATTCCAGGGATGAAACCTATTCAAACTACACTGTCCATTGGGATCTGCTTGGTGTTAGGTATATGATACTGGAGAACTTTCATCATTGTGTCCTAACAATATAGAAATATAGCTTATCTAATTTATTTTATGTGGCGCGAACTGGCGTATTTACCATGACGTAACTGTAGCCAATGGCGGGAACTCTCGACATGGGAAATGGGTGAATCTGTGATCTTTATGTGGGACACTCTTATAAATTGTATACATAGTTTACAGATCAACATTTGGCTTCACCACTGTCTGGTCAAGGGACAGCGATATATAAATTGAACAAAAAACGATACTATCATTAAGAATTAGGCCTTACAGCCGACCTGCCTAGATTCTGGACCAGGATAAAACACTCATAAACACTACCTGTATGTTTCTTGTTGGCGAGATGGAATTATTTCTTGATGTGCACCACATCTTCAGGACGTTGTTCTAGCTTTTACAGAGCTTGAGTATTGAATTGAAAGATATTAATTACGAAAAACAGACCGACAGTCCAGGACTGCATGTCTTGTTTACAAGCTAGGCTCTCTATACAATGGCGTCACTGCAGATCAGTTGAACTTGTCCAGCTGATCGCCGAGTTGCCAACGACATTATATACTAGTATTTTTTTCTGGAGTTTAATGGAATTATATTGATATTGCCCATATACTTATTACAATATATGCATGCCAAGTTATGACCCTGCATTAATCTTATTTTTTTCGTTCATCCCTGTAGTTCACCTTTAATGACAGGTAGATAAAAAATGTATCTATGCTAACTTCTTGAATGCAAAAATTCTTACTGAATTCTGTTAAATATATATTTTTTTCACAAACTTTAGAGTTGAATTATGATAATGAATATTCATTGTGGCCTGTATGTGAAACTAATTTGAGAAGGGTGTATAAACAGTGAAGAATATTAACTATATCTCATATCTCCTTATTATAACAGACTAGATACAACTGAAATATAATAATAATAATCATGTAACTTATTTTTCATATGGCGCCAATTCTTCTGCAGAATTCACTGGCACTCGATAATAAAAATATGCTTAATTTATTGTGACATTACATTTATGTACAACAAAAACATTCAAAATACTAGCAGTGGCAAATTGCTTATGCAGTACTCTATAGCTCTCCACTATGACACCTCTCTGGAGATCATAGCTTCTTTCGAAGAGAAAAGTCTTCAGTTGCCTCTTAAAGCATTCAACAGAACTCTGTTATATAACCTCGGAGCCATGTAGGAGAATGACCTCTCAAAGAAAGATGACTGCTGGAAGGTTCTTGGCTCGTCAAGGCACAAAGGGTCGCTATCTTGATGCACGGCTCCACCATGGCGCACTGGTGGACGCCTGAGCAGCTCGGCAAGATATCTATGCTCATTAAACCTGAGGACCATAAAAGTAACAAAACAACTTAAATTCTATTATAGCTGTTATTGGTATCTATTGTAGTTCTATGTGGTAGGAAGTAGGAGTTCTAGGTGGAACTCCCAAAAAGAGTCTAGCAGCCCTGAAATTTCTGTTAACATATAATTCGGAAGACATACCAAAAGGGCGTTGCAATAATCAACACACAAAAGAAAACATATAATTCGGAAGACATACCAAAAGGGCATTGCAATAATCAACACACAAAAGAAAAACCAGTGAAGTGAACCATCATCAAAAGGCACTGTATTTATGAACTACTTCACCCAGTAGAGATTTCTAATGTGTAGGTAGTAACTTTTAACAATTGATTTACATTCTCTTTAACCCTTCTTTGGCAGCGCGCAACTTATGTCGTGTGAAATAAATTTGGACTAAGTGGCGGTTCACAACTTATGTCGTGTGCCATTTTCAGCACGTAATGTTGCAGAGAGAGAGAGCTGAGCGGTGTGAGGAGCGTAGTAAGGCTATGACCGCAGCCCCCCACCACCGCGGTGGGCCAACTGAAGTGAAAACCACCCTTCCAGCCCCCCTCACACTCGCTACACAGGGAATTATGAAGGGAGAGTACCTAATTACATGGTTTTTGCACTCATGTTGCGCGATCGTTGCAAGAAAACCAGTGGTCGTACAAGGATGGTTGGGGTGTCATTGGAAAGCTCTGTTTATGCCCTTTCAGGGATAGATACTTGTTTTACGCTCTGGGTCTTATTTAGGCATGAAAATGATCACGCAAACAACCCTATTTAGGGTAAATACATCCCGCTGGGCGGTACATATAAATTACCGCCTAGGCCGCTCGTAAGGTGTTAAATTTTAGTCTTTAATTCACATATTCACCCACATTTCGAACAATGTGTACTGTTTATATCAATCTTATCATGATGAGAAAATATAATTCATCACAAAGGTTACTTGGAGACAATATACAGTACACAAATGTATTAAGAATTGTATGGCAGCCTGCAGCTCAGCAGAACGCCACGTGGGCTCAGCCGCTTCTTGGCCACTCGCTAGCACTCGCCGGGGCAAGGTATTTGGCTACAGTCTGTCTACAATGTTGTTCTTTCTTTCATAGTGGTCGTGTTGTTACAGACAGTCCCGTGGAGGTCTTTGTTTTCGTCTGTGACAACGGGAAGCATTTTATATCATGAGTTGAACATAGGATGCATTGTATATAGTTAAGGAGAGAGAATAATGTAGGCAGTGGGGTGGTAGTGTGTGCGTGCGTATACATGTGCTGTCTCCCCCCTCGCTTTGTAGGCTCGTGCGCGTGCCGTCTCGCGCCTCTTGATTGGCTGGTGGTTCCTGGCGCCTTCTGCAGCCCTGCTGCCAGGTGACGTAGCGGCCTGTGATTGGCTGACCACCATGCCTTTGTGTGTGATCCTGGAGGGGTCCAGAGGAGTTCCTTCCTCAGAGCTTTCCTGACTAGCATACCCTTCACATGTCCCTTGCCCCCCTGTCTCCCGACTTCTACCTATAGAGCACTTTCTCTCTCTCAACTTCTTACCTCTCATTCTTCTACTCTATTTAATATCATAACTTCCCTTTGGTTCTGCGCGATTTCATATATCGGCCATCGTATTATATGCTGAAGCACTCAGATAACACATGTTTAGTTAGGCATTTTGGAAGGGTTACCATTTTTTGTCTGTAGAGGTTTGACACACTCACGGTGTCTCCCTTCCTGTATCTTGGTGGTCTGCTGGGGGATTTAATGCTAGACTGGGATAAGGCTACTGGTGTTATGATTTCCGATGTGTACTAGATTTTGTTGAACCTGTACAATCGCAACGGAGACGTGGGAAGCCTAGGTGGTCTTTCTGACTGTGTACCTTGTGAGTCTAGCGCTGTGTTGCGAGTGAGGGCTTTTGCCTCTGCCACCCAACACTGTGCTAACTCGTTTGCTTTGAATTTGAGAGGGTCGCCAGGAGAGAACCAGATACTAGCGATCTGGATCTCTCAAGAGAGCACCCCGTCAATTAACGTAATTTGGCCGCACAGCCTTAAGGACTTAGCTAGGCTACGAGCCGCTTGCTCAGCCATTGTTTCCTAGCCTACTACATCCCAGCTAGACTTTATTCGCCTAGCAGACACCAGATTTAGATTATAAACTCTTTCTGTTATGTATGCATTATTATTCACGGCATTTATTAGTCTAGGTTGTTGTTGAGTTGCACAACCCTAGTAGGCTGTTTCGTTGATGAGGAAGTACTTCTTTTGCCGTTTGAGTTCCTACTATTGCGCAGTTATTATTCCCGTGCCAGTTAACCCTATATGTCCTTACAATTGTCATATCCTGTTCCTGCTTTATACTACAGTTCAAAATCCGATACGATCATCTTACACCAGCATCAGACTTTCTTCAGAAGATTCCTGCTCGATGCTTTGGGATTTCGTTCACTTTCTTTAGTATAGGAGTGACAGTTCATTATTGTTTAGAGAAACTTTAAATATACCTTCTTCTAGTTTGCATTAAATCATTGCAGTGATTTAATTAAGATCTCTATCTATTCCTAGTAGACCTTATTACCGTAATTGTATGTTGTTGTGATCAGGCTGTATCAGAGATCATCAGCCTGTAGTAGTAGTGCACTTATACTGAGTTATAGGATACCCCGTTATTGCAGATTTAACTCTGGAGGGTATAGGTGTTTTTGTGCGCCGGCATTATAAGTTCAGGGGTTGGATCTAGTGTTCCCGTTGTGGCTGTGTGCTTTCCTAGTCCAATGATTAAGAGCCCTTGTTTTATACGAGCCCCGGTCGTAACAAATGGCGACCTTGCTTAGGATTGTGTGAACTTAGAGAAATATTGCAGGAGTGTTGTGGTCATTTGTTTTTGTTTAAAGGAATATAGTGGACACGTGGATTTTTTTTTGGCAAGTAGTGTAACATTTAAGAGTGGAAATTCCCGGCGCGACCGAAGCCGCTCCAAGGACCCGTGCCCCCAGGGAGGGGGCAGGGGATGGTTGTGACGGTTTGGCTCCCGAAACTGCTCCCCGCGGCCGGCATCCGGTTTTCCTCCACTGGTCGTTGATTTTGTCTTCGGCAGTGGAGGGTCGGCAGCCATCCGCAGTTGGCAGTCTCGGGAGGTGGCCCCACGGCGTAGACGCCGCCACATCAGGACCTAATTTAAGAGACTGGATGACTCCGTTGTCGACTCCTGCCCGGGACGTAACACAGCACCCCATACCATTAAACACATCATAGAAGACTGCATTTCACACAACCACTTATGCCAACAACACAATCTACACTCAAGGAGAGCTCTGTGGGAAAGCCCGATCGTGGCCATGGCCTTCCTCAGGGACTCGGGGCTGTTCGGCCAGGCAGCTTAGGGAACAACAACAACAACAACAGCACTTAAGAGTCTTCGAGCATCTTGTATTTTTGAGTGAATATTGCTGCATAAGAGTTTAGGTACTTCTTTTTTTTTATAAACGTTAAGAATTTTCGGTGGACACTATGTCGGACGACGGATCAGTGTACTGTACAGTGAGGACACAGTACAGGAAACAGAAACTGAGGCACAGCAGCGGGCTTTGTTATATGACATTAGAGTTATAGCTAGTGAGGAGGATGCAAGGAAGTTTCTGGAGATACCTATTACTGTTGACCGGGTGTCGGGGATTGATCGGTATGGTCTCCAGTGTTTGGCCACGGTCATGGGGCATGTGGGCACAAGCAGCATGTCGAGAGGTGACCTGGTGGCCTGTGTGCTCGGTGGGGTGCGTGGGGCTTCGGGTGGAGCGGGAGCTGGGGCACTTTCGGCCCAGCCCCCATTCCACTCGACTCCTACCATGGCGCCCCCTCGGGCTCCGGAGCCGGGTACGGTCCCGCAGGCCGATAGTCACTGGCAGCGTGGTTTGCACTTGGGTGAGTCTCCAATTGTTGCATCTCCTCCTCCTCAAGGTTTAACTGCAGATATGCTCTTCCAGCTTGAGATGGCTAAGATGCAGCTGCAGCAGAAGCGGGAATCTGAGCAGCAGCAGCGGGAGTTTGAGATGGCTAAGATTCAGGCTGAAGAGAGAAGGGCCAGATATGAGCTCGAGCAATGGCAGCGAGAGAGTGAGGCTGAGGAGAGAAGGGCCAGATATGAGACTGAGGCTGAGGAGAGAAAGGCGAAGTACTGTGCAGACATAGATCTTGAGAAGTCTAGGGTGGAGTCGACAGGGCAGCGTCTCGGTTCTGGGAATCGAGGTCTTGATCAGTCGTTATCGCACCTGCTCAAGTTGGTCCCTGTATTTGATGAGTCAGGTGTCACTGAATTTTTTATGCGTTTTGAGAAGAAGTGCCGGGAGCACCAATGGCCCTAGGTTAAGTGGGCAGCCCTTGTTTCCTCTAGATTGATTGGCAAAGGACTCAAGGCATATGTGGGGTTGCCCTTGGAGTCGTGCATCGATTACGAGGTATTGAAGGAGGCTGTCCTGCGGGCATATGAGTTACAACCAGAGACGTACAGATTGAAGTTCCGGGGTGTAACGAAGGGTCGTGAGTGCACCTTTCTTGAGCATGCCCGGGATCTGTCCAATGCATTTAGAAACTGGCTGCGTTCTGAGAAGGCATCGACGTTTGAGGAGTTGAAACAGCTAATGCTTCTAGAACAATTTTTTAAGTGTACGGGCAGCGATCTGACGTTGAATCTTAAAGAGAAAAACCCAAGAACTCTTCAGGAGGCAGCTGAGATGGCTGACCTTCGGATGTCACTGATTCGTGGGTGCGGGCCTGCACAACGGAACGATGCAGGTAACAAGGGGCGCAACACTCCACCCCCCCGAGTCAGTGATACACCATATAACCATTACAGCAAGAGCAACGATACTAAGTCTGACCATAAACCTAATACCGTCCCGTTTAAGAAGGGTCAGGGCCCTTCCCCACCTCAAGGGAAGCCCAAGGGGGAGTTAGAGTGTTTTCATTGTCATGAGAAGGGGCATTTTGAAAGAGCCTGTCCAAGCCAGCTACCTAGTGCAGTTGTGTCTTTGGCTCGCAACATTGGGGTGTCCCCGAAGTCGTCTGAGTTTGCCCGGGGTATAACGTCAGAGGCTGGGACACAGCCAGTGGAGAAGAATCCGGAAGGCTCGAACCCTGTCCGCGATGTCTTTTGTGACCATCGAGGGCATGGCTGCGTGAGGTGGGCTGGTAAGAAGCATGGACTTGAGCTGTTGCGAGACACGGGTGCCTCTCAGACTTTGTTGAAGAACTTTACTGGAAGACCAATAAACGCGGACGGGTGGTTGTGGTGCAAGGTATCAATGCTATCAGGTCATACCCGTTGGTCAGGATGGAGCTGGAGGTGGATGGTGTGACACGAGAGTTGGATGTGGGTATTGTGGAGAACTTGCCTGTTGGGGGCGTCGACCTCCTTCTCGGCAACGACTTTGCGGTGCCTACTTCTGAGGTTTCACCCTTAGTCGTTGCCGAGAAGCCGGCCGACGTGAGTAGGGAGGAACAGGAGTGGGTAGAGAAGTGTCAAGTACAACCTATGGCGTGCGTTGTTACTGGACCTCTTGCATCCAAAGTGTCACAGCCTATTCCTCAGTCTTCTGATCAACGGAGGAACGGTTGGAAGAAGATGGCTAATGTTGGTAACAGTTTGAAGAGTTTAGTACCAGCAGCTCTTCTTGGCAACTCAGTATTGGCACCATTGTTGGAGTCTGGAGAAGCCCCAGGACCTGTCACAGCTAGTGAGGAGGTAGGGCAGGAAGAGACTCCGAGGCAGCAACGTTACACACGGAGAGAAAATAGGGTTGCTCAGTTTGATATTGGGGGAGGACTTGGTTTGCTTCGGAAGCATCTAGACAGGTTGGTTCCCTCAGATATTTGTAAACTGCAGTTGGAGGATCCGGAAGTTCAGAAGTGTGGTAATGGTGCTGTCGAGATCAAACACGAGGACGGGGAAACATGTCATGTGAACCTGTTGGAGGAGTTTGTGAGGCAACCACCTGAGCAGCCTGCTGTCCCTGCGTTGGTCTGCAGCGGCCAAGGTGGAGAAGGAGAGGGGGGCAGTAGGGCACAGGTGGAGGAGAGTAGGGATTATCATGTCTCGGCGGAGCAGTGGGCGGGGGACACGAGTCTGGTGGATGTGGAAGCGCTAGAGTACCTGCCTGAGCAGCAGTGTGCAGCGCTCCAGCACCAGCTCGGTTCATACCACACTGGTCGTGTCGAGCCCCTGAGCCTCACAACTCAGGCGGTGCAAGATGTTCCGCGGGCAGGTCATGTGAATGTTGGGAGACCGTTAGCCTCGTTGTTTCGGTGGTTCAAGGTGGGCGACGAGGCTTTGGCATGGTTGCCAAGGGTTGTTCAAAAGGAGGACTTTGAGCAGATTGGTGAGGTTGGCTGTGGCATAGAAGTGCCCAGTCATCGCATAGCCTCCCAATGCTGCTCTAGTCGATTGCAACAGCCGTACCATAGACCGACTGTATCTGGCCATGTCGCTAAAAGTGGTGATGCCGCGCAGGCAGATGTAGTCGTAAGGAATGCGGGGGTGCGCATGTACGGTATCGGCTGGGAAGCCTTAGCAATAAGGAACTATGGGAGTGACTGCACAGGTGGTACTGATTGTCCCTCTCATGACCTGGCTGTTCTAGGGACGAAGGTGGAGAAGGAGGGAGACTACAGGTTAGAAGCTGCGGTCTCGGCTGGGTTGTGGGAGGGCACTAGGCATGTTCTGCGAGATAAGTTGTTTAGTAGGCTGTGGCAGTGCATCCGCATGTTTGTTGCTTCTCCAGGCCTGATGTACGGGGTAGAATCCGACATGGAGGCTGGAGACAGTGCGAGGCTCAGTTTAATTCCCTACCGTATAAATCCTTCTAAAAAGTCAGTCGTGAAAACAGAGCTAGACGACATGTGGAAAAAGGGTCTGGGGGATAAAGGATATTGTGAGTGGTCGTTGCCAGTGAGTTTGCAACCTGAATTGAGTGGCAAGATCAGTGTGTGTGCATTATCCCTGACAGACACCTATCCATTGCCCAAGGGTCTGAGGGATAAGGTATGTCGTGAGTGGTCATTGCCTGTAACTTGGCAACCTGTGTTAAGTGGCAAGATCAGTGAGTGTGTTGATTGCGAGAGTGTGTGTGCAATATCCCTGACAGACGCCTATACCTTATCGAGAGTTGACGACACCATAGACCGCCTCGTGGTTGCATCACCTATCACGAAGGTAGAACTAGTGAAAGGTTATTGGCAGGCCCCGTTGCTGGAAAGAGCAAAGAGAAATGCCAGTCTTGTGATGAACTGGGCAGTTTGTCAGTGTCAGGTGTTGTTGTGCTGTCGGAACACAAGTTGGATGTGTGGCATGCTAAGGGCACTGATAATGTTTTGGCTGATTGTTTGTCACGGGAGGGTTTGGTTGCAGGAGAACCCTCGCCGTTCAGTCAGTGTGTGTTGAGAGTGGAGTAAAATTGGCTTGCCCCTGTAAGAGCAGCCGCCAAAAACATATTAAAAATTAAAATTCTATAGAAACTCTTTCTTTAATAGTTAAATTTGTTAAGTATGTTATAGCTAAAGTTCTGAGTCGAACCTGTGCTTCTCTCAGAAGGCTGGGCTAGTAGAAGCTCGCTTTAGGAGCATAGCAGTATGAAATTGTGTTGGGAGGGGTTATAATTTTGTTTTATGAGAACTGAGCTTTGCCTTCTTTGTTGCGAAGTGGTTAGGGGTGGCGAGTCTTATCGGGGTTCTGCTTGTCAGATATAGAGCTCATGGTTGAGCGTCTAATATCATGGGTGGGGTGTGACGCCTGCAGCTCAGCAGAACGGCTCAGCCGCTCGCTTGGCCACTTGCTAGCACTCGCCGGGGCAAGGTATTTGGCTACAGTCCGTTCTTTCTTTCATAGTGTTCGTGTTGTTACAGACAGTCCCGTGGAGGTCTTTGTTTTCGTCTGTGACAACGGGAAGCATTTTATATCATGAGTTGAACATAGGATGCATTGTATATAGTTAAGTAGAGAGAATAATATAGGCAGTGGGGTGGTAGTGTGTGCGTGCGTATACATGTGCTGCCTCTCCCCTCGCTTTGTAGGCTCGCGCACGTGCTGTCTCTCGCCTCTTGATTGGCTGGTGGTTCCTGGCGCCTTCTGCAGCCCTGCTGCCTGGTGACGTAGCGGCCTGTGATTGGCTGACCACCATGCCTTTGTGTGTGATCCTGGAGGGGTCCAGAGGAGTTCCTTCCTCAGAGCTTTCCTGACTAGCATACCCTTCACATGTCCCTTGCCCCCCTGTCTCCCGACTTCTACCTATAGAGCACTTTCTCTCTCTCTCAACTTCTTACCTCTCATTCTTCTACTCTATTTAATATCATAACTTCCCTTTGGTTCTGCGCGATTTCATATATCGGCCATCGTATTACATGCTGAAGCTCTCAGATAACACATGTTTAGTTAGGCATTTTGGAAGGGTTACCATTTTTTGTCTGTAGAGGTTTGACACACTCACGGTGTCTCCCTTCCTGTATCTTGGTGGTCTGCTGGGGGATTTAATGCTAGACTGGGATAAGGCTACTGGTGTTGTGATTTCCGATGTGTACTAGATTTTGTTGAACCTGTACAATCGCAACGGAGACGTGGGAAGCCTAGGTGGTCTTTCTGACTGTGTACCTTGTGAGTTTAGCGCTAGGTTGCGAGTGAGGGCTTTTGCCTCTGCCACCCAACACTGTGCTAACTCGTTTGCTTTGAATTTGAGAGGGTCGCCAGGAGAGAACCAGATACTAGCGATCTGGATCTCTCAAGAGAGCACCCCGTCAATTAACGTAATTTGGCCGCACAGCCTTA
This sequence comes from Paralithodes platypus, assembly GCA_032716605.1. Lineage (NCBI taxonomy): Eukaryota > Metazoa > Arthropoda > Malacostraca > Decapoda > Lithodidae > Paralithodes > Paralithodes platypus. The sequence goes on from CM064540.1 coordinate 14,301,388, forward strand.
AGGACTTAGCTAGGCTACGAGCCGCTTGCTCAGCCATTGTTTCCTAGCCTACTACATCCCAGCTAGACTTTATTCACCTAGCAGACACCAGATTTAGATTATAAACTCTTTCTGTTATGTATGTACTACCGCCAAGGTTTCGGGAGACTCGGGAATAGCCTGAATTCCATTTTCTCTCCCAGGCCTTGGTAGCTGGATACATATCTTTCTGCCTCACACATCAGGGCTATCAGGAAAACCCTCTTTATATAACATACACATCCAACTTCACGACATTGCCCTACATTGCTATCCTCTATCCATAAAACACTACTCTTCCCACTACATATCATACATGTAACACCATACACCTAACCCAATAAATATGGCAGTACAATTGTTAAGAGCAAACCTGGTGGTCCCTCGGATATCCACCCCCGGCAGGGTTGGGTCATTGACACAGGGCCCTCCCGGTCATCATCATGCGACTGTGTCAAGAGCATTGCAACGTCCCAAAGCTGCTCGTCGGTGCAGCTTTTTCTTTAGCAATATAAGGGGACTTCACTCTAACATCAAATCTGTACACCAATTTCTTCAAGCAGAATCCCCTACTCTCCTTTTTTTGACGGAGACTAAAGTAACATCCACATCTGACACGTCTAGATTTAATTTTCCAGGTTATCAACTGCTCCAAAATTTCAGACCTAAAGGAGGTGTATGTTGCTTCGCAAAATCTGAAATTGCCCTGGAGGAGGTTACTAGTTTCAATTGTCCCTATTTTGATTATTCTATATACAAATTAATTTCTGCTGGTAAACTTAAATACATATGTTGCATCTACCGTTCCCAAAATACTCCTCCAGAGCAAAGTCTTTTTGATTCTCTGTCCTCACAACTCAGTGTCCTCAACTTAAATGTTTCTTCTGAAATCACTGTGTTGGGTGATTTTAATGTCCATAATGTTGAATGGCTCACTCATTCAGCCAGGACTGATGATGCTGGTCTTGAATGTGAGCTATTTGCAGACTCATTTAATCTCACTCAACTAGTCAACCAACCCACCCGTGTACCAGATAATCCTAATCATAATTCCCATCTACTGGACTTATTTTTAACAACCAATTCAGAAAATTATGATGTTACAGTGAGGTCACCGCTTGGATCTTCTGATCACTGTCTGATACAGGCCACCTGTCTATCACCTACCACACCTTCCCACTCTGAACCTATTTTGGTGACTAAATGGCATTACGATAGGGCAGACTGGGAGGGTCTTCAAGGTTTCTTTATTGATATTCCCTGGACCTCTTTCTTTTCTAATGATGCACACTCCACCTTGAGCCACATACAAGATTTTGTAAAAATTGGAATGGAAACTTTTATTCCTCATCAAAAGTACAGTAAAAGATCTAATTCACCTAAATGGTTTGACCATAATTGTGCTAGAGTAACTGAACAAAAAGCAATAGCCTACAATGCATACACAAGATCAAAAATTCATGAAGCCTTTAATTAGTTTAGAAACATCAGAAATCATGACAAAACTGTATTAAACCTAACTAAATCAAACTTTCTCCACAAGCAGGCAAATAAACTTCTAAATAATCCAAATGATAACAAAATATTTTGGTCTACTCTTAACTCATTTAAATCCAACTTCACTACTGCTTCATCCATTCCACCATTAAAATCTCCGACTGGCAATCTTGTAAGTGACCCACGAGGTAAAGTTAACCTTCTTGCGGATATTTTCTCCACCAACTCAACCTTAGATGAAATAAATAAAGATGTCCCTGTACTTAATTTTAATTCGCCTGAAATTCCCTCACTTAAGATCCACACCAGACATGTCAAAACTAGTTTGCAGAATCTCTCAGTAGATAAGGCTCCTGGTCCAGATGAAATTCCTCCAATAGTACTTAACCCTTATTTAGCGGCGAGCAACATAAGTCGAGTTAAATAAAGCTGGACTATGTGGCGGCGCTCGACATAACTCGAGTGGCAATTTCAGCACGTAATGTGGCTGAGAGAGAGAGACAAGTGGTGGCAGGAGACTAGCGAGCGTATGACTGCTCCAGACCACCGAGGCGAACCTACTGACACAAATCTCAGCTCCCTCCTCCCTCTCTCACTCGCTACATACTCAATTATGTACCGAAAGTACCGAATTACCTGCTTTTTGCACTCGCGTTGCACGGTTATTGCAAAAAAACTATCCATCATACAAGGATCGTTATGGTGTCATTCGAAAGCTCTGTTTATGCCCTTTGAGGGATAGGTACTTGTTTTACGTTCTGGGTCTTATTTAGGCATGACAATGATCACGTAAACAGCCCTATTTTGGCTAAAAACACCCCGCTGTGCGGTACACATAAATAAACCGCATAGGCCGCTCGTAAGGTGTTAAGAATTGCTCCTTGGTGCTCGCTCCTGTATTGGCAAAAAATTTCCGTCTGTGTACTCATACCTCATGCTTCCCAGTACCCTGGAAAGAAGCAAACATCCATCCAGTTCCTAAAAAAGGTGCCTCTTCAGATCCATCAAACTACAGACCAATAGCTATAACTTCCACTCTTGGTAAAGTCTTTGAAATTATATTAAATAATCACATAATTAAGCATCTTGAGAATAATAAATTAATCAGTGATAGGCAATATGGTTTTAGACGATGTCGATCAACTGCAGACATGCTTTGCCTTCTTACGCATTAAATCAACCAAGCTACAGACCAACATGGTGAAACACATACAATAGCACTGGATATATCAAAGGCATTTGATAGAGTCTGGCATCAATCCTTATTGTCGAAGATGTCACACTACGGCCTTGCATCATTAGTTCCACTAATTTCTTCTTATCTTCATAACAGAAAAATAGTGTAATGGTAGATGGCCTTTATTCTCAATTTCACTCAATAAATGCTGGTGTTCCCCAGGGATCAGTTTTGGCCCCAACTCTGTTCCTCATTCATATCAATGATCTCATATCTACCACTCATAATCCAATACATTCCTACGCAGATGACTCAACACTCCACAGTTCCTTCACATTTACCAATTCTTTCACCCAACCCGATCTTATAAATTCAAAAATAAACACTGCAATTTCTCTGAACCAGGACCTTTCTAGAATTAATGGATGGGGACAAAAGAATCTAGTTTCCTTTAATGCACAGAAAACCAAATACATTCAATTTTCTAACCGACAGAATCTCACTGACTCCCATATATTTTTAATGATGTAAATATTCCCACTTCCCCTAGTATTGACATTCTCGGTGTAACATTAACTACTAACTTGAGCTGGACACATTATGTTAGAAGCATTGCTAAGAATGCCTCTAAAAAACTGGGACTCCTGTACAGAGTTCGAGAATTCTTCACTGATGAGCAGTTGGCCGTGATATATAAAAGTCATGTGCGTTCTCAGATGGATTACTGTTCACCTCTGTGGGGTGGAAGTGGAGTGGTTGCATTGAGGCAGTTGGACAAAATTCAAAATAAAGCTATTAGATTAATCAATAACCCTGCAATCACACAGGACCTTCCTACATTATCCATACGAAGAAACGTTGCATCCCTTGCATTATTCTAGATATTTTCACAGCAATTGTGCCGCCTCTCCACATCTTTCCCCGTAGAACTAGGGCAGCTGAGAGCGCCCATGAATTTTCACTTTCTCCTCCACAATGCAGAACTTCTGCTTATCAGAATTCATTTATCCCCAGAGCTACTACTCTTTGGAATTCACTTCCCTCTAATTGCTTTCCACTAACTTACAATCTACAAATGTTTAAATCCAGTTGTTACAAACATTTTATGAATGGAGGATGCCTTTAGGCACATGGACCTTTTTGTTTTATCTGTGTTTTTCCTTCCTCCGTTCATTGTCTCTTTAAAAAAAAAAAAAAAAAATGCATTATTATTCACGGCATTTATTAGTCTAGGTTGTTGTTGAGTTGCACAACCCTAGTAGGCTGTTTCGTTGATGAGGAAGTACTTCTTTTGCTGTTTGAGTTCCTACTATTGCGCAGTTATTATTCCCGTGCCAGTTATCCCTATATGTTCTTACAATTGTCATATCCTGTTCCTGCTTTATACTACAGTTCAAAATCCGATACGATCATCTTACCCCAGCATCAGACTTTCTTCAGAAGATTCCTGCTCGATGCTTTGGGACTTTCGTTCACTTTCTTTAGTATAGGAGTGACAGTTCATTATTGTTTAGAGAAACTTTAAATATACCTTCTTCTAGTTTGCATTAAATCATTGCAGTGATTTAATTAAGATCTCTATCTTTTCCTAGTATACCTTATTACCGTAATTGTATGTTGTTGTGATCAGCCTGTATCAGAGATCATCAGCCTGTAGTAGTAGTGCACTTATACTGAGTTATAGGATACCCCGTTATCGCAGATTTAACTCTGGAGGGTATAGGTGTTTTTGTGCGCCGGCATTATAAGTTCAGGGGTTGGATCTAGTGTTACCGTTGTGGCTGTGTGCTTTCCTAGTCCAATGATTAAGAGCCCTTGTTTTATACGAGCCCCGGTCGTAACACAGGAAACCGTCCAAGTCTTCATAAATGGTAGTAACAATAGGTTAATTACTGTAGTCATTTTGGAGTTATTGAGGTTATTGGTAAAGATACTTAGCATTCTAATTAATAGACTATAGCATGTAGGTAGAGGTGTGTACGTATAGGTACTGTGTAATTTTGCTTCAGTAGGCCAACTGTATGATGAATCGTATAATCTAAGAAAGACTAAATTAGTGTATAATTATCTAAATACAGTATTTAGTATAAACTTCATCAATAAACAAGTTTAATGTATGTATGTATATACTCAGGCACATACCCCATAGCTGGGGGTGGTCGACTTGAGACAGAGCCAGTTTAAATATTAAAGTTATTAAAGACATTAGTCCAGTTGATTACCATAAAATAGTAATTGAGGTATGTTTCAAGTTTAAATAAATTACCGTACTGTATTTCTAATTTCATTATTTTATATTTCCCCAATAATATCTGGAGCCCTACGTATCACACCACCCACCCACCGGGACCAGAGACATTTAATTCTGAGTATACTGCATATAACAAATATATAAGAATCTTCCTTGCTTTGATGGGGTGGTGAACAAGTACCGGTACTAATTACCCTCAAACATACCCTGCACACAGGTTTTGGGTAAATACAAAAGTGTACAATTTGATAAAGATGGAGCAAGAAAATTAAGTAGAACATAGTCAGATATGAACAATTATATGGAGGATGCAATGTGCATTGCAATTGCAAAAGCTATTAAACACACTTATGAGGCCAACCAATTCATAAAAAACATGAAATAAGAAATGAAAATATATTAAAAGACACTCAATAAAGAAAACAGTTTAGTAGATAAATGTAATTTCCCCTATTACACTATAAAATGTTTAACATTATTATGTTTGCAAGAGGGGAACATTGCATCCTTAAGAATCGTATAAGAAATAGGAATCATGTCAGCACAGGCACCTGAAGAGTAGAGAATATTCAAAGACAAGGAGAATGTCAAACTTTCCTATAAAATGGATACTGGTATACAATAATGGCAAGGCCTGAAACTAAGTCTTCACCGATTCACATTTTTGTTTTAAATTTATGTTTAACCAAGACTTATTCAAATTTGGATGTATCAAAAGTAGGCATAATACATAATTTATACTATATAACAAAAATAATAATTATGCCAAAGCTGTTTACGAGGTAGGTCGATAGAATTGTTCAGTTCTACAATTGTGATAAACACGCTACATATTAACAACATATTTTTGTATGTATGGGATTTTCGTAACTTGATATGCATTTGCCATGATGTCCTTGACATTATACAAACAAATTCTTTCATACATAGTATAACAATACAATGGGTGAAGATTCTGTTATATATATATATCTAATTATCATACTAACAAACATATTCATTGTTCTCCAGGTGTATGTGGCTTCAAGATCATGATATAATTGCTGTGGGGAAATTAGTCTAGGAAACAAATAATATTCAAAATAGTGTGGCACACTCTATATAATAAGTTATTATTCATTGACTGCATATTTGACTTGCGATGTTAAAAGAGGTAAACAATTTATATCAATGTAATCAATGATATCTTAAAAAGTTAATAGAATTGATAAACTCACAAAAATATTCAAATTATTTTGTAGTAAAAAATGATTAGTTGATATTAATGGGGTGGAGATAATTAAAGGTTTGAATTTCAAAGGAGCTGTACTAATTTTGAACAAAAGAAGACTGGGCCTGAGGGTCATAGAATAACAGTTATATTTATATTTATTTATAACTGTGCATTAACTTATCATTATATTTCAGAAAGTGGGAACAGATAGGGACTGCGCATTGCCTTACCTTTATACTTCATAAAGTAGCTTACAAATAGTTGTACACTTATTAATGGTTTCCCTGGCATTGTACTGTATAGCCTACATATTACAATTCATAAATGCAGTCAACATTGCTTTATTATTTTAGCAGGGTAGCATTATTATGAGGAGTTATGACATGCAAATTAATAATATTGATGTCCATTTTATCAAAAATTTATTTAATCTCAGCCAGACTTGCAGAGAAATAAGTTGAGATATCATTAACCCTTCTTTGGCGGCGCGCATCATATGTCGAGTGAAAGAAATTTGGACTATGTGGCGGCTCACAACATAAGTCGTGTGGCATTTTCAGCACGTAATGTTGCTGAGAGAGAGAGACAAGTGGTGGCAGGAGAGTAGCGAGCGTATGACTGCTCCAGACCACCGCGGTGGACCAACTGACATGAATCCACTCTCCTCCACCCTCTCACACTCGCTACATAGTGAATTGTATGGGGAAAGTACCGAATTACATGGTTTTTGTACTCCTGTTGCGCGGTTGTTGCAAGAAATCTAGCGGTCATACAAGGATCGTTGTGGTGTCATTGGAAAGCTCTGTTTATGCCCTTTCAGGGATAGATACTTGTTTTACGCTCTGGGTCTTATATAGGCATGAAAATTATCACGTAAACAGCCCTATTTTGGGTAAAAACACCCCGCTGGTGGCTACATATTATTTACCCCCTAGGCCGCTCGTTAGGTGTTAAACAAAGACATAATTTTTCAGAGCACTAGCAACTTCATTCCCCCAACCAAGATTTCACTGTCGACCCCTGGTGGATGCTTCTGAACTAGTGCCAGAGGTACGACTTTCAGATGATGGTCGAGGGCCTTAGCAATTGATTTCATGTTTCCTCGATACTTAACACAATAACACAGATATCTGCAGAGTGCCTACCAGCTTACAGGAGACATCAATTTCACACCCAAACAATATCATTCATATGACTATCTTAATATAATTCATATTAGAGATAGGACAATGCAGGTGCAAGTGCTGCAGGGAGACTCTGTTGAGTCTTGCTGAGGCACGGTTAGCACCATACCAACATCAGCCACAGTGATGACTTAGTGGGGCAGTGCTGTGGTGGGACTTTATTGTACTATAGTACACTCCAACTACTGAAAGGCAACCCCGTCTGACCCGTTACATTGCATGTAATGGAAAAATTACGTTAAACCATTGTATGTATGTATATACCTGGTACTTATATTTATATTTATTCTGTTAATTTCTATCTGTTCTTATTTGATTGGCTAAATATAATCAATATTCCACTAACACATAATAAGCAAAATGACAGAAGTAATTTAAAAAAAAAAAAAAAAATGTGTTCCCCAATCTTTAAATATTTCACCTCTCACTGAGAAGTGAAAGGGATGGATAACGTGCACGAAAATAGGCCTGTTATTAAATAGATACCTAACTTTCTGAAAGGATAAGTTGTCAATAGCTTACGATCGGCATAAATATAAGATAGAGGGAGAGTTTATAGTTTCACAAACCCGCGCCGCATATACAGTAGTATCACGCGGGATTCCTGTTTGATATTGTCTAGTATACCAGCATGGGGAGGTTGACCACCACTGAGAGCATGTATGCGATTGCGGAAGCAGTTTCGATATTCTAACCTGCTTATATTCGCCAAATTTATCGCTACTAAAATTTGTTAATTAAGATAGTACTTCAGCTTCAGTGGAATTAGCAGTTTACGGAAGTGATTACGGAAGTGCCCACCTCTGATGTATATACTTAGGCACATACCCCATAGCTGGTGGTGGCCGACTCGAGACAGAGCCCGAACAATGGAAAAAATAATGAATAACAAATAAATAAACATCACACATATGTACATACGCTGATTTAGCATAATTTTTCCATTACAAATTGTAACGGCTCAGACGGGGTTGCCTTTCAGTATTTGGAGTGTACTGTAGTACAATAAAGTCCCGCCAAAGCACTGCCCCACCAAGTCATCACTGTGGCTGATGTTGGTCGCCCAAGAGAAAACCCAGAGACACCGGCCCATTTGGGGTCTCCAGCAAAAGATTCAAAGGTCCCAGACCTCCCGGAGAGGTTCCTGTCTAAGCAGGATGACACAAAGTTAAGCCTTACGACCACAAGCCCGATCAGCTTGTATCCTGGTATGACCCTTCATATATACCGGCTCCCCAGGACAGGTGCCTGACGGACTATTATCTAGTCTCAAGTCGACGTCTACTAGGTATGGGGTATGTGCTTGACTATATACATATGGTACATGTTTCTAGTCTCTCAGTGGGGATCGAACCATCGACCATCAGAACGATAGCCGACGCTTTAATCAATTACACTAACCATACTTTACAAATGGTGGATAGCTCCAAGATATATTTTTCTTAACAGGTTAGATCACATACAGTTCAAAACAACTACCTCAGATGGCAACTCATGGCAAACCTTGGAAGGGAGAATTTATTTGGTTGCTCTGAAATTGTCTTAAGACTATTAATTTAGATTTAGGATAGTATGTACTCTAGGTAACGCTCCCACAAACACCTATATCCATACCTGGACAAATGAATACCATCTTCACCCAGATGGGATCCATTTATAATCGAGCCTCCCAAGAGAATAACCCTGCCTGGCACAGGGATTCTTCTAGATCTTGGTTAACCCCATTCCGGATGAGACGGTATTTCTCATTTGATCAGTTCCACCTAATTGACTGTTCATATTGTCTATGCTCAATCTCACCACAGTAGGTTTTAATATTTCTATTTTCCAGATCTTGCCAAATATGCACAATGGCATCAGTGATTGCCTTCACTGATCCATCATCTTTGCAGTCATTACCACCTACCTGTACGGGGTGTTACTAACCAGCAGCCAGTAGTGGGGGCAAATGAATTTCAAAATAACAGCAGTCAGGGAGCTGAGAGGTCTCAACGGAATCCTTCAAACGGCAACTAGAAAAATAGTTGGCAAGTGTACCAGACAATTCCCCAACACCAGTATACACCAGCGCTGCAAGCAACATCCTTGGCATATCACCTTAGCTGCGGCATCAGAGGGCGGAATTCTACAAAGTAAAGAGTAAATTAGAATTCTACAAAGTAAATTAGACGCAATTGTAACTGCGACTGTGGCAGCGTGTGACTATGTAAACAGAGCGTCTGGTACGCCTGTTAACACAACCGGCCTTCTTAATAATACTTGGCTCGGGTTTTCGGGAAGGATGTATTATCGGGGCGTAGGGTAAAACACTGATAAAAGTACTGTACCGTCAGTCAAGGGATGTACCGATTTTCATTTGCACATTACGCATATAAAAACTTTATGTATAAAAATGTCATTGGTATATTCGTAAAGAGCACACACTAAACTATTCATAAATTACTTAAAATACTAAAATCGACTTACGCCAGCCATGTGATAACATGGTAAACCTTCGTGAAATTGGTGCGAAAAGGCGAATTTAGCGGTGGATAGAAATTAGTGCTTTCGTTCCGCATCGCGGTACCACCCTTATAACATTGGTAATTTAACGCATATCTTTCCTTAAACACCTATATATTATTCAGAATGCCTTTAGCTTTGCATATATATGCATATTGTGTACATATGACACATAATAATACGTAATTAGAATACCGGTACTTACCAACAGGTCGCTGTGAGGCCATCAGAATCTTCTTAAAATGTTCCTATTTTCGCCATTTTACGGGAAAATCTAACCGAAACTACCACTAATTTTCCCATGGTTTTTCTTTTTGGTTTTAGGTAGTTTTCATCATTATACAGTAGTTGAAATTAGTTACAATCCCCGGAAAATTTTATTTCACATTATCCAACAATCTTAAAACACTCAGATGTAAGTTTTTTTCAATGATCTTTGCAACATCCTTATTCTATAATAGCCTTCAAATATTGAGAAATAATTAGGCTACTGGTAGATTCGGCTATAAGTACCGAAATGCTGATACTGAAGCTACATTCTCCACATTAGCCTGTAATATGATGAGACCGAAAGGCTGCCATTTCTTAACCACTGAATGAGAGAGACTGGCGGTTCTAAGAACAGTGACTGAAGGAGTAGAATGTAGAGTGCGGGCGTACCGCCAGCCTTGTTTACACTATGCGTAGTGGCGTCGAACCTTTGCCATCCGGTTGCCGTCTATTTTGACTGCCTTTGGATACAATAATATGTTGAGGGGGGACTTTGCCCCCCTCACCCCCCCCCCCCCATGACATATTGTCATCAACATATATATTGCTAGAAGGGGGCAAATAACAGAACAAAATATCGGAGTCAAAATAGACGCAAACTTAACCACGGCGATCGACATATAAACATGACGACGGCGGACGCTTGCGATTATGTTCCCGTCTATTTTGAATGCCATTGGACACAATAATATGTTGAAGCCCCCCTCTCCCTCCCATAACATATTGTCATCATCATCATATACAGTATATTGCCAGCAGGGGGCAAATAACGGAACAAAATGGACGAGAAATTAACCGCGCCGATCAACCTAAGTAAACATGACGATCGTACGCCCGGACACTACATCCATCCCGACTGAAGTTCTGAACAGCCCCTTTTTTTTTTTTTTTTTTTTTTTTCTATGTGATTGAGGGAGGCAAAAGGCATAACTGCCTATAGCGAGTGCCTCCCCCATAGTTGAAAGAGTGACAGGGCCAAAATCAAGGGACGTTCGAGCCAAAATGCCTGGACACACGGAGTTTGAAGCAATTTAATTCATAGGAAGAGGGAAAGACTGATCCTGGGAGAGAGTTCCAGAGCTCAGCTGTTGAGTAGAAGAAAGTTTGAGAGTAATGTTTCACTCTTGGGTTGGAGAGTTGCACAGAGTAGGGGTGGGATTGAGTTGCAAGACGGGTACCACGTGCCCTACGTAAAGGAGGTGGTATGCACTGGGATAGCTCTGAGGAACACTGATTATTATAGTAGCGATAGAATAGCGAGAGAGATGCAACATTGCGGCGGAGAGAGAGAGATTGCAGAGAGTTGGTGAGTGGACGGGAGTTAATGATACGAAAGGCCTTCCTTTCAACTTTGTCTAGGAGAGCGGTGTGAGAGGAACCTCCCCACACATGTAAACAATACTCAATACAAGGGCGCACTATGCCCCTGTATAGAGCAAGAAGCTGTGCAGGGGAAAAGAACCCCCTAAGGCGGTTGAGCACACCGAGCTTCTGGGAGGCTGCCTTAGCAAGACTGGTAATATGGTCCTTCCAAATGAGAGCAGAAGAAAAAGAGACACCAAGAATATTGAGAGAAGATGAAGGGTTGATTTTTGTATTGTTGAAGAATAAGGGATAGTCCGCTGGGAGATCCTGACGGGTAGATAGATGGAGAAATTGGGTTTTGGAAGCATTAAAGTTAACAAGGTTTTCTCTGCCCCAATTGGAAATAGTATTTAGATCAGAATTTAAGAGTTCTATGGCTTCATTACGTTTGTCGTTGAGGGATTGCTGGCTGGGGCGTTCTGAAAAACTAGTGGAGTAGTGGCCTCGGGATGGATGTAGATTCCGGGCATACGGTCGTCATGTTTACATAGGGCGATCGCCGCAGTTAACTTCGCGTCTATTTTGACAGCAATTTTGTTCAGTTATTTTCCCTCTGCTGGCAATATCCAGCATTCCAATGGCATTCAAAATAGACTGGACCATGATTGCAAAGGTCCGACACCTCCCCCGCCGCCGTCATGTTTACATTTGTCAATCGCCGTGGTAAAGTTCGCGTATATTTTGACAGCGATTTTTTTTCGGTAATTTGCTACCTGCTGCTAATATATATGATGACAATATGTCATGGGGGGGGGGGGTGAGGATGGGGCAAAGCCCTCTCCCCTCAACATATTATCGTATCCAAGGGCATTCAAAATAGACGGGAACATGATGGCAAAGGTCCGACGCCACTACGCATAGTGTAAACAAGGCTGGCGGTACGCCCGAACTCTACATTCTACCCCAGGCCTCTATTCTTCGATTATACAGTCTACGAAAATTATTAGCTTAATTGGTCAATCTACATACGAGCATGTCAATAAATAAATAGAACACATATTTATTAAACAACTAGCAGGGGTACCCGGCGTTGCCCGGGTAGTCACCATAATCACCATCACTACTACTACCATAATCACCATCATCAATCACTACTACCACAATCATCACAATACTACTACTACCATAATCACCGGCCTCTGTGCCTCATTAACGGCGACCTCGATTTCGGCCGCTAAATGACCTCCGATTTTGGATCTGACCTCATCTGTACCCCCATTTTGGGGGGCTGCGAACAACTTTCGTTCCATACACCTATTCGATCGGAGGCCTCCTTCTGCCCCAAACGGCCATTTTTTCGCATTTTTTTCGGTCCTGTATACTACATAAGTTCTGCCGAAAATTTTATTAAACAAAAGTGTCTCAGATTTCCACTAAACTCTCCTAAAACCATCTCCAAAGTTTGGGCTTTCCAACGGTGCCCCACACTCCCACCTGGCACCAAAACTGTGGGAGGAGTTTAGTAACAAAGGTCGGGTAACTGACGAACAGACAAACATTGACCTCTATTTATTAAGATTAGTATACAATTAATAGAATTTGAGCCAATAGACATTGTGACAGTGGACAATGGCTTTGGCTTACATTTGATACACTTATGGTGACCGTATCTTACTTTGAAATATATAAAATATAACATATAAGAGGTAGATTTATGACATAAAACTAGCGTGAGGCCACCCAAAACAATAGCACTTTTATTGACGCGCCGCAAAAATCGCGTAAGTTTTTATAAAAATCAATAGTTTGCCACAGGATGCATTGGGAAGGATGTAGTTACCGGGTGTACCACTACCGACATACAACATTAATCATCTATAAATACTTATAAATCTATAATACTAGGTTAGGTTAGGTTCGGTTTTGGTTAGGGTAATGTATTTTTGTATCCAAAGGCAGTCAAAATAGACGGGAACATGATGGTGAGCGTCCGCGTAGTGTGAACAAGACGGGCGGTACACCTGGTAAATACATTCTTGCCGATGCATTTCATAACTCAAACAATCAATAGTCTTTAGCTGTTAATTCGGTCCCGACATCCATCTTGAGACAAGGTAGTGGACCTTGTCCACACCGACGAATCGTCGAATCTTGTTTTGTCGCGCACACATATTCACTTACGGTAATAACTAGTAAGACCTATGGAATTAATTAAATATGATATATTTTACCTTTAAAGTGGAGTGTGTTAATGGGGTGCCTGGCTGGTGTGTGTAAATACACCAAAGAAGAAAGAGAGAAAGAATACCACCCAGTTTTAGTTGGGGGTACTCATTTACGGAAGAAAAGTACCAAGTAGCTATTTCGGTGTTTTACCCAATGGTCGTCATGTTTTTTTTTTTGGTCTTGCGGTTAGGCTAGGTTCCTGTATTTTGATGACAATTTTTTGTTATTTTCCTCCATGCTGGTAATATATAGGCCTATGATGATGAGTCATGGGGTTGATGCCCCCCTCAACCCATTATTGTAAGCCACGGCAGTCATATATAGACGGGAACATGATCGCGAGCACATAGTTTACAGTATAAGTGTAAGTAGTAACAAGACAAACAGGATTCTCGGGTTCATCTCTAGGAGTGTAAGAAACAGAACTTCTGATGTTATCTTTAACCTCTAACTAGCGGCGCGCAACATAAGTCGAGTATAATAAATTTGGCCTATCTGGCGGCGCGCGACATAGGTCGTGTGGCAATTTCAGCACGTAATGTTGCTGAGAGAGAGAGACAAGTGGTGGCAGGAGAGTAGCGAGCGTATGACTGCTCCAGACCACCGCGGCGAACCTACTGACACGAATCCCACCTCCTCCCTCCCTCTCTCACTCGCTACATACTGAATTGTATGGGGAAAGTACCGAATTACATGCTTTTTGCACTCGTGTTGCGCGGTTGTTGCAAGAAAACTAGCGGTCATAAAAGGATCGTTGTGGTGTCATTGGAAAGCTCTGTTTATGCCCTTTCAGGGATAGATACTTGTTTTACGCTCTGGGTCTTATTTAGGCATGAAAATGATCACGTAAACAGCCCTATTTTGGCTAAAAACACCCCGCTGGGCGGTACATATAAATAGACCGCCTAGCCCGCCAATAAGGTGTTAAACTTTACTTGTCATTAGTGAGACCCCATATGGATTATGCTGTTCAATTTTCGTGTCCTTATTCCCTGGAGAGAGTACAACGTAGAATGACAAAAATTATCCATAATATTAGAAATCTTCCCCATGGTATTAGTGAGCCGAGCTTATAATTGGGGTTGGGTGTGAGAAGGATCTACCTTGTGTGGGCCAAACTACCCAATCAGCTTTCAGCAGACTCCCATTTTCTTATGTTCTTAATAAAGGCGGGCGGTACGCCCGAATACTACATCCTTACCGGGTTTTCTTGTTTTCAATTTAAGAAGACCCCAAAATTTAGGAATCCGAATAGCCTAAAATTTGGTCAAAACTTTGCTCAGATTTACAGGACTATCAGAGTAAAAAAAAAATATATAATTTTGCCATGGGATGCATTGATGGGGGGAGGTGCGCTTTTGCTGTCAGAAGGGGGCTTCAATAGGTCAAAGAGGGGGCAGAATGGGTAAAAATTGAAGAGACCCCGGACAGCCTTTTTACTAGTTAATTCTATTTTTTTTTCTTTGATATACAGTGTTGTTTAATACCGAGGACCGTCGCATTTTAGTATTTTCAACATTAGCCTAACCTAACCTAACTTAACCTAAACTAACCAAAAACTAACCGACGGTCTAAACCCAGCTCACGTTCCCTGTTTATGGGTGCGCGACGGTCTAAACCAGATCACGTTCCCTGTTTATGGGTACGCGACGGTCTAAACCCAGCTCACGTTCTCTGTTTAGTTTTCGGTTAGGTTAAGTTAGGTTAGGTTAGGTTAGGCTAGGTTAGGCTAATGTTGAAAATACTAAAATGCGACGGTCCTCGGTATTAAACAACACTGTATATCAAAGAAAAATAAACAAGAAACTAGAATTAACTAGTAAAAAGGCTGGGTTATATTCAACGACACTAGTGCAGCGTTATGAGAAACAATTTATTAGGGAAAATAGGCACCAATAGATTCGCCATATTTTTCTCCATATAGTCCGCATGGAGGATTTTCGTTATCAACAAATTGAAAAATACCAACTTCACAGACAAATACACCAACAAGCTAAGTCAAAGCAGTGGTGTGGGGATGGCAGCCCTCACCTATAATACTTGGATAGGTTAGGTAAGGTTGTTAGGTTAGGCTAATGACCTTTCAAAGGGGTATAGGCAAGTAAACACTAGGATAGCCTATACCTGGTCAGAGGTATGAAGAAGAAGAAGAAGAGTCCTGCAGTAGTCTCCTTGAAAGCTACCAAAGGCTGTCCGGGGTCTCTTCAATTTTTACCGCAGAATGCCCTAATAACCAATTTCCGCATAGGCTATTCTCACATATTTCACCTGCTGTATAAGCCTAGGCCCATTTCTAAATGGACATGATTGTTCTGTATAGGCTAATTAATCAACGGCAACAACTGTGAATTAGGCCTAAGTGTCACCTCGATCTGTCTAGGGCTCTAGGCTAATTTAAAGTGCAGCAAGGGCAACAGTCAAAAGAATTGTGGCAAGGGAATAAGAAAATTATTTGGAAGAAACGGACTTGCCCTAATTAAGCCTACTTGGTTATTTCAGACTCCAGTGAAGTTATTGAGGACAGACGTTTGGTTATTTTAAAAAATAATAGTTAGGCTATACCCTAGTTCAATACCTGTCCTGCATCATCAATCAGTGATGCCATGGATATATCATTATCGTTACTGCAGCATCTGAGGGTGGTCATATCATAAGTAACAATTATTATCAGCTGTTATGGGCAAGATAGAATTTAAACACGCGCACACACACACACCACGGTTTGTAAAATGCATTGTGTGTGTGTGTGGATGCTTCGCCAAAAAATAAATTTTGTCATTATAATGGTCATATTGGTCTTATTGTTCCACTACATCCTCATATTTTCGTTTAGATCATAAGAACATAAGAAGACGGGAATCTGCGAAGTCAACTGGCCCACACAAGGTAATTCCCTTTCACACCCAACCCATCTAGTCCATGTGCCTATCTAATATTATCTTGAAGCTCTCTATCGTTCTTCATCCTACTATAGCACTCGGTAGCCTGTTCCACATATGTACAACTCTATTACCAAACTATTATTAACCTATATATATTTTCTGAAGCGAAATGTATCCAATTTTAAACCATCTGTTCGAGTTCTCTCGCTGTCGCTGAGCTTCAGTACATCTTTTATATCCCTTTTATTGATCTCACATACCCACTGGAACACCTATATCGTATCTAACTATGCGTCTCTAATTTCTTCAAACCTTCATATGAAAGATTTATAATATCATGGATCATTATTATCATTATTCGTTGTACTCTCTTTAAGGAATATATGTTAAAAAAGGAAATAGGTGGAGGGTCATATTTAATAGGAACAATTAGCAGCTTAACCCTTAAAAAGCGGCTCACCACATAAGTCGAGTTGAAAAAAACTGGCAAAAAACGGGTGAAAAAAGGGTGGAAATCGAGTGAAAATGGGTGGGATAGTAATGATCCATACGTCCGACATCTGTGGCCTCCCGGCCCACACTAACTCCAGTTCCCCCACCGCGCGGGAGGATGACAGTGTAACCAATAGTTCGCTAAAAGTGAGCAAGGTAGCAAAATCAGCTAAACTTCCATCTTCGAGGTAACACTGTCAGTGCTCCACGAGTGCTACGTAGCTGTATGTGGCGTCATTGTGTAGCGATTTCCACCTAGTTTTTGGCGCAATACAGTTCCTTTCATACTGATGGTTGATATAGCAGTCAGAATTGCCTGAAAAGGCCCAAAACGGCCACAGAGGACCCGCTAGACTAGGGTTAATATAGGATAGATAGAACAATTACAGTGCGTGCGCGCACACACACACGCCCACAATATCTCACATACGCACACACACACACACACACACACAGCCCGTAGCCTAGTAGGCAGAGCTCTCGTCTCACACACGAGGGGTCGGGGGTTCAATCCCCGGCCGGGCGGAGACAAATTGGGCTTGTCTCCTTTCATGTGTTAGCCTCAGTTCACCTAGCTGTAAATAGGTACCTGGAATAAGTGGACGACGTTGTGACGTCCCATCTGGGGTTGGCAAAAATGGTACAAGGCGAGATGGGTATCATATGGTTCATCTAAGCTGATGGCTACCTAAGCCTTCGGGCGAGACGGTACAGTCTATAGTGAGAATGGTACCATACAGATCCACCCTAAGCCTTCGTTTCCGATGTCGCCAATTGGCTAAAAATACAGACTACACACACATCCACAGCCAATCCAACGATACATATAACACCTACACATATAGGAGGCGGGAAATAACGAGCATTCTCACTCCCGCAATACAACTAGAGTAAGTACACACACACACACACACTCTGTTTGTAAAAGACACCGTGAGCATGTGTGTATCATCATTAACCCTTTTCTGCCCGAATATTTGTTTTCTTTAAAGCCTTTGTTCTTAAATTATAGTCTTAATACGACGCAATGAGTCGAGGAAATGCAAAAAAACTAAAAATCTAAATATTTTATTTTGCACAGAATAGACGGTTACATATATGTCACGCTAGGCATATACTGGTACATTATCTGGCAGTAAAAGAAACAATTTCTTTCAAACTAAACATGTTTATTTGGAAGTATAGGCTACAAATATTTGTACATGTATTATCTATTTCTCACATCACTTTAAACAATAAAAACGTAGTTCAAAATCTTTGGTACGATTCCTCGGCACGACCGCTTCGGCTCGCCTCAGCACGACACGACCACCTCATCTTGCTTCAGCATGACACGACCACGACACGACATGACATGCCCGCGATGATCATCCCAACCCTATGCACAACACCTCAACCAGGCGACGCACACGAGCATCATCTAAACCAGCAGCTGGTCGTCAAGCAGCCTGGTTTTAATTTTTTTGCCGCATCACTCGTGATAGCGCCGCGTCTGGCAGGAAGTAGTGTAGGGACACCAACACCGCGTCAGCACCCCCTTCCTGTATTATGTGTGTTTTATTCGTCCCCATGTCATGTTTCACTTAGTCGTCCCTGCTAATCCTCGCCTGAGTCGGGAACCGGCGGTAGGCCGTTAGGCCAGACCGCCGGTGACCCTCACTCTCTGCCAGTGACTTCTCGACGTGACGGTCGTGTTTGCTCTGTGCCGTCGTTTCTTTTGTATGTACAGTTTGTATTACAGTTTGTATAAATAATAATGATATATAATTTGTATTCTATATCTTCATCATACCGCTTGTATTGCCCAATACACCCGGTGTTACAGTCATCATCAGTCAGAATTTATCATTATTTGGCTCAATATACACTGTGGCAGAAGTATCTTCTTCAAGCAAACTCATTCCTTCATTTATAGTAATGGCTCTAGAAAAGAAAGGAAAAATTGGTAAGGAACAAGCTAGAGGTTATATTTCATAAATATCAAGTAATGTAAAACAGTGACTCCATTATATCCTAGTGTGCCATATGTGTAACACAAGAATTAGAATGCCTTAATATAAATACTTAAAAATTAAATTATTAGTAGAATAAAACAATCATATAAGGAAAAACTTTTGGACCTATTTGAATAAAATCAGGCATAAAAACCAGTTTTCCTATAAACAAAAGTGTGTAACTTGCTCATCTTTTGTAAGTAGCCATTGTGTTTGGCACGAATCAGCAGAGCTACTTTTCAGTGCAGCATCTGGGAGAAAATTGGCAGACAACCTTACACAGTCATTTGAACATGTTGCCACATGCACCTTTACTGTCAGTCCTGTTGAAACCTGTCTCAGCCTAGAGAGATGCGGGGTGCAATGCTAATATACATGATTAGCGTGACATATATGTTACGCTGGGCTGAAAAGGGGTAGTCACACACACATACAGCTACTAACCTAATTTCTCACACAAATACAGAGTGTCTCGCAATATTTTTGGCATAGATATTTCCACATAGGAAATAATGTATAGCTGGGTTTTAGCCCTTTCTGTACCGGTGACTTTTTATTAGTTTTATTCTAGCTATATATAGACGAGTGTGTGCAGTTTAAGAAGGATCCATTGTAGTAAAAAGGTTTAGGGGAAATAGTTCGTAGCCTGTTAATTGCTGGAGGCCCTTTACAAACTGAACTGAGTTAGGCTTGGTGTGCTAGGTCCTACATGTCCCTTGCAATTCTGTCCCCCATATAACCCTCTATACTACTATCTCTCTCTCTGAACTTCTTCGGTTTCATACTTCTCTCTTTATTCAATTACTTATCCCTTCTGGTTCTGCATACGGCTTCCATAGTCGGCCAGTCGTATTACCAGCACCAGCTCTCCATATAATTATGTATGCACTAGTTTTAGGGATTATTAGAGTCATAGTCAAATGGTACCATAGTGTTGGGGTGCTCCTAATTATTGAGTTGTTCTCTCTTATTATTTAATGCTAGACAGTGGAAGGTATCTTTGGTCGTTGTCTGAGTTATGTATGTGGCAAGTCAGAGCCTGTACAACATCGCCGAAGCTAGCTAGCCTGTAACCCTTGTGCATATTTTCCTTTGCGAGTGTAGCAGTATACAAGTGAAGGGGTCTTGCCTACTCTCACCTGTATGATTGCTACCTCATTTTGTTGACCTTTGTGGAGCGCCAGGGCTAGGACCAGATACTAGAGATCTGGACTTACCAAGAGAGCCTCCAAGTCACTTAACGTAACATAAGGGAAATCTGTTCAAGGGGAGGCAGTAGGCTAAGAGCATGCTTGCGCTCTGCCTAATCTTAGTACCTTTTTATGCCACTGCTAGAATGTATTAGTGAGAAAGACAGCATTGTGTTTATTAACTTTAATTGTGTATGCTTTAGGAATTATTCACGCCTTATTTTATCCTAGGTTGATGCATAGTGCACATCCCAGTTTGGCTGTTACGTTGGCTAAGGAAGTACTGTTTTGAGTGGCGATTATTAGGGCTGTCACAGAGTTGTTGCACTCCCTTGTTTTATATATATATGTATTCTACTTATTGGTGTATTTAAGATACACGCTTTGGTGTCCTGCCCCTGCATTATTTCTGTTCTATATTAACGAGCATCTTAGAGCATCAGACGTTTTCAGAAGATGCTTTATCTGATTGCTGTAGGACTAGACTTCCAGTGTTTTCATACAGCATTGTAGAGTTTAGTGTTGAGTACAGACTCACACTAAAGTTAACGTAAGCATATACTCCTTTATTAAATCTTATCATAGTTTATTCAAGCATTGTTATTACTTAAGAACATTTTATTAATGTAAAGTACTCCTGTTGTGAGTAGGCTTTGCCGTCATCGGTAAGCCTTTGTAGAAGTGCACTAAAACCCAGTTAATTGATACCCCGTTATCCAGTAGATTAACTCTGGAGGGTTTTAAGTGTTTTGTTCACCGGCGTAATAGTTCAAGGGTTTGGAATTAGCGTACCGTTGTTGCAGATATAGCCTATCATCTAGTCCAATATTGAGTGCCCTTGTTTATTTCGTAGTGCCGGTCGTAACAAATGGCGACCTTAGACCAGAATATAGTGAACTGAATATTGCATTTTTTTTTTTGAGAAATCTTATTGCCATTTGGGGGTTGAATTTATTTCTCGCATTGTTGGCAGTAGACATTGTTTTGAAGATACATAGAACTTGTTGGAGTTATTGTTGACCTAGTATTGCACTCAAGAACATCTTCGAATATTTTTTGGTGAATAAAGCTACGCAAGAGTTAGCTATTTTGTCTGGACTTGAGAATTTTTTTGTTAACTCCATCATGTCACTGGACGGGTCTGAGCATAGTGAGGGCACAGTGCGAGAGGCAGGCGAGGAGGTGGAGAAGGTGGAGTTGTTAAGCGGCGTTCGGGTGGTGAACAGTGAGGAGGATGCTCGGATTTTTGGGGGGAAGCCTATGTCGGCGGACCGGGTGTCGGGGCTAGACCGGTACGGACTGCAGTGTGTGGCCACGGTCTTAGGGTTTTCCGGTACTAGCGGTATGTCGAGAAGTGAGCTGGCTGCCTGTGTGCTGGGTGGGGTGCATGGGGTTTCGGGTGGAGTGGGAGCTGGGGCACCTTCGGCCCAGCCCCCATTCCACTCGACTCCTATCATGGCGCCCCCTCGGGCTCCGGAGCCGGGTACGTTCCCGCAGGCCGATGCCCGCTGGCGGTTGGGTATGCCTCTAGGTGATTCACGGGGTGGGTCCCCAATAGTAGCACCCCCTCCTCAAGGTTTGTCTGCCCGAGATGTTGTTTCAGCTCGAGCTCGCCAAACTTCAGCAGCAGGCTGAACAGCGAAAGCATGAGGCTGAGCTTGAGCAGCGAAAGGCTGAGCTCGAGCAGCGGAAGCATGAGGCTGAGCTTGAGCAGCGGAAGCTCGAGCTCGAGCAGCAGGAGCGAGAGTCTGAGCGCAAGTTTGAGTCTGAGAGGTATTGTGCCGATGTTGACCTAGAGAAAACTTGTGTAGAGGTGACGAGGAACCGGGTCGCCCAGGGGGGTCGAGCCCATGACCAGTCCCTGTCGCATCTACTTAAGTTGGTTCCAGTGTTTGACGAGTTAGGAGTGACAGAATTTTGTCTCCGGTTCGAGAAAAAGTGCCAGGAGCACCAATGGCCTGAGGAGAAGTGGGCAGCCCTCGTTTCTTCACGATTGACGGCGAAAGCACTCAGGCGTACGATGCTTTGTCCCTAGATTCCTGTGTGAATTACGAGTTATTGAAAGAGGCTGTCCTGAGGGCATATGAGCTACAGCCAGAGACCTATAGGCTGAAGTTTAGGGCGGTTCCAAAAAGAAAGGAGAGTACTTTCCAGGAACACGCTAGAGAGCTGTCAGATGCATTTGAAAATTGGTTAAGGTCGGAGAAGGCAACTACTTTTGATTCAGTAAAACAACTAGTGTTGCTCGAACAATTTTTTAAATGTACTGGCAGTGACTTGACTCTTAACCTTAAAGAAAAGCGACCGAAAACTCTACAAGAGGCGGCTGAGCTGGCTGACCTTAGGGTGTCATTGATTCGTGGGTGCGGGTCTGCACAGAGAACTGAGGCAAGTAACAAGGGGCGTACCACTCCACCCCCCCGAATTAATGAGACAACATATAATTATCTATGTAAGAGTACTGTTGCCAATTATGAACCCAAGTCGAAACCCTTCCCGTTTAAGAAAGGCCAGGGCCCTTCCTCACCTCAGAGGAAGTCCAAGAGTGAGGTGGAATGTTTCAAGTGTCATGAGAGGGGGCATATTGCGCGCTCATGTCTGAGCACACCGCCTACAGCAGTGGTGTCACTAGTGAGCAACATCGGTGTGTCTTTGAGGTCTTCCGCGTTTGCCCGGGGTAATACGTCGGTTGCGGATTCACAGTCGGTGCAGAAGCAGCAGGAGGGCTCGTCCCCCGTCCGTGATGCTTTTTGTGGTCATAGGGGGCACGGCACTGTGAGGTGGGCTGGTGTGAGGCATAGGCTTGAGTTGTTGCATGATACGGGCGCTTCCCAGACACTTGTTAAACATTTCACTGGCAAGCCTGTTAACGTGGCTCGGGTTGTGGTGGTTCAAGGCATCAATGCTACGCGGTCTTACCCGCTGGTCAGAATGGAGCTTGAGGTGGACGGTGTGACACGGGAGATGGATGTGGGTGTGGTTGAGAAGTTGCCAGTTGAAGGGGTCGACCTCCTTTTTGGTAATGACTTTGCGGTGCCCACTTCCGAGGTTCCACCCTTAGTCGTTGCCAAGAGGGCGGCCGACACGAGTAGGGAGGCGCAAGAGGGGCTTGAGAGATCTCAGTCCGTTCAGTTGTCACAGCCTAGTCCCAAGTTTATGACCAGCGGAGGAAGGGTCGGAAGGAGAAAGTCGAGGCTGGTGGTCGGGTTGAGAGTTTGGACCCAGCGACACTCCTTGGTGACTCGGTACTTGACCCGAAGGTGAGCTCCGGAGTGGCCCCAGAACCTGTCCCCCCTAGTGATATGGTTGGGCGTGATAGCACTCCGCGACAGAGTTGTTCCCAGGTGGAGGAGAGTTGTGGGAACGGGGCTACTGAACTCGAGGACGGGGAAGCATGTCAGGTGAACCTGTCAGAGGAGTTTGTGAGGCAACCACCTGAGCAGCCTACTGTCCCTGCGTTGGTCTGCAGCGGCCAAGGTGGAGAAGGAGAGGCGGGCAGTGAGGCTCAGGTGGAGAAGAATCGGGATTATTATGTCTCGGTGGAGCAGTGGGCGGGGGATACGAGTCAGGTGGCTGTGGATGCGCTAGAGCACCTGCCTGAGCAGCAGTGTGCAGCGCTCCAGCCCCTGATCGGTCCATACCCCACTGTTTGTGCCGAGCACCCAGGCCTCACAACTCATGCGGTGCACGAGGTTCCGCCGGCAGGTCACTTGAGTGTCAGTAAACCGTTGGCCTCGTTGTTTCAG
Source organism: Paralithodes platypus (assembly GCA_032716605.1). Classification (NCBI taxonomy): domain Eukaryota; kingdom Metazoa; phylum Arthropoda; class Malacostraca; order Decapoda; family Lithodidae; genus Paralithodes; species Paralithodes platypus. The sequence goes on from CM064540.1 coordinate 14,325,335, forward strand.
TGGTTCAAGGTGGGCGACGAGGCTTTGGCATGGTTGTCAGGTCATGGTCGACCCATGGCTGCTAAGGGTAGTGGTCAGAACCAGGAAATTGAGCAGATTGGTAAGGTTGACTGTGGAGTGAATGTGCCCGGTCATCGCATAGCCTCCCAATGCTGCTCTAGTGAAATGCAACAGCCCTACCATAGACCGACTATATCTGGCCATGTCGCTGAAGGCGGTGATGCTGCACAGGCAGATGTAGTTGCAAGGAATGCGGGGGTGCGCATGTACGGTATCGGCGGGGAAGCCTTAGCAATTATGAACTATGGGAGTGACTGCACAGGTGGTACTGATGGTCCCTCTCATGACCTGGCTGTTCTACGGACGAAGGTGGAGAAGGAGGGAGACTACAGGTTAGAAGCTGCGGTCTCGGCTGGGTTGTGGGAGGGCACTAGGTATGTTGTTCGTGGAGACAGTGCAAGACAGGTGTTTACTAGGCTATGGCAGTACTTTCGTATGTTTGTTCATTCTCCAGTCCTGATGTACGGTATAGAATCCGACATGGAGGCTGGAGACAGTGCAAGGCTCAGTTTAATTCCCTACCGTATAAATCCTGCTCGACAGCCTGTTGTGAAGGGCAGAGCTAGACGACATGTGGAAAAAGGGTCTGAGGGATAAAGGATATCGTGAGTGGTCGTTGCCAGTAACTTTGCAACCTGAGTTAAGTGGCAAGATCCGTGTGTATGTTGATTGCAAGAGTGTGGAAGAAGTAGGTAGTAGGAGTAGGCAGCCCCGCCCAGGGAAGTACTACCGCCAAGGTTACGGGAGACTCGGGGAATAGCCTGAATTCCATTTTCTCTCCCAGGCCTTGGTAGCTGGATACACATCTTTGTGCCTCACACATCAGGGGTATCAGGAAAACCCTCTTTATATAACATACACATACAACTTCACGACATTGCCCTACATCGCTATCCTCTATCCATAAAACACTACTCTTCCCACTACATATCATACATGTAACACCATACACATTACCCAATAAATATGGCAGTACAATTGTTAAGAGCAAACCTGGTGGTCAATCAGATATCCACCCCCGGCAGGGTTGGGTCATTGACACAGGGCACTCCCGGTCGTCATCATGCGACTGTGTCAAGAGCATTGCAACGTCCCAAAGCTGCTCGTCGGTGCAGCTTTTTCTTTAGCAATATAAGGGGACTCCACTCTAACATCAATTCTGTACACCAATTTCTTCAAGCAGATTCCCCTACTCTCCTTTTTTTGACAGAGACTCAACTAACATCCACATCTGACACGTCTAGATTTAATTTTCCAGGTTATCAACTGCTCCAAAATTTCAGACCTAAAGGAGGTGTATGTTGCTTCGCAAAATCTGAAATTGCCCTGGAGGAGGTTGCTAGTTTCAATTGTCCCTATTTTGATTATTCTATATACAAATTAATTTCTGCTGGTAAATTTAAATACATATGTTGCATCTACCGTTCCCCAAATACTCCTCCAGAGCAAAGTCTTTTTGATTCTCTGTCCTCACAACTCAGTGTCCTCAACTTAAATGCTTCTTCTGAAATCACTGTGTTGGGTGATTTTAATGTCCATAATGTTGAATGGCTCACTCATTCAGCCAGGACTGATGATGCTGGTCTTGAATGTGAGCTATTTGCAGACTCATTTAATCTCACTCGTGTACCAGATAATCCTAATCATAATTCCCACCTACTGGACTTATTTTTAACAACCAATTCAGAAAATTATGATGTTACAGTGAGGTCCCCGCTTGGATCTTCTGATCACTGTCTGATACAGGCCACCTGTCTATCACCTACCACACCTTCCCACTCTGAACCTGTTTTGGTGACTAAATGGCATTACGGTAGGGCAGACTGGGAGGGTCTTCAAGGTTTCTTTATTGATATTCCCTGGACCTCTTTCTTTTCTAATGATGCACATTCCACCTTGAGCCACATACAAGATTTTGTAAAAATTGGAATGGAAACTTTTATTCCTCATCAAAAGTACATTAAAAGATCTAATTCACCTAAATGGTTTGACCATAATTGTGCTAGAGTAACTGAACAAAAAGCAATAGCCTACAATGCATACACAAGATCAAAAACACATGAAGCCTTTAATTACTTTAGAAACATCAGAAATCATGCCAAAACTGTATTAAACCAAACTAAATCAAACTTTCTCCACAAGCAGGCAAATAAACTTCTAAATAATCCCAATGATAAAATATATTGGTCTACTCTTAACTCATTCAAATCCAACTTCACAACTGCTTCATCCATTCCACCATTAAAATCTCCGACTGGCAATCTTGTAAGTGACCCACGAGGTAAAGCTAACCTTCTTGCAGATATTTTCTCCACCAACTCAACCTTAGATGAAATAAATAAAGATGTCCCTGTACTTAATTTTAATTCGCCTGAAATTCCCTCACTTAAGATCCACACCAGACATGTCAAAACTATTTTGCAGAATCTCTCAGTAGATAAGGCTCTGAGATGAAATTCCTCCAATAGTACTTAAGAATTGCTCCTTGGTGCTCGCTCCTGTATTGGCAACATTTTTCCGTCTATGTAACCTCATGCTTCCCAGTACCCTGGAAAGAAGCAAACATCCATCCAGTTCCTAAAAAAGGTGCCTCTTCAGATCCATCAAACTACAGACCAATAGCTATAACTTCCACTCTTGGTAAAGTTTTTGAAGTTATATTAAATAATCACATAATTAAGCATCTTGAGAATAATAAATTAATCAGTGATAGGCAATATGGTTTTAGACGATGTCGATCAACTGCAGACATTCTTTGCCTTCTTACGCATCAAATCAACCAAGCTACAGACCAACATGGTGAAACACATACAATAGCACTGGATATATCAAAGGCATTTGATAGAGTCTGGCATCAATCCTTATTGTCGAAGATGTCACACTACGGCCTTGCATCATTAGTTCCACTAATTTCTTCTTATCTTCATAACAGAAAAATAGTGTAATGGTAGATGGCCTTTATTCTCAATTTCACTCAATAAATGCTGGTGTTCCCCAGGGATCAGTTTTGGCCCCAACTCTGTTCCTCATTCATATCAATGATCTCATATCTACCACTCATAATCCAATACATTCCTACGCAGATGACTCAACACTCCACAGTTCCTTCACATTTACCAATTCTTTCACCCAACCCGATCTTATCAATTCAAAAATAGGCACTGCAATTTCTCTGAACCAGGACCTTTCTAGAATTGAAGAATGGGGACAAAAGAATCTAGTTTCCTTTAATGCACAGAAAACCAAGTACATTCAATTTTCTAACCGACAGAATCTCACTGACTCCCATATATTTTTTAATGATGTAAATATTCCCACTTCCCCTAGTATTGACATTCTCGGTGTAACATTAACTACTAACTTGAGCTGGACACATTATGTTAAAAGCATTGCTAAGAATGCCTCTTAAAAACTGGGACTCCTGTACAGAGTTCGAGAATTCTTCACTGACGAGCAGTTGGCCGTAATATATAAAAGTCATGTGCGTTCTCAGATGGATTACTGTTCACCTCTGTGGAGTGGAAGTGGAGTGGTTGCATTGAGGCAGTTGGACAAAATTCAAAATAAAGCTATTAGATTAATCAATAACCCAGCAATCACACAGGACCTTCCTACATTATCCATACGAAGAAACATTGCATCCCTTGCATTATTCTACAGATATTTACACAGCAATTGTTCCGAGGAACTTGCTTCAATTGTGCCGCCTCTCCACATCTTTCCCCGTAGAACTAGGGCAGCTGAGAGCGCCCATGAATTTACACTTTCTCCTCCACAATGCAGAACTTCTGCTTATCAAAATTCATTTATCCCTAGAACTACTTGTTACGACCGGGGCTCGTATAAAACAAGGGCTCTTAATCATTGGACTAGGAAAGCACACAGCCACAACGGTAACACTAGATCCAACCCCTGAACTTATAATGCCGGCGCACAAAAACACCTATACCCTCCAGAGTTAAATCTGCGATAATGGGGTATCCTATAACTCAGTATAAGTGCACTACTACTACAGGCTGACGATCTCTGATACAGCCTGATCACAACAACATACAATTACGGTAATAAGGTATACTAGGAAAAGATAGAGATCTTAATTAAATCACTCCAATGATTTAATGCAAACTAGACGAAAGTATATTTAAAGTTACTCTAAACAATAATGAACTGTCACTCTTATACTAAAGAAAGTGAACGAAAGTCCCAAAGCATCGAGCAGGAATCTTCTGAAGAAAGTCTGATGCTAGGTTAAGATGATCGTATCGGATTTTGAACTGTAGTATAAAGCAGGAACAGGATATGACAATTTTAAGGACATATAGGGTTAATTGGCACGGGAATAATAATAACTGCGCAATAGTAGGAACTCAAACAGCAAAAGAAGTACTTCCTCATCAACGAAACAGCCTACTAGGGTTGTGCAACTCAACAACAACCTAGACTAATAAATGCCGTGAATAATAATGCATACATAACAGAAAGAGTTTATAATCTAAATCTGGTGTCTGCTAGGCGAATAAAGTCTAGCTGGGATGTAGTACGCTAGGAAACAATGGCTGAGCAAGCGGCACGTAGCCTAGCGAAGTCCTTAAGGCTGTGCGGCCAAATTACGTTAATTGACGGGGTGCTCTCCTGAGAGATCCAGATCGCTAGTATCTGGTTCTCTCCTGGCGACCCTCTCAAAGTCAAAGCAAACGAGTTAGCACAGTGTTGGGTGGCAGAGGCAAAAGCCCTCACTCGCAACACAGTGCTAAACTCACAAGGTACACAGTCAGAAAGACCACCTAGGCTTCCCACGTCTCCGTTGCGATTGTACAGGTTCAACAAAACCTAGTACACATCGGAAATCACAACACCAGTAGCCTTATCCCAGTCTAGCATTAAATCCCCCAGCAGACCACCATGATACAGAAAGGGAGACACCGTGAGTGTGTCAAACCTCTACAGACATAAATGGTAACCCTTCCAAAATGCCTAACTAAACATGTGTTATCTGAGAGCTTCAGCATATAATACGATGGCCGATATATGAAATCGTGCAGAACCAAAGGGAAGTTATGATATTAAATAGAGTAGAAAAATGAGAGGTAAGAAGTTGAGAGAGAGAGAAAGTGCTCTATAGGTAGAAGTCGGGAGACAGGGGGGCAAGGGACATGTGAAGGGTATGCTAGTCAGGAAAGCTCTGAGGAGAATAGCTCCTCTGGACCCCTCCAGGATCCCACACAAAGGCACGGTGGTCAGCCAATCACAGGCCGCCACGTCACCCGGCAGCAGGCCTGCAGAAGGCGCCAGGAACCACCAGCCAATCAAAACCGAGAGAAAAGGCCACGCGGGCGAGCAACTCCTCCGGGAGGGAGGAGGGAGGAGGAGGAAAAGCAACACTCACCTCCCCCACCCTGCTCGCTCGCTCTCTCTCTCTCCTTCACTACAATGCATCTTATGTTCAACTCATGATATAAAATACAATGCATTGTCACAGGCGAAAACAAAGACCACTTTTACCCTGCCTGTGACATGACGATTCACAAGAAAGAAAGTACAACATTGTAGACAGACTGTAGCCCATTTCACTGCCCTGGCGAGTGCTAGTGGCTACCGGGAGGCGATTCTGCCAACGCTGGCAGGCGTCACACCCCGCCCAAGATATAAGACGCTCAACATTAGGCGAGCACGATATCTGACAAGGCAGAATGCCGACAAGACCCGTCACACATAGCCACTCCGCCAGAAATGAAATGCAAAGCTCAATCTTACATAAAACAACATATCAACATAAAGAAAATCTTATAACCCCTCCCAAACATAATAGTATAATTTTAGCCTGCTATGTTCCCACAGAACCCAGCCTCCTAAGTGAAAGACAGGTTCAACTTAGGACTTTAGCTATAACATAGGCAACTTACAATTAACTATCGAAAGAAAGAGTTTTTATGTGATTTTTTTATTTTTTTAATATGTTTATGGCGGCTGCACTTACAGGGGCAAGCCTATTTTACTCCACTCTCAACACACCCTGACTGAACGGCGAGGGTTCTCCTGCAAACAAACCCTCCCGTGACAAACAATCAGCCAAAACATTATCAGTGCCCTTAGCATGCCACACATCCAACTTGTGTCCCGGCAGCAAAACAACACCTGGCTCTGATAAACTGCCCAGTTCATCACAAGACTGGCATTTCTCTTCGCTCTTTCCGGCAACGGGGCCTGCCAATAACCTTTCACTAGTTCTACCTTCGTGATAGGCGATGCAGCCCCGAGGCGATCTATGGTGTCAACTCTCGATAAGGTATAGGCGTCTGTCAGGGATAATGCACACACACTCTCGCAATCAACACACTCACTGATCTTGCCACTTAACACAGGTTGCAAAGTTACAGGCAACGACCACTCACGACATTCCTTATCCCTCAGACCCTTCGTCAACACGTAATCCAGCTCTGCTTGCACCACAGGCTGTCGAGCAGGATTTATACGGTAGGGAATTAAACTGAGCCTTGCACTATCTCCAGCCTGCATGTCGGATTCTACCCCGTACATCAGGCCTGGAGAAGCAACAAATATGCGGATGCACTGCCACAGCCTAGTAAACAACTTATCTCGCAGAATAACAATCCTAGTGCCCTTCCACAACCCAGCCGAGACCGCAGCTTCTAACCTGTACTCTCCCTCCTTCTCCACCTTCGTCCCTAGAACAGCCAGGTCATGAGAGGGACAATCAGTACCATCTGTGCAGTCACTCCCATAGTTCACAATTGCTAAGGCTTCCCCACCGATACCGTACATGCGTACCCCCGCATTCCTTACGACTACATCTGCCTGCACAGAATCACCGCTTTTAGCGACATGGCCAGATACAGTCGGTCTATGGTAGGGCTGTTGCATTCGACTAGAGCAGCATTGGGAGGCTATGCGACGACCGGGCACTTCTATGCCACAGCCAACCTCACCAATCTGCTCAAAGTCCTCCTTTTGACCACCACCCTTGGCAGCCATGGGTCGACCTTGACCTGACAACCATGTCCAAGCCTCGTCGCCCACCTTGAACCACCGAAACAACGAGGCTAACGGTCTCCCAACATTCACGTGACCTGCCCGCTGAACATCTTGCACCGCCTGAGTTGTGAGGCTCAGGGGCTCGGCACGACCAGTGGGGTATGAATCGAGCTGGTGCTGGAGCGCTGCACACTGCTGCTCAGGCAGGTGCTCTAGCGCTTCCACAGCCACCAGACTCGTGTCCCCCGCCCACTGCTCCGCCGAGACATGATAATCCCTACTCTCCTCCACCTGTGCCCTACTGCCCCCCTCTCCTTCTCCACCTTGGCCGCTGCAGACCAACGCAGGGACAGTAGGCTGCTCAGGTGGTTGCCTCACAAACTCCTCCAACAGGTTCACATGACATGTTTCCCCGTCCTCGTGTTTGATCTCGACAGCACCATTACCACACTTCTACACTTCCGGATCCTCCAACTGCAGTTTACAAATATCTGCGGGAACCAACCTGTCTAGATGCTTCCGAAGCAACCCAAGTCCTCCCCCAATATCAAACTGAGCAACCCTTTTTTCTCTCCGTGTGTAACGTTGCTGCCTCAGAGTCTCTTCCTGCCCTACCTCCTCACTAGCTGTGACAGGTCCTGGGGCTTCTCCAGACTCCAACAATGGTGCCAATAATGAGTTGCCAAGAAGAGCCGCTGGTACAAAACTCTTCAAACTGTTACCAACATTAGCCATCTTCTTCCAACCGTTCCTCCGTTGATCAGAAGACTGAGGAATAGGCTGTGACACTTTGGATGCAAGAGGTCTTGTAACAACGCACGCCATAGGTTGTACTTGACATTTCTCTACCCACTCCTGTTCCTCCCTACTCACGTCGGCCGGCTTCTCGGCAACGACTAAGGGTGAAACCTCAGAAGTAGGCACCGCAAAGTCGTTGCCGAGAAGGAGGTCGACGCCCCCAACAGGCAAGTTCTCCACAACACCCACATCCAACTCTCGTGTCACACCATCCACCTCCAGTTCCATCCTGACCAACGGGTATGACTTGACAGCATTAATACCCTGCACCACAACCACCCGTGCCGCGTTTATTGGTCTACCAGTAAAGTTCTTCATTAAAGTCTGAGAGGCACCCGTGTCTCGCAACAGCTCAACTCCATGCTTCTTACCAGCCCACTTCACGCAGCCATGCCCTCGATGGTCACAAAAGACATCGCGGACAGGGTTAGAGCCTTCCGGATTCTTCTCCACTGGCTGTGTCCCAGCCTCTGACGTTATACCCCGGGCAAACTCAGACGACTTCGGGGACACCCCAATGTTGCGAGCCAAAGACACGACTGCATTAGGTAGCTTGCTTGGACAGGCTCTTGCAAAATGGCCCTTCTCATGACAATGAAAACAATCTAACTCCCCCTTGGGCTTCCCTTGAGGTGGGGAAGGGCCCTGACCCTTCTTAAACGGGACGGTATTAGGTTTATGGTCAGACTTAGTATCGTTGCTCTTGTTGTAATGGTTATATGGTGTATCCCCGACTCGGGGGGGTGGAGTGTTGCGCCCCTTGTTACCTGCATCGTTCCGTTGTGCAGACCCGCACCCACGAATCAGTGACATCCGAAGGTCAGCCATCTCAGCTGCCTCCTGAAGAGTTCTTGGGTTTTTCTCTTTAAGATTCAACGTCAGATCGCTGCCCGTACACTTAAAAAATTGTTCTAGAAGCATCAGCTGTTTCAACTCCTCAAACGTCGATGCCTTCTCAGAACGCAGCCAGTTTCTAAATGCATCGGACAGATCCCGGGCATGCTCAAGAAAGGTGCACTCACGACCCTTCGTTACACCCCGGAACTTCAATCTGTACGTCTCTGGTTGTAACTCATATGCCCGCAGGACAGCCTCCTTCAATACCTCGTAATCGATGCACGACTCCAAGGGCAACGCGTCATATGCCCTGAGTCCTTTGCCAATCAATCTAGAGGAAACAAGGGCTGCCCACTTAACCTCGGGCCATTGGTGCTCCCGGCACTTCTTCTCGAAACGCATACAAAATTCAGTGACACCCGACTCATCAAATACAGGGACCAACTTGAGCAGGTGCGATAACGACTGATCAAGACCTCGATTCCCAGAACCGAGACGCTGCCCTGTCGACTCCACCCGCGACTTCTCAAGATCTATGTCTGCACAGTACCTCGTGGCCTCAACCGTAAGCTCAGCTTCTCGCTGCTGCTGCTGCTGCTCACGTATGGACTTTCTCTCCTCAGCCTCAGTCTCATATCTGGCCTTTCTCTCCTCAGCCTGAATTCTAGCCATCTCAAACTGCCGCTGCTGGTTAGCCATCTTAAGCTGGAAGAACATATCTGGAGTCAAACCTTGAGGAGTAGGAGATGCAACAATTGGAGACCCACCCATGTACAAACCACGCTGCCAGTGACTATCGGCCTGAGGGAACGTACCCAGCTCCGGAGCCCGAGGGGGCGCCATGGTAGGAGTCGAGTGGAATGGGGGCTGGGCCGAAGGTGCCCCAGCTCCCGCTTCACCCGAAGCCCCACGCACCAAGCCAAGCACACAGGACCTCTCGACATGCTGCTAATGCCCACATGCCCCTTGACCGTGGCCAAACACTGGAGACCATACCGATCAATCCCCGACACCCGGTCACCAGTAATAGGTGTCTCCAGAAACTTCCTTGCATCCTCCTCACTAGCTATAACTCTAATGTCATCTAACAAAGCCCGCTGCTCCACCTCAGTTTCTGTTTCCCGTACTGTGTCCTCACTGTACACTGATCCGTCGTTCGACATAGTGTCCAAAAATTCTCAACGTTTATATAAAAAAAAATAGAAGTACCTAAACTCTTATGTAGCACTATTCACTCAAAAAATGCTTGAAGACTCTTAAGTGTTATACTACTTGCCAAAATAAATTCCACGTGTCCACTATATTCCATCAAACAAAACAAAATGACCACAACACTCCTGCAATATTTCTCTAAGTTCACAAAATCCTAAGCAAGGTCGCCATTTGTTACGACCGGGGCTCGTATAAAACAAGGGCTCTTAATCATTGGACTAGGAAAGCACACAGCCACAACGGTAACACTAGATCCAACCCCTGAACTTATAATGCCGGCGCACAAAAACACCTATACCCTCCAGAGTTAAATCTGCGATAATGGGGTATCCTATAACTCAGTATAAGTGCACTACTACTACAGGCTGATGATCTCTGATACAGCCTGATCACAACAACATACAATTACGGTAATAAGGTATAATAGGAAAAGATAGAGATCTTAATTAAATCACTCCAATGATTTAATACAAACTAGACGAAAGTATATTTAAAGTTACTCTAAACAATAATGAACTGTCACTCCTATACTAAAGAAAGTGAACGAAAGTCCCAAAGCATCGAGCAGGAATCTTCTGAAGAAAGTCTGATGCTAGGTTAAGATGATCGTATCGGATTTTGAACTGTAGTATAAAGCAGGAACAGGATATGACAATTGTAAGGACATATAGGGTTAATTGGCACGGGAATAATAATAACTGCGCAATAGTAGGAACTCAAACAGCAAAAGAAGTACTTCCTCATCAACGAAACAGCCTACTAGGGTTGTGCAACTCAACAACAACCTTGACTAATAAATGCCTTGAATAATAATGCATACATAACAGAAAGCGTTTATAATCTAAATCTGGTGTCTGCTAGGCGAATAAAGTCTAGCTGGGATGTAGTAGGCTAGGAAACAATGGCTGAGCAAGCGGCACGTAGCCTAGCGAAGTCCTTAAGGCTGTGCGGCCAAATTACGTTAATTGACGGGGTGCTCTCTTGAGAGATCCAGATCGCTAGTATCTGGTTCTCTCCTGGCGACCCTCTCAAAGTCAAAGCAAACGAGTTAGCACAGTGTTGGGTGGCAGAGGCAAAAGCCCTCACTCGCAACACAGTGCTAAACTAACAAGGTACACAGTCAGAAAGACCACCTAGGCTTCCCACGTCTCCGTTGCGATTGTACAGGTTCAACAAAACCTAGTACACATCGAAAATCACAACACCAGTAGCCTTATCCCAGTCTAGCATTAAATCCCCCAGCAGACCACCACGATACAGAAAGGGAGACACCGTGAGTGTGTCAAACCTCTACAGACATAAATGGTAACCCTTCCAAAATGCCTAACTAAACATGCGTTATCTGAGAGCTTCAGCGTATAATACGATGGCCGATATATGAAATCGTGCAGAACCAAAGGGAAGTTATGATATTAAATAGAGTAGAAAAATGAGAGGTAAGAAGTTGAGAGAGAGAGAAAGTGCTCTATAGGTAGGAGTCAGGGGGGCAAGGGACATGTGAAGGGTATGCTAGTCAGGAAAGCTCTGAGGAGAATAGCTCCTCTGGACCCCTCCAGGATCCCACACAAAGGCACGGTGGTCAGCCAATCACAGGCCGCCACGTCACCCGGCAGCAGGCCTGCAGAAGGCGCCAGGAACCACCAGCCAATCAAAACCGAGAGAAAAGGCCACGCGGGCGAGCAACTCCTCCGGGAGGGAGGAGGAGGAAAAGCAACACTCACCTCCCCCACCCTGCTCGCTCGCTCTCTCTCTCTCCTTCACTACAATGCATCTTATGTTCAACTCATGATATAAAATACAATGCATTGTCACAGGCGAAAACTAAGACCACTTCTACCCTGCCTGTGACATGACGATTCACAAGAAAGAAAGTACAACATTGTAGACAGACTGTAGCCCATTTCACTGCCCTGGCGAGTGCTAGTAGCTACCGGGAGGCGATTCTGCCAACGCTGGCAGGTGTCACATACTACTCTTTGGAATTCACTTCCCTCGAATTGCTTTCCACAAACTTACAATCTACAAATGTTTAAATCCAGTTGTTACAAACATTTTATGAATGGAGGATGCCTTTAGGCACATGGACCTTTTTGTTTTATCTGTGTTTTTCCTTCCTCCGTTCATTGTCTCTTAAAAAAAAAAGGTAGAAGGTAGAACTAGTGAAAGGTTATTGGCAGGCCCCGTTGCCGGAAAGAGCGAAGAGAAGTGCCAGTCTTGCGTTGAACTGGGCAGTTTATCAGTGTCAGGTGTTGTTGTGCTGCCGGAACATAAGTTGGATGTGTGGCATGCTAAGGGCACTGATAATGTTTTGGCTGATTGTTTGTCACGGGAGGGTTTGTTTGCAGGAGAACCCTCGCCGTTCAGTCAGTGTGTGTTGAGAGTGGAGAAAAACTAGGCTTGCCACTGTAGTGCAACGCCGCCAAAAACACTATTAAAATATATAAAAACCTCACATATAAAACCTTTCTTTTTGATAGTATATATGTGCAGTATATCACAGCAAGCATCTAAGACACTCTGAGTTGTTGTCTTAGTAGGCTAGGCTTGGTGAAGCTTGCTCGTTGAGCGTGATATAATTAGTATGATGCTATTATTTTGGGGAACTGTTGTGCAGATTTATTTTTATAATACAGTGTTTTATGTATGTGATCGTGCCTTGTTTTCACAACTTGGGAGAGTGGCTAGGTGATGCGGGGTTGATGGGCATTCTGTCTGGTCAGATGTGGGGTTCGCCTGTGGCTGAAACGTCCCACATCTTGGGCGGGGTGTTGCGCTGGCCAGCTTGCCAGAATACGCTCGTGACTCGCTAGCGCTCGCCAGGGCAGTGATATGGGCTACAATAATCGTAGAACGATGTTCTTTCTTTCATAGAGTACTGTGACGCTCCTGCATAGTAGCCACGTGCGGGCATGCGCGCGTGTCGGCTGCCCACCCGTTAAGAAACCGGCTGGCGGCAGCCGTCCGGCCGGCTTTTCCTTAGTATATATCCTACGACAATGTAACTAATGTCTAGGATATTCTTATGTTGTTTCACAGCTTGAAGCTGCCCTTATTCTTAACCAACGCATCTTAGTATATTTTATTCTCGATAGTTGATTGTTTCATTATAATATATAAGATGTAGGTCTAGTGAGAGTGGGAGGAGACGAGCGGGAGAGAGAGACCGGCTGGGGGACGTTGCTTCGCGCGGAGAGTCTAGCTTGGGACGAGCCTGATGTTGCCAATTTGATCGCAACGTTAGGCTTAGTTTCGACTCACGCAAGGGGTAGAGGATTTTGACCCGGCAACGGTGTTGAGTGTTGCCAAGCATGGGATGTATTTCGCATGCCTAGGGTGGGGTCCAGACAGATTCAAGATTCAGAGCTCACCTCACTGTCGTACCCTTCGGACCCCCTTGATATCTATCCCTCTCAACCCCCACTTAGAAACTTTCTCTCTTACTTTGTATACCTTCTTTCCACTACTTCACCAATCTATTTAATTATCCCATCCCCTTGATAGACCTTATATCTATTATTGTATTAACGACGAGCTCTCAGATAATTAGATAGGATTTTGGGCCTTATGCAGAGATGTAATTGTTAATGAGACCTAGGAAGCTTTTTTGTTGTCTCATATTTGGTGGTTTCATGCTTGCTAGTGTGTTCTTGTGGCAGGTGAGCAGGGGCTAGACCGGAGGGGAGGCTTTTTGCGATCCTTTAAGTAAAGTCTGCTGGTGCCAGTCCTGTGGAGCCGCACGACTTTACTAGGATACCCGTGGGAGTCTGGGGGCATTTTCTTGTCTGTGTCTCTGTGTGTCTAGTGTTGTGTTGTGTGAGGGCCCTTGCCTAGTCCACTCAGCACTGCGCTAGCACGTCTTGCTTTTGTTTTAGGGTCGCCAGGAGAGAGTCAGATACTTGGGATCTGAGTCTCTCAAGAGAGCACCCTTTCAATTAGAGTAATTTGGCGCACAGACTTGGGAACGTCCCTAGGCTGGAGCAGGTGGCTCAGCCCGGGTATCCGAAGCCTATATCCTTCCGGCTAGACCTCTGCCACCTGGCAGATTAACAGCTAGGGGTTTATTATTTCTGCATGCTTGTTATTGTGCCACAGTTTACCGTTGTTGTGAGCATTGTGAGTCAGGGTGTGGCTTAGAGACTGTCCGAGCAGGCTTGCCTGACTAAGAGTGAGAAGCACACCTGTATGTGGTTATGTTGCGAGTTGCTGCCTTTATTTAATTATACCTATGCCATTATACACTGTATGGCCTATCACTAGTATTTATTCCTGCTTATGAGTTAAGAGTTCTCTAAATCCGTAACTTACTTTCTTTGCTAAGCATCAGATCCTACAGTAGCCGCATGCAGTTTAGAAACCTGCATCTTGTCTACCTGTACGATGTTTTGAGGACTGTTTGCTTTCACCTTCTTTCACGCAGGGGTGATTAGTTGTATTGTGACGCATGCCAGCGTTGGCAAAATCGCCTCCTGGTAGCCACTGGCACTCGCCAGGGCAGTGAAATGGGCTACAGTCTGTCTACAATGTTGTACTTTCTTTCTTGTGAATCGTCATGTCACAGGTAGGGTAGAAGTGGTCTTTGTTTTCGCCTGTGACAATGCATTGTATTTTATATCATGAGTTGAACATAAGATGCATTGTAGTGAAGGAGAGAGAGCGAGCGAGCGGGGTGGGGGAGGTGAGTGTTGCTTTTCCTCCTCCTCCCTCCTCCCTCCCGGAGGAGTTGTTCGCCCGCGTGGTCTTTTCTCTCGGTTTTGATTGGCTGATCAACACTATAATATAAACATTTCACATACTACTGCTAGGCTACCTTTAAAATTAAAATAAAATACAAATAAAAATAAAAATACGATCCACCTTAGAGTCCCCACCGGGGAGGGGGGGGGGGGGGGGAGGTTTGAAGGCCAGATATGCCCCCATAAGTATGGCCCCCGTTCTTGACTCCTAAAATTGCTCTAGACCACTGCCATGTAAGCTTACTATCAATTTCAGCAATATTCGTGGCCTTTCCTCTAAAGTCCATTCTGTGGAACACCATCTCTCCTCTGCCAATCCTGATCTTCTCTTTTGCACCGAAACCCAGTTGTCTTGGACTACCGACAGCAAACCCTTCTCTGTATCCTCCTACTATATTCATCCTCAGGTTCATGCCAATGGTGGATGATGCGTTTATGTGCACAACAATATTGCTTTCTCTTGTGTTCCAGCTTTTATTCAACGGAATTCTCAAATCTCTGGCTAAAGCTTTCTTGTCACTCTCAAACCAAATATGTCTACGCTGTTTATGTCTCCCCTAATTCTACTGACTATCCAAAAAAAATTGCCTATATAACTTGTAAAGTGGATCACATTTTATCCAGTTTTGAAGAGGTGCATGGCACACAGTGGTGGTAGTGTTACGACCGGCACTACGAAATAAACAAGGGCACTCAATATTGGACTAGATGATAGGCTATATCTGCAACAACGGTACGCTAATTCCAAACCCTCGAACTATTTCGCCGGCGAACAAAACACTTAAACCCTCCAGAGTTAATCTCCTGGATAACGGGGTATCAATTAACTGGGTTTTAGTGCACTTCTACAAATGCTTACCGATGACGGCAAAGCCTACTCACAACAGGAGTACTTTACGTTAATAAAATGCTCTTAAGTAATAGCAATGCTTGAATAAACTATAACAAGATTAAATAAAGAATTATATGATTACGTTAACTTTAGTGTGAGTCTGTACTCAACACTAAACTCTACAATGCTCTATGAAAACACTGGAAGTCTAGTCCTACAGCAATCAGAGATGGAATCTTCTGAAAAGGTCTGATGCTCTAAGATGCTCGTTAATACAGAACATAAATAAATGCAGGGGCAGGACACCAAAGCGTGTATCTTAAATACACCAATAAGTAGGATACATATATATGTATAACAAGGGAGTGCAACAACTCTGTGACAGCACTAATAATAACCACTCAGGAACAGTACTTCCGTAGCCAACGTAATAGCCAAACTGGGTTGTGCACTATGCATCAACCTTGGCTAAAATAAAGCGTGAATAATTCCTAAAGCATACACAATTAAAGTTAATATGCACGATGTTGTCTTTCTCACTAATAAAGTCTAGCAGTGGCATAAAAATGTACTAAGAAGCTAGGCAGAGCGCAAGCATGCTCGTAGCCTACTGCCTCCCCTTGAACAGATTTCCCTTATGTTACGTTAAGTGACTTGGAGGCTCTCTTGGTAAGTCCAGATCTCTAGTATCTGGTCTAGCCCTGGCGCTCCACAAAGGTCAACAAAATGAGGTAGCAATCATACAGGTGAGAGTAGGCAAAAGCCCTTCACTTGTATACTGCTACACTCGCAAAGGAAAATATGCACAAGGGTTACAGGCTAGCTAGCTTCGGCGATGTTGTACAGGCTCTGACTTGCCACATACATAACTCAGACAACGACCAAAGATACCTTCCACTGTCTAGCATTAAATAATAAGAGAGAACAGCCCACTGTCTGATACAGGCCACCTGTCTATCACCTACCACACCTTCCCACTCTGAACCTGTTTTGGTGACTAAATGGCATTACGATAGGGCAGACTGGGAGGGTCTTCAAGGTGTCTTTATTGATATTCCCTGGACCTCTTTCTTTTCTAATGATGCACACTCCACCTTGAGCCACATACAAGATTTTGTAAAAATTGGAATGGAAACTTTTATTCCTCATCAAAAGTACAGTAAAAGATCTAATTCACCTAAATGGTTTGACCATAATTGTGCTAGAGTAACTGAACAAAAAGCAATAGCCTACAATGCATACACAAGATCAAAAACACATGAAGCCTTTAATTACTTTAGAAACATCAGAAATCATGCCAAAACTGTATTAAACCTAACTAAATCAAAGTTTCTCCATAAGCAGGCAAATAAACTTCTAAATAATCCAAATGATAACAAAATATTTTGGTCTACTCTTAACTCATTCAAATCCAACTTCACTACTGCTTCATCCATTCCACCATTAAAATCTCCGACTGGCAATCTTGTAAGTGACCCACGAGGTAAAGCTAACCTTCTTGCAGATATTTTCTCCACCAACTCAACCTTAGATGAAATAAATCAAGATGTCCCTGTACTTAATTTTAATTCACCTGAAATTCCCTCACTTAAGATCCACACCAGACATGTCAAAACTATTTTGCAGAATCTCTCAGTAGATAAGGCTCCTGGTCCAGATGAAATTCCTCCAATAGTACTTAAGAATTGCTCCTTGGTGCTCGCTCCTGTATTGGCAAAATTTTTCCGTCTGTGTACTCATACCTCATGCTTCCCAGTACCCTGGAAAGAAGCAAACATCCATCCAGTTCCTAAAAAAGGTGCCTCTTCAGATCCATCAAACTACAGACCAATAGCTATAACTTCCACTCTTGGCAAAGTTTTTGAAATTATATTAAATAATCACATAATTAAGCATCTTGAGAATAATAAATTAATCAGTGATAGGCAATATGGTTTTAGACGATGTCGATCAACTGCAGACATTCTTTGCCTTCTTACGCATCAAATCAACCAAGCTACAGACCAACATGGTGAAACACATACAATAGCACTGGATATATCAAAGGCATTTGATAGAGTCTGGCATCAATCCTTATTGTCGAAGATGTCACACTACGGCCTTGCATCATTAGTTCCACTAATTTCTTCTTATCTTCATAACAGAAAAATATGTGTAATGGTAGATGGCCTTTATTCTCAATTTCACTCAATAAATGCTGGTGTTCCCCAGGGATCAGTTTTGGCCCCAACTATGTTCCTCATTCATATCAATGATCTCATATCTACCACTCATAATCCAATACATTCCTACGCAGATGACTCAACACTCCACAGTTCCTTCACATTTACCAATTCTTTCACCCAACCCGATCTTATAAATGCAAAAATAAACACTGCAATTTCTCTGAACCAGGACCTTTCTAGAATTAATGAATGGGGACAAGAGAATCTAGTTTCCTTTAATGCACAGAAAACCAAGTACATTCAATTTTCTAACCGACAGAATCTCACTGACTCCCATATATTTTTTAATGATGTAAATATTCCCACTTCCCCTAGTATTGACATTCTCGGTGTAACATTAACTACTAACTTGAGCTGGACACATTATGTTAGAAGCATTGCTAAGAATGCCTCTAAAAAACTGGGACTCCTGTACAGAGTTCGAGAATTCTTCACTGACGAGCAGTTGGCCGTAATATATAAAAGTCATGTGCGCTCTCAGATGGATTACTGTTCACCTCTGTGGGGTGGAAGTGGAGTGGTTGCATTGAGGCAGTTGGACAAAATTCAAAATAAAGCTATTAGATTAATCAATAACCCTGCAATCACACAGGACCTTCCTACATTAGCCATACGAAGAAACGTTGCATCCCTTGCATTATTCTACAGATATTTTCACAGCAATTGTTCCGAGGAACTTGCTTCAATTGTGCCGCCTCTCCACATCTTTCCCCGTAGAACTAGGGCAGCTGAGAGCGCCCATGAATTTACACTTTCTCCTCCACAATGCAGAACTTCTGCTTATCAGAATTCATTTATC
Source organism: Paralithodes platypus (assembly GCA_032716605.1). NCBI lineage: Eukaryota > Metazoa > Arthropoda > Malacostraca > Decapoda > Lithodidae > Paralithodes > Paralithodes platypus. The sequence goes on from CM064540.1 coordinate 14,343,824, forward strand.
CCCAGAGCTACTACTCTTTGGAATTCACTTCCCTCGAATTGCTTTCCACAAACTTACAATCAACAAATGTTTAAATCCAGTTGTTACAAACATTTTATGAATGGAGGATGCCTTTAGGCACATGGACCTTTTTGTTTTATCTGTGTTTTTCCTGCCTCCGTTCATTGTCTCTTAAAAAAAAAAAAAAAAATAAATAATTAGAAGCACCCCAACACTATGGTACCATTTGACTATGACTCTAATAATCCCTAAAACTAGTGCAAACATATATGGAGAGCTGGTGCTGGTAATACGACTGGCCGACTATGGAAGCCGTATGCAGAACCAGAAGGGATAAGTAATTGAATAAAGAGAGAAGTATGAAACCGAAGAAGTTCAGAGAGAGAGATAGTAGTATAGAGGGTTATATGGGGGACAGAATTGCAAGGGACATGTAGGACCTAGCACACCAAGCCTAGCTCGGAGGAAGGTAGCTCCTCGGGACCCCTAGGATCACACACAAAGGCATGGTGGTCAGCCAATCACAGGCCGCTACGTCACCAGGCAGCAGGCCTGCAGAAGGCGCCAGGAACCACCAGCCAATCAAGGGCGCGGGAAAGCGTGCGAGCGGGAAAACTCCTCCAGTGAGGGAGGCAACACATACCTACGCACGCACATATTACCACCACGCTCTCGCTATTCTCTCTCTCCCTCCACAATGCATCTTATATTCCACCAATGACATAAAATACTTCCCGTTGTCACAGACGAAAGTAAAGACCACCACGGGACTGTCTGTAACAACACGAACACTATGAAAGAAAGATCAACATTCTCTGACAACTGTAGCCCATTTCACTGTCCTGGCGAGCGCTAGCGAGTTACGAGCGCATTCTGGCAAGCTGGCCAGCGTAACAGTAGTGACCCCCCTCCCATAGGACCCCCAGATGACCTCGGTGAGTGGTTTTATGCATGTATTCCTTCATTACTAACCCATACCATGTATTTTCAGTATTCTTTTTTTCGAAATTTGGCTGGGTTCTGGGTATCAATCAATAATATATCATCTGGGGCTTAAGGCGTTACTTGAGTCTAGGTATTTTAATGTCTGGCCGATAATGCCGTGACAACATCTTGTACTCCAGTAAGTAGCATGTGTCGATGCTCTAGCCCTTAATTAGCGGCTCACCACATAAGTCGAGTTAAATAAAGCTGGACTATGTGGCGGCGCTCGACATAGGTCGAGTGGCAATTTCAGCACGTAATGTTGCTGAGAGAGAGAGACAAGTGGTGGCAGGAGAGTAGCGAGCGTATGACTGCTCCAGACCACCGCGACGAACATACTGACATGAATCCCAGCTCCCTCCTCCCTCTCTCACTCGCTATATAAGGAATTGTATCGGGAAAGTGGCTAATTACATGCTTTTTGCACTCGCGTTACACAGTTATTGCAAGAAAACTAGCCGTCATAAAAGGATCGTTATGGTGTCATTCGAAAGCTCTGTTTATGCCCTTTCAGGGATAGGTACTTGTTTTACGTTCTGGGTCTTATTTAGGCATGAAAATGATCACGTAAACAGCCCTATTTTGGCTAAAAACACCCCGCTGGGCGGTACATATAAATAAACCGCATAGGCCGCTCGTAAGGTGTTAAGATAGCTTTTAGTGACTGCATCTATAGTCAAACTCAACTGAAATGAGCTCCAAGGAGGTCAAGGTCGCCCTGTGCTGTGGTGCCACATTTCTACCAAATCAAACCTTTTAGAAAACGGGAAACCAAGGAAAACCACATTTAGAAGGGAAACTTGAAATAAATGTAAAAGACATTTTTATGTCTGGAAGGGTTATTGGTATTCTTGTATAAAAGTTACAGAAACGAAATAATAGGTAGGCTATATTTGTATATATCTATTTACATTGTACAGCATCTCCCTTGCCTGGCTATGAAGATGAGAGTAACTTTTGCGATTTTTTCCTTCCATGGTGGTCCCGCTATGAATGAGGGTTAGTGACCGTCTTACCTGGGTGATGTTGTTGTCGTTGTTTGAGACCCTTTAAAGCATTGCCATTACTCGTACCCAGCTCTCTCGCTCTCTCTCTTTTGATGGGATTACATTGTGCTATATTGCATTTTGGAGATTGTGTATGTATGTGTGTGTTTGTGTGTGTATCTGTAGGGGTGTGTGTGAGTGCGTGCGTAGCCAACAGAACCGCATTGACATTGCTTGGCAACGTCGCATATCCTACCACTCCTTCGATCTATTTATAGCTGTCCCCAGAAAAATGGCAACATGTTCTAAATAGCGTGCCATATGTATAAATTCCTTCTATATATCCTTAAAATGATATGTTTCTTAACACCACATAACCTTTATAAATTGTAATATAATATAATTATATAGTCATAAAAGCTAAAATTAATTTGTTAATAGCCTGAAAAACTAACATTTGTTGTTAAAGCTTTGAATATTTGACAACACCGCACAGGGCGAGGGACACCACCTTGTAGCTCATTTCATAGGAGGATAACTATAGTGAAATAATTAGTGTTCTGACCTGCTTTGTTCGCTGTTCATCATATTATACCATGCGTACTTAACGAGATGCAGCTTATGTACTTCAACATTCTATTATACTGTATCTTTGCACCGTATAGTAGCAATAGAAAACAAGGATAATTACACAGCTTACTAATTAATTTGATGAAACCAATCTTTTAAAGTATCATATAATATACATTCATTGGTGAATAATGTATATGCCAATATAATTGTAGTGGATCTATACAAACCAAAGTAGCAACTAAGTGGATTGCACAATATATACCTTAACTACCAGCTATGCGCACAATATCACCAAACTACAAGAAGAGCTCGATGAAGTTGAACGTAAACTCATCCAGTCACACCAAGAGCAAAGAACACGCGAAGAACTCCAAGCAGTTGCAAACATACGAGTAAATAGCAAATTCTTCTATGCATACGCAAAAAGGAGACTCATGAACACCTCAACAATAGGACCACTTGCAAAACCTACGGGCGAACTTGAGAGTGACCCAACCGAAATGGCCAAGATACTCAAACAGCAGTATGAAAGTTCCTTCAGCCCGCCAAATGAAGACAAGAAAATCGAGAATGCAACGACTTTCTTTGGCAACGCTCCAGGGACACCACATCAACTCTCCTCGGTAACAGTATCAACAGAGGACATAATAGCAGCCATCGACAAGATTGGACCAAACTCTGCGGCAGGACCAGACGGCTTTCATGCCCAACTGCTAAAAAATGCAAACATCAGCTAGCCCTGCCTCTAAAACTGCTGTGGAGCAAGTCCCTCCAAACTGGATATGTACCACAATCCCTAAAAGAAGGTAATGTCACACCAATACACAAAGGGGGTAGTAAAGGCATAGCCAAAAATTACAGACCAGTGGTGCTGACGTCACATCTTATTAAAATCATAGAAAGAACAATACGAGCTAAGATGGTCAGCTTCCTGGAAGATAACGAGGCGTTCAACGAGGGGCAACATGGCTTTAGAAAAGGCCGCTCCTGCCTCTCACAACTACTATCACACTACGACAAAATCCTACAGGATATTCAAGACGGAGAAAATGTAGACGTCATATATCTAGATTTCGCCTAAGCTTTTGACAAGGTGGACCATGGGATCCTTCTACATAAACTCAAATCACTGGGAATAGGGGGAGACCTTGGAAGATGGCTCCACAGCTTCATCACCAACAGAAAACAAAGAGTCACGGTTCAAGGAAGCCTATCAGAAGCAGGTGGGGTCATCAGCGGAGTACCACAAGGATCAGTACTGGGACCTCTCCTATTCCTCATCATGATAGGAGACATCGACAGGGACCTGGAACACTCAACAGCCACATCGTTTGCAGACGACACCAGACTCATGAAGAAAATCACCTCACAACATGATGCTCAGCTACTACAACAAGACTTGGACAAAATCCTGAAGTGGGCAGAAGAAAACAACATGGCCCTAAACGGAGACAAGTTCGAGCTTCTAAGGTACGGGAACAAGAGAGCACTACAAAACGACACCAACTACAAAAGTGGACAGCAAGAAATTACCGCCAATGACACAGTGAAGGACTTGGGAGTAAATATGAGCAGTGACGCCACTTTTTCCCAGAATATTACCAAAGCCACAACAACAGCAAAACAAATAGCAGGCTGGATCCTGAGAACCTTCCACACAAGAAATGAGAGGTGTATGCTAACACTGTGGAAGTCACTGGTCCTACCACGACTGGAGTACTGCTCCCAGCTCTGGTCTCCCCAAAAAGTAGGAGAAATAACAGAAATTGAAGCCACCCAGAGGACATTCACCAGTAAAATCCATGGGTTTCAACACTTTAACTACTGGGAGAGACTTAAGGAGCTGCAGCTGTACTCACTTCAAAGACGTAGGGAGAGATACATCATCATCTACGTCTGGAAGATTTTGGAAAAAAAGGTACCAAATCCAAACATCCAAGAGACTCAGCACCAAAGGCGAGGGAGGCTGTGCTATGTGAGGACTACGCCGGGATCAACACAAAAAATCAAATCCCTGATCCATCACAGCTTTACATACAATGGAACCAGACTGTTCAACTGTATACCAGCCCCTCTCAGGAACATGACCGGGGTGTCTCCAGACACCTTCAAGAAACACTTGGACATGTGGCTGGCCAAAATACCGGACCGGCCACCAATACCAGGATACCCCAGCACCAACTCCAACCGACTTCTGGAATGGAGAGTGGAAGAAAGGGAGCTGCCTGGTCGCAGTGGAGCCCCAGCTCAACTGTGTCACTAACGGACGGAATACAACTAAGTGTAACTAAATATTGTGCAACACCAACCATAAACATAATTATGTCCCTCTTATTAACCCGGCAAGCGCGATAGGCCTCACGGAAGGCTTCCTATAGGGAACGCGATAGGCCTCACGAAAGCAGGACCATAAAAAAAGCCTTCCATAAAAAAAAAGGGCCTATCAAAACAAAGGAATTTGTCTCTAGGTGAGATAATTCCCCTCCAGTACTCATCCATGTAAATCTCACCCACCCCCCTCCCCTCCTTCCCCACCTTATTCCCCCTCCCTCCCCTCCTCAATTATCACCTATTTTTCCTCTTATTATCATCATTTATCGGTTATTTTTCTCTCCCGCGATAATGTAGCACAAGTGGGTTGCATAAAAGATCGTTATGCAACACCCAGACACCGGCACACACCGCCCCGCTCTCCTCAGTTGACTCCCAGACAGCGAGAGGGGAAGGCTGCCTGTCTCTCTCTCTCGCCTGAGATTATGACCGGGTGGCCTTCTTCGTTTTTCACCACCCAAATGCTTTTCCCACTTATTTTAGCACTCTTGAAGGTTCATATATACATCATATATGTAAAATAAAAGCATACCGAAAACAAATAATGGTTTATATTGTAAATATAACGAATTCTGTCAGAATCCAGGGCTAGAAATGCACAAATAACTACCCTAGCACCTACATCTATATCGCGCTTGTCAGGTTAACCCAATAACCTAGAAAGATAATCTCGCTAACCAAGAGCACCTCCCCATCCCCCACTTCATTCTCTCCCTTTAAATTGTGTTTATTATACCCCTCTATTACATTTACGTAATTTAATAACCAGAGCTGGGCACTTTAGCCAACACTTCCGCAAATAGCCAATTCCGCCATTGCGGAAGTGTCATTTTCTTGGCGAATTAGCGTTGGCGCCAAAATGGCTGCCTATTTGCGGGTTTGAAGCTCTGGAAAGTACCTCCATGTTGCAAACCTCGAGTCCGCAAAATAAAAATTCCAGCCGCCAGCCAGCCCTGGGCCGCTCCTGCAGCTCCAGCCAAAAAAAGTCATGTGACCAAGCCAACTACCTGTGTTCTGGAATCTAGGCCTATACATCGGCTCTTCAGTCTTCACGTTTGTTCACTTACTTAGTAGCAAGCGTCGAGCTAACACTTACAACACACAGCAGTCCAAGAGTTCCAACGAATCCAACCAGCTAGCACTTCAACTTTGTTTATATTTTCGGCCTATTGAAGTGAACATGGAGTCTACCATCATGCCTACCGCAGCTGCCAACACAACATGGGGAGCAGTTTTCACCACCATCATCCGACAGTGATGCTGCAGAGCATGCAGAAATCGAGGACCTAAGCCACCCCTGGCCCCACCTAGAAACCTTCTATGGGCCTGTAATTACCAAGAAGATGTCTCTGGAGAAGGGCTTTATAACTTTATAATCTAGCCTAATTTAAGATTATAAAGTTAGGCTATCGTTAATTTGATTGATAGCCTGTTCATTTTTAACCTAAACTAATGTTATTAGGCTACCCTAATCCCATCAAAATGCCTCAAAGCATGTAGGCCTAGGCTAAGTCTAACTTCTATATAAGCTAGGCTATATAGCCTAGGCCTAGGTCTATAATCACTAATCCCATCAAAATGCCTCAAAGCATGTAGGCTAAATATTGCATGTTCTAACTTCTAAATATAGCCTAGGCTAGGTCTAGGCTATAATCATTCAATCACTAATTCCATCAAAATGCCTCAAAGCATGTAGGCTAAATATTGCATGTTCTAACTTATATATATATAGCCTAGGTCTAGGCTATAATCACTAATTCCATCAAAATACCTCAAAGCATGTAGGCTAAATATTGCATGTTCTAACTTCTATATATATAGCCTAGGTCTAGGCTATAATCACTAATTCCATCAAAATGCCTCAAAGCATGTAGGCTAAATATTGCATGTTCTAACTTCTATATATATATAGCCTAGGTCTAGGCTATAATCACTAATTCCATCAAAATGCCTCAAAGCATGTAGGCTAAATATTGCATGTTCTAACTTATATATATATAGCCTAGGTCTAGGCTATAATCACTAATTCCATCAAAATGCCTCAAAGCATGTAGGCTAAATATTGCATGTTCTAACTTTAATACATAGCCTAGGCCTAAGTCTAGGCTATAATCAGTCACTAATTCCATCAAAATGCCTCAAAGCATGTAGGCCTAGGCTAAATATTACATGTTCTAACTTCTATGTATAGGCCTAGGCCTATAATCACACTCATTTCATTAGTGTCAAGTAGAAAGTGTTAATTTTGAAAGTATCATATAGGCCTAGACTAAATTTAGCCTACAATAAAATTTTATTAAATTTTGATCTGAAGCTAGGCTTTTATTCTGAGCATTAAAATTAATAGGCCTAGGCTACTTTCTATTAAATTACTTAATCTATCTAAAGTAGACCTATCTAGGCATATATAGCCTATTGCCATTCCCAAAGGGGGGACCACGAATAAATTGCCTCCTTGCACCTCTGTGATCCGGCGTACCTCCTCCTGAATGGTGCGGAATTGCGAATACTGATTATTACTGAAGCACTCTCCCCTAAACAAGTTGCCCCAACGTTTTACTGCCCATGGAACAAACTAAGTGGCCTATGCTATATATATTAACCCTTTTCTCACTGCGGGTGACGTTCTGGAATGTTTTTGGCAATTTTACAGCAATTTCCAAGCTTTAAAAGCCTGTATGTATATCCTTGAGGTCCATGGAAGTTGGGCAACATTATATTTAAGTAAATATATATATTTATTGACATTAGAGATTGAATTTATTGATTTACCCTTGATTCTGTAGTTTAAATTTAAAATTAATAAAAAACGGTTTGTGTTTGCATATTTGCATTTGAGGACTAGAAATTTCACAAGGTTTGCACATTTGTGTTTGCTGAAGTTATGTTCTGGGTTTGCTGATTTGTGTTTGCTGACTTGAATTTTTGTTTGTGGTGCCCAGCTCTGTTAATAACAGGGAGAGCCTTTCATAATCCCGGCGTTGACTGGTAATTCAGTGTGTTGTAATGGTGCGGTGTAATATTCTAGGCTGGCCCCGTGCCTGCCTATGACAACCCAAAAAATAATGCAGGACCCATAATTATGCATTACTTGTCATCGGTGGCCCAGATAATTAAATACTGGACCACCACCACCACCACCATGAACATCATGCTACCACCATCTCGCCTGTAAGTGTATTTGCTCGTTGTCATCCATATATATATATATATATATATATATATATATATATATATATATATATATATACAGTATATATATACATATATATACAATCTATATATATTTATGTGTGTGTGTGTGTGTGGAATATTTCACAATAGCACGTGAGTTACATTGATTAATAGTTGAAAATGTATAGAATGTTATTTGTTACCGACAAAGTGTGTAGTCAAATTAAAAGTAAATGCTAAAAAACTAACACTATAAACTTCTAAAACTTAGATACTGCGTGGTTAATTAACTAATTTTATATTAACGTGGGAGATTAAGCTACACTTAACCCCTTATTTACCGGTTATGTATTTTTCAATTTATTCTGCAACTATTAGACGATTTTGTTCAGCTTAGGATGGACGTTTACCCATTATAATGCTATAGACTCTCAACTAATATATTTTACTATCATACAACCTTCCTAAGCTTTATAAAATCGTCTAAATGTTGCTGAAATCAAATATAAACAGACATCACCGGTACAGAAGGGGTTAAGGGAAAAGCAGACGTAGATATATTTAGTTTGGGATAGATTTGTCCTTATGTGCAGGAACTCTAAGATTCTTAAATTTTCCGAGGGGCAACTGTCAATATTTTTCACAATGTTCTTTGTTTACCCGAGAACGACGCGCCATTGGTTTTTAAATGTGCGCGCCAAGCGAGCATATTATGCTATATTTCTGCCTATAATCGTCATTATCTGTTAAATATCGTTATTACTTATTCATATGCGCCTTTTTTAAGGTTAATATGAAGTTGTTAACATGTAACAGCAATAAAACAAGTGGGAATAGTTTTTGGGGGGTGAAAAAGACGAATTATTGCCGACCATTCAGTTACGAGGTGAGAGGCGCATGAGACATACACCCTCTCTCTTCGAGGCCTGAAGGCAGGCTGATGTCTCTCTCTTGCTATCTTTCTCTGCCCACGCTTTCTCTATGTGCCCCTGATGACCTTGAAACTGGGTGAGAGATATTGTCGCGGTAAATAAACCAATAAACAAGGGAATAAGAGGAAAAATAGGTGATAATTGAAGGGGGGGTTGACATATGTGGAGGAGTGATAGGAGGTATGGAGGGGAATTATCTCACTTAATCACATATTCCTTTGTTTTGAGTGATTTTGGGGTCTTTTAAAAGGCTTTTCTTAGCCCTTGGAGATTAATAGTCTCGTCATCTTTGCCCAGTAAAACCTCTTGAGAGTCTCCTCGCCGTTCTTGGGTTAAATGCAGTTTTACAAAACTGATTACAGTGTTCCCTAATGGCAAAATGAGGGGGGTGGCTTATTTTTGTTTTCAATTTGAGTGAGGGAGAAAAAAGACAGAACTGCCTGTGACGAGTGCCTCCCACACAGTTGAAAGTGACAGGGCCAAGATCAAGGGACATTCGAGCCAAAATGCCTGGACACATGGAGTTTGAAGCAATTTAAGTCATAGGATGAGGAAAAGACTGATTCTGGGAGAGAGTTCCAGAGCTCAGCTGTTGAATAGAAGAAAGATTGAAAATAACATTGCACTCTTGGGTTGGCGAGTTGCACAGAGTAAGGGTGGGATTGTGTTGCAATACGGGTGCTACGTGCTCTATGAAGTGGGGGTGGTATACACTGAGAGAGCTCTGAGGAATACTGATTATTGTAATAGCGGTAGAATAATGAGAGAATGCAACATTGCGGCGAAGAAAGAGAGAGACTGCAGAGAATTGGTGAGTGGACGTGAGTTAATGAGACGGAAGGTTTTCTTTTTTACTTTGTCTAGAAGTGCTGTGTGAGAGGATCCTCCAAAACGTGTGAACAATACTCAATACATGGATGCACTGTGCCCCTGTACAGAGCAAGAAGCCGTCGTAGGGGTAAAGAATTCCCGGAGGCGGTTGAGCACACCCAGCTTCTGGGAGGCTGTTTTAGCAAGAGTGGTAATATGATCATTCCAAGAGAGATCAGAATAAAAAGAGACACTGAGAATATTGAGAGAAGATGAAGGGTCAATTTGTATGTTGTTGAAGAATAAGTCATAGTTTTCTGGAAGGGAGCGACGGGTAGAAAGATGGAGAAATTGAGTTTTGGAAGCATTGAAAGTAACAAGATATTCTCTACCCCAATTAGAGATAACAGAGAGATTAGAAGATAGGTGCTTTATGGCCACCCTTACATTAGTTTCGGAGTTCCTGCTGTGAATGATGTTGTGGAAGGCTAGATGAATAGTGTAATGTAGAGTTGTCAGCATATGAGTGAATGAGGCTGGAGGTGCAGCTGAGAAGGTTGTTAATGAATTATATTAAGAAAATTGGAGATAGGACAGAACCCTGAGGAACACCGGAGTTGATAGGTTGAACAAGGGAACGGTGACCGTCAACAACTGCAGCTATGGAACGGCCGGAAAGGAAATTAGAAATATTGGCACAGATGGAGGAATAGAAACCGAAGGAGGGTTGTTTGGAAATGAGGGATTTGTGCCAGACTCTATCGAAGGATTTTGATGTGTCGAGCACAATAGAAAAATTCTCACTTAAGTCCCAAATGAAGAATGACCAAGAGTTAGTAAGATAAGAAAGAAGATCACTAGTAAAGCGGCCTTAAAGGAAGCCATACTTGTGGTTTGAGAGTAGGTTATGGGAAGATAAATGTTTAACAAACTCTGAGGTAAGAATCGTTTCCATAACTTTAGAGATGCAAGAAATGAGAGCAATTGGACGATAATTGGAGGGTTGAGAGCGATCATTCTTCTTTGGGACAGGTTGAATGAGAGCGAACTACCAGCAAGAAGGGATTATGTTAGAGGAGAGACTGAGACGGAAGAGTTTGCCTAGGCAGGGAGTCATCACGGACGCACAGTTATATAGTACAACAGAAGGAACACCATCCGGTCCGTACGCCTTCTTAGTATCAAACCCCTGAGAGGATGGAAAGTATATCCTTAAAAGGAGATTATGATGTTAGGCATAAGTAGGAGAGAGGAGGGTGGAGAAGGAGGAATAGCACTGGAATCATCCGAAGTGGAAGTTTTAGCGAAAGTGTTAACGAAGAGTTCAACTTTGTCAGAGGAAGAAGTGACGTTTTGCCGTCAGAGTGGAAAAGAGGAAGGAAAGACGAAGAAGAAAAATTATTGGAGAAATTATTGGCTAGATGCCATAAGGCTTGGGAAGTGCTAGAGTTGGATAGTTCAATGCTTATATTATTGATGAAAGAATGTTTGGCGAGACAAAAAACAGATTTGGCTTGATTCCAGAAGTATAAGGTTCTTTAGTTTGAAGGTGACGGTACCATTTGTATGCTTCCTCCTTATTGCGGACAGCAATAGAACAAGCGTGAGTAAACCAAGATGTTTTGCATTAGATCGAGAGAAAGAAAATTGAATGAAAGCTTGGAAGTGGGCATTTTACCCAGACAAGACCTACCGCTTCATACCAGTCAACTCATCCAAAATTGGTTAATTTTTTCACTTTATAGACCACCTACCAGACAATCTACGCTCATCACTCGTGTATAGTCTTATTTGTCCCAGTTGCCAAGTGCGATATGTGGGCAGCACAATTCGCTCACTTAAAACTTGAGTCGCTTAGGGACTGGAGTTCTCGAAAAGGAGCTACAGTCCTGATGTTATTCTTAACTTTACGTGTGCTGGTTTAATAATCCAATAGGGTTGATAGCCTCTGAAGTCCTATTTTAATTAACATTTAGGTTAGTCTTCCAGGACGGGTCATCCACTAAGCAACCCCCCCTCATTCTGCTGTTTGGGAACAATGTAATAAGGTTTGTAAAATTGCATTTATCAAAGATCATTATAAAATTATTGACAGGTGTCCCTTCTGAAAATGTAAGAATTTTAGAGTTCCTGCATATAAACACACAGTATCTAGTATTTTAGTTTTCTTTTTAGTGTTAGGTTTTTAGAATTTACTATTAATTTGACTACAAACTTTGTAGATAACATTAATACATGTTTAGGCCTCAGCCCAAATTCGAACCGGCGTGATAAAAGTATACCAACCTTTTCCCATATATTCTATTTGTATTAATTTCAGGAGTGGAAATATGGAAATGGAGATAAAACAGAGAGTGTGAAGGAAGGAAGGTTTTCGGAGCAATGGGAAGCATATGGAAGATGAAAAATCTCGGAATGAAAGTAAAAAGTGCAATGTATCAAGGAATTGTTGTGCCTACAGTGATGTATGGGGCTGAGACATAGGCTCTGAAAGAAAAGGAGAGAAGAAAGCTGGATGTGATGGAGATGAGCTGCTTGAGGAGTATGTCTGGAGTTACTCAAGGAGACAGATTGAAGAATGAAGATACGTAGGAGAGTGGGGCAGCAGGAACATTTGTCGGACAGAGTGGACAGAAGGGTGCTGAGCTGGTATGGTCATGTTGAACGAATGGAAGATGAAAGGCTTACAAAGAGAATCTGTGAGTCAGATACAAAGGAAGATAGAAGGGCAGGAAGACCCCCATTGAGATGGAGAGACTGTGTAAGACAAGCTTTGGATGATAGAGGAATGACTATAGATCAGGCAAGGGAAGTTGTAATAAACAGGAATGAATGGAGAATGCTTGTGAATAGATGAGTGAACATGGGGTCATTTGGGCGAAGGGGTCGGGTGCAAGTTAGACTAGATAATAGCCCATCAGGCGCCTGGCCCGGGGAGACGGTCAGTCGCTGGTTTGATGCGAGATATTTGTCTAAGCGGAGTTTAAGTGAATCAACGGTGCTGCAGTCTATAACATCTCGGGGAAGCCCATTCCACAAGTTGACAACTCGATTGAAGAAGAAATTCTTAGATTCGTGTGAGTTAAAAGATTTACCAATAATTTTGCAACCGTTTCCCCGCGTGTAATTAGATTGGTCGATAGTGAAGTACTTACTACAGTTCATATTGTCGATGCCTTTGATGATTTTGAACACTTGAATTAAGTCACCTCTTAATCTGCGCTGGGTTAAAGGAAATAGATTTAATTCTCTAAGACGCTCTTCGTATGGTTTGTTCTTTAGGCTAGGTATCATTTTGGTAACTCTACGTTGAACTCGTTCTAGCTTGTTTATGTCTTTTTGGTAATAAGGGCACCAGCATTGAACGCAGTATTCCAGAAGAGGGCGGACTAAGGAATTGTAAAGGGTTAGGATAACGTCTTTGGATTTATGCTCAAATGACGTGCCTATAAAGCCAATTATTTTGTTTGCCTTCTTAACAATTTCTGAACATTGTTGACTCGGTTTTAGGTTACTCGATATTGTTACTCCCAGATCGGTTTCTCTGTTTACATTCTTAAGCTGAGTGCCATTCATCGAATAGTTTGCTTTCTCATTTAGGTAAACGATATGTATATGTGGTACTTTACATTTATCCGCATTGAAACTCATTTGCCAAATTTGGGCCCAATGTGACAATTTATCTAGATTGTGTTGCATATCGTCAACTTGTTCTTTTGAGAGTACGCTATTTGCAATTTTTGTATCGTCAGCAAATTTTGAGATTGTACAGGTGAGACCCTCATCTATGTCGTTGATGTAAATTAGAAAGAGAATTGGTCCTAGTACCGATCCCTGGGGTACCCCGCTACTTACATTGGTCCATTTAGATGCCTTACCGTTTATGACTACTCTTTGCTTTCTGTCGCTGAGCCAATTTTCTATCCATTTCAACATTCCATCTTGTATTCAATGCGCTTTTAGTTTTAGCAGTAAACGTTTGTGGGGAACTTTGTCAAAGGCCTTTTGAAAATCAAGGTATATAATATCTACAGCTTTACTCTCATCGTAGAGGTTGAGGATATCGTGGAAGAAGTCTAAGAGGTTTGTTAAACAGGAACGTTTTTTACGAAAGTCGTGTTGAGTATCTTTAAGTATGTTATTTTCCTCTAAGTGATTTACGAGTCTGTCTCTTATGACCGTTTCTAGCATTTTACATACATCTGAGGTTAAGCTAATTGGACGATAGTTACTGGGTAGGGATTTGCTGCCTTTCTTGAATATCGGTGTTACGTTGGCTATCTTCCACTGATCAGGCATAGTTCCAGACTGCAAGGATTTATTGTATAGTAATGTCAGTGGTTTGGAGAGCTCATCCTTAGCTTCCTTTAGAACTCTAGGCGAGATTGTATCAGGTCCAGGCGTTTTATTTACCTTGAGTTTATCTAAACAATTCAATACTTCTCTCTCTGTAACGGTGATATTGCTTAGAACATCTGAATTATCAATCTGAATCGGCGATGGTGTAGGGATATCACTGAGGTCTTCTGTTGTAAAAACTGATGCAAAGAAGGTATTGAGGGCATTACTCATTTGTACTTCGTCTTTGGTGTATTCTCCATTTTCATCGACTAACGGTCCAACAGTTGAAGTAACTACTTTTTTCTTTCTGATATAACTATAGAATTCTTTCGGGTTTGTTTTACTTTGATTCACAATATGTAACTCTAGGGTCTTTTTACTTTGCTTAATTAACTTTTTGGCTTTGCGTCGTAGCTCTACAAATTTCACCCGTTCTTCGTCATTTTGTGAGGATTTTAATCGTATCATTAGCAAATTTTTTAGCAAGCAGGCAGTTTGAAATATCTTTATTCCACCATTTGGGCTTATTATTATGGCCTGGACGCCGTATTTTCGATGGTATGCAGTCTTGCACTGCTTTTAGGTAAGTGGTTTCGAATAACTTCCAAGATGTATTTATGTCGTTATTGTTAATTAAAAAGCTCCAGTCAGTTTCTTTAAACATAGCTCTAAGTTTATGAAAGTTTGCTTTCTTGAAATTAGGGACTTTTTCGATGCTACTATTTGGTTAGTACTATTTGGTGAAAGTTATCGTGCGATGGTCGCTGTTACTGAATTCATCACCAACATTCAAATTCTCTATTAATTCTTCTTTAGTTGCAAGTACAATGTCAAGAACGTTATTACCACGGGTCGGTGTTCGAACAAATTGATAAAGCGAACTCTCTTGCAAGTTCGTATACAAGTCATGTCCGGAGTGTGAAGTAAGAGTATCGCCCCACTTGGTCACAGGTAAATTGAAGTCGCCAAAAATTACGGTATCTTGTGAGTCACTTACATCTGCAATTTGTTCGTAAATTTCTCGGTCAGTTTGCACTGATTGAGCTGGAGGTCTGTATATTAATGCAAGTATTATTTTTGTACCTCTATTATCCTTTATTAGCACAAAAGATGTGTCGACGTTCACAATTTGTGGTTTTGACAAGAGGGTAGGGTTAAGACTTTCTTTGATATAAAGTAAAACGCCACCTCCATTTCGATTTATTCGGCTTTTCTCAAACATTACATAACCGGGAAGTGAATACTCTGCTAAAAAGTCTCTATCTTCTGTATTGAGCCAAGATTCTGTTATGCCAATCACATCATAATTTTCTGTAAACACTACCCCCTCTAAATCTGAAAATTTATTGCGTATGCTACGAGCGTTTGCATAGAAAACCTTTACATTTTTTATTTTAGAACTCACGGAACGCTGTTTAATAATATTTTTGGTTCTTGACGGATCTACATGTATGTTCATGGCTGTCCTCGGTCCTCGATGTCTTCGGTCCTTATCGCTGGTGTCCTCGGTTGCCTCTGTTTTTTGCTTGGCGTTGGATGATTTATGTCACTGCTGCTTCTTCTCAGATGGCGTTTTTTCATCCATGGCTGCGGACTGCTTCGTGTAGGAGACGACCCATGCGTGCTGAACCCACAGGGTTTAGATGAGTGCCATCCTTGCGGAAAAGAGTAGGCTGGTTATAGAAATTATCCCAGAGGTTGATGAATTCAACTTCTTCCTTCAGACACAAATATTTTAGTCGGCTATTTGTACTGAAGGCCTTGTCGTAGAATTTGTCAGGTGCGTCGATCTTGGGGAGAATGCCTGAGATGATGATATTCCTTGACTTGTTTTTGTAGTGCTGGATCATCTTGCGTTATTTCTCCATCAACTCTTCGGATCTGGTGCGCATGTTGTCATTTGAACCAGCATGATGACAAAATTTTTATTTTCATTTGCATCCTTTGTGGTATCTTCGAAGGCTTCCACAATGTCGTCCAGTCCAGCTCCTGGGATGCAAAATCTTTTTCGTCGATTTGGGACTCTGTCGCAGAACTCTTCGACCTGTCCTCGTAGGATGGAATCCCCAACGAGCCTGGTCTCTTCTGGTTCGTCTTCCATCTCTACCAAGATCTCAAATCTGTTTAGTGTATATGTTACGGCCTTTTTGAAAAAGTGGCCTTTTTGCGAAATGACCGGGAGCTTTGCAAAATGACCAAAAACCTAGCCTTCTTGTAAAATGACACTTAATGTCAAGCCCATTTGCAAAATGTCCAGCATATTGGCCTTTTTGTAAAATTACCTGTGCCCTTTTGCAAAATGACACCAAACGCCTAACCTAACCTAACCTAACCTATCCTAACCTAACCTAACCTAAAATGTTAGGTTAGGTTAGGTTAGGTTAGGTAGACGTTTGGTGTCATTTTGAAAAAGGGCACAGGTACTTTTACAAAAAGGCCAATATGCTGGACATTTTTCAAATGGGCCAGACATTAAGTGTCATTTTACAAAAAGGCTAGGTTTTTGGTCATTTTGCAAAGCTCCCTGTCATTTCGCAAAAACGCCACTTTTTCAAAAAGACCGTAACATATATAATCATTCGTCAGAGTTTGATATTCCCATAACGAATTATCACTACGAACGCTATTCAAAGTTTGACTTATTCTAACTTCGAATTTTTAGATCGCTCTACTATCAACTCAAAGGAAACCGAATGAATACTAACTATGGTGTTGTTTATCAATAAATGCTGAACATACTGTATATTCGTGGTACAATAAACGTTCGGAATAAATATAACAGTAATAATCAGTTTCCTTTTAACATTAAAGAGATTTCCAAATGCAGTGGCTACATTCACCTTTCTTAACTTAATTAACCCTTCTTTAGCGGGGCCCGACTTAAGTCCGTATAGAGAACACCTGCCCAAAGAGCGGGGCCCGACTTAAGTCTGTGTGCAATTTTGGAGCAATATTGCCTCTGAGAGAGAGACGAGCGGTGGGCGGAGCGTAGGTCGGGCTCTGACCGTTCGCCACGGTTCCCGCGGGCCTACTGACGTTTACTCCACGCACATCCACCCTCCCTCCCTCACTACACAGGGTATTATGTCAAGAAATTACCGTATTTTAGAGATTTTTCCTTCGTCTTGCACGATCGTTGCAAGAGAACGCGTGGTCGTAGGAGGATGGTTCTCATGTCATTGGAAAGCTGAATTAACGCCCTTTCAGGGATACATAATTGTATTACGCTCTGGTTCTTGTTTATGCATGAAAAAGAGGCCATTTAGGGTAAAACCACCCGCTTGGCGGGTAGTAGAAATTCCTTACTGGCCCGCTCGTAAGGCGTAAAACTGCTAGCAAAGTTATACTTTCTTTCTCACTAGACTGTAGCGAGACGGTAACTCTACCTTATGTCTCCCAGTTATTATATAATCTATCTACTATTAACTTTGGCTGTGGACGGAATGGGAAAAATACCCTTCACTCCCTCATTTACAATATTTATGAAGCCAAACTCTGCAGTGAAAATATTTCAGAGTGCATTAACTCTCCACTCTGATAAAAAATATCAGATCCTATCGTCTAAATAGCTAATAGCATCTCGCTTTACTAACACATGAGAATTGAATTAAAACTCAACATCAGTATATTTCATCAGTTGTTTGTCTGTATCTTTGAAATAGGCTCAAATATTATAGGCAACATCAATATTTATTCAGCACAGCTGGGTCAAATCGTTTCTCCCTTTGTACAAGCAGTTTCGGGCCATGTTATTGCTTGACTTCACTCTCGTATCTCTTTGGGTTTCTGTTAATCCCTGATATATATATATTTGTTTTGTTTCTTCTATATTCCAACTACTCCTTCTCGGGCATAGGCTGAGACCCTGTACATTCAGCCGTTATGAACGGTGAAACCCGCGAGGTCTCGTTCCAGTCTAGGGGTGAGACATGTGAAGCACTTTTAGCTGCAACCAGCCCCTGCCATCTTGCCTTCACAGGATGCATGGGTCTTAGTTGCTCACTCACGACTCAAAGCAGCCCCATCTCTGAAGCTTCCTCGCTCCAGTTTCACTGTCTCATCTCCTATACTCGGACCCTGACTCTCAGAACGCCACCTATTGAGCAATTAACTCACTTGGCATTGACTCCCTGTAGCATATTTTGAATATGGGAATATTCATACAATGCTATTTAATCAGGGAACAATGAGGGTTTTTGGCGTTTTGTTGGGCTTTGTGGTAATGCACTGATACTAGGTACGGCACAAATTCCATTCCAATAATATCTTCCCATGCAGGGAAAATGGCAGGATGGAGGCGAATGCCCTGAGAAGTGGTCTAACCCGGCTCGTGGCATCTGGTGCTCGAAGGTTGACATGCTGTGCCTCCTTATATACCTGCCCGTCATGCCAGTGAGCTGTTAAGCTGAGCTGGGCGAGCTGGTATACCCTCTCTCAGGCAGCTTCTTTGATCCATTTCTTCACGTTTATCTTGTTTCTCTCTCCGCAATAGTTAAACCCCATTGTTTTGTGGCTTATGGGAGTAGGAAGCCTGCATGGAAGGGATAAACTGGTTGTTGATGGGATATGGGATACTGGCAGGTGGCGAAGACGTAGGATGTACAGCTGACCAATCAGCGCGCGAGTAGGAGGTTTGAGGCGGCTGGCAGGGTGCCTCTTCTCTCTCTCTCTCTCACACACGCATTTGACAGGTACCACCAAGGATTTAATACATAATTGTTTTCGGTTATCAATCATCCAACACCAAGCTACACGCTTTTCTGGTGTACGGAACACTAAAAAAACAATGGGGATACTTTAATATTAATAATATTAGACAAATTAAAAAGATAACTCGGTGGAAAAATTGCGTTCGCGGGAGTAACGTCGATCGTTTGTTTATATAGCGCTCGAAGTTATAGTAGGCTACTTCGCGCATCTAACTAATTTCCCAATATTGGTGGTTCAATTAAAATTTAGGCTGCTGTATACACTGTATGTGTTGAAGGGGCCCTACACTTTTTGTCATCGTCATATATATTGCCAGCAGCGGGCAAAAACACAACCGCAAACGTCGAGCGTCGTGTCAACAAACCGACGATCTGAAGAGGCGGTCAACTCCCGATTTTCGGCCCAAATGCGCTTCTTTATTATCGTCGAAAATCACATTAAAAACGTTATTAAATCGTTTCTATTACTAGTATCAGACCAGAAAAGGGTGTTGGTTGTTAATGGAGGCGTAGAAACCTAAATTAAATTTCCAATAAATACGTGGTGGTACCTGTCAAATGCGTGTCACTTTAGTAAAATTTTACCAAAGAAAGTAGTAGGTTACAAGTCGGCGGGCAGACCACCTTGCTTAGTAGGGTTAGAGTTACTTTATTATGTAAAAGCTGGGTATAAGGATGTTTATTTTATTAGTCTAATAATTTTCTTAGATTCCAGGCGATGTTTGGCCAGAAACTTCGGTGTTGGTGTTAGAGGATGATAGTTGGTGTTGATCTCCTGATGTGTTGTGATCCATGGGTGGTATTCATGGACTCTGGCGGTGATCAGGAGGGCCCATGGTATTTGTGTGGATCCCCCAGGTGTTTTGCCATTGTCCCAGGTTATGGACGGTTGACAAGTCAGCGGTGTTGTTACTTGACTGGCTTTGTTCTGGTGACTCGAGGCGGTGTTATTGCCTGACTGGCGATGGATTGCCACTGAGGTGAAAGAAGAGGTTCTCCGTTGAAGTTGAGGTCCACTGATGGTGTTCTGAGAACTCAGGCAAGAGGAGGGCACATGGTACCAATACCCAAGTCCCCAATATCAGCATCACTCAACCATCTTCACAGATCCTCCACCACCCTCAGCCTCTCCATTCTCCTGTAGAAGAGAACCCTCGATCTTGGTGAGGGCCTCAGTTGATGTTGCTGGAGTGGTGGTGTGGATAGAGTCGATGATCTGGTGGTGATCAATGAATCTTCTTTCACGGGCAATGTTGAGAGTTTTGTAAGGATATGCCCTTTATCTGCATCCCGTAATGCACTATCTGCCCGCTTGATGTTGCTGTCCATGTCTCGTCGCTGATTGGCTAGCAGGTTTGGTACCACAATTATTATTGTTTTCGAAGTATTAAACTGAAGTATTAAATGTAAGTATTATTTAAGTATTAAAATACAGCCAATCATAAACAAAACAACTTTACTAGTAATTCGTTCTTGTAAAAATTAACACTAAAAAATGTGTATATCCAGCCTTAGAATTTGACAACTTCTCCACTCACATGAAATAAGCTAAGCAAGTGTGAATACTTTCTATGGACAACGCAGTATTCTACTTCAGATGTTACTCCCATTAAAGACCGTTTAACTGTAAGTTATTCAAATGAGTTTAATTTATTTCATTAATTAGGTTTATGTGTACATCAATTGGTGGAACATTAATTGGTGATAATATGATTTTGTTCAGATTCAGCCTTCCCTTATGGTTAATGCATAAGCTGCGCAGCTATGGTATTTGAAAGTGCCCGCCATGCGAATGTATTTTGGTTCATTCCTGACGAAAATCGTCAATTTACCATGTGTATAATTAATACTATTCCATATGCATCCATATTTTAATTTTAATCCGGCGAGCGCGCGCAGGGTGTAGTGAACACCACAGTTCTGTGCGGCAATATTAAGCTCCATTTTTGCCTATAAACGTCATTTTACGATAAATATCATTATTACTTATTCATATGCACCTATTTTACCTTTAATATGAAGATAGTAACCTGTAACAACAATAAAACAAGTGGGAATATCATTTGAATGGTCAAAATCGCGAATTATTTAGCGAGCGGTTCTTTTATCAAGTGTGCGCCAGCCAGCCAGCCTCACACCCTCTTTTCTCGAGGGTTGAAGCAGTACTGAGCTACTCCCTCACACTCTCTCGGTCTCTACTTTACGTAACACACACATGACCACAGCCTAGGACGGTTTGGAGATGTTTACACGAAAATATACCAATGAATAAGGGAATACCAGGGAAAATAGGTGATAATTGAAAGGAAGGGGGTGGAAAGGGGGGAAGGAGGGGATGTGGAAGAGTGATATGAGGTATGGAGGGGAATACAAAATAAAAAATCTTTCAAGTGCTACTGGGGTCTTTTAAAAGTTTTTTTTTAGGCCTTACCTCTTAGGAGCATTCTCACCGTCGCCCAGTAAAACCTCTTAAGAGTGTTCTTGCCGTTCCCGGGTTAATATGAACATATGAACATTGGAATGCAATAAAACAAGTAGTAACAGAAATTGACTGATGAAAATCATATAATTTACCCCGCAGTCGTAATCTGACCCGGACCGGTGAGAGAGAGACAACCTCTCTCTCTCTTTTTTTTTTTTTTTTTTTCTCTAAACTTCACGACATTATATGGTGTTCTTACAGCTAAAATTCCAGTGATGAAACGTGGAATTATCTATAGCGAAACACATTTAAAATCCAAAAAATTATATAGCATTGATATACTTATATATAATAGATACCAGTATATATTTTATCAAAGTTCCCTCTTTATGAAGTATGATAATTAATAATTATATTACCAAGATTTAGTACGGAACTGTGATATTCCTGAGCCAGTTATTAACCTCCGACTTGAACTGTTGTAGTGAGGTTAAGTGATGCAGGTCAGTGTGCTGAACCAGGTGATTCCACAGTCTTGCGTACTTTGGTAAGTAGGAACGAAGGTAGTGTTCTGTCCTAGCAAATGGAACACTGACCTGATGATACCTTGTGGATGCGGTTCTTGTTGCATATGATGTTGGTTGGGCAGGTTGTAGATGTAAGGCTGCCAGGTGTGGAGTGTGCATTTTTTGGGTTTTGTATGTTACACACAAACCTGCCACATCCCGACGCTGTTGTAGAGGCTGAAACCTGGGGGCATGATGTTCTTGTTCTTTGAGTTGGATCAAGTGTTCAGCTCTTTTCTGTATTTGGTCCAAAAGTTTCAAGTATGAGGGGGGGCATGATGACCATGCAAGTGGAGAGTATTCCATCAATGGACGAACTTGAGACTTATACAGAGTAGCAACACCTTTAGAGTCCAGGAGATGTGATACACGTCGAATGCAACCAAGTTTCCATGCAGCATTCTTTGTGATGTCCTTTACATGGCTGGTGAAAGACAGATTATCATTAAATTTTACTCCTAGAATTGTCACTTGACTCTGCATCTGAACCTTCCTCCCATCAAGCTGAATATCTGGTGGTGTATATGTTGGAATATCTTGTCTCCGAGAGATTAGCATTACTTGAGTTTTCTCCGGAGCAAGGTTCACTTGCCAGCGTTTTGCCCAAGAGGTGATACTATGTAAGGTATTGTTGATATGAGTGACGGTGGCTTGCCTCTCATCTTTGTTACAAGTGAATGTTAGAGTACAGTCGTCAGCATAAGCAAATGCCTCGGGGATGAGCTGCAGAATGTCATTGAAATAAACATTCCACAACAAAGGTCCTAGAACGCTGCCCTGTGGGACACTGGCTTTGATGGCATAGTTAGCAGAGTTATGTCCATTGACAACTGTGTGAAGTGTTCTGTCTTGCAGGTAATCATTAATTAGGTGAAGTAGAGCATCACACAACCCTAGACTCCTCAGTTTGGTGGTGATGCCCGCATGCCACACCCTGTCAAAGGCACCCGCGATGTCAAGTGCAATTACGTAGGTGTCTTTTCCCATGTCAAGGGCCTGGTTCCACGTGGTAGATAAGTGGAGTAGCAAGTCTGCCGCAGATCTACCTTTCCTGAAGCCAAACTGCTTAGAGTTGAGTAGGCGATGTTTATCCAGAAAAGTTACAATTTTTGTTGCCAAGGTTGACTCCAGAATTTTCCCAAGAACAGAAAGAAGGGAGATTGGTCTGTAATTTTTTGGGTCTGTTCTGCTGCTTTTCTTGTGAATCGCCACAACTCTTGCTTCTTTCCATATTTTGGGCCACTGTTGCGAGTTGAGGCAATTCTGAAAAATGATGGTGAGTGGCTGGCATAGCTGATGTGCGCAACGCTTCAAGATATTTGGACTGATGTTATCTGGTCCAGTGGCCTTCTTGGGGTCAGCTTCCTCTAGTTGCCGTTTCACATCATCTATGGTAATTGTGAAATCTCGTAACTGAGCATTGGTCTGTGCTGGTACAGCCAGAGGTGAGCGGTCTGGGTCTGGTACATTCATTTTACTTGAGAAGTAAGATGCCAGAATCTCAGCCTTGTCCTTACTGCAGATAGCCATGGATCCATCACATTTGCTTAAAGGTGGGATGCAATCATCAGGAGCAAAACCTTGTTGTTGTTTAATGCTAGTCCACCATATTTTGCTCCCGACGTTCTTGCCTGTAAGCTTTGATTTCAGATCCTCTTTCCACTTTCTGATGGCTTGTATCTGCACCTGTTCCATATTTTTGCAGGCAAGTTTATGCAAATGCTTGGTCCTTTGAGTTGGGCGTGTTTTGCATTGTAGCCATGCTTTACTTTTCTTATCAGCCGCAACTCTGCAGTTGAATCCAAACCATGGCTGGTCTCCCGACTTTGCTTTATAGGTCTGGCTAGGGATGAATTTATTCTGTAAGGAACACAAAATGTTGGTAAAAGCTTCAACTTGATGATGAACATCTCCGATAAGATAATCTGGCCATGAGATGTTATTGAGTGCATTTTGAAGACCATCCCAATTTGCCCTGTGTCATAACCAGTTGGTACGTGCGACAGCCTCATCACGATCAGCTGCAATATTAATGGTGCTGAGAATAACATAGTGGTCCGAAGATCCAGCTGTTGCCAAAGGTCGGCAGGTGACCACATTATCTGAAAGGTCACTGATGACAGGGTCAAGCGATGATCCAGAGATGTGTGTTGGAAAATTGACGTGATTTGTCAGCCCGTACACAGTCAACAGTTCATCAAAAGAGCTCGCCACCAGGTGTTGATTCATGTCGCCGACTATGATGAGATGCTGACATGAGTGCTCATGCAATAAACTGTCGATGTTGTTATGGAGGTAAACGATGGGCTGATTCTTGATTCTTGTGTCTCATACGGTACTGAGACACCAGAGGTAGTCTGACACTGACTCAGAGGGTTGGAGAAAGACTCCCCCATCCTTCCCCCTCTCTCTCATCCGTCCTCACAGAAAAATACTTGATTAATATTGGGAATAATATGGAAAATACCGGATAATTGAGGAGGAGGAAAAAAGGGGGGGGGGACACATGTGTAGGAATGGTAGCAAGTAATAGAAGGGAATTATCTTACCCAATCACAATTTGCTTTGTATTGAGTGCCACTGGGATGTTTTTATTTTATTTTATTTTTATCGTGGATCTTAAGAATTTGGCGGCATTCGCCTAGTAGAACCTCTTAACCTGACCGCAGCGAGCCTATGGTATTTAAAATTTCGCACTGTGCGAAGGTATTGTGGGTGAATCATGACAAATTTTGGCATTTTACGATAAATATCGTTATTACTTATTCACATGCGCCTATTTTACGTTAAATATGAAGAAATTATCGTGTAACAACAATAAAACAAGTGGAAATAGTATTTGGGGGGTGAAAAAGACGAATTATTGCTGACCGTCCAGTCATGAGGTGAGAGGCTAGCGAGCACTACACCCTCCCCTCTCGAGGCCTAAAGCGAGACTGATGTCTCGCTAGTGCTGTCTTTCTCTTCCTAAGCTCTCTATGTTCGTCCCAGATGACCTTGAAACCGGGTAGGAGATATTGCCGTGGAAAATATACCGATAAACAGGGGAATAAGAGGAAAAACAGGTGATAATTGAAGGGGGGGGGGGATTTTGACACATGTGGAGGAGTGATAGAAGGTATGGAGGGGAATTGTCTCACTTAATCACACATCCCTTTGTTTTGAGTACCAGTGGGATGTTTTGAATGGCTTTTCTTAGGCCTTGGTTCATATGAGGACGCTCGCCCTCTTAGGGTTCAGACTCCTATAAGGATGCTCGCCGTTCTTGGGTTAAGAGTCTGGCCGCAGTCCCTGGGTTAATGGCCCCAACAATTACTCCTTCCATTCATGTAATCATTAGGCTATCATACTGCAGTTGGGTATCTGTACATGCTTAGATTAATACCCTTTATCCAGTATTCATGAGCTTGTGCATAAATAACTGTCTTGGTAGTGTAATGGTTAGTGCACTGAATTTTGGAGTGAGTATCCTAGGTTCGAATCCTTGGAGTACCACAGCAATTCATTAATTTCATTTATATTATTATTTAGGTTTATTTGTAAGTTAATTGGTGGGTTGGTGATAATATGAATATAGATAGAGATCGCAGTACAATTCTACTAACCTCGTCAACCTCAGTCACACATTCATTAATTTGTACTATTCTTTCCTTCATTGATATCAATAATAGTTTTATTGAGAATGGTTCACACTAATAATTCTCTTAAAGTTGTTTACCTGAATACAACACTATAAAAGACTACCTTTAGTTCTTTACAATAATTATTAACATTAACTATTTATGACATTATATATAATTACTAATCTCATTGAATTGTGTAATCGTCTCCACACAACGATACTCAAACATAATTACTCCCAAAATAATAGTATATCTCAGACGCACAAGATCTGAATACTAAATACAGTACAGTACATGCACCAGCTAATGTAACCAAACACTAATTGAATGATGTTATCCTCGCATTTAACATTCACGCAACAAATGCATTATAATTAGGCTTTGATGGCTTATGAAATATTGTCTATGCTTCTCGTTCTTAAAAGGTGAGGGTAAACTAACCTGGGTTTAATTGAAAGTTTGTATAATTTCTTTCTCTGTTTGTAATCACTTGTGGACTCCCAGGATCCATAAAAAAAATAAGGTACTGCAGCAGGTTGTAGCACTTAGCTTCTCGTCTGGTCCAGCACCTCTGCCTTTGGTTATTTCAACTAGGCAACTTATCATCTAGGGAATTATGTATTGTTCAACTCCCTCCCGATATACTCTGTAGTATCTCCACCTTCCTCCTGCTTCAATGCAGTAACAAAAACATGCACTACTGCCAGGTACTTGTAGGTCACTGGAAACTTAGTTGCAAGCTCAGGGTTTTGGGTAAAACAACTGGCACTGCACTGCACTCCCAGGCTCGGCTCCCCTGCTTATATTGCCTTCTCATCTAGATTATATTGCATCAGAGTATAGGATCCGGGTGAGGGTCAACTTGTCCTCTCCTAGAGTTGTTCTCAGGCTTGGCAATCAAATCAATCAAAAGTATATACTGTAGGTAAGTGGTGAATAGATAGATCCACTTCACTACACTAAACATGCACACCACACTTCATTCCTCCACACCAAAATTTAAACAAAATTATGAATTTAAGCCCAGCCTCGGAGTCCCCAGGGGGGGGGCATAAATGCCCCCACACCCGACCGACCATCCCCTGACGACCCCACAAAATTACCTGGACCTCGGCCTGTTACTCTTTCTATTGATTTCTGCAACATTCGCAGACTTTCCTCTAACTTTCACTCTGTTGAACACCATCTCTTCTCCTACAAACCTGATCTTCTCTTCCTCACCGAAACTCAGTGTCTGTAGCAACATCCAGCAGCCCCTTCTCTGTATCCTCCTACTTTCTCTATCCTAGTTTCAAAGTCAAAGGCGGATGTTGTGCATATGTGCACAACAAACTCACTTGCTCTCGTGTTCCCAATTTCGACTCCTCTGAATTCTCAACTTTATGGCTCAAACTTTCCTGTCATTCTCTTACTAAATATTTCTGTGCTGTCTATCTCTCCCATAACTCTACCAACTTTTCCAAATTCTTTGACTATCTAAACTCTACAGTGGAACACATTCTATCCATTTCTCCTTTCTCAGAAATCTCCATCTTAGGAGATTTCAACGTTCACCACCGCCAATGGCTCTCCTCTCACACTACTGACCCACCTGGTGAACAAGCCTACGTCTTTTCTATCATAAATGACCTAGAGCAGTTAGTTCAGCAACCCACCCGTATCGCGGATCGCATCGGAGATCGGCCCAACATTCTTGACTTGTTTCTAACTTCTAACCCTTCTTCTTATACTGTCGATCTTTTCTCTCCTTTGGGCTCCTCGGACCATAAACTTATCTCTGTCAACTGTCCTATCTCTCCAGTACGGCCACCCGATCCTCCTAGCCGGCGGCGCTTGTGGCACTTTGGCACTGCCGACTGGGAGGCTCTCTGGCAGTACTTCTTTGATTTCCCATGAATGATTTCTGCTTCCGTGGCCTGGGACCCTCGGAGAGTGCTGAACGCATTACCGAGGTAATCCTATCGGGCATGGAAGCATACATTCATTCTCTTTCTCTCAGACTAATGCTAAAAAATCTTGGTTTACTCACGCCTGTTCTACTGCTGTCCACAATAAGGAGGAAGCATTCAAACGGTACCGACGCCTTAAAACTCAAGACTCATTCTTCCTATGTTTCTGCCCGAAATCAAGACAAATCTGTTCTTCGACTTGCCAAACACTCTTTCATCAATAATAAATGCACTGAACTATCCAACTCTAGCTCTTCCCAATCTTTCTGGCATCTAGCCAAACACCTCGCCAACAATTTCTCTTCCTCGTCTTTCCCTCCTCTTTCCCACTCTGATGGCACAACCATCACTTCTTCCTCTGACAAGCTAAACTCTTCACTCAAACTTTTGCTAGAAACTCCACCTTGGATGATTCCGGTGCTATTCCTCCCTCTCCGCCCTCCTCCCTCTTACTTATGCCTAATATCCTAATCTCTTCTAAAGATGTACTTTCTACCGTCTCTGGGCTTAATACTAAAGGCGTACGGTCCGGACGGTCTTCCTCCTGTTGTTCTTAAAAACTGTGCTTCCGTGCTGACTCCCTGCCTAGGCAAATTCTTTCGTCTCTGTCTATCCTCTAACGTCTTTCCTTCATGCTGGAAGTTTGCTCACATTCAACCTGTCCCAAAGAAGGGTGACCGCTCTCAATCCTCCAGCTATCGTCCAATTGCTCTCATCTCTTGTCTTTCTAAAGTTTTTGAAACTATTCTTGCTTCCAAATTTCTTAAGCATTTCCCTTCTCATAATCTGCTCTCAGATCGCCAGTATGGCTTCCTTAAGGGTCGCTCTACTGGTGATCTTCATATCTTACTAATTCTTGGTCATCCTCCTTTCGGGACTTCGGTGAGACTTTTTCTATTGCACTAGACATATCGAAAACCTTCGATAGAGTCTGGCACAAATCTTTAATTTCTAAACTACCCTCCTTCGGTTTCTATCCCTCCATCTGTGCCTTTGTCTCTAATTTCCTTTCCGGCCGTTCCATAGCCGCGGTTGTGGACGGCCATCGTTCATTTCCTCACCCTATAGACTCCGGTGTTCCTCAGGGTTCTGTCCTATCTTCTATTCTCTTTCTAATTTTTATAAATTATCTCCTCAACTGTACCTCAATTCCCATCCATTCATACGCAAACGACTCAACCTTACACTACTCCATTAGTGTTTCAGAACGCCCCAGCCAGCAATCCCTCAACAACAAACGTAATGAAGCCATAGAACTCTTAAATTCTGATCTAAATACTATCTCCAATTGGGGCAGAGAAAACCTTGTTACCTTTAATGCTTCCAAAACCCAATTTCTCCATATATCTACCCGTAAGGAACTCTCAGCGGACT
Organism: Paralithodes platypus; assembly: GCA_032716605.1. NCBI lineage: Eukaryota > Metazoa > Arthropoda > Malacostraca > Decapoda > Lithodidae > Paralithodes > Paralithodes platypus. The sequence continues at coordinate 14,372,598 of CM064540.1, forward strand.
ATCCAATATTCTTCAACAATACAAAAATCAATCCTTCATCTTCTCTCAATATTCTTGATGTCTCTTTTTCTTCTGCTCTCAGTTGGAAGGACCATATTACCAGTCTTGCTAAGGCACCCTCCCCGAAGCTGGGTGTGCTCAACCGTCTTAGGGGGTTCTTTTCCCCTGCACAGCTTCTTGCTCTGTACAGGGGCATAGTGCGTCCTGGTATTGAGTATTGTTCACATGTGTATATGACTTAAATTGCTTCAAACTCCGTGTGTCCAGGCATTTTGGCTCGAACGTCCCTTGATTTTGGCCCTGTCACTCTTTCAACTATGGGGGAGGCACTCGCTATAGGCAGTTCTGCCTTTTGCCTCCCTCAATCACATAGAACAAAACAAAAAAATTTGAAGAAGAAAGGGTTTTAAAGGTATATGGAAACAAATCGTAAGAGGAAAAGGTGCCAAGGCTTAACTCAGCGTGTGTTGTATTGGATAGATAATGGGTGGTGAGGAATCAGAAACGAGAATCAATATCAGGAGGGCAGGGGCAAGTGGAATGGTGAAGTGCGTTAGGGTATGGTAGACTTGTGGTATTTCTTATGTGTCGTACTGGCAGCTGTGGTAGTCTTCCGGAGGTCATATGCAGCAGGAGCGGTGTGCGGCATCGAGGACTGTGCAAACAGATCAAGGAGAGGTGAGGAAGTCAAGTCGGTCTTGGCTCCGATGAGTCGAGGATCCTGGCCGCTGGAAGGTGGTTTGGAGATGCTTGGTGTCTTGGGTAAAGGACTTCTGAGTGGTGGTGAGCCAGATGAAGGTGCCAGTGGGGGATTAGGCTTGAACGGGCCGGCTACTGCTCTGGTGGAATGATTGAGAGGCTTTGGCAGATTCAGACGTGGTTTGGGGTGCTGCTTCTACTTTTAGAGAGCTTGAGTAGGAATTAACTTAAGAGGCCAGACTCGTTTTGGGGGGCTGAAGCATTGGAAGCTTTATAGAGGAAGGTTATTGGCCTTCAGAAGGGCAGGGAGATACTCCTGAGGAAGTTTCTGATCCCCACCAGCAAGGGCAATGGCCGTAGTGACAATAATCTGAATGATGGTAGATCTGTCACAATGTGGCTGGCCAAAGCCTGTTGGTGAGTAGTCTAAAACTCTGTTCTCCCTTTTTATTTCTTCTGCTTCTCCAAGGCAAGGCTGGAGCCTTGGACAGCAACGAAGGAAGGTCCAGTGATATGGTCAGCTTCATCACCTTTCATACCCTTTATTATGTTAAAGAGTACCCTTTCCCCGTCACCAAGGAAAGGCACAGCATGATGATGATGATGATGGCTGGAGTACAGTAGAAGAGTAGAGTAATTTGGATATAGGAAGAGTAAGTTGAGAAGTGAGGAGTAAAGTCAAAGATTAAAAATACTTGGGGTGAACCAAGTTGCTCCATTGTTCATGTGTTTTAGTAGAGGGTCATCTGATGCAAGCACTTGGTCAGCTTCTTCTGGACGTTTTCCTTCTGCTACGTTCTTCTGTATCTCCGTTGTCAACTCACAGTAGGTCTTCTCCAACTCATTGGCAGACACTGCCAAATCGATGTCCTCGTCCCCATCTTCCTCGATCTACTCTACATCGACTTCTTCTCCTATGGTGGACTCTGAGCATTCAGATGATGCAGATGAGGTTTCCACTCGATGGTCAAAGGTGGCAGGTGATGGTGACGAGGTTGCTGCTGGTTCTGCAAAGGTGATGGTGACGAGGTTGCTGCTGGTTCTGCAAAGGTGATGGTGGTGGTGGTGGTGATGGTGATGCAGAGACTGTTGCATGAGGATGATGTGGAGCATACTCTGAGAGAGGCTTCTGGAGATCCAGTCGCTTCCTCGGGTGTCTTCTTGGCCTCAGAGTCTGAGTAGGAATGAGGCTGGGTGGTGATGGTGTGGGAAAAGGCGGGATGATGATGGGAGGTAGATTGTTCGCCTTCAGGAGTGTATTAAAATACTCCTGAAGCAGCTGGTGATCCCCTTTTTGCAGAAGGTCATGGCAGTTGTGACAACGACCTGAGTTAAATCCCGGTGTTTAACGCCTAACCATCGGGGCCCGACTTAAGTCCGTATCTAAAAATCTGGCTATGTGGCGGGGCCCGACTTTAGTCTGTGTGCAATTTTGGCGCAATATTGGCTTTGAGAGAGAGACGAGCGACGGGAGGAGCATAGGTTACCTCATGACCGCTTGCCACGGCCGCCGTGGGCCTACTGACATCTAATCCACACACATCCACCCTCCCTCCATCGCTACACACGTAATTATGTAACGAAATGACCGTCTTTTAGCGATTTTGCCCTTCGGTTGCACGATCGTTGCAAGACAACCAGTGATCGTAGAAGGATGGTTTAGGTGTCATTGGAAAGCTGAATTTACGCCCTTTCAGGGATACATAATTGTATTACGCTCTGGCTCTTGTTTATGCATGGAAAAGAGCACGGAAACAAGGCCATTTATGGTAAAAAAAAAACCCCGCTGGGCGCGTAGTGGAAAAAAACTGACCCGCCCGCTCGTAAGGCATTAACACAACTGGCTGCTGCAGCATCGTGTTAACCCTCCCTCTTCTTCCATGTTTTGAGCCCTTAAGGATCTCTCCTTCAGTGACCATGACATTGATGGCCTCATCTCCTTTCCTCGTCCTCCTGATAGTGAAGGATACCCTCTCGCTGGTGGCAAGAGAGGGCACAGGATGGCGAAGGTTGGGCTTTGAAATGTCTGTGGAGTGAACACAAAATTCCCCTCCATTATATGTGATGAAACCTAATAACTTCTTAGCATTGAACTACTTAACATGGCCAGAAGGATTGGTGGTGGCACTAGAGGTCTCGGCAGGCATGCTGACAGGAGACCAGCATGATGATAATGATGATGGCTGGAGTAAAGTAGGAGAGTAGAGAAATTTGGAGAGAGGAAGAATAAGTTGAGAAATTAGGAGTACAGTAAACGATAGAAAAGTGTTTGGGCTCAAACCAAAATGCTCCATTGATTAAGTGTTTTTGTGAAGGTGCATCTGGTGCAAGCACTTTGTCTGGATGGCTGGTGAGGGAGGTTCTCCTGCTGCCACAGTCTTCTGTATCTCTGCTGTCAACTCACAGTAGGTCTTATCCAGTTCGCTGGAAGACACCGCCAAATCGATGTCCTTGTCATAATTTTCTTCAATCTCCTCCACATCGACTTCCTCTCCTATGGTGGACTCGGAGTATTCAGACGATGCAGAGTAGGAGGCTGCCACTGGATGGTCAAAAGTGGCAGGTGATGGTGTCGAGGTGATGGTGGTGGTGATGCAGAGACTGTTGTATGAGGAGGTGGTGAAGGTTTAGAGAAAGGCTTCTGGAGATCCAGTCGCTTCCTCGGGTGTCTTCTTGGCCTCCGAGCCTGAGTAGGAATAAGGCTGGGTGGTGAAGATGGTGTGGGAAGAGGCGGGATGATTATACTCCTTCAGGAGTGTAGGAAGATACTCCTGAAGCAGCTTGTGATCCCCTTTGCAGAGGGTCACTGTAGTTGTGACAACGACATGAATCAAATCCGGGTATTTAAGACAACTGGCTGCTGCTGTGGCGTGGTGGTAGTCCTCCCTCTTTCCTCTTCTTTCATGTCTAGAACCCTTCAAGATCTCTGTTGCAGGGCCCATGACATTGATGGCCTCATCTCCTCTCCTCTTCCTCCTGATGGTGAAGGATACCCTCTCATTGGTGGCAAGAGAGGGCACAGGATGGAGAGGGTTGGGCTTAGAAATGCCTGCGGAGTGTACACAAATGTCCCCTCCATCGTAGGTAATGAAACCAAACCCCTTCTTGACGTTGAACCACTTAAAGTGGCCAGAAAGGTTGGTGGTGGCACTGGGGGTCTCAGCAGGCATGCTGGTTGGTTGTAATGAACGATGAACGATGGGATGTGAGGAGAGGCCCCACGAGTGCTGAAAGTAGAGTTTGAAGTCCAAGGTAAAGTGATGAACGATGAAGAGTTGGAGAGGTAAAAGCTGGTGGGCTAAACCATCTTGCTATTTTTGTTCGGGTTGTTGTGGTGGATCAGTTATGTCTTTGTTTGACTTGACTTTCTTCCTTGTGCTTGGTTGGTGAGGAGGCTCGGATGTTGTTGGAAGGTCGTTGGCTTTAATGTAGATGGCGTTGGTTTTGGCGTTGGCTTGGACGAACAGGTCTCTCCATGAGGCGGTAGACTGAAGTGGTGTAGAAGGGGTCTTGTCATCTTCTGGATCTTCATCATCAGATAATTCCACATCCACTTCTTCCTCGGAGTCTTCCTCTTCATAAGAGTCTTCTTGATGAATGTCGAGGTCCATGGAGTCTTCTGTAGGTATGTTGATAGGAGGTGCTGGAGATGAGGTTCCCTGTGTTGGCTGCGGAGTTGGGTCTTCAGGATGCTCAGCTTGTTGGGACTGTGGCGCTGATGTGTTGATTCTGTTGACAACTCGAGGTACAAGGGAGATCTTCTTCTTTGGCATCTTTCTTGGTTTCTTCTGGGTCTTGGCCATGGCGACTGATGGTGGTTGCTGGAGAAGATTAGGAGGAATCACAATCGTTGAAAGGTTATTGGCTGTGAGTAAAGCAGGTAGGATGATTGAAAACCAGCTTAAGTCATCCCCAGCAAGAGCCTTGGCTGTCTGGATGACGACAGTGATCTTCTCTGTGTTCAGGCTGACCTGCTCCTGCTTATTCTCCTTCTTTTTCTTCCTCCAAGCGTGTCTGGATCCCTTAACGTTAGCCCCATTTCATCCTCTGATGTGATTAGCCTCCTCTCCATTCCTCCTCGTTTTGATGGTAAAGGTTACCATCTCACCATCACCGAGAGAGGGTATGGAGTAATGTTGATTTGGAAAGGATTTAGATGTGCGAAGATATCGGCTCCTGCATCCTCCCTGTTGATAAAACCATATCCCTTCTTCACATTAAACCATTTAACAGTTCCAGCAACGATGGTGGAGGTTGATGAAGCCATGGTGTAGATGGTGGTAAAGCAAGGGCTGCAGAGGGCCAATCAGCGGTCAATAATGCCCTGATGTCACAAACGTTTATACCACCTGTCACCTGCCCTGCCCTGCCCTGCCCTGATTGGCTGGCAGCTCCCAGGTCTTTTGAGGGTGATAATTTTCCTTTTCCCTTCCTTGTCTACGAAATTTCATAATGAGGAAGCTCTCATTATTGAAATTTTTGTGTTGAAGCTCCCCGAGCAATGATTCGACTGGTGGTGTGCAACGCCGCAGGGAGTTACCAGGATTGGGATCAACTGACCAATCAGCATGTGACAAAAGTAGAATCACAGCTCCCTTGGTGAGGCTGGTTTCTTTACGTCCACACAGTAGATCACGATTTGCAATCTCCAATGCCCCTCGCTGATTGGTCAAATACTGCAGGGCTCTTGGTACCTGTAGTTCGTCCTTTTTTACTTTCACAATTATAAAAAATGTTAAGCCTGAAGCAAATGTGAATGAAAAACAGTTCTCTAACATATTTTATCGTAAGAGGTCCCTTGAGGCCTAACCTCCACAGCCAGAATGAGAGGTCACGACCAGAGCAAATATCTCCAAAAAACGTTACTTGAACAACTTGGCCACCGTGTCCGAATAGAGTGTGTGTGTGTGTGTGTTACGGGAAAATTAAATGTACATCATTACACATTTAATTGAATTATCGATAAATAGGTAAATATTATTATGCAGTTATGATTTCCATAGTCATTTTGCATATAGTAACTGCCCTCATTAATATGGACATAATGTATTCATCCAGACAAATATTCAACTTCAAACACAGAATCGTAAACTCATAGTAAATACGTAAATGTACAAGTCGGTTTTATACAATGACAAGCACACTTTAGCGCACACGCACACAAACTGAACGGTATCTAGACATGCATTCTTAAGCCAACAACATATATATTGACACATTTAATTAATCTATAAGGTCTCTGGACGCAGCCGTAGACCATTAATCCTCTTATTACCCTAATCATATATATATTGTAATACCGTATAATCTCATAATAGGGCTTGCCAAAAGTTCATTAATTCATTTTGTGTGGAGACAATGACTCAAATAGTCTGTGAGTGATGTTAATTCCATTGTAATTTCAAATGAATAATTCAATTAGGTTTATTATGATTACGTGTGTGAGAGTCCCAATGAGGCCATTTATATCTGTGTACCGCTACTGTGATTCTGTTAGGAGCAAGGGAATTAGGAGGTGAGATTAATTTTAGTAATGAACTAGATTATAATGCTGTATTTTATATTCACAAGCTTCATTAGTATCTAAAGGTGATTATATATACACATATATATACCGTATATATACAGTATATATATAATCACCTTTAGATACTAATGAAGCTTGTGAATATAAAATACAACATTATAATCTAGTTCATTACTAAAATTAATTTCACCTCCTAATTCCCTTGCTCCTATATATTAGAATTGGATCGAGATGCTTTTTAAAATTAACTTGCTAAGTTTATTTTAAATGATAATCGATTACTTTAATTAATGTACTGTATCCTTCATTTCAGTGTTCACGCCTTCCAAGTTTGAATTTCTACTTCTAATGTATTTTTATACGCCTGTTATTTAACTTGTGATTACATACATTTATTTATAAATATCCTAAACCAAACGTTCTACAATATATGATTAGCATTACTTGATATGATCAGTTAACGTCTTATCCCTGTATTTACCTCTTTGCATGTCATGTGGTTTATCATTGCCCTCCATATTCACGCATTTTCATTAATAGAAAACAAACTTTCTATGAGTTCTATTCATAAACATATATAAATAAATAATAAACAATCTGATGTTATGCATAGTTAGGTATTCTTTCTTGAAGTGCTTCATTGTAATCACAATTCATCATATATGTACCAATTATAAGTATAACCAATATATGTTAATTTATCTGACTTGGCTATACAGGGTGGCACAGAATTCGGTTACCTACCTGCCAGAAACTGACAACGCTGCCTTTCTATCCATGTGTGTAGCCACGGGCTAGGCTGCATGGACCTATGGATAGTTTTGTTATAACAAAAGTATCTTCACAGCCATTGTGTACATTGGTTTTATAATACCCCATTACACGCAGGCGTGGTAGTAAAATCTATTGATAGTTGTATAGATTTCAATACAAATATACTTACCGTATATGAATGATGAGTATAAGCCAAATTATGCGCAATTAAAGTATATTACCTTTGTATTATATACGGTATTTTAATTATTTGCTGACATTGTCTGCATGTCAAAAGACTTGCATTAAGTAGATAAATACGTACAGAAGACAATGGTGCTTAAACATTGCTGTAAGTTTCGTATTTCTGAGTTACCGAACTTATAATATGGCGTACTCCGATAGTTTATGACCTGATAATCGTAGAGAATATCATACATATACAGGATAAGCTATATTATATGTTCAATATAATGAATAATGTGAAACTTACAACAGTTTTGAAAACACCATCGTCATCTGAACGTATGTATCTACTTCGTGCATGTGTTTTCAACTGTGAAAAATTCGAAAAAGTAATCGAGAAATCGAATATATAAAATTATATTCATATTAGTTTATTTCTATTGCGTATTTTGAAAATAACACTAGCTTTTACTATAATTATTCTGTCATTAAAGGGGTATTACAGAACAATGTATGTAATGGTTGTGAACATATTTGTTGTTAAACAAATGGCTACTCAAATGTTTAGAAAGGCAGCGTTGCCAACTTCTGCCAGGTGGATAACGGAATTCTTCGCCACCCTAATTTATTCCAGTCGTTGATATTAGCTATAGAATGAATTAATGGCAAATTGATTTCTGGATATAATATTATTTGCTAAAAGCCACAAGTATTAGGACACCTAGATCAATGTATATGCTATTAGCAAAACACATAATTTGTTATTTGCCTATGCATTTTGCATAAAAACTCGCATTTCAAAAGGTTACTTACCGGTAGGTCTACTTTAACCTTCCAGTCTCCACATTAATTGATAATTCAAGCAATGCATTCACATCGTGTTAAAAGCCTTTCTCAAATAATGCTAAGCGTTCTTTACACTATAATAAACTATTTAAAAACCCGGTTCAAAATCAATATTACATACTAGATTGCCTTATTTCCATACATCTTTAATCTTCCTTGAATATACAAATTTACTTTGATACAGTGCATCTAACTCGTACTTTATACTTATCTTATTATTAGGAGAAATGAATTTGACTGGAAATAATAGCAAAATAAATGGAAAGTTAAAATATACAACAGATCTACTAGGTAACAATGTTTATCATATCAAAGAATGCATACGCAATATACTGCAGTTAACCTATCACAATATATTTTATATAAATATATATACTATATATGTATATATATATATATATATTTTTTTTTTATTTTTTTTTTTTTTTTCCTTTTAACACCTAACGAGCGGCCTAGGCGGTAAATAATATGTACCGCCCAGCGGGGTGTTTTTACCCAAAATAGGGTTGTTTACGTGATCATTTTCATGCCTAAATAAGACCCAGAGCGTAAAACAAGTATCTATCCCTGAAAGGGCATAAACAGAGCTTTCCAATGACACCCCAACGATCCTTGTACGACTGCTAGTTTTCTTGCAATAATCGCGCAACACGAGTGCAAAAACCATGTAATTCGGTACTTTCCCTACATAATTCCTTGTGTAGCGAGTGCGAGAGGGTGGAGGAGGGTGGGATTCATGTCAGTTGGTCCACCGCGGTGGTCTGGAGCAGTCATACGCTCGCTACTCTCCTGCCACCACTTATCTCTCTCTCTCAGCAACATTACGTGCTGAAAATGGCACACAACTTATGTTGTGAGCCGCCACATAGTCCAAATTTCTTTCACTCAACATATGTTGCGCGCCGCCAGTTAAGGGTTAATACTACTAATCTACGCTATGTGGTTCATCTTTCACGTCACATGCTATGCTTATTAACTGATAACTCCGACCATAAACTTATCTCTGTCACCTGTCCTATCTCTCCAGTACAGCCACCCGATCCTCCTAGCCGGCGGCGCTTGTGGCACTTTGGCGCTGCCGACTGGGAGGCTCTTCGGCAGTACTTCTTTGATTTCCCATGGAATGATTTCTGCTTCCATGGCCGAGGACCCTCGGAGAGTGCTGAACGCATTACCGAGGTAATCCTATCGGGCATGGAAGCATACATTCCATTCTCTTTCTCTCAGACTAATGCTAAAAAATCTTGGTTTACTCACGCCTGTTCTACTGCTGTCCGCAATAAGGAGGAAGCATTCAAACGGTACCGACGCCTTAAAACTCAAGACTCTCATTCTTCATATGTTTCTGCCCGGAATCAAGCCAAATCTGTTCTTCGACTTGCCAAACACTCTTTCATCAATAATAAATGCACTGAACTATCCAACTCTAGCTCTTCCCAAGCTTTCTGGCATCTAGCCAAAAACCTCTCCAACAATTTCTCTTCCTCGTCTTTCCCTCCCCTTTCCCACTCTGATGGCACAACCATCACTTCTTCCTCTGACAAAGCTAAACTCTTCGCTCAAACTTTTGCTAGAAACTCCACTTTGGATGATTCCGGTGCTATTCCTCCCTCTCCGCCCTCCTCTCTCTTACTTATGCCTAATATCCTAATCTCTTCTAAAGACGTACTTTCTACCCTCTCTGGGCTTAACACTAATAAGGCGTACGGTCCGGACGATGTTCCTCCTGTTGTTCTCAAAAACTGTGCTTCCGTGCTGACTCCCTGCCTAGGCAAACTCTTTCGTCTCTGTCTATCCTCTAACGTCTTCCCTTCATGCTGGAAGTTTGCTCACATTCAACCTGTCCCAAAGAAGGGTGACCGCTCTCAACCCTCCAACTATCGTCCAATTGCTCTTATCTCTTGTCTTTCTAAAGTTTTTGAAACTATTCTTGCTTCCAAATTTCTTAAGCATTTCTCTTCTCATAATCTGCTCTCAGATCGCCAGTATGGCTTCCTTAAGGGTCGCTCTACTGGTGATCTTCTTTCATATCTTACTAACTCTTGGTCATCCTCCTTTCGGGACTTCGGTGAGACTTTTTCTATTGCACTAGACATATCGAAAGCCTTCGATAGAGTCTGGCATAAATCTTTAATTTCTAAACTACCCTCCTTCGGTTTCTATCCCTCCATTTGTGCCTTTGTCTCTAATTTCCTTTCCGGCCGTTCCATAGCTGCGGTTGTGGACGGCCATTGTTCACTTCCTCACCCTATAAACTCCGGTGTTCCTCAGGGCTCTGTCCTATCTCCTATTCTCTTTCTAATTTTTATAAATGATCTCCTTAACTGTACCTTAATTCCCATCCATTCATACGCAGACGACTCAACCTTACACTACTCCATTAGTTTTTCAGAACGCCCCAGCCAGCAATCCCTCAACGACAAACGTAATGAAGCCATAGAACTCTTAAATTCTGATCTAAATACTATTTCCAATTGGGGCAGAGAAAACCTTGTTAACTTTAATGCTTCCAAAACCCAATTTCTCCATCTATCTACCCGTCAGGATCTCCCAGCGGACTATCCCTTATTCTTCAACAATACAAAAATCAACCCTTCATCTTCTCTCAATATTCTTGGTGTCTCTTTTTCTTCTGCTCTCATTTGGAAGGACCATATTACCAGTCTTGCTAAGGCAGCCTCCCAGAAGCTGGGTGTGCTCAACCGCCTTAGGGGGTTCTTTTCCCCTGCACAGCTTCTTGCTCTGTACAGGGGCATAGTGCGGCCTTGTATTGAGTATTGTTCACATGTATGGGGAGGTTCCTCTCACACCGCTCTCCTAGACAAAGTTGAAAGGAAGGCCTTTCGTATCATTAACTCCCGTCCACTCACCAACTCTCTGCAATCTCTCTCTCTCCGCCGCAATGTTGCATCTCTCTCGCTATTCTATCGCTACTATAATAATCAGTGTTCCTCAGAGCTATCCCAGTGCATACCACCTCCTTTACGTAGGGCACGTGGTACCCGTCTTGCAACTCAATCCCACCCCTACTCTGTGCAACTCTCCAACCCAAGAGTGAAACGTTACTCTCAAACTTTCTTCTACTCAACATCTGAGCTCTGGAACTCTCTCCCAGAATCAGTCTTTCCCTCTTCCTATGACTTAAATTGCTTCAAACTCCGTGTGTCCAGGCATTTTGGCTCGAACGTCCCTTGATTTTGGCCCTGTCACTCTTTCAACTATGGGGGAGGCACTCGCTATAGGCAGTTATGCCTTTTGCCTCCCTCAATCACATAGAAAAAAAAAAAAAAAAAAACTAAGAAGGACCGGGATAATTAAAAAGTATATACAAGAATGGATATGTTGCTGAACATTCAAATAATAACAATGAATATGAACAGCATTTCGTGCTTCTATCTATCTATCTATTGCTCGACGCCGTGACCCCCGAAGGGGTGGCCACGAACAAACCGCCCCCATGCACCAGTCAGTCGACGCCCCTCCTCCCAACCAGCACCACCTTCATTCATATACTTCCTCACTCCATCCTTCCACCTCTCCTTCGGTGCACCTCTCTCTCTCTGTCCTTCCACCTCGCTCTCGTACACCCTCTTAATCATTCTCTCGCTCTCCATACGTTCCATATGGCCGAACCATCTCAAGTTGTTCCTTTTCACACTTTCCAGCACATCTACCTCCACACCACACCTCCTTCTTACTTCCTCATTCGTCTGTCTATCCCTCCATGTAACTCCGTACGCACTTCTCAAGTAACTCATTTCCACCGCTCTCACTCTTGGTCTGAGTCTCTTCCCGAACGTCCAAGCTTCGCTTCCTTAAGTTAGTGTCGGGATTACCACACTGTCATGCAAGGACTTCTTCACTTCCATACTGACCACCCTATTTCTTGTTACTGCTTTCAACATTCCTACAACCCTCTTCACCTGTTGCACCCTCTCCCGCACTTCCTCATCCATAGTCCCATCTTTACTCAACACACAGCCCAGATACTTAAAAGAGCTGACGATCTCCATAGCCTGATCGTTCAACTTCACCTCACACTGTGACTTCACCGCTTTCGAAGACCATAATCTTGCTCGTCCCCACATTAACCTTCGAATTCCGTTTTCACACACTGTTCCAAACTCATTTACCAGACCCTGCAACTCCCATTCATTATCGCTCATCAGAACTGTATCATCCGCAAACAGCAGTATAGGGAGCCTCCACTCATTTCCCTCCCTTTTCAGCGATACATCAACATCCACTGCTCTTCCTAGTATTTCCTTTATGACTCCATCCATATATACAGTAAACAACCACGGGGACATCACACACCCCTGTTTCAACCCAACACTCAGGTCAAAGAACTCGCTCTGCTCATTCTCCACACGTACTGCTGCCTTTGCACCCTCATACATGCTCTTCACTGCTTTTAGCAACTTCCCATCTGCTCCATATATTCTAAGTACTTTCCACATACCTTCTCTATCCACTCTGTCATAGGCCTTCTCCAAGTCCATAAAGGCAACATACACCTTTTGTTGCTTCTCCAGATATTTCTCCACGACACAATTCAGGGTAAAAATCTGATGTACACATTCTCTTCCCTTCCTAAAACCTTCCTGCTCATCGCCTATCCATTTCTCCATTCTCACTCTCACTCTCTCAATCACTACCCTACTGTACACCTTCCCTACTACGCTTAAAAGACATATTCCTCAGTGGTTACCACACACTCCTTTTTCCCCTTTACCCTTATATAGGGGGACTATTATGCCAGTCTTCCAGTCATCGGGTGCATTCCCCTTCTCCCATGCTAGTTTGCACATTCTCCATACCCATTCGATCACTATCTCACCACCATACCTCAAAATTTCCTAGCACACTCCATCTGTTCCTGGTGCTTTCCCCAACTTCACTCTTTTCATGGCTTCCCACAATTCTGACCTCCTGATCCCCACCTACTTCTCCTCTTCTCCCTCCCATACCATATCCAACTATGTTTGCTGGCTCTTCATTCCTTACATTTAGCAACTCGTTGAAGTACTCCCTCCATCTTTCGACTCTCTCTTGCTTCTCAGCTAGCATTCTCCCATTCTTATCTTTCATACCCTTACTGTTTCCCTTGCTACCTTCCCTAACTTTCTTGACTTCTTTCCAGAACAGTTTGTTACACTCCCTCCATTTTACACTCAGATTCCTTCCAAATTCCTCATCTACTCTTCTCTTACTTTCCTTCACTACTCTTTCTCTCCACGTACCTCGCTCATTTCTGCCTCTCCAAATATTCATTCCCTCTACTACCCAACCACTCTCTATACGCTTTCTTCTTGTCTTCCACAGCTATTTTTACCTCTTCTGTCCACCATGCTGTACCTTTCACTCCCCTCCCTCTTCTCCTTACTCCACACACCGCCTCACATGCTGCACAGATCTCTTCCTTAAACACCTTGCTTATCTCCTCCACTTCCTCCATATCTTCCAGGTCGAACCCACCTAGTCGTCTTTCTACTGCTCTCCTGTACTCTTCCCTGATTTCCTCCTCCTGTAGCCTCTCCACCCTCCTCACCATTCCACCTTCCTCTCGCCTCCCTCCAGCTCTCCTCACCCACTTCTTTTGTATCCTAACCTTAGCTACTACTACATAATGATCAGACAGACCCCCTCCAATACCCCTATACACCCTAGCATCCGTAACATATTTCTTCATTCTTTCATCCACACATGTATAATCAATCAGTGACTTTCGTTCCACCACTGTCTTATCCTTCATCGTCCACACCACTTTCCATGTGTATCATTCTGTGTCGGAAGAAGGTGTTGGCTATCCACAACCTCCTCCCCACACATACGTCCACAAGTGAGCTACCATTCCCATTCATCTCTGACGGTACCCCCCACCCTCCCACCACTCCATCAACTTTCCTATCACCCACCTTACCATTCATATCCCCAATCAGAAATATTCTTTCGTTCTTGTCAAACTTATCCAGGCACGCCTCCACATTCACCCAGAACTCCTCTTTCTCTCTTACAAGTTTATCCTCTGTCGGAGCATGCACACACACAATCACCGACGTTTGTATTCCTACTTTCATTCCCACCCACACAATCCTTGAACCCACATACCCATATTCTCTTACACGCTCCTTCCATTTGTTACTTACAAACATACACGCACCTTCTTTCGCTGCTCCCTCACTCACTCCAGCACGCATACCCATTCCACACTCCCACTCTCTCACATCTGTACCCTTCCATTTGGTCTCCGTCATTCCACATACATCCAGCCTGGCATTCACTACCACTTCCAGTACCTCTCTCTCTTTTGTGCCATCATTCATGCCACTCACCTTCCATGTACCTATTCTCAGAATGTCCGTAAGCTTGTCCATAGTTGGTCGGGTGTTCGTCAACACAAGGTCCGTCCGCATCCGAGGCTGATTGTTCGTTTATCGTTGCTATGTATTTTTCACGGGTGGGGGTCGCAAGCCTACCGATCCAACCTCATCGGTAGCAGAGGGACGGCAGACACTGGGCAAATGGTGAACATTCCAAAAACTGTGTGACAAAGCGCATTAATAGTGGAGGAACTCAGCGGAGAGTAATATTCATCGGTATACTTTCCTTTTGAAACCAACAAATTCTCCGTAGGGATATTAACGCCTTACGAGCGGGCCCGTAAGGAATTTCTACTACCCGCCAAGCGGGTGGTTTTACCCTAAATGGCCTTGTTTCCGTGCTGTTTTTCATGCATAAACAAGAGTCAGAGCGTAATACAATTATGTGTCTCTGAAAGGGCGTTAATTCAGCTTTCCAATGACACCAGAACCATCCTCCTACGACCACGTGTTCTCTTGCAACGATCGTGCAAGACGAAGGAAAAATCCCTAAAATACGGTAATTTCTTGACATAATACCCTGTGTAGTGAGGGAGGGAGGGTGGATGTGTGTGGAGTAAACGTCAGTAGGCCCGCGGGAACCGTGGCGAATGGTCAGAGCCCGACCTACGCTCCGCTCACCACCGCTCATCTCTCTCTCAGAGGCAATATTGCTCCAAAATTGCACACAGACTTAAGTCAGGCCCCGCTGGTTGGGCAGGTGTTCTCTATACGGACTTAAGTCGGGCCCCGCTAAAGAAGGGTTAATTCTGAGCAAGGAATTATGAATTTTAACAGGAAAAGGTATTACTTCAGACTAAGACAAAACCATGTCAGATGCAAAAGGAATTAAAACAAGAAATTTACCTTGACTCACATACACTTCGAGAAAGCGGTAATAATACTCTAATTCTGAACGATTCACCAGAGGGACCAAATTTAGTCTTGACTTTGTCAACCTTATCAATATAAAAAGGTCAGCCATGGAAAGTAAATCAGATGTCACAATCCCATTCTCCGCGTGAATCATAGCGTGCATATACCATTCAAAATCTTTCCCCAATAATGTAGGCCTCACATGGAAAGTTTGGATTCGAATGGATATCACTACCAGTTCTTTAAAAAACGTTACGTTACTGTTTAATTCATTTAGGGTATTCTGTACCCCATTAAGAACAGAACTCATTTCAATAACAGTATTGACGATACTCTCCAGATTTATGTTATTCGTAGACATTAACCTGTCCTGTTTCTCCAAATAGACTGAAAGATCATCAATTTTACTATCTACAGACTTCAGGTCATCCTCAGTAGCAAGGCCAAACAAACCCCCTAGAAGTTTACCACCAATATTAATCAAACCTCTCTTCCGGCGAGAGAGTTAATTAGGCTCTGCATTATGAAAAACATGATCCACCTCAGACTGCACAACTGACAATTTCCAGTACCTCGTTGCCTCAAAATCATCCCCGAACGAGTGAGGTCGGAAGGCTTGTCCGCGCTAGCGGTGACAGTGATTAGCCGTCCAACCACCCATCCCAATATCCATAATACCAGGAAACGCACCACAATCCTCCCTACGACACCCATCTGAGGAATTATGAATAAATAAAAAAAAATTGAATTACTAAATCTTGTTTACATGTAAAATGAATACAAATCCATACCCAAACTGTCAGCCCACCATTGAGATACGAAATTACTTTCCTCTCTAACAAAGGCAACATTACTCGACCGTAAATTATATTTATGAGCAACGCTTTTCTTTTTAGGCCGTTTACGTCCTCTAACATTCCTCGGACTCAACGGTTTGTGTTCCACAGAAATATCTTCGTATCCAGGTAGATTGCGCACAACTCGTTTCAAATGATATACATGAGCCCTTTTCTAAACGCCCTTTTCCAAGTGTTTTATAACAGTACTATTCTTGTTGACTTAAATTACTCGAAATGGACCCTCGAAAACAGGCTGCAATTTATCTTTACCGTAAAACTCTCTCAAGTAAACAAGATCACCTACATCGATATTAACATCCCTCTTACGTTTATTCGCTACATTAATCATGTCTTCCTTTGATTTCGACAGAAAACTGCGTAAGGTCTTATAAATAGATCGAAAATTATTCAAGTGATACAAAATGTAATCATCGCAGTTGTAAACATGAGAATTAGACCGAACCAACGAATTGTGAGGAAGTCTCATATCTCTACCAAAATCAATACAGTACGGCGAATCCGCAATCAAGGAATTTATCGAACAATTTAGTGTAGATTCAGAAAAATGAAGAACGGAATCCCAAGTGCTTGTATCACGATCTAGTAATAAGCCGCGAAGTGCACAGATAAGGGACTGATTAGCGCGTTCCGCCAAGCCATTGGACTGGGGTGAATGAGGACAAATGGTGATGTGATCAATAGTATACTCATCGCATACTGTAGTTTCGTCATATTAGAATTACAGAACTCTGTACCATTATCAGTTATAATTGTATTAGGGCAACCAAATTTACACACCCCGTCCGCTAAAAATTTATCAGTAACCGATTTCACCTCCTTATCTTGTAACACCGACAACACAACATACCGTGAAAATTTACAGATAGTAAGCATGACGTATTGATTACCCTCATATGTCAACGGAAGTTTCAATAAATCTATAGGAACTACATCAAAAGGAAACGCAGGAATCGGATATTCCCCAATTTTCGCTTCCGAGCTCAGTTTAGGTTTACTAGTGGCGCATGTTGAACAACAGTCAATATACCTATCTATATCCTTTTTCATCGTTCACCAATAATAACTCCTCTGTGCTTGTTTCAACGAACGAAGCTTCCCAGGATGCCCAATTGTATCATGGCCATGTAGAAAAGGTAATAATGTACTAACTTGTGAATCCGGGATGACGAGTTGTAAAACAACCTTGTTATTTATATCACATTTCCTGTACAAACAACCTTCATGCATTTCAAAAGTAAAAGAATCAAATACTGCTAAGTCGGGATGACTAGGAACAACATCACTAAAATCACCCGATTCTAAAGCAAGAATAACTTAACCCCATAAAATATCTTTACGTTGGTCTAACGCAATACTCTTACTACACAATAGCGCATTCACAGAAATTAAACAAACAGAACTTCTTGATAAAGCAACGGCAACCATGCTAAGTTTGCCTTCAACATATAGTAATGTAGGATTGTACAACGCTAAAGTCAACTTCCACCTGGCATGTCTACCTGTGTGGAGTTTATCATCGAACAATTTAATGAGAGGCTTATGATCTGTCCAAACAGTAACCTCATATCCTTATATTATCCCACAAAAAATATTTAACGCACAAATTAGCGCTGCACCTTCCAAATCGGTAAATCAATAATTCTGTTCTGCTGGTTTCAAAGAACGACTAGCGAATCCTAACGGCCGCAAGAGATCCCTATCGTCATATTGCATATAATAAGAACAGTCCCAAATCCAGTATATGACGCATCAGAATGAATAAAGAAAGGTTTCTTAAAATCAGGGAAGGCAAGGGTTGGTTGTGATGTTAAGCTGGTTTTTAACTCGGTAAAAGATCCCTCGTGTTCAACTCCCCACAAAAATTCAGCGTCTTTCTTAAGTAAAATATACAAAGGCTTTGCAATGGTCGCATAATTTCTTATAAAAGCCTGGTAATAACCGGACAGACTCAAAAATTGCCGTAGCTGTTTAATGGTAGTGGACATTGGAAAATTAGTGATAGAAGCGGTTAACTGGGCAGTGGTATTAACTCCGTCCGGAGTTAATTTATGCCCCCAAAATGATAGTTTCTTCTTTAAAAAAAATCACATTTACTGATTTTAATTTGTAAACCTGTCTCATTTAATTTAGAAAGTATATTTCTCAGTGCAATAAGATGTTCCTCTATTGTTCTAGAACAAATTATAATATCGTCTATATATACATATACATTATGGCCGATCAATCCTGCCAAAACATTATTCATCAATCTCTGAAAAATCGCAGGTGAGTTTTTAAGCCCCATAGGCAATCTCTTACATTCAAAAGTACCGGAGGGAGAATGAAATGCTGTATATTGTCTCGATTCCGGAGATAAACCGATATGATGAAAACCGCTCGAAAGATCGAGGGTAGAAAAAACTCGATTCTGAGTCCCCAAACTTGCACGAATTTCCGGTATCGCCGGCATACGAAAATTATCGGTTTCAGTGATGGAATTTAGTTTTCTAAAATCTACAACTACCCTAAATTCTCCCTTGGCTTTCTTCGGGACTAAGACAAGAGGTGACCGCCAAAGCGATATGGAAGGTTGGATGACATCTTGAGAAAGTAAATCCGAAACATGTTTATCAGTTAACTCACGCTGACTATGCGATAGGCGGTACATGGGAAGATAAACCGGTTTTTTATTCTTGTCGCTCAACACAATTTTATACTCCAAAATATTAGTAAAACCCATAGCATCCCCCTTTAATTGTATGGACTCATTAAATTCCCTCAATAACGCCTTGAGCGGACCCTGAGCCTCAGGAAAACCAGTGCCTTGTAAATCCTCAAAAATTCTACGCATTCTCTCATCGAAAACAGAAGAAGATTTCGTGCGCACTGAAGCCTCGGAGGAGAATCAATTTCTTCAAATTTACAAGGTACACAAGAAGCAGTACATCATTTTGTATCTGCATACAATTTCATTAAGCCATTTGTAGCATTTAGAATGAGAATCCGAAAAACATTAGTGTCATCCACTTCATGAAGCGCCTGCGCGAAAGTAACACCTTTTATATCCGAAGTGGGCAATAAAACATTTGAATTTACTGTACTCCTAAGATTTCGCATAAACGTTAACAACCCTCGCAGAATGCGGTTCAATGATGGTATTACTGTGAATGAGTATATCAGAATCTCTTGTAGATTTCTCCAAATAATCATGCAATTTAATATCGCAAACAAGGGTGTCGCCCGCAGGACAAGCCATGCGGGCGGGTCGGGGTAGGGACAGCGGGGGTTCTACAGGCTGGCGTCGGCTCACCGCGATTGAACAGCCAGATGTACGACGGTTACGACCCTTACTCTCCACAACGCTCATTTTACTCCTACGTATACCCCTTGAAACAAATTGTACACCCCCTTCTGTAGAATTAGAGGATGCTTCAATGAAAGTACCGTTAATAGATACACCATTAATTTCAGGAATAACTCAAAATTTCCTCTCTCTCATTGTCTTAAAGCCAAACAAAAGGCCTGATGAAATGTTTAACCCATCCACAACGTACACTTTCTCCGTCATTAAATCAAAGTCCTCAGGCAATTCCATTGGTAAGTACGTAACCCCCGAAATTAAAATATTATCCCCTGAAACACTCTGTAGATTAACGTCCGGCAATTCAAGTTTTAACGAATCATCATGATTCAATCTGTTAAATGCTGAGCTAGACATGAGGTTCACTGGCGAACCTGAATCAATTAAAACCCTTATAGCTGCATTATTTACATATGACTTCATAATTAACGAGTCAGGTGATTGCATGAGCATGAGTCTGTGTACAATTATCAATTACATTTGATTTGCTTGGCTTCGATCGGAAGCTTCCCCCGATCTTGGGTGAGTCGCTCTCCAATCATCTACATCTACCTTTACTTCCGGGCAAGTTCCGGTCCGGTGGTCATTAGCCTCCGATAGTGCAGTTGGGATATTGTACATGCTAAGATTGGTATGCAGGATTCGAAACTGCATAATAAATCGTAGGCTTGTGCAGTATTCTTTAACTGTCTTCGTGGAGCAGTGTTGATTTTCGGTGTGAGCATCCTAGGTTCGAATCCCCGGACTGCCACATGTGTCTCTTAATTTCATTAATCGATTTTAGGAGTAGAGTTGGTTGGTGGAGAGAGCATAATAATCTACGACAGAAAGGCGGCTTACTCGCCGCATCTTCATATAACTCCTTGGCTTTCAAGTTACAACTAGGAACAATCTGACCCCGTGTTCCACAATAAAAACACATAGCATCCCTGCTTTGACCACCGGCGTTGCTACCCATTACTGCCGGGACCTGTGCCCTTGGTGCGCTACCACCAGACGCTTGCGCTCTCTGCCCGCCGCTGCCATGATAATGGGGTGACTGATAGTTCCAAGTTTGAGCGCTGTAACTCTGTCTAACCTGACCTACCTGTGGGGGTTTCTGGTATTTGGGAGGAGCCCTAGCCTGGGAATTTTTACCTGGATGGCAATTTTTACTTTGATTCTGCGACTTCGGCACAAATTGAGCTTGGGAAGGTGGTAAGGATGGCGATTTCCGAATCGCCACACACGAAAACTGAATTTGATCGGTAGTAACACCGCTTGTGTCACACAATTTTCGCAGTTCCTTTGTGAATTTATTGAGAGACATTGTAGTGGGAAATGCAATCCTCCTAGCGATCGGTTTCACCGAGTCTAGCAAAGCGCTAACTAACATTACATAGCCTAAAAGCTTACTCAAAAGCTCTAGTGATATTTTACCATCCTCAACCAGCTGTGACGAATTAGGTCATGCGACATGCAATTTACGAATTGTGAACACTGAGCTAATAATGTGTCCACAGGCTGGTTTTCTTTTGTTTTAACAGAACGTCCGCGAAGTCATGGAATTTCACAAATGCGCCCTTGCTCGATGAACCAAATTTCTCCAAAAACTCCACCCTGAACTCATCGGAAGTTTTGGCATTTAGAAGATCATCACATGCCAATAAATAACCTGCCGGGTTATTTCCCTTGTCAATTTTCGAGCGAAAAATTTAAATTTTTGCCCTTTCTAGAGTGTTACCTTTGGCCGCGATTTCCGTTTCCACGTCATCTAACACCAAAAAGATATTTCTGTGTTCTTCCAAACTAGTGAACAGCTTCGTTGCCTGACCATGAACAACATTTAAATGGAAATTCTGAGGTGCGGGGATGTCGTTAGTCATCGTGGCTTGATTTACAGAAAGCTGAGGAACTCGAAGATTTAAATAGTATGGGGTGGTATCATCAGATGTGCCACTCCTCAACACCCTCTCATTAGCATTTGCATATACAGATGCTTCACCTGATTTACCAGGATTTACCGGACAATCAACAACTTCCGCATATTCATGTTCCTGGGACCCACAACTATCGTCCGAAAAATCGCTATTTACTTCAGATATATTAGACAAGTCAGGATCAACTGTTCCCTCGTCTGCGGGAATATGATTTGTTTTCTTAAATAATCGTTTTAATGACATAGGGAATCCTCAACTTGAAAAACATATAATAAAAAACAACATTTCAATGGACAAAAGATAAATACTTTCTATATATCACCGCCTAACAACTCACGTCAGAAATACCCAACGATACATCCTATATATAATTCGCGTGAACTAATTTGCACAATATGATTAAAAGAAAGTAAAAACTAAGTCAAAATTGACAGAAAATTGATTCAAAGATGGGAATAATTTCATATTTAATCACTTAAGGCCTTCAAGTCAGATGAACACGTTACCTCCTCAATGTGTCAGGCACCAGCGACGATTAATCCTATCTCTCTCACACCACTACCAAGACTGAAGTGGGTAGAGGCGGTGAGGGTTGGTTGCGCGAGCCTGGGGTGTATGCCGGAGGAAATACCAATGTCTCCCACACTCCAAAGTAGGAGATGTCGGCCCAATACAGTTTCGTCACCGCAGCGTCGTTCACTCAAACACGGTCCTCCAATGTACGTCTTATACTGTCTCCGTGAGATCCTCCGTCACTTGAAGAATCCCTGCTGCAGTTGAAGTCGATAGGTTCATCAGAAGTTTCCGGACATATCATGGGCCGAACTCGAAGGTCAGCCGGCGATGGTCGAGTACCGCTGTGGCAAGATTGCCAAGTTCGCCAATAGCTCCAATAAGACTAGCCATAATAGGTGATGCTATTATATGTTTAGACTTTTAGTGACTTGAATTAATACTTAGTAGCGTTTGCGGTCAAATTACAGACCCGTGGGTGTTGCCTGGGTTTACAGGGCCACCGCAAGCCACCATATAATGGAGACTAAAGATTGGAGTTATATCTTGTTTAAGTAACTCTCTTACGACTGCCACCACTCTCGTATTATGCGAGAGACAATAATGAATAAATGTATAATAAAAGTATCAGGCCTTGAAGATAAAATATAAAGGAAACTGAAACTTGAGTGATCTTCACATCCAATTTATTGAATGGTAACTTAGAACTTAATCAGAAGTACTATATAGAATTCAAGATTAAATAAGCAAATATAATACAAGTATAAAGTCTGGCTTTCACTATCACAACTGGCCTCTGACCCCTTTCTGTAAACAATTGATGGGGCCCTCTTCTCTGCCTCTCATGTCGTTATCTCAACCTTATATGACATCGTCATAAATAAACATGTGATCCACACCCCGATCACACCTAATCCACTTCCCTATCACGTAATAGATGGCAGAACTGATATGATGATCAAAGTGATTCCCATGACCCGTTCCTCTGAAAGGTCAAATGAATACATCCTGTTTTTTTCCTGTACTCTGCACTAGGTGTATGTTATACAAGAAATACAATGATCATTATATCTAAGCTGTTATAATAGGAATAAAAGTATATATTGTTATAATAAAAGTAATCCCAGTAATTATGTAAGTAAGGAATACAATTGGTTAAGTAAGCAAATGGGAGTATACAGTATAACACATATCCTATATACCCAGTAAATTTCGTGAAAATCGGTACATACCTTTGTGAGACGCATACACTAGCAGAGGTATGCCCTTTGCTGATTGCTTACTAAATTGAATCACTTCCTCCTTGCCACATAGCATATATGCCCACCAAATTTCGTGAAAATCAGTTCATATCTTTGTGATCTTCCTAAGCTGGCAGAGGTGTGTGCTCTACTGGTTGCCTCCTAAACTCAATGACATCCACTTTGGCGCATAACCTATCTGCCCACCAAATTTAATGAAAAAAGTTCATAACTTAGCCACCTACGCTGACCAAGGTATGCGCTCCACTGATCGCATCCTAAATTGAATCACTTCCTGGTTGGCGCATGTCCTATCTGCCCAACAATTTTTGTTTTAAATTGGTTCATAACATAGATTTGTGAGATATTGTTTACAGACAGACAGACAAATGGACGCAAAAATATAACCTCCTCCAAATTCCTTGGTAGAAGTAAAGAAAAACAATGGCTACACGTATGAGCCATTAATTTGACAGTAGTACCATTGAAATACACAATCGTGACCTTTAAAATACCCTGGGGGTAAGGGATTGGAATATGCCCCACGTGCCTCCTGCGTGTCGTAAGAGGCGACTAAAGAGGTTGGGTCGGTGGGCTTGCGACCCCCACCCGTGAAAAATACTTGAGCAACGAAGAACGAATGAACAGCCTCGGATGTGGACGGACTCTGTGTTGATGAACCCCGACTGACTATGGACAATCTTATGGATAATCTTAGAATAGCAACATGGAATGTGAGAGGCGTGAATGATGACACAAAAGAGAGAGAGATCCTGGAGGTGTTAGTGAATGCCAGGATAGATGTATGTGGAATGACGGAGACCAAATGGAGGGGTACAGAGGTGGGAGTGTGGAATGGGTGTGTGTGCCGGAGTGAGTTAGGGAGCAGCGAGAGAAGGTGCGTGTTTGTTTGTAAGTAACAAATGGAAGGAGCGTGTAAGAGGCTATGGGTCTGTGGGTTCAAGGATTGTGTGGGTGAGAATGAAAGTAAGAATACAAATGTGGGTGATTTTGTGTGTGTATGCTCCGACAGAGGATAAATTTGTAAGAGAGAAAGAGGAGTTCTGGGTGAATGTGGAGACGTGCCTGGATAAGTTTGGCAAGAACGAAAGAATATTTCTGATTGGGGATATGAATGGGAAGGTGGGTGATAGGAAAGTTGATGGAGTAGTGGGAGGGTGGGGGGATACCGTCAGAGGTAAATGGGAATGGTAGTGCACTTGTGGACGTATGTGTGGGGAGGAGGCTGTGGATAGCCAACACCTTCTTCCGACACAGAATGATACACAGGTACACATGGAAAGTGGTGTGGAGGAAGAATAATAAGAATAAGACAGTGGTGGAACGAAAGGCACTGATTGATTATATATGTGTGGATGAACGAATGAAGAAATCTGTGCTGGATGCTAGGCTGTATAGGATTATTGGAGGGGGTCTGTCTGATCATTATGTAGTAGTAGCCAAAACTAGGATACAAAAGAACTGGGTGAGGAGAGCTGGAGGGAGGCGAGAGGAAGGTGGAATGGCGATGAGGGTGGAGAGGCTACAGGAGGAGGAAATCAGGGAAGAGTACAGGAGAGCAGTAGCAAGACGACTAGGTAGTTTTGACCTGGAAGGTATGGAGGAAGTGGAGGAGATGAGCAAGGTGTTTAAGGAAGAGATCTGTGCAGCATGTGAGGAGATGTGTGGAGTAAGGAGAAGAGGGAGGGGAGTGACAGGTACAGCATGGTGGACAGCTGAGGTAAAAATAGCTGTGGAAGACAAGAAGAAAGCGTATAGAGGGTGGTTGGGTAGTAGAGGGAATGAAGATTTGGAGAGACAGAAACGAGCGAGGTTAGTGGAGAGAAAGAGAGTAGTGAAGGAAAGTAAGAGAAGAGTAGATGAGGAATTTGGAAGGAATCTGAGTGTAAAATGTAGGGAGTGTAAGAAACTGTTCTGGAAAGAAGTTAAGAAAGTTAGGGAAGGTAGCAAAGGAAACATTAAGGGTGTGAAAGATAAGAATGGGAGAGTGCTAGCTGAGAGGCAAGAGAGAGTCGAAAGATGGAGGGAGTACTTCAACGAGTTGCTAAATGTAAGGAATGTAACGCCAGCAAACATAGTTGGATGGGGTATGGGAGGGAGAAGAAAAGTAGGGGAGGAGGAGGTGGGGATCAGGAGGTCAGAAGTGTGGGAAGCAATGGAAAGAGTGAACTTGGGGAAAGCACCAGGAACAGATGGAGTGTGTGGGGAAATGTTGAGGTATGGTGGTGAGATAGTGATCGAATGGGTATGGAAAATGTGCAAACTAACATGGGAGAAGGGGAGTGCACCTGATGACTGGAAGACAGGCATAATAGTCCCCCTATATAAGGGTAAAGGGGAAAGAGGAGTGTGTGGTAACCACCGAGGAATATGTCTTCTAAGCGTAGTAGGGAAGGTGTACAGTAAGGTAGTGATTGAGAGAGTGAGAGCGAGAACGGAGAAATGGATAGGTGACGAGCCGGGCGGTTTTAGGAAGGGAAGAGGATGTGTAGATCAGATTTTTACCCTGAATTGGGTTGTGAAGAAATATCTGGAGAAGCAACAAAAGGTGTATGTTGCCTTTATGGATTAGGAGAAGGCCTATGACAGAGTGGATAGAGAAGATATGTGGAAAGTACTTAAAATATACGGAGTAGATGGCAAGTTGCTGAAAGCAGTGAAGAGCATGTATGAGGGTGCAAAGGTGGCAGTACGTGTGGAGAATGATCAGAGCGAGTTCTTTGACCTGAATGTTGGGTTGAAACAGGGGTGTGTGATGTCCCCGTTGTTGTTTACTGTATATATGGATGGAGTCATGCGAGAAATACAAGGAAGAGCAGTGGATGTTGGTGTATCGCTGATAAGGAAGGGAAATGAGTGGAAGCTACCTGTACTGCTGTTTGCTGATGATACAGTTCTGATGATCGATAATGAATGGGAGTTGCATGGTCTGGTAAATATGTTTGGAACAGTGTGCGAAAAACGGAATCCGAAGGTAAATGCGGGGAAGAGCAAGGTTATGGTCTTCGAAAGGGGTGAAGCCACATAGTGTGAGGTGAAATTGAACGGTCAGGCTATGGAGAGTGTCAACTTATTTAAGTATGTGGGCAGTGTGATGAGTAAAGAAAGGAGTATGGAGGAAGAAGTGTGGGAGAGGGTTGTAGGAATGCTAAAAGCAGTAACAAGGAATAGGGTGGTCAGCATGGAAGTAAAGATCGAAGCCCTTGCATGATAGTGTGGTAATCCCAACATTGTGTTACGACTGAGGTTTATATATATCAGGGTTCTCATTCATTGGACTAGTAATGGCATAAATGCTACAACGGAAAGCGCTAGATCCAACCTCTGATGTATATTCCCAGTGAACAAAGAACACAAATACTCTCCAGAGTTCTATATGCAATAATAGGTTATTAAACTCTCAATAAATGTGTGTCTACTCTAGGCTTAATGTTATGTGAAAACAGCCTATTACTACCTATAACCTAAGGTGCTTGGTTATGGTATGCAAAGTAAGGTGGTAAGAGAAGTTACAGCTTACGTTACTTTAATCAATAAATGTCAGGCACTCCTGCATGAAAGAAAGTGCACTAAAGTCCTTCAACACCAACAAGGAATCTTCTTTAAATGTTAGATGCTATCAAGATGCTCGAATCGGAAATGGAACCCCAAAAAGGCTTGCAGCGGAACAATGCTCGAGCAGGCTATGCTCACAAAAAGGCAGGGTATATAATGCAGTCGGGACCAAGAATATCCTAAACGCTACAACACTAATAATAATCGCCACGACAATGCAGTATTCCTATCAACAAAACGAGCCTAAGTCGTTTGTGTCTCAATACATCAAACTAGGCTGCGAAATGCTTGTGTAATCATAAACGGGTATGCATATTAAGAGTAATTGGGTTAATATACTTAATGTCTACTATGACTGATAAAGTCTAGCTAGAGTCAATGATACGAGATACTGGTGCGCATGGCATACCGCATAGCCTAGTGCAAATCTCAAGTCTGTGTGTCAAGTATTACGTTATAATGAAGGGTAGCTCTCTTGAAAAACCATAATTCCGAAGTATTAAGCGTTCTCCTGGCGTACCTCAAAGACAAACAACGAGCTTAGAACAGTGCAGAATGGTATAGGCAAAAAGCCCTCATTCATGCATGCTCTACTCTCAATGGCACACAGACTAGAATTTACCCAATCAACTCCAGTTCTCAGGTATGTCGTGCAGCTTTTAACTAAAGCCAGCACCCATCGGAAACAATACCTTATAGTATCAGACTCCTAGTCTAGCATTATCTAATCCAGCAGAACACTAATAATTATAGGAAGCGGTACTGAACAATATGAATGCCAACCAATGCTTCGTGATAAACTTTTTTTTTTTTTTTTTTTTTTTTTTAAGAGACAATGAACGGAGGAAGGAAAAACACAGATAAAACAAAAAGGTCCATGTGCCTAAAGGCATCCTCCATTCATAAAATGTTTGTAACAACTGGATTTAAACATTTGTTGATTGTAAGTTTGTGGAAAGCAATTCGAGGGAAGTGAATTCCAAAGAGTAGTAGCTCTGGGGATAAATGAATTCTGATAAGCAGAAGTTCTGCATTGTGGAGGAGAAAGTGTAAATTCATGGGCGCTCTCAGCTGCCCTAGTTCTACGGGGAAAGATGTGGAGAGGCGGCACAATTGAAGCAAGTTCCTCGGAACAATTGCTGTGAAAATATCTGTAGAATAATGCAAGGGATGCAACGTTTCTTCGTATGGCTAATGTAGGAAGGTCCTGTGTGATTGCAGGGTTATTGATTAATCTAATAGCTTTATTTTGAATTTTGTCCAACTGCCTCAATGCAACCACTCCATTTCCACCCCACAGAGGTGAACAGTAATCCATCTGAGAGCGCACATGACTTTTATATATTACGGCCAACTGCTCGTCAGTGAAGAATTCTCGAACTCTGTACAGGAGTCCCAGTTTTTTAGAGGCATTCTTAGCAATGCTTCTAACATAATGTGTCCAGCTCAAGTTAGTAGTTAATGTTACACCGAGAATGTCAATACTAGGGGAAGTGGGAATATTTACATCATTAAAAAATATATGGGAGTCCGTGAGATTCTGTCGGTTAGAAAATTGAATGTACTTGGTTTTCTGTGCATTAAAGGAAACTAGATTCTCTTGTCCCCATTCATTAATTCTAGAAAGGTCCTGGTTCAGAGAAATTGCAGTGTTTATTTTTGAATTTATAAGATCTGGTTGGGTGAAAGAATTGGTAAATGTGAAGGAACTGTGGAGTGTTGAGTCATCTGCGTAGGAATGTATTGGATTATGAGTGGTAGATATGAGATCATTGATATGAATGAGGAACAGAGTTGGGGCCAAAACTGATCCCTGGGGAACACCAGCATTTATTGAGTGAAATTGAGAATAAAGGCCATCTACCATTACACGTATTTTTCTGTTATGAAGATAAGAAGAAATTAGTGGAACTAATGATGCAAGGCCGTAGTGTGACATCTTCGACAATAAGGATTGATGCCAGACTCTATCAAATGCCTTTGATATATCCAGTGCTATTGTATGTGTTTCACCATGTTGGTCTGTAGCTTGGTTGATTTGATGCGTAAGAAGGCAAAGCATGTCTGCAGTTGATCGACATCGTCTAAAACCATATTGCCTATCACTGATTAATTTATTATTCTCCAGATGCTTAATTATGTGATGTGTGTGGAGGTTATCTTAACAACTAACATACATGGGTTATATAAGACCTTAACGCACAATACAACTGGCCAGCATGAAGCTGATTATGCAGAGTTAACCAGAGGGGGTATAATATTAATAAAAGGTGGTGAAAGATATGGAAAATGAGAGAAATAGGCAGAGGAAAAGGTTCTCAGGTGCAGAAAGGGGGACAGGTATCCAAGGGATAAGAGGGATGCGTTCTATAAACCAGATCTGAGGGAGAGAGTGGCAAGAGAGCTGTATATATACTAGCACTAGCTCGCACCGCGTAGGCAAAGCGGTAACAATTCCTTCAGCCAATGCCAAAGAAGCCAGCCAAACATGAAGTCACCAAGCATGGTAAAAAACTCCTCCAAGCAATCCCCAAGAGGCCAGCCAGCTGTGACGTCATCGAGCATGGCAAAAAACACTGCGCGCCTCCTCTCACTCTGTTCTACTCTCTCTCTCTCTCTCTCAAATCCTATTATTACTACTTAATGATAAAACATATACTTTGCAATTAAATATATAAAGCCTTGACATGGGCGAAAGCAAAGAGCCTTTCTGGACTGCCCATGACACGAGCTTTCATATGAAATAAAGCACACAATAATACATCAACTGTACCCACATCCACTGCCCTGGCGATCCTAGCGAGTCACTGTAGGACAAGCCATGCGGTTCTAACGGAGTGGTTAACGTCACACCCCCCCCAAGATTTTTCTCAGAGGCCCAAAGCTCAAAAAAAATCTGATGATTAGAACCCATGCTATATCTCTACTTCCCATCACCCAGCGGCAGTAAAATATCTGGCACAGTTCTTCAACAAAACATTTTACAAAATTATAACCCTCCCCAACACAATAGGTTAAATCATATGTAGTTATGCTCCTCAAGAGCGAGCTTCTCTAGCCCAGCATTCTGAGAGGAGTGCAACTCAGAATTACTGCTATAACATACTGAAAAAATTCAACTATCAAAGAAAGAGTTTTTATTTGATTTTCATGTTTTTAATTTGTTTATTTCGGCTGCACTATAGGGGCAAGCCTAGTTTTTTTCTTCTATACCAAACGCTCAACTCCTGCTTTACGACCCAATACGCTGGGCTACAACCGCGAGCCAACAAGCACCAAGCGCAAAATACTATTCAAACTAAAGCAGGAGGCTACCCGTTGTCAATCTACCCAGGATCATATACCCTTGAAAGACAATCTGCAACCACGTTGTCACAACCGGCAATATGGCGTATGTCCAGGCTATACTCCCGTAACACCAGCGACCACCCGGTCAGCCTCATATTCCGATTGTGAAACTGGTCCAAGAACTTGAGAGGGTGATGATCTGTGTAAACTACAATGACCGGACCATAGGCTGGAACATAGACCTCGAAATGCCCAAGCACAACAGCCAGTAGCTCCTTCTCGACAACAGAGCAGCTCCCCTGGGCTGAATTGGACTTCTCCGAGCAGAAACTAACAGGATGTTCCAGCCCATCATCGTCCTTTTCCATAAGGACGGCACCAGCCCCCACACCACTAGCATCCGTTGCTAGTTGTTGTTGTTACTGTTCCCCAGGCTGTCTAGCCGAGCAGCCCCAAGGTCCTGAGCAAGGCCAAGGCCACAACCGAGCGCCCCCACAGGTCCCTCCCAGCTTACCACTAATAATGCCCAGGTGACCAAAGCCACTCAAAGGCGGGGAGCTGAGGAGGGCGCGGAAACGCCCGGGAAACAAAAGCCCCACCCAAGGCCCTGTGCCCCTCAGCAATTATAAAGGGAAAGTTGAGGGGCAAAGGAAAAATGTGACGCTTTGGCTCCCAATCTACCAGGGTTGGCAGTAGGGAGGTCAATCCACGTAAAAGACGCCGTCACTTGAGATCTAGAAAATATATAAGTAAAAGGAACAGTCAGAGTAAGCTATGGGTATGGCAGAGAACACTCAACTCTCATTCAGATAGACCAGCCCATCACCAGTTGCTAGTTGGAAAGGTAGGCTAAAGTCAGGGGCCCTGAGGATCGGGTGAGTGCACAACAGGTGTTTTACTACTCTAAACGCCTTCTCATACTCAGGCGCCCATTTGACTTTCTTATCCTTCCAGTTATCCTCCACCTGAGCTTGACTGTCTCGTTCTCCTTCTCCACCTTGACTGCTAAACGTCATCACAGGCACAGTGAGAGGCTCAGGGGGGTGCCTCACATACTCCTTCATGAGATTAACGTGACATAACTGGTTGCACTTACGTCTGTCTGGAGTGGCTACCAAGCAATCCAGGTCCGATAGCCTCTCAACCACCCCACAAGGACCAGTGTACTTCGCCGATAAGGAGTGACCTACAAGGGGCAGTAGAATCAACACCTCCAGACCCACGTGAAACTCCCTGAGTTTAACCTTGAGGTCGTACCTGTCCTTCATGAGGGCCTGAGAGCTAGTCAAATTACGGCCAGCCAACTCTAGACTGCGCAACATCCGTTCTCGACTATCGAGGACACACTTGAGCATAGAACAAGGTTTTTCTGCGCCCTCCCATATTTCTTTAACCATATGGAGAGGCCCTCTGACACGGTGTCCAAAGACGAGCTCATTAGGGCTGAATCCCAAACTTTCCCCAGGTACCTCCCGTGCAGCAACTAAAACATATGGCAGGCCAAGATCCCAATCTTTCCCACTCTCAAAGCAACAACAACGAAGCACAGATTTTAAGGCTGAGTGCCATCGCTCTAACACACCCTGGCTCTCCGGATGATACGCAGATGACACAACCGTAACAATCCCATGCTGCTGCACTGCTTGAACAAAGAGGTTAGAAGTGAAGTTGGATCCTTGGTCTGACTGAATCCCCTGCGGGTAACCATACCGGGAAAAATACACTAGCAAGTTTCGGACCACCGTCTTCGCTGACCCATTTCTCATAGGGTACGCGTCAGGATACCTTGTTGCTACATCTCCCGACTGTGCATCACTGTCCTCATCCAACTCGACAGCACCGGTACCACATTCAAGAACCTCCAGGTCTTCTAATTGCAATTTACGAATGTCCGAAGGAGCAAGCTTATCTAAGTGTTTGCGAAACAACTCATGCCCCCCTCCTACATTGAATTTAGCCTCCCGTTGCTCTCTCTCTATGTATCGTTGCTGTCTCTTCGTCTTTTTAAGCCCATCCTCTGCCTTCTTAGTAACAGTTAATGGGTCTTCTCCAGACTCGAAAATCGGTCCTAATAATGAGTCCCCGAGAATGTCCGTTGATACTAAACTCTCAACCGCATCAACTTTCAACCCCTTCTCGGTACCTTTCCTCCGCTTGTCTAAAGACTGTTGACCAGAATGAGACTCCCTGGATGCAAGAGATCTGGTGACAACACACGCCATAGGTTGCACCTGACACTTCTCAACCCACTCCTGCTCCTCCCTACTTCTCGGCAACGACTAAGGGTGGAGCCTCAGAAGTAGGCCCCGCAAAGCCGTTGCCGAGAAGGAGGTCGACGCCCCCAACAGGTAACTTCTCCACAATTCCTACATCCAGGTCACGAGTCACACCATCAACTTCCATCTTCATTCTTACAAGCGGGTATGACCTAGTTGCATTAACTCCCTGAACCACAACCAGCCGTGCCGTATTTACAGGTTTACCAGTGAAATTTCTCAACAGTGTTTGCGATGCCCCAGTGTCACGCAAAATTCTCACCTCATTGTCTTCTACCCCCCCACTCCACACAACCGAGTCCCCTGTAGTCAATAAAGGCATCACGGACAGGGAATAAGCCTTCCGGATCCTTCTGCACTGGCAGTGTATTTACCTCGGAAGAATTGCCTCTAACAAACTCCGATGTCCTCTTGAACACTCCAATGCCGTGAGCAAAAGACACGGCTGCCGGAGGAGGTTGACTAGAGCACTCATTTGCCTTATGACCCTCCTTGTGGCACTTAAAACACATAAATTTCGGTTTCGGCTTATACGGTGATGTAAAAGGCCCCTGACTTTTCTTATACGGCGTGGTGTTAGGTTTGGATTCAGTTTTAGTTTCATTGCTCTTTTGTTTAAATGTGTCATTGCTACGGGGAGGGGGAGGATAACGGTCCTTAGCACTTGCATCGTACTTCTGTGAGGACCCGCAACCCCGAATCAACGACAGCCGTAGATCAGTCATTTCTGCTGCTTCTACTAGCGTTCTTGGGTTTTTCTCCTTTAAGTTCAAAGTTAGATCACCGCCCGTGCTCTTAAAGAACTGCTCCAACATCATTAACTGCTTAATTCCATCAAATGTTGTTACCTTCTCAGATCGGAGCCAGTTCCCCATAGCATCGGACAAGTCCCGGGCGTGTTCCAAAAAGGTGCTATCTCTTCCCTTGGTTACACCCCGGAACTTCAAACGGTACGTTTCTGGTTGCAGTTCGTAAGCCCTCAGGACAGCCTCCTTGAGATCCTCATACACAATACATGACTCCAAAGGTAACGCATCGTAGGCTTTAAGACCCTTGCCTATTAATCTAGAGGATACAATTGCTGCCCATTTATTCTCTGGCCACTGGTGTTCCTGGCACTTCTTCTCAAAGCGTGCGAAAAATTCTGTTACCCCACTCTCATCAAACACCGGAACCAGTTTCAATAAGTGCGAGAGAGATTGATCATGAGCACGGTTACCAGCCCCAAGTCGCTGTCCCGTTGTCTCTACTCGCGACTTCTCTACGTCCCTGTCGGCACAGTACCTAGTCGACTCAGCTTGGATTTTTGCTAGCTCTATTTGCTGCTGAAGCTGACATTTTCTCTCTTCGATCTTAGCTAATTCGAGCTGAAACAATAATTCTGGAGTTAACCCTTGAGGAGGTGAAGGTGCTACAATGTTTGAAATTACCGGTGGTCTCCCCCGGGGCAACCCACCCTGCCAGTCACCACCCAACTGTGGAAGCGTACTCGGGGTCGGCAACCTACTGGGATGGCTGGGAGTCGAGTGTAGGGGAAGCATGGCCGAAGGGCTCTCAGCACTCAACCCATCTCGCTCACCAGTCACCCTGCCCAGTACACACGTTATCAAGTTATCCCTGGTCATGCTGCTAGTACCCGCATGACCAATAGCTGTGGCCAGGCATTGAAGACCGTACCGATCCATACCCTCCAACCGCTCGGCAGTAACAGGCCATTGCAAAAATATCCTAGCATCCTCCTCACAGTTCACCTGATTAACCCTTTCATCATGCTGCTGTTCCTCAGTTTCGACATTACGTACTGTGTCTCCATTCTCCTCTGATCCGGTATAAGACATGATGCTCACAAAAAATGTTCACCTCAATATTCACAAAAAAGAAGCACCCCAAACTTTTATACCTCAATATACACACAAAAATTCTCGGAAATACTCAAGGGCTATACTATGTTGCAAAAAAAAAATTATTCTTGCTGATCCCCGCAAAATATTCCCCAAAACAACAAATGTTCCCTGCTAATAAATGTAGGTTCACCAAATCCTAGGTAAGGTCGCCATTTGTTACGACTGAGGTTTAAATATATCAGGGTTCTTATTCATTGGACTAGTAATGGCATAAATGCTACAACGGAAAGCGCTAGATCCAACCTCTGATGTATATTCCCAGTGAACAAAGAACACAAATACTCTCCAGAGTTCTATATGCAATAATAGGTTATTAAACTCTCAATAAATGTGCGTCTACTCTAGGCTTAATGTTATGTGAAAACAGCCTATTACTACCTATAACCGAAGGTGCTT
The DNA here is from genome assembly GCA_032716605.1 of Paralithodes platypus. Classification (NCBI taxonomy): domain Eukaryota; kingdom Metazoa; phylum Arthropoda; class Malacostraca; order Decapoda; family Lithodidae; genus Paralithodes; species Paralithodes platypus. The sequence continues at coordinate 14,407,160 of CM064540.1, forward strand.
GGTTATGGTATGCAAAGTAAGGTGGTAAGAGAAGTTACAGCTTACGTTACTTTAATCAATAAATGTCAGGCACTCCTGCATGAAAGAAAGTGCACTAAAGTTCTTCAACACCAACAAGGAATCTTCTTTAAATGTTAGATGCTATCAAGATGCTCGAATCGGAAATGGAACCCCAAAAAGGCTGGCAGCGGAACAATGCTCGAGCAGGCTATGCTCACAAAAAGGCAGGATATATAATGCAGTCGGGACCAAGAATATCCTAACCGCTACAACACTAATAATAATCGCCACGACAATGCAGCATTCCTATCAACAAAACGAGCCTAAGTCGTTTGTGTCTCAATACATCAAACTAGGCTGCGAAATGCTTGTGTAATCATAAACGGGTATGCATAATAAGAGTAATTGGGTTAATATACTTAATGTCTACTATGACTGATAAAAGTCTAGCTAGAGTCAATGATACGAGATACTGGTGCGCATGGCATGCCGCATAACCTAGTGCAAATCTCAAGTCTGTGCGTCAAGTATTACGTTATAATGAAGGGTAGCTCTCTTGAGAAACCTTAATACCGAAGTATTAAGCGTTCTCCTGGCGTACCTCAAAGACAAACAACGAGCTTAGAACAGTGCATAATGGTATAGGCAAAAAGCCCTCATTCGTGCATGCTCTACTCTCAATGGCACACAGACTAGAATTTACCCAATCAACTCCAGTTCTCAGGTATGTCGTGCAGCTTTTAACTAAAGCCAGCACCCATCGGAAACAATACCTTATAGTATCAGACTCCTAGTCTAGCATTATCTAATCCAACAGAACACTAATAATTATAGGAAGCGGTACTGAACAATATGAATGCTAACCAATGCTTCGTGATCAACTTATCTTAACAACTAACATACATGGGTTTTATAAGACCTTAACGCACAATACAACTGGCCAGCATGAAGCTGATTATGCAGAGTTAACCAGAGGGAATATAATATTAATAAAAGATGGTGAAAGATATGGAAAATGAGAGAGATAGGCAGAGGAAAAGGTTCTCAGGTGCAAAAGGGGGACAGGTATCAAAGGGATAAGAGGGATGCGTTCTATAAACCAGATCTGAGGGAGAGAGTGGCAAGAGAGCTGTATATATACTAGCACTAGCTCGCACCGCGTAGGCAAAGCAGTAACAATTCCTTCAGCCAATGCCAAAGAAGCCAGCCAAACATGACGTCACCAAGCATGGTAAAAAACTCCTCCAACCAATCCCCAAGAGGCCAGCCAGCTGTGACGTCATCGAGCATGGCAAAAAACACTGCGCGCCTCCTCTCACTCTGTTCTACTCTCTCTCTCTCTCTCTCAAATCCTATCATTACTACTTAATGATAAAACATATACTTTGCAATTAAATATATAAAGCCTTGACATGGGCGAAAACAAAGCGCCTTTCTTGACTGCCCATGACACGAGCTTTCATATGAAATAAAGCACACAATAATACATCAACTGTAGCCACATACACTGCCCTGGCGATCCTAGCGAGTCACTGTAGGACAAGCCATGCGGTTCTAACGGAGTGGTTAACGTCACAATTGACATACGGGAGTGAAGGATGAACGTTGCTGGAGAGACAAACCAAGAGTGAGAGGGTTGGATATGAGTTAGTTACTTGAAAAGTGCATGTGCACTGTGCAGTGATATGAAGGCATAGACAGACGAATGAGGAAGTACGAGAGCGGTGAGGTGTGGAGGTAGATGTGCTGGAAAGTGTGTAAAGGAGCACCTTGAGATGGTTTGGCCATTTGGAACGTTCTGGAAGCGAGAGAATGCATAAGAGATTGTACGAGAGTGAAGTGGAAGGACAGAGAGGGAGAGTTAAACCGAGAGAGAGAAGTGAAGAACTATATGAATGAAGGCGGTGCTGGTTGGGAAGAGGGGCATCGACTGACTATGGAAAGAGGTGCATGAGAGCGTTTCGTTCGTGCCCACCCCTTCAGAGATCATGGCGTAAGGCCGGTAATGAGTCGGCTTCCCAGCCGTTCCTTTGTCATCCATATATAATAGGTAATTATGTTAATTGTTAATTGACTACTGACAGCAAAGCATTCTCTGTATCATCCCACTACCTCTATCCTCAGTTTCAAGCCAAAGGTGGATGTTGCGTATATGTGTGCAACAATCTTGCTTTCTCTCGTGTTCCCAACTTTGACTCTTCTGAATTCTCAACTCTCTGGCTAAAGCTTTCTTGTCACTCTCAAACTAAATATTTCTGTGCTGTTTATCTCTCCCCAAATTCCACTGACTTTCCAAAATTCTTTGACTATCTTACTTCTAAAGTGGAACACATTCTATCTATCTCTCCTTTCGCAGAAATCACCTTCCTAGATTTCAATGTTCGCCACCGCCAATGGCTCTCCTCTCTTTCCACTGACCAACCTGGTGAACAAGCCTAAATTGTTTCTATTCTAAACGACCTAAAACAGTTAGTCCAGCAACCCAAGGATGTACTTTCCACCCTCTCTGGGCTTAATACTAAAAATGCGTACATACCTGGTGGTGTTCCTCCTGGTGTACTCAAGAACTGTGCTTCCACGCTGACTCCCTGCCTAGGCAAATTCTTTCGTCTCTGTCTCTCCTCTAACATCTTACCTTCTTGCTGGAAGTTTGCTCTCATTCAACCTGTCCCAAAGAAGGGTGACTGCTCTCAATCCTCTAACTCTCGTCCAATTGCTCACATCTCTTGTATCTCTAAATTTTTTGCAACTATTCTTGCTTCCAAATTTTTTAAGCATTTTCTTCTCGTAATCTACTTTCAGATCGCCATTATGGCTGCCTTAGCAAGACTGGTAATATGGTCCTTCCAAATGAGAGCAAAAGAAAAAGAGACACCAAGAATATTGAGAGAAGATGAAGGGTTGATTTTTGTATTGTTGAAGAACAAGGGATATTCCGCTGGGAGATCCTGACGGGTAGATAGATGGAGAAATTGGGTTTTGGAAGCATTAAAGGTAACAATGTTTTCTCTGCCCCAATTGGAGATAGTATTTAGATCAGAATTTAAGAGTTCTATGGCTTCATTACGTATGTCGTTGAGGGATTGCTGGCTGGGGCATTCTGAAAAACTAATTGAGTAGTGTAAGGTTGAGTCATCTGCATATGAATGGATGGGAATTGAGGTACAGTTGAGGAGATAATTTATAAAAATTAGAAAGAGAATAGGAGATAGGACAGAGCCCTGAGGAACACCGGAGTTTATAGGGTGAGGAAGTGAACAATGGCCGTCCACAACCGCGGCTATGGAACGGCCGGAAAGGAAATTAGAGACAAAGGCACAGATGGAGGGATAGAAACTGAAGGAGGGTAGTTTAGAAATTAAAGATTTGTGCCAGACTCTATCGAAGGCTTTCGATATGTCTAGTGCAATAGAAAAAGTCTCACCGAAGTCCCGAAAGGAGGATGACCAAGAATTAGTAAGATATGAAAGAAGATCACCAGTAGAGCGACCCTTAACCCCTTATTGGCGCCGCTCGACTTAAGTCGTGCACCAATTTGCAGCAAGTTAGGAGCATTATTAAGGCTTTTAATGTTAGGGAGAAGGGTGGGTTTCCCTTCTCCCTAACATAAATAGGATAGAAGGCTGAGTGTCTTTTAGACTGCCGTGGTGTAATTGATTAAAGCGTCGGCTATCGTCCTGATGGTCGATGGTTCGATCCCCACTGAGAGACTAGAAACATTTAGTGGCTCACGTGTATTTGTGATATATTCTCAATATTTGTAACTCTCATGCTTTGTGGGTTAGAATTAAATGAAATCAATTTCAACCCGAGCTGCGTCGGGACACTCAAAAATCTGTGTATGGTATTCTGGAAATATGAATCCTACAACTAGGTTTGAATTGAAATATATTCGCCTAGTGGATTTCCCTTCTCCCTAACATAAATAGGATAGAAGGCTGAGTGTGTGTAATTGATTAAAGCGTCGGCTATCGTCCTGATGGTCGATGGTTCGATCCCCACTGAGAGACTAGAAACATTTAGTGGCTCACGTGTATTTGTGATATATTCTCTCTCTCTATATATATATATATATATATATATATATATATATATATACACAGCTGGCTAAGAAGTGGTGATACATTATACAAATATAAGGCTTGAATACAGTCTGACTTTAACCCGAGGAATACGTCGATCATGTTTTTGGAAGGTCCACCATACTGGGACCTTTAAAGGTCAATTCAGACAAAATCTGTTATATTTTCCATACAAAGGCAATATATTACTGCTCCATACACGCATATTGAACTTGTATAATGAAAATATGAACTTTGAAGAACCAGATGAAAGGTGATAAGAGCAAATATCCAGTGAAAAACTACATAATTGTTACGGGAGAGGTGGCGGATGCGTGCATGTGAGCGAGATATAGGTGTGTTTCCTATGCCTGGTAGAGGCAGACTTAGAATCCCATCTGTTTTCCGCGCATGAATGAGGGAGAGGGGAGGTAGGGAGAGTGTAGAGGAGGGTGACTGGAAGTATTTCAGGCGAGAGGGAGGAAGTAGAGTGGGAAATTGGATGAACAAAAATAGAATAAATGAGGAGGGGGAACTGGAGGGAGAAAGGGGAGTAAAGGAGAGGGAGGGGTGGGGTGGTATGGCACATGTAAGGGGAGTACAGGAGGTGGTGGTAAGGAGACATACCACCTAATCAGTCATGGCTTCCATTTCACTGGCACTGCAACATGTTTTAGACATTACACCAACATTTATTATATACAGTATTACTATGCAACCATTGTTTCTCTCGCTATTTTCTATGCATAATGAAATATCCTGCTTAAAATGCTGTAATCAGAATAGAAGGAATATGAAACTCGTAAGCACACTCTCACAAGTACAAACAAATGCATTGCAACCAGTGCATAAACGCATTATACATACTACCTATCCTCAAGTAGAGATGTATTACCGTTCACTCAATATTATATCTCACAAATTTACAAGATAATTAATTCAGAAAAGAATCCTCAATCAAATATTTAAGAAATTATTTCATTATATGCACACTAATATTAAAAAATAATTCAGCTTACTGTAAATAGCACACACCATAAAATCACATTTAGACACATGCACACACACACTGACGAGTACACATATACGCGCCTGAATACAACTTAACTGAGGCACACGCATGCGGAAACTAGTCTTAACAAAAAACTAACTCACAAACACAGACGCACACAAAGAAACATAAACCAAGTATAAACAAACTCAAACATAACCCCCCGCCCACACACACACATACACACACACACCATTCCCTCTAACATACAGTCTCCCAATCATCACATCATAACCCAGGCCCAGAGAATTACCTAACATATTTAAAAGCACTTTAACTTTAATCAGCCAGCAATTACCATGACTGCGTGTTAATCTGGTTCTAATAAGCTGCCTAAATCAGAGGTAATGATATAATTGGATACGTTTCAGCGCCGGTATGAACCTTTGTGCCTTATTACGTGGTAGCTCATTATGTTAATTAAGGCTATTAGTACGGGTATAACACGGATTGCAAGGTCACTGACACAGGCGGCAAGAGTAAGAGGAGTGATGTGTGCAGGTTTGTGTAGCTGTGTGCGAGTGTGTGTGTATGACTGGGTTTTGGGTTTTCCTGGTGAATGTGTGCGTTTGTGTTAATGTATGTGTGTATGTTAGCATGTGTGTGTGTGTTAATGTGTGTGTTTGTGTGTATGAATAAGCTTTCATATAAAATATATAAAATTGTTTTCAAGCTTTGTGATATTTGTAAGTTATTTCATATTTTTTCACCAACCAACTTCACTTCTAAACTCAATTAATGAAATCAACAAGTGTTACTAATCATCGTCTAAATGCCAATAATATTACTTATACATTGGCATAATGTGGAGAGAGAGAGAGAGAGAGAGAGAGAGAGAGAGAGAGAGAGAGAGAGTGTTACACAGATACTCAGACCATACAGTCCTTGCGGTCCCAACTACTAGGTGGTCCGGCCTAGACTGGGACAGTATATAGTAGAAGAATAGGACAGTAAAGTAGAAGGTTCTTTCCCCACCCTCCGGCTAAAAAGCCGTACCGGAAAATAGGATGAAGTGTAACCTTATGGGCAAGGAAATGCCCACAAGGAAAACATTTTATATTATAGGAAGAAATTAGTTTGAAAGGGAAATTACACATGCCTACTGATTAGTTCATATTACCCCAATCTTCATCAGATGATCGTCCGGTATTTTCTTATAAGTATCAATTTAAATACTGTCGACCACCTCCTTTGGTAAACTATTCCACTCTTTAACCACAGTGTGTGTGAAGAAATGTTGTGTCACATCTAAGGATGCCTTTTTTCTAATTAATTCCATTTGAGAGAGAGATAGACTAATTAATTATAGAACGGTCTATAGTTTAACTAGAAGTAAATTCATTATGCATCAATGAAGTTGTACACTAATATTGCATATTGTGAATTTGTGAATTCACTTTTAATTAATTGTGCCTGAAAGGCGTTGTTTTTAACAAATATTTTGGCTCCTAATATAGTGTAATTCTTATGTAAATGTTACCATATATATATTATCTAAATATTACCATATGTACACTCGGATACCATAGTCTCTAGCCCACTCCTCTCTGGCAAGAGGTGAGGCCAGGACCCTTACTGGACGGCGGCCCACAGTGATAGGGGTGGGGTTGAGGGGAGAGGGCAACTCACACACGAACACACTGTGAAGCATTTGAGGTCTTTGAATACTGCCTTAGCCTCACAAATAAGTATGACATTTATCTAAGAATATTATTATTGCAATTATCATTATTATTATTATTAGGGGTTCGTCCCCTACGGGGAACCCCTATTGTAATCATTAAACCTGGTTTTTCATCAAAACATTTCTTACGCGCCGGTTTCGACGCAATAACTCCAGAACCGCTTTTTGGATCGGGATCAAACTTTCACAAGAGGTGCATTTTTGTATTGGGCAACTTTTGATATGCTAAACATCCGGCATGGCGGCCAAACAGGTCCGTGGCAGCCGATTTCCCGAAAAACTTGACGCCTAAATACCGTCTCTCCCACTCATAGGAAACGACTGGGCTTTGGCATACGGACTCCCCTACTAATGCTCCGCAAATGTTATAGAGAAGGTTTTGCTTTGGCACGTGGGTTTTTTTCCGGCAATCTTGAAAAAAACTCGAATTCCACTTACAATTCCACATCTTTAAAACTACGCCGATGATCAAAGCCATGCTTGCGTAGTTGGGTGAGGCTCGCGATTCCGAACGTGTTGATAACAAAAGAATATAAATGGGTGGAATAGTTTGGCCGCAGCATTGAAAACTGTCTATTCTTAAATGACTTTAAAACCGCATTCGCTACCCACACAAAGTTTACCGTCTACAGTCTATAGGCTTCCACGCATCCCCCAGTTTTGCTTAATAACATAATCTCTTTATTATTCAGATCTATTATTTTTTTTGTATTTAACTCTCTCAAAACAGTTTGAGTCCCTACGAATTCCAGCAATTATTTAGCCAACCTACCTATACATACCTACCCTACCAAATAATAATGATAATTCAAATTTATTTTTGGTGAATGACAGAGTATTGGCTAAGGTTTTTAAGCTGAATAAACTAAATACCGAAAGTTCACTAGAGTGGTTGTTGATACATTTGCTAGATATGAGGGAGGAGGGAGGTAGGAAGGAAGGGCAGGGTAAGTCACACAGGCAATTGCCAAAATTTAAAGGTCCATATCATTGTTATTAAACAAAGCATTTGGCAAAGGGAGGAATTGTTAATACTATTTATCCACATAAAATAGAAACCTATCACGATTTTTGTCTAATACAACCATAGACAGTGCTATTAAATATTATTTGAACATGATGTCGAATATAGCAGTTGCTGTTTACCTTGAACAGTAATGACAGAACCGAAAGCTTCTCTTGCCGTGTAGTACTTAAAGAAAGCAGGGTTACTTAAGCCGGCCCATACCGTACTGTTACCAAGTCAGAGATTAAGATGTAACTTTCACAATGCATTATAACCCTAGACAGACACCAATATACCACTAAATCATACAAATATCACTACAAAAAAGATAGGAAAATATTATATTAATGTCCTAGGTATTTGAAATTATGCAAATGAGTAAAATGCATTATGATATAATAATGGCATTGACTAGTATCTGGCAACAGTGTTGCACTATAATTTTCTGAACGTATGCGAACTTCGGAGTATTTATCCCATTAATATATACATCTATCACTATTTAAATTTAATACAACCATACACAGTGCTATTACATATTATTTGAACATAATATAGGATGGTCTTTCCTTTAAACCATTTTCTATATCTATTCACGAAACATATAGGCCCAGCCTAGGCAGCGCTACCGGTAGGTACGAATTTAGCAGTTCGAATTTTGATTGAGAGTGGGATTAGGCCTAGGCCTAGCCTAGGGCTTAACATGGGATACTATTTGGGGGTTGGGAATAGGCTCAGGCTGCTTTAGGCCTAATTAGGTAAAAATAGTCAAATCGAGACAATTGCACAGCCAACATAGGCTAGCCTATTTATAGGCTACCTTTCATTACTGCAGTTAAGCACAAACTTATTTTACAATGGAAAATAATGCATGAGGAGGGCTGGGTAGGCCTATTAGTATTATGTGAAATAACTTAAATTAGGTTAGGCTATAGTATACTTCATTAGGTTATTAGGCCTATGAGAAAACAGGCCTAGACCTAGCTTAATTTTATTTCACTGCTCAACATATTTGTTTTTGTTTTTGCTGTTGAGCTCTGCATATATTCAGGTAGGCTTGGGTTTTAGTAAAATTGCATTAGGCTAGGCTACATATTTTTACTTCTATTGGAAAGCACAGGCCTACACAATAGTACACATGTTAAAGAATTTAGCCTAGCCTACCACAATTTAGCCTAGACTGAAAGAACAAACAAAAATAGGCTAGGCTAATTGCAGCTAAATAATTTAGCCTAGCCTCCACAATTTAGCCTAGTCTGAAAAAACAAACAAAAATAGGCTAGCCTAATTGCAGTTTTGGTAAGAGTTGTAGTTGTGGGCATACCAAAAGCTTTGTTTATATAGCCTAGTCTCACGCTCACAGTTAGGCCTACAATCGCTTCTAATTTAACTGCTGGGGTAAACGGTAAAGCCACCCTCAATCCGCCGGCCGGTAACTAAACAATTTACCCAACGCCTGGCCGTGGGATACAATAATGGGTTGAGGGGGCTTTATCCCCCTATGACTTATTGTCATCATCATATATATCACCAGCAGGGGCAAATAACCACAGTCAAATTAGACGCGAATGTAACTGCGAGCGTGCGACTACGTAAATAAAGGGGACGATAGACCCGCTAACACAACTCTTAAACGCATTTTTTCCTAATGTATCAGATTTTTTTATATTTATGACCTCAACAGTTGAAAGATGACAATTTTATGGTTTATTTTATACAAAAACATTTGCTTTGTAACTTAGATACTCATATTTATGCTTATAATTGCAGTACGAGTGGGTTTTTTCTTTTTATATGTAGGCCTAGGCTAAACAAATGTTAGTTTTTGTTTTATAGGCTAAACTAGGCTGAATTTATGCTAATAAATATTAATTGGAGGGAGCAAATCTGTCAAGGAATAGCCTAGATGTGGAAATTTACAGCCAATTTGCTCTAGCCCTTTTTGAGATACAGAGGTTAGAGATCGTTGGATACAATAATATGTTGAGGGGGTCAATCACCCCCCATGACATATTGTCAGCATCATATATATTGCCAGCAGGGGGCAAATAGCCTAGGCCTAGCCTAACTAAAAAAAAAATCGCCGTCAAAATAGACGCGAACTTATATTACCTACGGCGATCGACCATTGCCCGCACCGGCCGTCCCCCGGTTATTGTTGAGGTCCTGAGGAACCGTATGACTTTGACGAGCTCTTCCCTCCGCAGTCTCCGCATCCCATATATCGTCGTACGGTACCTCTTCCCCTCCACATCCTACATCTGGTCGTCCTACATATGCCTCCTAAGCCTCGCCTCGTCCCGTCACTGAGCATGTGGATAGGCGTCCCTTTCTGGCTTCAAAGATGGATTCCTTCCGACAGCTCCTACTGGATTGTCTGGGGTTGGTTGATAAGGGCACCTCACTTCAAGACATTGCTCTGGCCCTAGTACCGCAGTTTGTAGGTCTCTGGTTCGCCACCTGATGACCTGCTATTGGGTTGTTGCCTTTACAGTGTTACGGTTCTACGAATGACCTAGAGTGAAAGTGACACGGTGGTGAATTTTAACCTTAACTATAAACTAATTTAATTGTGACATAGGATCTCCGCGACTACGGTAGGGCCAGATCAGGCGAGTATTCGCCTGAGGTTGCCCTTAACCCCCAAGACAAGACAAGACAAAATTCTAGTGCTGGTTTTACTCAGATTTTGTGAGTTTTAATTTAGCCTAGCCTAGGCCTAAGAGTTCAGAAGATTTGCAAAATGCACCCAATACTAGCCTACCCATAGCCTAATAGGCCTAGTGATTCTTTTTTGGCAGACCACGCTCAAATTTTCATATAGCCTAGGCCTAGGCTAGCCTAAGTTCTGGAATGCATGTTGGAATACCCTTCCTATAAACTACTTCTAGGCTAGGCTACTTCCTTTCAATTTAAGTTTGATTCTTTGGAAAAATCTATTAGGCCTAGACCAGGGCAGGAAAGTAACATTTAAAATGACGTGTAAAAAGTCGCCCATTAACGTCGGGCCGCTATGTTATTGTAATTTGGGAGCTTATTTCGTCTGTTGATTGACTTTGTCCTTAATTGGGGATCCTATGAATTAGCACAGATGATGATGACTTACCGTACATCATAATACGTGACGGGCCGACGTGGGGGGGGGCAGAGCCGCAGAGACCCCCTCAACATATTTTGTGTCCCACAGTAACTTTTAATGGGATGGATGTAGATACCGGGTGTACGGTCGTCATGTTTACATAGGGCGATCGCCGCGGTTAACTTCGCGTCTATTTTGACAGCGATTTTTTTCGGCATATTTCATTTTATTCACTTCCCTTTATATTTAGGCTATAATCAAGCTTTGGCACGACAATAACCCTAACCTAGTCTTTCTTAAAGATTCTTCTAATCTTCCAGTAGCCTATAGCCTAATTTAGGTCATTTTTAAAGGCACACAATTAAATGGTTGGTATTTTAAATGACACTACTGCAGCATTATGAGAAACAATTTATTAGAGATAATAGGTAACAATAGATTCGCCATATTTTTCTCCATAGGCTATAGTCCGCATGGAGGATTTTCGTTATCGACAAATTGAAAAAATTCCCACTTCACAGACAAAATGGACAAATACACCAAAAATCGGGATGTGGGGGCGGCAGCCCCCACCCATAATAGCCTACTATAATAGGTTAGGTAAGGTTGTTAGGTTAGGCTAGGCTAATGTCCTTTCAAAGGGGTATAGGCCTAGTAAACACTAGGATAGCCTATACCTGGTCAAGGGTAAGTCCTGCTGTAGTCAACTTGAATGCTACCTTAAATTGTAATATTAGACTAAGCCTAGCCTATAGATAAAATAGCCTAGCCTACTTATTTATTGTAGCCTATATAGGGCTAGCCGGGTAGAATGTAGAGTTCGGACATACCGCCAACATTGTTTACACTGCGCAGAGCGGCGACGGAAGCTTGCCATCATGTTCCCGTCCATTTTGAATGCCGTTGGATACGATAATATGTTGAGGGGGGCAAACACCCCCCATGACATATTGTCATCATCATATAATTTGCCAGCAGGGGGCAAATAGGCCTAACCAAAACAAATCGTCGTCAAAAACTCAAAATAAACGCGAACTTACAGTAACTGCGGCGATCGACCATGTAAACATGACGGCGGCGGCGGTGGTGGACGCTTGCGATCATGTTCCCGTCTATTTTAACTGCCATTGGATACAATAATATGTTGAGGGGAGGGCTTCGCTGCAATTGTTTTGGTTGTTTGCCCCCTACTGGCAATATATATGATGATGACAACACATCATGGGGGCAAAGCCCCCCCTCAACATATTATTGTATCCAATGGAATTCAAAATAGACGGGAACATTATCGCATGTGTCCGACGCCAACACCGCCGCCGTCATGTTTACATATGTCGATCACCGTGGTTAAAGGCTGGTTCACACATAGCCGAGTCGGTGCGCGAGTCCAACACGAGTCACACTCGTCGATTATCGCCGTCGCTGGAGGCTGAGACGGCCGCGAGTAGCAATTGCTCCCGAGTCAAGGAGAGTGTAACACGAGTTAACTTGAGTCAATACGAGTCAACACGTGTTCATGCAAGAGTCTGTACGAGTAACTGAGAGTCAAAACGAGTGTAACACGAACCCAACACGAGTGTCAAAAATTTGAAAAATAATGGCCACATTCCAGGGCATGTAAACAAAGATTTTGGACGAGTCTAACACGAGTCAACGCGATTGTTACACGGATCAACACGATTGTTATACGGATCAACACGAAAGACAACGCGTTGACTCTCGTAGGATCTCTGTTGCACACGTGTTGACTCGTGTTACATCCGTGTAAACTCGTGTAAACTCTCGTTGATTCGTCCTACATTTTTGAAATAACGGTATTTCAAATTACACTTGCTTTTTCGTGTTACACGTGTTTTTTTCTCAGTGGATCGTGTTTACTCTTGTTTACTTGTGTTTTCACTCGTGTTTGAATCGTGTAAACTCTGGCATCATGGGGGCACCAAATTTTGGCACTCACATTCGTGCTTTCTACTCTTGTTGATACGTGTTGCATGTGTGTTACATACGTGTTGTTGCGTGTAGACACGTGTTGCTTCGTCAACGTCGAAATGATGACGTAAAGCGACGAATAACCAAAGAGTGTTACACGGGTTTACACGAGTCAACACGAGTTAACACGAATAACGAAGAGTTATTCAGAGTCATACACGAGTTAACACGTATGTACATGAGTCTACACGTATTTAGGCCACACTCGTGGGTACTCGCCACGGGGCCCAAAAATTTCATGCATGCATGAAATTTTGGGACCCCGTGGCAAGTACCCACGAGTGTGTCGAGTAAACAAAGAGTATACACGAGCGTAGCACGAGTCTATACGAGTGTTGAGGAGTATCGACAAGTCATTGCTGAATAGCAAAATTTCATCACTCGTGTTGGACTCGCGCACCGACTCGGCTATGTGTGAACCAGCCTTTAGTTCGCGTCTATTTTGAAGGCGTTTTTTTCGGTTATTTGCCTCCTGCTGGCAATATATATGATGATGACAATATGTCATGGGGGGGTGACTCCCCTCAACCTATTATTGTATCCAAAAGCAGTCAAATAGACGGGAACATGATGGCCAGCGTCCGCCGCCGCTCCGCGTAGTGTAAACATGGCTGGCGGTACACCAGAACTCTACATTCTACCCCACTAATTTTCCAACTAGCATAACCGATGATTATCAATGATCAATCCCAGTCAGAAACGTCCATGCTTCCCTCCCATAAGTCAATGTCGGGATTACCACACTGTCATGCAAGGACTTCTTTACTTCCATGCTGACCACCCTATTTCTTCTTACTGCTTTCAGAGTTCCTACAACGCTCTTCCCCTGTTACACTTTCTCCCACACTTCTTCATCCATAGGCCTACTCACATCTTTACTCAACACACTGCCCAAATACTTAAATGAGCTGACATTCTTCATAGCCGTTCAACCTCACTTCACACTCTATGGTTGCACCCCTTTCAAAGACCATAATATTGCTCTTCCTAGCATTTACCTCCAGATTCCGTTTTTCACACACTGTTCCAAACATATTTACTTGACCCTGCAACTCCCATTCACTATCGCTCATCAGAACTGTGTTGTCAGCAACAGTAGTACCGGTACTGTACTGTTGAGGCAACTTCCACTTGTTTCCTTCCCTTATCAGCGGTACACCAACATCCGCTGCTCTTCCTTGTATTTCTTTCATGACTCCATCCATATACTATACCGGTATATATTGAACAACCATGGGGACATCACACACACCCTTGCTTTAACCCAACATTCAGATTAAAGAACTCGCTCTGTTAATTATCCACACATACTGACAGCTTTGCACCCTCATACATGCTCTTCATTGCTTTCAGCAACTTGCCATCTACTCCGTATATTCTCAGTACCGGTACTTTCCACGTACCTTCTCTATCAATTCTGTCATAGGCCTTCTCCAACTCCATAAATGCAGCATGCAACTTTTGTCGCTTCTCCAGATATTTCTCCACAACACATTTCCGGGCAAAAATCTGAGCTACACATCCTCTTCCCTTCCTAAGATGACTACAGTATGCTAACCGTTTTCCCAGCAATACTGACTGAAAATGCCCAAATATATTGCATGTCCTCTTCAGATTTATCTAAAATATGTAAAATTACACCAAATACCACTACAGTAGCACTGAAATCAACAAAACTCACTAACAGGATAAATAAATGGAAGAAATACTCCAAAAGATTAATATGTTAAACCTTTACCCAGCAATACTGACTGAAAATGCCTAAATACATTGCATGTGCTCTTCAGATTTATACATTACATACGTACATAACATTTTAAGACTGAGTGCTCCACACAGATGTGCAGTTTCAGTCTCTTTTCCTAATGACGGCGTTCCAGGCAACCCTGTTAAGGGATGCTTTACTTGTCAAGTTTTTGGATTTGAGATCGGCACGTATAGTCCGATCCCAGGTCTTATTCGGTCCACCCCTTGGTGCAGCTCCCTCCACAATCGCAGACCTGCATCTTTTCACCCAATTTTGTTCATCCATTCTCTCCACATGTCCATACCATCCCAGTTTACTTGTACGCATCTCGTCGCTAATACTCTTTATACCTAAACGTCTCTTCAGCTCATCATTTGTTATTCTGTTGACATCCTTTATCTGAAATATGTAAAATTACACCAATTACCAACTACATTACCAAATGTTTAATAAAGTACACTAACAGGATAAAGAAAATGTAAGAAATAGCCCTAAAGATGAATTTATCTATCTATCTATTGAAGGACGCCTTGATCCCCGAAGGATTGGTCACGAACGAAACACCCCTATGCACCTCTGTCCCCAGTCAGTCGACGCCCCTCCTCCCATCCAGCACCGCTTTCACGCATATACTTCTTAACTTTATCCTTCCACCTCTCTCTCGGTTTATTTCTCCCTCTGTCCTTCCACCTCACTCGTACACTCTCTTAGTCATTCTCTCGCTTCCCATACATTCCACATGGCTGAACCATCTCAAGGTGTTCTTTTTCGCACTTTCCAGTACATTCACACCACACCTCTCCCGTACTTCCTCATTAGTCTGTCTATCCCTCCATGTAACTCTGCACACACTTCTCAAGTAACTCATTTCCATCCCTTTCACTCTTGGTTTGAATCTCTCCAACAACGTTCATGCTTCGCTTCCGTAAGTCAGTGTCGGGATTACCACACTGTCATGCAAGGACTTCTTCAGTTCCATGCTGACCACCCTATTTCATGTTACTGCTTTCAGCATTCCTACAATCCTCTTCCCCTGTTGCACCCTCTCCCACACTTCTTCATCCATACTCCCATCTTTACTCTGTACACTGCCAAGATACTTAAATGAGCTGACAATCTCCATAGCCTGACCATTCAACTTCACCTCACACTCTGTGGCTTCACCCCTTTCGAAGACCTTGCTCTTCCCCGCATTTACCTTCAGATTCCATTTTTCGCACACTGTTCCAAACATATTTACCAGACCCTGCAACTTCCATTCATATCGTCAGCAAACAGCAGTACACAAACATCCACTGCTCTTCCTTGTATTTCTTTTATGACTCCATCCATAATACTGTATATATAGAACAACCATCGGGACATCACACACCCTTGCTTTACCAAACATTCAGATCAAAGAACTCCCTCTGTTCATTCTTCACACGTACTGATACCTTTGCACTCTCATACATACTCTTCACTGCCTTTCAGCAACTTGCCATCTACTCCATATATTCTCAGTACTTTCCACATACCTTCTCTATCAACTCTGTCATTCCACTCGTTGCCTTCCCTTATTAGTGGTACACCAACATCCACTGCTCATCCTTGCATTTCTTTTATGACTCCATCCATATACAGTACAGTATATATTGAACAACCACAGGGACATCACACACCCTTTCTTTAACCCAAAATTCAGATAAAAAAACTCGCTCTGTTCATTCTCAACACATACTGACACCTTTGCACCCTCATACATGCTTTTCACTGCTTTCAGCAACTTGCTATCTGCTCCGTATATTCCAAGTACTTTCTACATACCGGTACCTTCTCTATCAACTCTGTCATAGGCCTTCTCCAAGTCCATGAAGGCAGCATACAACTTTTGTCCCTTCTCAAGATATTTCTCCACAACATATTTCAGGGTAAAGATCTGAGCTACACATCCTCTTCCCTTCCTATGATGAATACTGTATATTAACCGTTTCGCCAGCAATACTGACTGAAAATGCCCAAATATATTGCATGTGCCCTTCTGATTTATCTAAAATATGTAAAATTATACCAAATACCAACTACATTAGCACAAAACTCAATCAATCACAGAAACAGGATAAAAACAGAATAAATACCCCAAAAGATGAATACGTTAACCCTTTCCCCAGCAATACTTACTGAACATGCACAAATAAATTGCATGTGCTCTTCAGATTTAGCTGAAATATGTAAAATTACACCAAATACTAACTACATTAGCACAAAAATCAATCAAGCACTTTAACAGGATAAATAAAATGGAAGCAATAGCCCAAAAATGAATTTATCTATAGCCTACCGGTATATATTGCCGGACACCTTGATCCCCGAAAGGGTGACCATGAACGAAACGCCTGCGTATTTCAAGCTCGCTTGAGTTATCACTCGATCGTCTTTTAGAGCTTTTTGGCCTGGGGTAATTACCACACCATCGCGTCATAAGGAGTTTGAGGGGGTTAAATTGCTAGATACATAGAGGAAGAGGAATGCCAAGTAAAGCTAAACAAAAATATATAAGATATTTTTAACATGAGGTTACTTATAATAATTTGTACCTCTGCAGTTTCTCCATGGCTAACGAAAAAGGTCACATTCCTAAGAAGTCCCAACCAAAAAGGCCAAGCTTCTGTACAGAAAAAATGCCACACCATTACCCTTACGGTGACCCTATCAAATAATCAAAACAAACATACTTCTTAACCCAATTCCCGCGGGGCCCCTCATATGACGGAGACGATTTTCCGGCTATTTTGTAGCCTGTGAGCCAGGCCAGCTTTTGCAAGCAGCATGGATGGACGTAAGCCGGAGCCTACAGGCCCCGCCACGACACTGAGGTTTGTGTGAGAGAGAGAGCTCACTTATGTGCAGCGTCACACATAGCGAAAACAGAAAATAATTGGTAATTTTTAGCTATTTCGCCTATCGGATTTGGTCATTTTTAGCAAGTTTGCCCTTCGTTTGCAAGATCCTTACAAGAAAACCAGACGTCGTACAGGGATGATCCAGGAGTAATTTAAAAGCTATTACCGTACTTTCACGAATACATAATTGTATTACGCTCTGGCTTTTGCTTATGCATGAAAATGAGCAGGGAATGAAGGCAATTTCGGGCAATTATGCCTACTCGTACAGGAGTCCTTGGAGCGGCTTCGGTCGCGCCGGGAATTTCCACACCTCTCACACCACACACACACATCACACAGTTTTTCCTACACCGTGAAATTACTCTCCGGCTGTCATTTCTCAAAGACTTCTTCTAGTCGGAGACATTGAGATCAACCCAGGACCCACCTACACATACATATGTCCAACTTGCTCAAAACCCATCACTTCGAGTCGCCACACTAAGGGTTCAGTTCTCTGCAATTCATGCAGGAACTCGACCCACTTCACCTGCACAACACTTGCCTCCAAGAAACACTACACGAACACCTGGACCTGTTCCTCATGCCCCTTCCTCTCCCAGTCAAATCCCTCGCCTAAAACCCGTCCACCTCTCCTCCCCAACCCACCTAACCTTCCCATATCATCCACTCCCCCCCCTAAAACCCGTCCACCTCTCCTCCCTAACCCACCTAACCTTCCCATACCATCCACATCTTCAACTCCACACACCACACTCCATCCTAATCCATTCCAACCCCCATCTCCTGCTCCCCAATCCCCACCCCCACCTCACCCATCCCAACCCCCATCCCCTCCCTCACCCCCACCCCCACCCCCTCCCTCACCCCCACCCCATCCTCGTGCAGCAGCACCCAACATACATCGTGCACATAACATTAACATTCTCCAATTGAACATAGATGGCATCAACACAAAGAAACACAAACTGTCACACTTCATCAAACAACACAACATACACATTGCCATCTTACAAGAAACAAACTTCCGCACAACACAAAAAACACCCACATTTCATGATTTCACCACCATCAGACAAGACCGGGCTGTCGGCGGAGGCGGTGGACTCATCACCCTGGTACACAAAGAAATATCATACATAGTTACCAGTGTACAAACCAAATCCCTCCTCCCCCAAATGATAACACAACAGAAATACAATCAATTAAAATACGCACTGGCAACAACTCCAACATAACCATCATAAACACATACATCCCTCCCCAAACATCCCCTACAGTACCAAATTAATACAGACCACACTTACAACACATCACAAACACCCCACACAACATCCTGGGTGGTGACTTCAACGCCAAGACGTCGGCCTGGTTTATCGACAACCCCGACACAGACAGAGGGCTGGTACTACAAAACCAAACTGATAACCTCATCATCCTTAACGACATCCATCAACATACCCATATTCCTCACCAAGGCCTTTATAGCCCATCATCTCCAGACATCACCTTTTGCTCCCCAGAACTCGCTCCCACAACATCCTGGAAGGTGGTCAGAACCTTAGGCTCTGACCACCTCCCGATCATTATCACCACCAAAACCAGACTCACCCCAGCTAGCCACAAACACACATACACCAATTATAAAAGAGCTAACTGGGAAGCATTCACAAATGAGACAGAACAACACTTCACAACTCTAAACAGTACACCCATCACTAACATCAACAATGCTGTACACATACTCAATAAAACTATCCAAAATGCTGACAAGAAACACATTCCAAGAGGTAACAGAAAAAGACACAACCCCAACTTCACACCAGAAATTCAAAACCTCATCAGACAACGCGACATACTGAAACACTCCCCAGCACCCCACACACAAGATATCACACAACAAATCCAAGCACTCAACACCCAAACTAACAACAAAATACAAGAACAACAAAAACTAAATTGGAATAACTTCCTACAAACACTTGATCACAAAACAAACCCCAAAAAAACTCTACAAAACACTAAACAGCATCACACTTTCCAACAGCAACACAACACAATCACATGCTGCAATCACCACAACAGACTACTCCTTCATGTAAACAACAAGCAAACACTCTCATCAATCACTTCTCACATGTCAGCCACCTAAAACCTCACAAAGACGACCGACGTGTCATCCGACGTAAGAGACAATTCCCCACAGACCCTGACTATACACCCTTCACCAATCACCAGACAAAGCATATCATCAACAATCTCAAGCACTCACCCGCTTGTGGCCTAGACAACATAAGCAACATACACCTCAGACACCTGGGACCACAAGGCATACAAGCACCCACTAACATATCAAACTACAGTTATTCACACAACACAATACCAGACATTTGGAAGCATGGTATCATCACCACATTCCCCAAACCCAACAAAGACCCCACGCTACCCTCCTCGCACCGCCCCATCACACTCCTTTGCTCCCCCTCCAGTCATGGAACGCCTAGTATTACAACTAATTACACCCGACCTACTCCTAGCTCCAACACAACATGGCTTTAGGCCACTGCACTCCACAAACACTCTTCTCACAGACCTTACACAAAGAGCTTTTGACAGCATCAACTCAGCTAGACCACCACACAGATCACTATTAGCCACACTCGACATTAGTAAAGCCTTCGATGCCATTCCCCGCCACAACCTAACAAACAAAATCTACAACACAAACATGCACAACAACACAAAAAGGTGGCTGGCCAACTTCCTAGCAGGCAGATGTGCACACGTATCTTTTGCCGGTCAGTCATCTAAAATCAGAAACTTTCCAAACGGAGTCCCACAAGGATCCGTCCTATCGCCCGCACTCTTCAATCTGTACATGCACGATATAACTACACCCAATACACCCCAAATAAACTTAGACTCCTATGCAGATGACATAACACTCACATGCACACACCATGACCCAAAAAGAGCAACAGATACCCTTCAGCCCTATCTCAACACACTACATGGCTGGTGCACTACAAACAGACTTAATCTAGCCCCAGCCAAATCCACCGTGTTACGAACTGGCACTCGGGTACACAAGGGCTCTCAATCAGGACTCGAATACGGCTCGCTGCCACAACGGAAACACACGATCCCAACCCCTGAGTACTGCCAGCCGAACAAAAAACACCAATACCCTCCAGAGTTCAATCTGCTATAACGGGGTATACAAGAACTCGGTACTAATGTTCAACAACAGACTAATAAAGAGACAGGAATTCTCTAGTCTGGTCAACAATCAAACAAAGAAGTAAGAAACAACAACACCAAAGAATAGTGTTGGCCGAAGCCGAAGTAATCCACCCTTGACTAAGAACTTAAGAAGTCCTCCACCCTCTACTTCGGATCGGCACTATTACGTTACGTTAATTAATAGTCCTTAAGCATCGAGCAAGGAATCTTCTGAAAAAAGTTAGATGCTTCTCGGATGCTCGTAAGAAGTACGTATCGGATTTTGAACAGTAATTCAATAAGCAAAAACACTGGCAATTAAATACTATTAAAGGTTTAAATTGGCATAAGAATAATTAAAAGAATATGCAATAGTAAATGGCAAACATTAGAAAGAAGTACTCCGCAAATGCAACGGCAATAGCCTACTCGGATTGTGCTCGTGGGCCACTAATCACTAAAGTAGCCAAGCGTGCAACACATGAAATCAATAGTGCATAAACAATATCATACATAAGGAAAGCTTCAATACTATTCTGTATCTACTAATCGAGTAAAGTCTAGCTGGGGTACTGTGGGCAAAAGGTAGCAGTGACTGAGCAAAAATGGCTCGTAGCCTAGCGAAGTCCTCACAACTGTTTAAAGGATTACGTTAAAACTAACAAGTGCACTTTGAGAAATCCAGATACCTTGTATCTGGTTTTCTCCCGGCTCCTTGACAAAGTAAAAACAAACTGTTAATAAAATACAGGGTGGTTAGGCTCTTGCCCTCACGCACTGTAAATTATTAACTCAACACAGTCAGCCGCGAAGACAACCTAGGCTTCACTTCACTGAACCGAAACGAGTATGCAGGTTTATCGCTTAACCACTGCATCAAACAACAACTCGTAACACAGAAAAGCCTTACCCCAGTCTAGCATTACCTAGACTAGCAGAAAACAGGAATAATAATAATAACACACAGGGAAATGCATATACAAGTGCAACAAACATAAATCAATCCTATCCTAAGTTAACCCCTCCAAAATAGGCTATCTAATAGGCAAGTATCTCGTGAGAACTCCAGCGATAATACGTTGGCTGACTAGCTCTGCACCAACGGGACCATGGAAGTTAAACAGGCAGGGAAAAGAGGAGATAAGAATGTAAGGTAGTAGAGAAAGTTCACATCAGTCAGAAGAATATATATAGTTAGCAAGGGAAATGAGAAGTCGCTCTGCCTAATGAGTTCTGATGAAAAAACGGCTAGACTTCCCTTTTTATACCCGGCCCTCTAGTGAGCCCAACGTGAACTACTAAGGACCGCCCACTGACAACCATTACGTAATTTCTCTCTCTCCTCTGGGATAGACAAAGGCTCCCCTAGCACTGAGGGGGGGGGGGGGGGGGAAGGGGGGAGTGCTAGTGAGTTAAGCCCACCTCCCGCCTGGCGCACCCACTGACCCCCAACTGTGGCTGTTTCTCTAACCCATCATTACAAATAAGTTTTACACACAATACTTATAACTAATGATATAAAATAGAACTCGTTGACTCAGATGAAAACAAAATACATATTCATAATACTTATAGGCTCACATGAACTAAGTTAGGAAACTCTACATAGACTACAGCCAAAGTTCCTGCCCTGACGATCCTAGCGAGAGTGGGGCATGACTAGGCGTTCTGTACAGCATGCTCACACTGGACATGCGTCACAACCACAACCCTGCTCACAAGCTGGACAGGAGAACACAAATACATCCCTCAACTCACCATAAACAACACACCCCTAACACATACACACACACCCAAAATCCTAGGAGTAACATATGATACTCATATGACATTCAAACAGCACACCACAAACATTAAAAATAAACTGACACCCAGACTTAACGCCCTCAGGTCACTTGCTCACACAAAATTTGGACACAACAAAGAAACTACCACCACAGTATATAAACAATACATAAGATCAGTGATGGAATACGCAAGCCCAGCCTGGGCTTCTAACCTAGCTGAAACACATCATAAGACCTTACAGACTATTCAAAACAAAGCCCTGAAGATCATTACAGGCTGCACAGCTACTGCACCCACAGATCACCTACATCAAGAAACCAAAATCCTCAAAGTCAAAGACCATCTGAACATGAGAGGCACTCAATTCCTGGCAGCAGCCTCCACGAACCAAGACCACCCACTAAACTACATGGCAACACACCCACAGACACCAAGGAATATCAAAACAACACCCAGCACACGGTATCACACACAATTACTGTCCTCTCTCCCTCCCTGCCCAACCCAAACCAACTTCCAGAAGCACATCCATATTCATATCTCTCGCCGATCCATCCACTCACTCACAGACAACACGCAGCTGCAAGCACGACCTCCCGAAATCCATCCTTCCGAATCCTCCCTTCCTCGCGAGGACAGAGTCCACCTGGCCAGGCTGAGATGTGGACACCATCCAGCTCTCCTGAGCTATCAGAAGAGACTGGATGACTCCATTGTCGACGCCTGCCCGGGATGAAAAACAGCACCCCATACCATTTAACACATCATAGAAGACTGCATTTCACACAACCACTTATGCCAACAACACAATCTACACTCAATGAGAGCTCTGTGGGAAAGCCCGATCATGGCCATGGCCTTCCTCAGGGACTCGGGGCTGTTCGGCCAGGCAGCTTAGGGAACAACAACAACAACTCGTACAGGATTAATAGCTTTAACCAAAATGGTCACACTCCTTAACCCTCTCCGACATATGACGCACTTTTGAGCCTATTAGGGATACTTTAAAGCCTTTATTACCATCAGGGGTATTTACAAACCTTTAGTTTAGTTACTTCAACCTCTGCAGTTGTCTTTGAGTTAGCTGTGGGCAGAAAACTAATTTTGGAGAGGTAATTATAAGAGTGAGAGAACTCTATTTCTTATTGCTAATCTGGCAACCTCTGCATCATTTGAGTCTGAAGGGGTTAATTGTCTAAGTGGCCATAGCCAAAATGGCTACACTATATTCCTTCTGTACTTTCTCCATGCTCGATAAAATACATCATATTTTGATATATATTATGTGGCACAGCCCTTGTATCCAACACAATACCCTGCGTGCAACCCGCTCGAACCCCGCACACCGTTGCTTGCAACTTTAATTATTATTATTATTATTATTACTTAGATACAAGTGCCATAGCCAAGATTTAACTGATATACTAATTTGTCCATGCATCTCTCTCACTCTCTCTCTGTATATTGGTTGCATGATATGTTTTATTTTTCCAAGTTCATATTAACGTCTTACTATATATATTCATATAAATGTATGTTAATATATATTGTCTTGGTATTTATTACTTTACTTTTTCATCTCACAATTATGTTAACATTATTATGTATAGAGGAAACATATGCTTCTATCAAGAAAACAATCCATGCGCGTGAAAACAATCCATGCGCGTACTGTAGGTTTAAAGTGAACCCTACAAATCACACAACATGCTTCAGACTGAAGTTGAATTGATGGGCATTGCTTTACCTGTGTAGGAATGAAACTTCTCTAACAGTAAGGATAATGACAATCTTAACCCTTTCACGCTTATGACGCGATTTTGAGCCTATTAGGGATACTTTAACACTTAAAGAACGGGGCCCGACTTAAGTCCGTATCTAAAAAGCAGCAAGTTAGGAGCATTATTAACCCTTATTTAGCGGCTCACCACATAAGTCGAGTTAAATAAAGCTGGACTATGTGGCGGCGCTCGACATAACTCGAGTGGCAATTTCAGCACGTAATGTTGCTGAGAGAGAGAGACAAGTGGTGGCAGGAGAGTAGCGAGCGTATGACTGCTCCTGACCACCGCGGCGAACATACTGACACGAATCCCAGCTCCCTCCTCCCTCTCTCACTCGCTATATAAGGAATTATATCGGGAAAGTGGCTAATTACATGCTTTTTGCACTCGCGTTGCACGGTTATTGCAAGAAAACTAGCCATCATAAAAGGATCGTTATGGTGTCATTCGAAAGCTCTGTTTATGCCCTTTCAGGGATAGGTACTTGTTTTACGTTCTGGGTCTTATTTAGGCATGAAAATGATCACGTAAACAGCCCTATTTTGGCTAAAAACACCCCGCTGGGCGGTACATATAAATAAACCGCATAGGCCGCTCGTAAGGTGTTAAGGCTTTTAAAGGATTAAAATAGAGTGCAAATGGCCGGGAGAGCAGCAGGCCACACGGCCGACACCCAGGGATTACCGCCGCCCACTGACTCATGCTCCCTCTGTTCTCGAGAGGCCGGCAGTGTAGCCAGTAGTGAGTGTAGCTGGAAAAAATATGCCGCTATACGCTAAACTCCCATGTTGGTGGTACCACTGCATCAAAACGACGAGTGCTACGTAGCTCGTTCTGGTCTCATTTTGAAGCTTGTAGCGCTTAGTTTTTTGCCGAATACATTTCTTTTCATGCAGATACTTGATTGATCATTCAGGAGGGCCTGAATATGCCCAAAATAGCCCAAAAAACCCCGCTAGACGAGGGTTAAAGCCTTTGTTACCATTAGATACCTTTAGTTTAGTTACTTCAACCTCTGCAGTTGTCTTTGAGTTAACTGTGGGCCGAAAACTAATTTTGGAGAGGTAATTATAAGAGTGAGAGAACTCTATTATTTATTACTAATCTGGCAACCTCTGCGTCATAAAAGCGTGAAAGAGTTAAAATTGTTAAACTAATTACCCTATATGAAAGATATAATTCAGAGTTACCAATGACATATATAACTATGATAAGTTATTCACACACACACACACCCACAAATGTTTCTAATGAAGCTCTATTACTATTCCATATTTCCTTTCCAACATCTCCCTTTCACTCTATCTCACTCCCTCTTTGCCTCTCACCACCACAACCACATCTCACCCTCTCCCTGTTTCTCTGCCTCCCAGTCTGTTACCCCACCCCCCCTCACACACACACTCACACTCACTATCCTTCTCTCTATCTCTCTCTCTCTCTGCGTGTGAGTGTGTGTTCCAGTCTGCCATATCTATACTGATCTATTTTGAAGCCTTCCCTGAACTTCAATTTTGCTAATAATAGGAACTGCACTACCTAATAACTAATGGTTGTTGTTGTTGTTGTTTTTCCCCAAGCTGCCTGGCCGAACAGCCCCAAGGCCCCGAGCAAGGCCAAGGCTATAAACGAGCGCCCCCACAGAACCCTCCCTGCCGACCACAATAAAGCCTGGGTGACCGAAGCCACTCCATGGCGGGGAGCTGAGGAGGGTGCGGAAACGCCCGGGAAACCAAAGCCCCACCCAGGGCCCTGTGCCCCTCAGCAATTATGAAGAGAAAGTTGAAGGGCAAAGGAAAGATGTGACGCTTTGGCTTCCAATCTTGGTAGATTAGGAGGTCAATCCACGCAAGAGACGCCGTCACTTGAGATCTAGAAAATATATAAGTAAAAGGAACAGTCAGAGTAAGCTATAGGTATGGCAGAGATCGCTCAGTTCTCACTCTGATAGACCAGCCCATCACCACATGACTAGAACCCAATCCTCTCAGCATCAGCTAGGAAAGGCCCTAGAAAGCTGCCTTTGACGGAGGGATAGCTCCCCTATTTCAACCCTTTTCGGGGTTGGGCACCCGCCCATAATAACTAATGGTTCACACAGGTAGTTATACTTATTCATGCTAAAGAAAATATTGCATAATTATGTTTGTTCTCAATAGTATGGAATAAAGGAGTTTAAATAATGCGAAATGATGCGAACAAATATCAAATAACTACAAGAAAGTAACCAACAAAGATAGCTTCCTGGATTGCTTCACACAAATGCTTCACAGTCTGTTCGTGTGTGCGTTGACCTCTCCCCCCAACCCCACCCCTAACTATCACTGTGGGTCGCTGTCCAGTAAGAGTCCTGGCCTCACCTCTTGCCAGAGAGGAGTGGGCTAGAGACTATGGTATCCGAGTGTACCATAATAGGCATAAGAATAGAGTCAACACTGTACTAATGGCCATTCTTTATTTACTCACTCGATTTTCTTTTCTGTAACACATTGTTGGCTTACTACGGGTAGACAAACATGATCCTTAAATTTTGTAAACAAATCTAAAATTAATTTAAGGTAAAATTAATCTATTTAGTATATTAAAAGAAGGCTAAACCATAAATCCAGCTAGGTATGGCACTCGTAATATCTAAGCCAATTTTTTGTATAGACAACATTTAAAAAATAATACAAAGCTTAATCTAACCATAGAACCAACATTCACTGATAAATATGAGAAGAACAAGAACGTCCACATCGGATAACAGTAAGTGAACAACTGAGGGAGCTATAGCAAAAATTGTGAATACAGAATAATATATCAACTCTAATGTCTGAAACTCGTTCTATTGTCCTAACATCTATATACTAATTAGCTACCTAAAACAAATGCTTTAAATAGTCCATAAGTGAATAATTGACTATCAATCTATAACGAGACAGATTAAGCATGACCTGTATTAGAAATGTTAAGCACGGCTTTATTTTGTGTATTAGACATTTTTCGCCAATTAGCGCATCAACATCTATCTATCTATTGCCTGACGCCATGATCCCCGAAGGGGTGGCCACGAACGAACCGCCCCCAAGCACCTCTGTCCCCAGTCAGTCGATGCCCCTCCTCCCAACCAGCAACGCCTTCATTCATATACTTCCTCACTCCATCCTTCCACCTCTCCTTCGGTCTACCTCTCCCTCTCTGTCCTTCCACCTTGCTCTCGTACACCCTCTTAGTCATTCTCTCGCTTCCCATACGTTCCATATGGCCGAACCATCTCAAGTTGTTCCTTTTCACACTTTCCAGCACATCTACCTCCACACCACACCTCCTTCTTACTTCCTCATTTGTCTGTCTATCCCTCCATGTAACTCCGCACGCACTTCTCAAGTAACTCATTTCCACCGCTCTCACTCTTGGTCTGAGTCTCTCCACGAACGTCCATGCTTTGCTTCCGTAAGTTAGTGTCGGGATTACCACACTGTCATGCAAGGACTTCTTCACTTCCATACTGACCACTCTATTTCTTGTTACTGATTTCAACGTTCGTACAACCCTCTTCCCATGTTGCACCCTCTCCCGCACTTCTTCATCCACAGTCCCATCTTTACTCAACACACTGCCCAGATACTTAAAAGAGCTGACGATCTCCATAGCCTGACCGTTCAACTTCATCTCACACTCTGTGACTTCACCCCTTTTGAGGACCATAACCTTGCTTTTCCCCGTATTTACCTTCTAATTCCGTTTTTCGCACACTGTTCCAAACTCATTTACCAGACCCTGAAACTCCCATTCATTATCACTCATCAGAACTGTGTCATCCGCAAACAGCAGTATAGGTAGCTTCAACTCATTTCCCTCCTTTTTCAGCGATACACCAACAACCACTGCTCTTCCTAGTATTTCTTTCATGACTCCATCCATATATACAGTAAACAACCACAGGGACATCACACACCCCTGTTTCAACCCGACACTCAGGTCAAAGAACTCGCTCTGCTCATTTTCCAAACGTACTGTCGCCTTTGCACCCTCATACATGCTCTTCACTGCTTTCAGCAACTTGCCATCTACTCCGTATATTCTTAGTACTTTCCACATACCTTCTCTATCCACTCTGTCATAGGCCTTCTCCAAATCCATAGAGGCAACATACACCTTTTGGTGTTTCTCCAGATATTTCTCCTAACACAATTCAGGGTAAAAAATTGATCTACACATCCTCTTCCCTTCCTAAAACCTCCCTGCTCGTCGCCTATCCATTTCTCCGTTCTCACTCTCACTCTCTCAATCACTACCCTACTGTACACTTTCCCTACTAAGCTTAAAAGACATATTCCTCGGTGGTTACCACACACTCCTCTTTCCCTTTTGCCCATATATCCCCATATAATAGGGGGGACTATTATGCCAGTCTTTCAGTCATCGGGTGCATTCCCCTTCTCCCATGCTTGTTTGCACATTTTCCATACCCATTCGATCACTATCTCACCACCATACATCAACATTTCCCCATGCACTCCATCTGTTCCTGGTGCTTTCCCCAACTTCACTCTTTTCATAGCTTCCCATACTTCTGACCTCCTGATCCCCACCTCCTCCTCCACTCCCTCCCATACCATATCCAACTATGTTTGCTGGCTCTTCATTCCTTACATTTAGCAACTCATTGAAGTACTCCCTCCATCTTTCGACTCTCTCTTGCTTCTCGGCTAGCATTCTCCCATTCTTATCTTTCACACCCTTACTGTTTCCCTTGCTACCTTCCCTAACTTTCTTGATTTCTTTCCAGAATAGTTTCTTACACTCCCTCCATTTTACACTCAGACTCCTTCCAAACTCCTCATCTACTCTTCTCTTACTTTCCTTCACTACTCTCTTCACCACTCTCTTTCTCTTCACGTACCTCACTCGTTTCTGCCTCTCCAAATCTTCATTCCCTCTACTACCCAACCACTCTCTATACACTTTCTTTTTGTCTTCTACAGCTAATTTTACATCTTCTGTCCACCATGCTGTACCTTTCACTCCCCTCCCTCTTCTCCTCACTCCACACACCTCCTCACATGCTGCACATATCTCTTCCTTAAACACCTTGCTTATCTCCTCCACTTCCTCCATATCTTCCAGGTCGAACCCACCTAGTCGTCTTTCTACTGCTCACCTGTACTCTTCCCTGATTTCCTCCCCCTGTAGCCTCTCCACCCTCCTCACCATTCCACCTTCCTCTCGCCTCCCTCCAGCTCTCCGTACTAACTTCTTTTGTATCCTAACCTTAGCTACTACTACATACTGATCAGACAGACCCCCTCCAATACCCCTATATGCCCTAGCATCCATCACAGATTTCTTCATTCTTTCATCCACACATATATAATCAATCAGTGACTTTCGTTCCACCACTGTCTTATCCTTCATCGTCCACACCACTTTCCATGTGTACCTGTGTATCATTCTGTGTCGGAAGAAGGTGTTGGCTATCCACAACCTCCTTCCCACACATACGTCCACAAGTGCACTACCATTCCCATTCACCTCTGACGTAGGTACCCCCCACCCTCCCACCACTCCATCAACTTAACTATCACCCACCTTACCATTCATATCCCCAATCAGAAATATTCTTTCGTTCTTGTCAAACTTATCCAGGCACGCCTCCACATTCACTCAGAACTCCTTTTTCTCTCTTACAAGTTTATCCTCTGTCGGAGCATACACACACACAATCACCCACGTTTGTATTCCTACTTTCATTCTCACCCACACAATCCTTGAACATGATTACGGAATCTAACCATTATGTAAATAGTTAGCAGGTGAAAATGGGTGATATTGTTCCCTTGAATGATTTCTGATTGCAAATAATTACATTCTATGTAAAAATTGAACGGATCTATGACTTTTTCCAATATGCTCAAACATTCTAACTTTGAATGTATGTACAGTTTGCCGCACATATTCTATTCCGTTGGGGTCGTGATTGGCAGCACTCCACCCACTTCTCCAACCCTTCGTTCCACCTCCTACCTTCCACTGTTGGTAGGAGGTGGAGTGAGGGAGGGGGGTTGGGGAGGTGGGTGCGGCTCTGCCAAGTTACGATTTGCTGGGATGGTTCAGAAATAGAATATGTGCTGCAAAATGGACATCCAATATATTATGTACACCCAGAAGTGAAAGTCCTTGCATAGGGTTTACCCCCTACTCCTACTACCCCAGAAGGTAGGAACGGGGTGGGCCCTGCCCAGTCCCCCTTACTACTCATAACCCAGGCAGAAGGGACGGGGTGGTGCCAGTCCGTCACCCCTTCCTTACCCGCCCCACCCATGAAGAGAACAAACTACCCCGCCCCCCCCCCCCCAAGCACACTTAAACCCCACCCCAATGCCAGACAGGAGGTTGACACACACACACACACCATTATCAATTTCATAAGTAATGGTATCGTGTTTACCTTCATTAATTTACCCTCTGACGGTTTTGACACATTTTGATTGATTATCCTGGCTATAATTAGACAAATAATTACAGCTTAGGAAGGACCAATTTGAAATAATGTCCTAATCTGAATTAAATCGTCTAATAATAGCCATAAAGCAAAAAGGAAGAGTGTCATCGATTCTCAGAGGCTTAATATATGTTTGGTTATACATGTATTATCATGTAGAAATTATACACAAAAATACAATAGCTACTCGCTTTACATTTGACAGCATAACAATATGCCATGTTTGCTATTTGGTAGTATTATAAAACAGTAAAATCTAGTAATGAATTATTGTATTTTATGGTGTCTCGGTGTATAACACCTATTGGAAAATATTATCAAGGAAGTGGGTTACTAAATATAGCAAACTGCATAGGCCTACAGTATATATTTCGTGCATAACTTAATACTGTAAAATCACACACACACACATATATATATATTATATATATATACAGTATATATATATATATATATATATATATATATATATATATATATATATATACTGTATATATATACTGTATAATGTATATATATATACTGTATATATACATTTATATATATACCTGCATATATATATATATATATATATATATATACATATATGAGTTATATATATATACTGTATATATATATAACAGATATGATAACATAATTTATAATATTATATCACTGTAATAAGCAGCAGTAAGCAAATGGTAGACATATCTCAAGTCGGATATACTGTATATATATATATATATATATATATATATATATATATATATTGAACAATTAATTAACATCGAGGTAAACATTTGTGGTAAAGCATTTCCCTCATGAGTTATTGGTATATTTACAGTAGCTTGTAACCGTGTTTAAACTTTGATACTAAATTCGTCTCTATTCATGGTGTTCTAAAGCTGATTTTCCTGTGTCGACTGCTAAACTATCACCTTTCCTCCCCCGAACTACATACTTGCATAGTTTGAGTCTCGTTTAACCCTTATTCCTTTCTGACATTAGGCTGAGATTAGTATGGATCTCCATATATAGCTTTTTACCAACTCTTCTGCAACTACTGGAACACCATACTTATTACAGTTCAGGCCTGCCAACATTATTCAGGATAAATCCTATGACCCTAACTATTCAGTTACACTATTAATCTAATTGATTCTGA
The DNA here is from genome assembly GCA_032716605.1 of Paralithodes platypus. NCBI lineage: Eukaryota > Metazoa > Arthropoda > Malacostraca > Decapoda > Lithodidae > Paralithodes > Paralithodes platypus. Next base: position 14,439,087 of record CM064540.1, read on the forward strand.
TTAACTTGCACTAAAGATTAACGTTAATAATAGATGTGTGCTAATGTAGAAGCAATACAAATAATAATTATAAAAGTAAATTAAAAATCTGTTGGTATCCCTTAAGAACCCAGACACCATTTTCAGAGAGAGAGAGAGATAGAGAGAGAGAGAGAGAAAGAGAGAGAGATTCTATAGCAGGAATTAGATAAGCATTTTCTTACCGATTACCTTGTATTTAATATTTGATAAACTATAACTGTCGATTTTAGGTAGGATAGATGGTGAATAGCTATGACTGAACTTTTATTTCGTATTTGCATACGTATGCATTGAGCATCGGCATGCTTAAAAATAACACTCTTGTCTTCTTTTGGAGCTTCATTTAGATTTCCACATCAAGACAGAAGTGATTTGATACTACACATTATGACATTTCTTCACTCCGACTTCAGTGCCCGAAAAGGTAAGACTCACATTTTTGCAAGAGGAATTTTGTTTCATGGTTTAATAGTGTCATTCTAAGAACGCTTACAGAAATGTTAAGGAATTGTAGAGATTGTTAAAGATTATTCTAGATACTTCAACATATGTTTTCTAGTGACATACACGTTTTTAGTATCTGGTGACTATCTAGCGATTTGTCAATGCAATTCTAGCATACATTTGTGCTTTAGTTTATCTTGCATTATTTTCTAAATTTGCCATATTTCTCCAGAAGACTTCCTACATGGTATAGTGTATTGTTCTAGTGATAATTCAATATTATACAGGGCTATTTTAAGTTGGCTGATGAATATGAAGCAGTAATATGGTGGATGATGAGAATACTGTATGTAAACATGTCTCGGATATCACTGATAATTTTTGGCATTTTCTGCCAAAAGCCCAATGGCTTATCAGTGGTGGTAAAGAAAAACGCAGTTACTGTGTCATTTGTGCGTGCGTGTGCCCGTGCAGGGCACACATTATTCTGTGGCAGCAATTATGATTGTGTGATAATGCTGGTGCTGGTGTTGTTAATTGTGATAGTATTTGTCATGGTGGTGATGATCTGTAGTAAGGATGATAGTGTGTCTGAATGTAGTAGTGATAGTTATGGTGATTATAGTAACATGATGGTTTTTATAAAGGTTATTACGGTTGGCTAATCATAGTGGTGGAAATTGTGAAAATAACTTTGATAGTGAAACCTATAGTAGTAGTGATGATATACTGTAAGTAGGGATGATGGTGATAGTAGTAATGATGGTGGTTGTGTTTGTTGTAGTATTGATAGGCATAGTTGTAGTGATGTTGATGACAGTACTGGTGACGTTGGGGATTGCAATACTCATGATGGTAGTGATGGTGGTGATAGTACTGGTGATAATGGTAATAGTGAGGATGTTGATAGTAGTAGTGATGATGGTTATAATATTAGTGATGATAGTTGTAGTGCTAATGTTGCCAGTAGTGATGGTGATGGTAGTAACAATGGTGACAGTAGTAGTGATGATAGTGAGTAATAGTAGTAGTGCTAATGTTGCCAGTAGTGATGGTGATGGTAGTAACAATGGTGACAGTAGTAGTGATGATGTTAACAGTAGTGATGATGATGGTGATAGTGAAGTGGTGATAATGACTAGTGGTGATGGTGATAGCAGTAGGAATGATTGTGATAGTAGTAGTAATAATGGTAACTATATAAGTGATGCTGTGATTCACAGCAGTGACGATGATGGTTGAATCTGTAGTGAGGATCTGCATGTGTGCAGCCCACACACATCAATGTATTAAAGATGATTGTGATTATGGTAATAGTAATGTGGTGGTGGTGATGCTTGTGGTAGTAGTAGTGATACTAGTGATAGTAGTAGTGATGGTGAATTTGGAAGTGGTGATGGTATAGTTGAGATGATGGTAGTAGTGATGGTGATAATAGATGGGGGTAGTAGTAGCGATGATGGTGATAGTAGTAGTGATGAGGGTGATGATAGAAATGATTGTCTTAAAGACCCCCAAACATTTGTGTCCGTCTCAGACAGCACGGCAGGGGCGGAGTCTGCCATCTCCGATTGCCTTGTTCCCGCTGATGTTAGATATTTGTTTCTCACATTTCTCACAGCCCCCTGTATTTTCTTGGCAGTTTTCTTTTCTTCCCATTTTTATTTATTTTCCATCGTCCATGTGTTTTTATGTAGGCCCCCCGTAGGGGTGCCACAGTAGTATGATCAGTGTCTGTATGTCTATATGTTAACATTTGTGATGATGATGGTGTGCTTTGGTGGTCGCACACATCATAGTAGTGATGGTAGAGTCTGTGGCGCACACCACAGTGCTGATATATCTATCTTGATTTCAGAGTAACCTATCTATCTTTGCCTGACGCCGTGATCCCCGAAGGGGTGGCCACGAACGAACCAGCCCCATGCACCTTTGTCCCTAGTCAGTCGACGCCCCTCCCAACCAACACCGCCTTCATTCATATACTTCCTACTCCATCCTTCCACCTCTCCTTCGGTGCACTTCTCCCTCTCTGTCCCTCCACCTCGCTCTCGTACACCCTCTTAGTTAATCTCTCGCTTTACATACGTTCCATATGGCCGAACCATCTCAAGTTGTTCCTTTTCACACTTTCCAGCACATATACCTCCACACCACACCTCTTTCTTACTTCCTCATTCGTATGTCTATCCCTCCATGTAACTCCGCACGAACTTCTCAAGTAACTCATTTCCACCGCTCTCACTCTTGGTCTGTGTCTCTTCCCGAACGTCCATGCTTCGCTTCCGTAAGTTAGTGTCGGGATTACCACACTGTCATGCAAAGACTTCTTCACCATACTGACCACCCTATTTCTTGTTACTGCTTTCAACGTTCCTACAACCCTCTTCCCCTATTGTACCCTCTCCCGCACTTAATAACCTAATAACCTCAATTAAATTATAGGTAATTTGGATGTTTTATATATATGTATATGTATAATTAAAATATTTATATATGAATTATTTAATTAATTTATTTATATGCTTTGTAGCTCCCCGTAAAGATGATGAAGTATTGTAATTACCGTGTGTGTGTGTGTCTGTCCACACACATGACAGACACACGTTACGCACATGGGCTAATAGACCAGAGGTGATAACATAGAGGGCTATTATGGTTAGCTCGCATCAAGGTGGGCAAATTAGTGATAATGATGGTGATTACGTAGCCTAGGGGCGCCCCGGTGTAGTATTGTAAAGACCCTGTATGTCTGTCTCTCATATATCACAGTGGTGATGATGTGTGGAGTCTCCCGGTGTGTGGCCCACACACTGCAGTAGTGATGACCGTGTCTATCTTGAGTTCAGTTATGGGTAGCGCCAGCAAACTTGGCAATAATATTGACCCCTTAACTATTTATAACTCGAACTTAATACAAACAATCGGGCTGACGTTCTTATAATTTGGGAAGAGTCCACCAGGAAATAGGTGTGGATATTTACAGCTAGTTTGTTCTAGGCACTTTTGAGTTACAGAGAGTTCAGGGATCAAGATTATAGTAAAGTTCGTTGGCGCTACCTATAGTTACTTGTATCTTAACCAAATTAACACCCGGCTAGTTTTTGTTTTGCGCACCAGAACCCGGCCGGTTTTCAAAAAATGGTTTTATTCCAGAAACAATAGCGAATGGGTTAGGAATGAAGGAAAAACCACGAAAAACCGCTCAAAAAGCTTAAAAAATGGTCCTACAGAGACCCCGAAAACGGATTTTACAAGAGTAAAAAATTGAAGGCAATTATCCCAAAAAAACAGGTTATTGCGCGCTTGCGCGCACGCACGTGGACTTTGAGAGTTTTCAACCATCGGCACGGTTGCGTGGGATACGTACACAGTTCCCATACAAATCTGAGCCCTCTTGAGTGGCTACACCTGAGGTCACGGTCGGCGCAATTAGGGTGACGCGCCAGGCGCGTCTCTGGGGCTGTGCGTTACATACATCGCCGACGCGTCAGGCGCGTCGCTGGGGCTGTACGGGTTAAAGGTAATCTGGAGTTTTTGTTTGTTACGAAGCCCCTTAAGGGGTGGCACACTATTTTAATCACCATATCTGTATGTCTGTCTCTGTGTAACCGCGATCTGTGTGTGTGGCAAACACATCACACACGTGATGATAATGGTGTGTCTATCTTTAGTTCACAGTTACTTAACATCCTTTAATTTCATGATGAATACTACACTGTATACTGTATATTACTTAAGTAGATGGAGTAACTCTAAACTATACTGTATACTGTATATTACTTAAGTAGATGGAGTAACTCTAAACTATACTGTATACTGTATATTACTTAAGTAGATGGAGTAACTCTAAACTATACTGTATACTGTATATTACTTAAGTAGATGGAGTAACTCTAAACTATACTGTATACTGTATATTACTTAAGTAGATGGAGTAACTCTAAACTCGATACCAATCTTCTTCCGGGTGAACTGTGGTATGATAGTGATGGTGGTGATTACGTTCCCCCCCCCCCCCCCCCGTAGGGGAAGTGTAGTAATGTAAAAGTGTTTTTTATATCTGTGTATAAGTGTGTGCCCTGTAGAACGCAGTAATGATGATGGCAATTATGGTAGTAGTAGTGATGGTGATGATTGTGGTAGTTGTGATGATCTGAAGTGATGATGATAGTACTTATGGTAGTAGTGATGGTGGGAGTAGTTATGATTTGCAGTGATGATGGTGATTATGGTAGCAGTACTGATGGTGGTGGTGATTAAATTTAAAAATTTTCTGTGTGGATGAGGGAGACAAAAGGCAAAACTACCTGTGACGAGTGCCTCCCCCAGAGGTGAAAGAGTGACTGCAAAAATCAAGGAATGTTCTAGCCATGATATCTGGACACACGGAGTTTGAAGCAGTTCATGTCATAGGATGAGGGAAAGATGGATTCAGGGAAAGTTCCAGAGCTCCGCTGTTAAATAGAAGAAAGATTGGGAGTATCGTTTCACTCTTGATTTGGAGAGTTGCACAGAGTAGGGGTGGGATTGTGTTGCATGACGGGCGCTACGTACTCTACGTAGAGGAAGTTATATACTGGAAGAGCTCTGAGGAACGCTGATTATTGTAGTAGCGATATAATAGCGAGAGAGATGTAACATTGCGGCGAAGAGAGTGCTTACAGAGATTGTAGTAATAGTTGTGATTATTATGGTGTGTAGCGATGATGATGGTTATTATGATAGTAGTAGTGATGGGGGTGGTGATCGTGGTAGTAGGCTAGTTGTGATGGTGATGATATATTGAGATGGTGTACTGTGTGCATGTCTTCCGAAGGAACATGCATCTCGCAGTATTGATGTTAACCTCTTCTCTACCGGCAACATCCTTTCCACTTTATTTTGGTTACGATTATACGATTCTATTCAGTTTTAAAAGGGCCTCCAGGAAATAACAGGCGTCGAACTATCTCACTTAACCCTCTGTACTGTCACAGATCCTTCTTAAGCAGCACAAAATAATCTAAATATAGCTGGAATAAAATATAAAAGACGTCGTCGGTACAGAAGGGGTTAATGGTGATTATTGTAGTAGTTGTGATGGTGGTAGTAGTTATGATGCTGGCAGTAGTAGTGATGGGAACATTAATTGTAGTGATAATGGTGTTCTTAGAAGTGATGGTGACAGTAATAGTGATGATGGTGATCGTAGTAGTGATGATGGTGACAGTATTAGTGATGATGGTGATCATAGTATTGATGATGCCGATAGAAGTAGTGATGATGGTAATGATATTGGTGACTGTAATAGTGATGTTGATGAGAGTATTGGTGATATTCGAAAAGAGCCCCCCAAAATTTGTATTGGTCTCGTACAGTATGGCGAGAGCAAAGTCTGCTTCATCCGATTGCCTTGTTTTTAAATTGTTCTACACTTTATGTATCCTTATTAATTAGCATAATGCTAATTAACCTAAATGATAATGAACTGCTAACATTAATACACATATTTGTAGTTTCAGACATGGGTGGAAGGGGACGTGGTCGGCGACGTTACACGCCACGCACATGGGCTAATAGACCAGAGGTGATAACACAGAGGGCTATGATAGTTGGCTTGCATCAGGGGAGACAAACTATATCTGCTGCAGCGCGTCAAATGGGCGTCTCTCGAAATACAGCCAAATCTTGGATACATCGTTTTGAGCGTGAAGGCCACGTTCAGACAAGATCAAGGTCGGGTCGTCCAAGAGTTCTTTCAGAAGAAGATGATAGAAGGATACTGGAGGAAGTGAGCACTCACCCTAAATCGAGTGTTAAGGCTCTGACAAGACAAATGAACCTGCCATGTCATCCCTCCACTACACGGAGCCACATCAAGGAAGGTGGCATAGACTGTTATGTGCCAGTAGTGAAGGAGACTCTGACTGAAAGAAATAGAGAAGGAAGGCTAAGATTCGCCCAAGAGTATATTGATCATGGTATACATTTTTGGAGGAAGGTTATATTCAGTGATGAAAAAACCTTTACATCTGTGAAATCGCCTGAACGCGTGTGCTGGAGACCTCGAAACACCCGTTATGAGCGTGAACATATCTCGGAACGCACAAGAAGTGGAAGAATATCTGTGTCCTTGCACAGCTGGATGTGGGTATGGCGGACCAGGAGAGTTGGTGACAATTGAAGGTCACTTGAACAGTGAAGAGTATATCAACATCTTGGACACCTCACTCTTGCCTTCAGTTAGAATGTATGCCATACCTGACCCGGACCCTATCTATTTCGTGCAGGACAGATCCCCAATCCATACCAGCCGAGCAGTGAGAGATTGGTTTGCTCGCCACCCTGAGATCATCGTGATTGACTGGCCATCCAAAGGATGTGATTGCAACCCCATAGAAAACCTATGGGGGATAATGGTGAATGAGTGGGGGAGATAACTAGACAATCCGTCGAAAGGAAAGCTCGAGAAGTATGGGAGGGATTGAGGCGCACTCCTGATCTATGTAGCAAACTAGTTGATAGTATGCAGACTCGACTGGCAAATGTGATAGAGGCAGAAAGAGGGTGGACGAGATATTAGGTAGGGTATACATACATGTGTAGTCTGCTGTATGATTATATATTTTATCATTATATATACATGGACAACTTAAACAGAAAAATAATTAATCAAAGGATGTAATACTGTATGTTGTATGATATACTTATACAATTGTAAAAATAAAAGTGTATTTATGTTGATATGTATATCCCTTTATATCCTCTACATAAACATATATTATACTGTAAATATGTTGAATAAATAGGAAATAATGTTATCTGCATTCCATTTTGTAGTTCAGGAATTGTAGATGGGATTGAATGGTTAAAATATATTATCATAATGTCTATTTCAAGAGAAAATATATACTATATATATATATATATATATATATATATATATATATATATATATATATATATATATAAATATTAATAACAAAAATCCAATACCACAAGCACATATTACCACTAATACACTCATCGTTTCAAATGAAAAGCGATTATGATAATTATGTATTTAATCATATAGATGACATATACTCGAAAAAGTTCAGTATAATTAAGACAACACTAGAGTGCTTCGTTAATATCGTATCTGTGAGACTGTTTGGGAAGTGAGTTTTCAATAATTTCACTATCAGTTGCTACGCGGATATAATGCTCTTCTGATTATGATATATCCGCGAAAAGATAAGTAGATATCTAGTTTGTTATAAAGTTATGACATACCTCGTTAAAGTCTGTAAAACTGTCTTCATAGCGTAATGCATAAATGCACTGAATTTCGGTGTGAGCATCCTAGGTTCGAATCCCTGGACTGTCACATGTATTTGTTGATTTCATGATTTGAGTTTAGAAGTAAAGTTGGTTGGTGGAAAACACATATGAAATACCTTTTTGATAGACCCCCCCTCCCCCTCCCCCTCCAAAAACAGTGAATGACTGCAGTGAACATGGTACTACATTAAAATGGCAAATAATATATATATATATATATATATATATATATATATATATATATATATATATATATATATATATATATACAGCATATATATATATATGTAAGAGAGAGAGAGAGAGAAAGTGTTAATATTCTCGAATATGCACCAAAAAGCCTAACCACGGATCGAACATTGAATGAATATACCACTTATAATCAATTAAGCAATCCATACAATATGTTTTTTAGTTAGTTCCAACATCTCTTCAGAGGTATTCAAACATTACAAGATTACCATTTCAATGTGCAAATCCATTAAATACCAATGCATATCGCGCGAATGGGTGAATACTATCAATCTATCTATCTATTGCCTGATGCCGTGATCCCCGAAGGGTTGGCCACGGGTGAATACAATAATTTGTAAAATAACTAGGAGTGATGCTATTGGAAATTTACATTATAAATACAAACATGATAGAATACTAATTGCGCATAAATCATAAGTGTTTGTGTGTCAAGCTACGGATAGGTGACAGATAGTGAAAATGATCTTCATTCTGTAAAATCCGATAATTTATTGCAACATTGTTCTGGCATATATAGAATATATAATTATAGATTACCAATTACTGACATGGTCTCGGCCTTGTTACAAGGTTACTTTATTCTGTGTTCGTGGACAACAATGGTTGTAATCGTCGGTTTCCTCCTGTGTGGGGTTGGGGTAGGGTGTGAGTGGGGGGCCTGCTTGTTTAATCTCTCCATTATAGGGTAGGGGAAGGAAGGGGTGACGGACTGGCACCATCCCGTCCCTTCTGCCTGGGGTAGGAGTAGTAAGGGGGACTGGGCAGGGCCCACCCCGTTCCTACCTTCTGAGGTAGTAGGAGTAGGGGGTAAACCCTATGCAAGGACTTTCACTTCTGGGTGTACATCCAATATACCTGGCCTGACCGCCAGGACATGTAAAATTATAAATAATATTTTAGCATAATTGGTCAGATCCTTATGTTGAAATTTTTTACTAATTTTGTAATCATTCGTAAACACTATTTTGAAGTTTATTGCTGGAAAACTGTTACTCCAAATCTTTAACATATTCCTTTGTATGTACAGTATAGCTAATGTCGCCATAGAATGGCATTTTCACATACTGAATTAACTTCGGAGCTTCAAATTTGGGTACTTCTACTTTATACTGTATATTTTACAAAACATTTTGACACTATGATTGAAGAGATTTACGGTATCATTATTGCACATAAAATATTCCCTGAGCTTGCACATTTCTTCATTAAGTCAAACACTCATCATAGGCTCTATTCAATAATGTAAACATAGAATTGAGTTTGTATATACTGGGAGTAAAACTGAACCCATTCAGTCCCTGATTCGTAGAGGTGGGCTTACGTGTATGCTACACGCATGTGGTTAGCCCTTTGATCAGTTTGTTTTAACTAAAACATCTAAATATGCTAATTTACTATTTTCCTCATATCAACGGTGAACTTAATCATTTTATGTTGGCTGTTCATATACCTAAAACAACTCTGATTTGCACAGTCACCATCAATAACTAATAACAAATTGCCAACATATCTTCTATACAAAAATTGTTTACAATCCAAGGGACAATCAAGCCATATGGTCTCTTTGGTACATAAGACAGCATTAGCAAGAAAGGGTCCTAAGCAGGATCCCATACTTATGTCATCTACTTGATTAAACAACGAATCATCAAACAAGAAACATGATTTTTATATAGCAAACTTTAACTATTTCCCTAAGATAGTCTTGTCTAAATCATAAACATATTTGGGGTCATATGTGTCTAAAATTATCTCTATAGTGTCATTTAGTGGGACATTGGTGAAAAGGGATTCAACGTCATAGCAGGCCATTACAAAATTAGATGGTAAGTTCAAAGAGTCTAATATTATTGTTTGACACATTCTTTAGAGTTGGCCAAAGTGTGTTGATTGGTAGTGAATGGGGATGCTAAGGGAATAAGAAATGTAGACAGGTTTTATGCAGCAGTCTTAATGCATGACACTATGGGCCTTAACCCTTCCAGCCCGGGTGTCATTTTAAAATGACAGCGCAGGAGATGGGCAGCTGCCCAGGTGTCCTTTTAAAATCTCTGTGCTTGAAAGCGTGCTTTAAAATTCGCGCGGGCAAATTTTACTTTGCAGGGGCGATCGCAGCACCACCAAGCCTCAACTACTACCGTTATCAGTTCCTACGTGGCCGCCATAGCGAGTTATAGCGAAATCATGAATTCCGACGCGTCCGATTCTGTGCAACCTCCCGCGCGCCCCAGTGCTACCCCGCTTGCTACTTCGACGCCTGTTCCAACCGAGAAGAAAGCTAAACGAAAGGAAGTTAAACGTTTGTTGAGTGATAGTGCTATACAACAAGAACTTTTTAACGTTGAACTGAGCAGTGGCGAAAGCTCGGTGGACAAAAACGTATTTGTTAACAGTGGAAGTGGAAGCGAAGTTGAGGATTTTGTTGGCTTTGGAGAGGACGACAATGTAGATCTATTTGAGGGGGGAGACAGTAGTGATGATCCTGATGTGGAAGTGGTTGAGGAAGGTGCTACTGAACTTCCAAGTGTGCTAGAGCCAACCCCTTCGCCAAGTTTCGTAGGCCAGTCTAGGCCTAGGCCTAGCCCTAGCCCAGGACCTTCCCCTTTACCTGCCTGTACGCCCTTGAAAGTGGGCAAATATTTGTTATAAACAATCATTGGTGAAAAGTGCAGCTAAAAAAGCACGCAGGGCAGCAGCAGAAAATGCTAGAGAAGCGGAAAACAGTCATAGTGACGCCGACCCTGGTCTAGCAACCACCCGCATTCCTTTGTCCCGACGCCTTGACCCGGGACGCCGCGTTGGTCACCCACAGCCCTCGGCTTCATCTCTCCCTGACGATGACCGAAGTGCCTCTACAAGTGTGGTACTAATGGGGCGGCATTGTCCTCCCACAGTGTGCCACCACAGGCCCCGTATCGTAGGGCATTATTTGCTGCGGGGAAGCTCTCGGCTCGCCGCAAAAGGAGCCCAACTCCTGAGGCCGAGGCTCCCATTGTTGAACCTCCCGCAGCCTCCCGCGCCCCACACCAACGACACCCGGTCACTTCTTCACCCGAATTGTCTCCTGAAGAGGATGCTGACGACCCCAACATTGCCCCAGATGACCTGACGTCACCTGAGGAGGAGGAGGAGGAGGATGTGGAAGAGGAGGAAGTCCCGACAAGACGGGTTAGAGGGCGAGGTCGTGGACGTGGTCGTAGTCAGCTTGCCGATGCCGATGCCCCTGGGCCTGCACGTGGGCGTGGGCGTGCAGGGCGTCCGCGTGGCCAAGGGCGTGTGCCTGGGCATCCTGGGCGTCCAGGGCGTGTGCCTGCTGCAGCTGCACGTCCTCAAGCATCCGACCTGTTTGTGTGGACAGATGGGGCTGATTTTGAGCCAGATTGTCCTGCCTTTGACGAGGTACAGCAGGGTTCCGGGGTGTCACCAGCATATCCCTGTGGTCCAAATGCTACCCCCAGTGAACTTTTCTGTGGCTTCTATGACAATGAAATCATGGAATACCTCGTCGAAGAGACAAATAACCACCATGCTATCTGTTCCAACTTTCTTGGGAGGAAGACCAGTGTCAAGATAGTAGCATGGAGAGCTCTCACTGTGGCAGAACTATATGTGTTCTTGGCACTCACAATGCTGATGACACATATAAAGAAGCACGTTCTGGCCGAGTACTGGATCACTGGCGACATCGTAACGACTCCAGCATTTGGCAAGTACATGTCCAGGGATAGGTACTTCGACATCCTCTCATATATCCACCTCACAAACAACATGGCAGTCCACCTTCAAGACTCACTATGGAAGATCAGGAAGCTGTATGACATGATACGTCATCGGTTTTCCACCTACCTGATTCCTTTCCAGAAGATGTGCCTCGATGAGTCTCTGGTCCTGTTCCGTGGTAGGCTGCACTTCCGGCAGTATATCCCATCCAAGAGACACCGCTTCGGCATCAAGCTCTTCGTCCTCTGCGACTGCAAGACGGGATATGTGCTGGACTTTATAGTCTACAGCGGCAAGGGTGGCGAAATTCAGACTGACCCCCTCATTGGTTTTGGCGGCGCTGTAGTAAAGAAGATGATGGAGAGGTACTTCCATCAAAACCACATCCTCTACACCGATAACTACTACACATCGCCTATCCTGGCCAAGTACCTCCATGACCGCAAGACCGGAACTGTCGGCACAGTCAAGGCCAAGAGGAAGGGCATACCAACCTACCTAACGAAGACCAAGAAGACGGACATCTTCCATAAGAAGAGTGGCCCCATCCTCTCCATCCACTGGCATGACCAGCGCAAGGTCAACCTCCTCACCACATGCCACAAGGACGAGATGGTCGCCACAGGGAAGGTGGACCGAAGAACCAAGAACCCCGTCCAGAAACCAGCTGCTGTCCTGGTCTACAACATAAATATGCGCCTCGTCGACAAGTCCGACATGCAGATGGGCTTCATCGACTGCCTGCGAACATCTTGCAGGTGGTACAAGAAGTTTATCCTGCATACGGTAGATATGTCGGTCGTCAATGCATACAACATCTACCGTCCGAGGACTCAAATGGCTCCGAAGTACAAGTCCCTGCGGACCTTCCATAAGCAGGTGATACTTGAGCTCCTGGCTAAACATGCGGGTACACCAGGGAGGCCACTACAAGGACCAGGCATGCTGGACAGAACGGGGTGTGCTGAATTTTTCAGGAAGCACCAGCTCAATGCCCTTCCTTTCAAAGCACCAGGTAGTAAAAGCAGAATCCAGAAGAGGTGCCATGTGTGCAGCCACACAACAAGAAGACCCCGCAAAGCCACAAAAACCACTTGGGAATGCCTCGAGTGTCAAGTGGCACTGTGTGCTGGCACCTGCTTCAACGACTTCCACACTCTGATAAACTTTTGAAGTGGAAGTGACAACAGTGAAAGTGGCACTCAAATGTAGGCTAAGAATAATAATATAAGTAATATAACTAAGTATAAGTGAAAGAGACACACATAAGTAATAATAAGTGCCTTCAGAACAATATGAACAAGTGAAAGTGACACTATATATATTATTAGCTTACCTAACAATACATAGAAGTGAAAATGACTATCAATTATCATAGTCCAGTGAAAGTGACACTATAATAATAATAAAGTAGGTATAAGTGAAAGAGACACACATAAGTAATAATAATTGCCTTCATAACAATATGAACAAGTGAAAGTGACACTATATATATTATTAGCTTACCTAACAATACATAATAGTGAAAATGACACCATCAACTATCAAAGTCCAGTGAAAGTGACACTATATTCATAATAATAATAATAAAACGAAGTAATGAGTGACAGAGACACAAATAACTTCATGAAAATAACTTTATTGAGTGAAAATAACATAATAACTATAATACATTGCATAATAAACAATAAAACACTATGAAATCGCTTTCTGGCATAATTGCGGGTGGAGCGACGAGTGCAACTGGGCGTCGTAGCCGAGGCCGCGGTTGAGTGTTCGGACGCGCCAAGGTAAATACGCGGCAGAAGTTACCTCCACTTCAATCACCATAACTCCGGAACCAGTTGAGCTAGAGAACTCTACTCAACGCTATTATACGCGGCAAGCTAAGGCGCAAATTTTGACATATGGTTGATTAATGTAGGTAATATATTAAGCGAGATTAGCCTTAGTTTACTTTTGTTGATTTTCGGCAAGATCTCCCGGATACGATCTCCGTCCTTTGGAGATGCAGCCCGGGCCACGAGGGTTAAGGGTACATTGTCTTTGTGGACTTTTGGAAGACCATAAATTATACCTGGGCTTGATTCTGAAGCATAGAACCAGTTATAAACATCAGATCCTATATTTTCTGTGATTGTTTGCAGTATTATGTTTAACTATCTTCCAGTCTAATCATATTTTTTAAATAATTTCCTTTAACTATTTTTAACTTTGATATATCATTGATAATATTGTTCATTTTATAAAGGTAATCTGTTTTGTTTAGTAATACTACTTCCTTAACCCTTATTTGGCGGGTGGTAAGGTATTTTACACCGTGCCGCCCAGCGGGCATAATCCCGAAATATTTGCTCACTTTCACTCGCCCTAGCGCCGTTACTATGGCTCCATTGCGAACGAAACGGTAATTTTTGGAAAGAGCAACCCTTCGTCTCCCCATATAAGGCGATTATGGATATTATGAGCGAGTGTGGAGGGTGGGAAGAGGTGAGGAACAGGAGGTACTTTTTGGTCTATTTCCCAGGCGCGTTCGGATGCATTCGCTTTGCCCTGACTTCGGCCTCCCGCGCGTCTACTATTCCTTCGGTAATCGGTCTTATTTTTCTCTTATTTCTCCTTATTTCTGTATTCTCTGTATTCTCTCTCTCTCTCTCTCTCTTTCTTTCTCTCTCTCTCACTCCTCCTGTCTGTCTGTCTATCTCTCTCTCTCTGGCTCGCTCGCTTTCCCTCTCTCGCGCGCTCTGTCTCTCTCTCTCTATCGTGAGAAATGTACCGTACACCCTGGTTATCGTGAGAAATTTACCGAACGCTTGCAAATAATACGCTATAAAATGCTTGCAATCAAACTCTCAAGCAATTTCAAGGTCACATGCAATTATAAATGTATAGGTAGACCCAGAGAGGAAGAGACAGAGAGAGAGAGAGAGAGTGTCGTGATAATATAACTATTTTACATATGTATCATATATATGATAAAATAATATATACGGTACATATATGTTCCCCACAATCATATAATGCCAAGCACAAATATTCAATCTTTCGTTGTTTGTATTACCGTAAGAAATTTACCGAACGCCTGAAAATAATACGCTATAAAATGCTTGCAATCAAACTTTCAAGCAATTACAAGGTCACATGTAATTATAAAAAGGTATATTGTAGACCACAATCTTCGCCAAGCTTCGTTGTTGCTTGTATTATCGTGAGAAATGTACCGTACACCCTGGTTATCGTGAAAAATTTACCGAACGCCTGCAAATAATACGCTATAAAATGCTTGCAATCAAACTCTCAAGTAATTTCAAGGTCACATGCAATTATAAATGTATAGGTAGACCCAGAGAGGAAGAGACAGAGAGAGAGAGAGAGAGAGTGTCGTGATAATATAACTATTTTACATAATATGTATCATATATATGATAAAATAATATATACGGTACATATGTTCCCCACAATCATATAATGCCAAGCACAAATATTCAATCTTTCGTTGTTTGTATTACCGTAAGAAATTTACCGAACGCCTGAAAATAATACGCTATAAAATGCTTGCAATCAAACTTTCAAGCAATTACAAGGTCATATGCAATTATAAAAAGGTATATTGTAGACCACAATCTTCGCCAAGCTTCGTTGTTGCTTGTATTATCGTGAGAAATGTACCGTACACCCTGGTTATCGTGAGAAATTTACCGAACGCCTGCAAATAATACGCTATAAAATGCTTGCAATCAAACTCTCAAGCAATTTCAAGGTCACATGCAATTATAAATGTATATGTAGACCCAGAGAGGAGGAGATAGAGAGAGAGAGAGAGAGAGAGAGAGTGTCGTGATAATAAAACTATTTTACATATGTATCATATATATGATAAAATAATATATACGGTACATATGTTCCCCACAATCATATAATGCCAAGCACAAATATTCAATCTTTCGTTGTTTGCATTAACGTAAGAAATTTACCGAACGCCTGAAATTAATACGCTATAAAATTATTGCAATCAAACTTTCAAGCAATTACAAGGTCACATGCAATTATAAAAAGGTATATTGTAGACCACAATCTTCGCCAAGCTTCGTTGTTGCTTGTATTATCGTGAGAAATGTACCGTACACCCTGGTTATCTGGTTATCGTGAGAAATTTACCGAACGCCTGAAAATAATACGCTATAAAATGCTTGCAATCAAACTTTCAAGCAATTACAAGGTCACATGCAATTATGAAATGGTATATTGTAGACCACAATCTTCTCATGACCGCTCGCCACGGCCGCCGTGGACCAACTGAGATGTACTCCACTTACATCCACCCTCACTCCCTCGCTACATACGTAATTATATAAAGAAATTACCGTGTTTTAGTGATTCTGCCCTTCGGTTGCACGATCGTTGCAAGACAACCAGTGATCGTAGAAGGATGGTTCGGGTGTCATTGGAAAGCTCAATTTACGCCCTTTCAGGGATATATACTTGTATTACGCTCTGGGTCTTGTTTATGCATGAAAAAGAGCACGGAAACAGCCCTATTTATGGTAAAAAAAAAAAAACGCTGGGCGGCACAGTGAAATATACTCCACCACCCGCTCGTAAGGTGATAAAATGCTTTCAATCAAACTTTCAAGCAATTATAAAATGTAAATTGTACTTACCACCACCCACACCAGTATGTTCTTTGTTAGGAACGTCTCCATTTTACTCAACGGTCTGTGCAACATCAACCACAACATTTGCGACACGCAAATTATGCTTGGGGTGAAAGCCTATGATCGGCATATTTTCGTCTTCCGAGTCATCCATACTATCAAAACTCTCGCCCAGACCTTCCATGGTTTCATTCAACAGCCTATTAGAAAGTTCTGAAGAGTTCAGCATGATATCTAGTTCCTGGGCGGTGAGCCGGGCGTGATGAGTAGGGTGGCGCGACGCACTAGGGGTGGCAGCCACCGAATCGGACACAGGCAAATCTTGACCTTCCATTACGGCTGCTTGAGGGTTACTGAGTCATGGTCACGCAGTGGAGATGTGTGGGTGGGACCTTGTAGTACACCGCCTGACCACCAGGTTTCGCTTTCCACCTAAATTAGGGCGGGAATACGCCCACGGACTTAAGGCGGGCCCCGCCATTTAGTCCAATTTTATCGATTCGGACTTAAGTCGGGCCCTGATCTTTAACCCGGCAAGCGCGATAGGCCTCACGGAAGGCTTCCTATAGGGAACGCGATAGGCCTCACGGAAGCAAGACCATAAAAAAAGCCTTCCATAAAAAAAAGGGCCTATCAAAACAAAGGAATTTGTCTCTAGGTGAGATAATTCCCCTCCAGTACTCATCCATGTAAATCTCACCCACCCCCCTCCCCTCCTTCCCCACCTTATTCCCCCCTCCCTCCCCTCCTCAATTATCACCTATTTTATCTCTTATTATCATCATTTATCGGTTATTTTTCTCTCCCGCGATAATGTAGCACAAGTGGGTTGCAGAAAAGATCGTTATGCAACACCCAGACACCGGCCCACACCGCCCCGCTCGTCTCAGTTACCTCACAGACAGCGAGAGAGGAGGGTTGCCTGTGGCTCTCTCTCGCCTGAGATTATGACCGGGTGGCCAATATCTTCGTTTTTCACCACCCAAATGCTTTTCCCACTTATTTTAGCACTCTTGAAGGTTCATATATACATCATATATGTAAAGTAAAAGCATACCGAAAACAAATAATGCTCTATATTGTAAATATAACGAATTCTGTCAGAATCCAAGGCTAGAAATGCACAAATAACTACCCTAGCCCCTAGGTCTATTTCGCGCTTGTCAGGTTAAGGGTTAAGGTCGTTGCACACTGACACGAATGCCCCTCCAGGCGAGTTCCCGACTCGAAATGTCAGCCAGATCCGGGAAATCGGCAACATAATTGTGGGTATCGTAAATTAGCCGTGGGTGGCTCGCACGGTCCAAGCGACGTATTGGGGGTCGATAGGAAGTTTTGAGCTGTTCAAAAGATCGCGAGAATCCCCTGGCAACTGTAAACAATCGTCTGAGTCTGGTCTCCATCGCAAATTCGCCGTATCACAATCGTATGGTCCGTATCAAAGCCGTATGGCCCGTATCAACGTCGTCTGGTGCATAAACCTGCCGTGCGGACCGAATGTAGGAAAAAAAAGCACAGGAATAAAAGGCACTGGAAATAAGGGCACTGGGGAAAAAAAAGCAAATTCTTCGGGGTAGGAAAAAATTGCATATTATGAAAATCTATCATAATGTTTAATTAGGCAACTTTATTATCCAGGATTTATTCCTAAATTATTTATTATTCAAGAATTTAAAATGTTAACTTATTTGTTATATTTATTGTACTTCTATATTTTGCTTTAATTACACTATATTTCTATTAACCTAACCTGACCTAATGTGAGACCTCACTGGGACTATGCTGTTCAGTGTTGGTGTCCTTATTATAAAATGGATATTGACTCTCTGGAGGCAGTCCAACGAAGATTGACGCAAATGATCCACATTGTTAGAAATTTATCATATGAGGAGAGGCTGATAACCCTTGGCTTGCATACGTTAGAAAGACGAAGATGTATAGGAGATATGATATAGGTGTTTAAGTGAATGAAAAGTATATCAACAAGGGAGATATAAATAAGGTATTAAGGCTTAATAACGGCGAGATTACCCGTTCAAATGGCTTCAAATTGGATAAGTTTTGCTTTAGAAAAGATATAGGTTAGCACTGGTTTGGGAACAGAGTTGTGGAAGTGTGTGGTTAGCTCAAGAACGGTAGAACATTTCAAGTGCAAACTTGATAGTCATAATTATGAATGATATGGGTTGGGTGTGAATGGGATCTGCTTCGTGTGGGCCGGTCATCCTTATGCAGAATTCTGGTTTCTTAAGTTCTAACCTAACCTAACCTGTGGTGAGTACACTACCAGATATATATAATTACATTATGCAATATTGCATATTGCATCGAAACACATTTTATTGATCTATTACTTCTTAATACAATATTTTGTTGTATGTGCCATTTTTTCCTAGTCCGTAATTTGTGACATTTTTTCCGGTGCCTTTTTTTCCTGTGCCGTTTTTTTCCGGTGATTTTTTTCCCGACTCGGGGGATTCCCATGAACTGTTAAACAGCTCAAAATCTCGTATCGACCCCCGATATGTCGCTTGGACCGTGAGAGTCACCCACGGCTAATTCCCGATATCCACGATTATGTTGCCGATTCGCCGTATCAGGCTGAAATTTCGAGTCGGGAACTCACCTGGAGGGGCAATCATGTCAGTGTGCAATGACCTTAACCCATATCAAGGTTTACTATCACGATAGAATTTTCCTTCCCAAGTGCTTTTAATAAGGATGAACAAAAGGACAAGGGTTAGGGCGAACAACGACATCTTTCTTCTTTATCATGGCCAGATGTTTCGTAATTTTATAATGACATCATCAGTGATATCTAAAATCACAGAAAATTACAATTAAAACAAAATTGATTTACGAGAAGTAATAAATCAAAGCAAAATCAAACCCATAGAAAAACACGTAAGTTGACAGAAAACCGGAAAAATATTAAAATTATAAAATCTAGGGAATTTAGTCAAATACAAGAGGCAAATACAAATAAATACATCAAAGCAGAGTACACTCGCGACCTAAAATATATTAAGAGGGGCAGCAGGCACAGTGTTGTTGAGAACCAGTTTTTTGTTGTGTATGTAAAGGGATTCTAAAATACTTAAATCTGTAGTATTGCTATGGTCTAATATACTAAAGCTATTAGAGTCCTCGCTTGTACCACAATCAAAATCATGTTCCCGTACCGCTAAGTGAGGAGGGGACTGAAGAGGCCGTCCCATCCTGTTCTTTAGCTTCTTGCCTAGTAAGTTTTTTTCGCCTATTTTTACTAAATCCGACCTACTTTTATTAAAGAATTTAGGTAGAAACTAAGACTTCCCTACGATAAAACCTCTCTCAAATGCTTTTAATAATTTTAAGTCACTCCGCTTGAACACTGAATATTACACATTTTTACAATGACGATCTAGCGTCATATGAGTATTTTGGCAAAACTGCCATATGACGCTCTAGCGTCATATGAGTCGGAGAGTGTTAAGTTAACATCGCATTCATTCCTATTATTATTTTCCGTGATCGCAGTCCATCCTAGCTATACCCCCACAGGCGGTACGTTTGAAGTTTTACCTGAACGCGGCCTAGCTTTCTACCTCCACGTCACGCACTCACCCCGCGCAGTGAACGATACGTTCCATTGTCTTGCGTAGTATTCCAGAATACTTGACATTAGACGCTTGACTCCCATATATATTATTATCAAGGTTATTTTTCTATTTATATATGTATCTGTACCCTATGCGTGTTGTTCCTTCCTTCATTGTTGTGTAATTAACTCTAGTACTCCATTTGAGAATAAGATTACTACCTCTTTCCACTATAATTATTGCTTGTTCCCTGTTTTCCATATAACAGTCGAGTCTAGTGTACATATAACCTATTTATGTCTATGAATAAATAAGAGTGTAAATTACCTTGTGTGTTAATTGTGTTTATTGTTGCCTGGTTGAGTTTACTATTATCATATGCACTGTGCTCGATGTGTTCCTGTCGAGGAATATTCCAAATCTAAATATCCTAAATTTGAATTGATTATAGATAATACTGAAGCCGGTTGGATTACAACCCGTCATAACACTGGGGCAGCGGTGTCTCGATACGGCCTATCAGCACTTATTGTGTGGTTATTGGTAAACTTACTAGTACTCTATCAGCATCATAACACAACATTCATCATGGCAACGAAAACACCCGATATCCCGGCATTCAAGCCAGAGGAGTATGACATAAATACGTATATGGAAATAGTCAAACTGGTCCTGGACAAAACGTTCGCGAACGAAGATGCTTCCAAGATTCACACAGTGGTAATGAAGTTAGGGAAATACGCAGCTAAGGCATCAGGGTATGTGCGTGACAATATGCCTGGTTTAACCTGGGCACAATTTGAGAGTCATGTGAAAATAGCAATCAACCCAGTCCTTGGCCAAACCATTGCGGACCGTAAATTCCATGAAGTGAAATATGCGGGATATTTGGAAGACACGATCTTCCAACTGACCCAAATAGCCATAACCGCTTTCCCTGAGGAAACCATAGCTCAGAGGAAGAAAATAGTGTTCAAGGCATTAGTGAGAATTTCGCCTGAACCAGTGGCGGATAATTTTTCAATCATTGAGCCTACCAATTATGACAATGATATGCCAGTCATAAGGCGCATTATGGCTCTGAGGAAAACCAGGGAACAGGACCAGATCGCCGTCATCAGCAAGGATACAACTCACCCGTCGACACTAACCACAGCTGGGTCTATGGCACCAAGAGCCAGCGACAAAGCTGAGGAATGGGCCAGGATTTGCCCCGGCGACTGGAAACCCTGTATGACTTTTTTAAAGAGGTCAATACGCACTGTCCATTGACAGTGCGTATTGACCTCTTTAAAAAAGTAATTTACGGAACTGACCCAGAGAAGGACCCAGTCACCTAATTGGTGGGTTCAGATTCCCTGGAACTTGCCCAGACGAGTAGCTACCATAACCAAAGATGGAACTGCAGGTATTGGAAGCTGCAATGAAGAAGAGGAATTTGAAGAAACCGAACCAGTAGTGGAAACTACTAATGACCTGGATTTTTGAGCCGCCCCCGCTCACAAATAGTCGTCAGAATGGCGGGGGCTCATGAGGGGACAAATCCAAACAATCTTCCCATCTACAGAAAAATCACCCTAAATGGGTGAAAGTCCGACTTCTTATTGATACGGGAGCTTCCCGTTTATGTCTCTTCTTTCCTTTTTTCCGACAGCACCGTAAAGCTTTCGGTGCTATCCAACCTTCTTCCATAGTATTAGTAAGTGCAAATGATGATATTCCAAATTTCGGACAGACTCTTCCTTTATATGTTAGTACCCCTGTCCCATACCATGGAACTGATCATTCATTCATGATTTATGATCCCAAAGAGACCAAGTACGATGAATACTTGGGGCTCGATCTCCTCACTACATTGAGCGCCTCCATAGATTGCGGGAAGAGAACACTGACGTTCTCAAACCCCCTCCAACAAAACAAAAATGACCCTAAAAAAAGTCACAAAAAACAAAACCCTCCATACCACCCAAACTAAGCTTTCTTCAGCCAAGCCCAACCTCCCTACCACTCGCCCCATCCAAGCCATCCAGAATAACCAAAACATACCAAAGTCCACAGTATTAACTTCCCCTCAAACAAGCAAGGCTTCAAACCCTAGTCCCAAAGTTGTAACCCAGCAGGACAACTTGAGTAAACCTACTACTTGTCTCCCCCAGACCACTCAAGCTGTCACATCCAAACTAGTGACACTGCCCCCTCACCATGAAAGATGGGTACCCATTGTACCCACCTTACCTGGGGATGCCATCATGACCCCTCACCTCCAAAGCCCCTTTGATAGGGACTACCTGTCCGCTCCAAGCCTCATCTCAAGTAGAATTAACTGCATCAGGATAGCAAACATATCAGATCAGCCGATTACCTTACCCAAAGGGTTAGCCATTGGGGAACTTGAATCTTACGAGGAAGAACTCTCTGTACCTACAGACAAGACCCCCCACACTCCTCTTCCTCTACCTGATATTCCTTCCCATCTTACCCCTCAACAAAAAAATGATATGAACAATTTAATGACCACCTACCAAGACATATTTGCTACTTCCAACCGAGACGTCGGGGAAAACTAAAGTACTTCACCACCCTATACATACTGGTGGACAACCTATCAAACAACCCATCCGGAGAAAAAACCCGATCCAAAGGCAAGAAGAAGAGTCCCAAGTCGAGGATATGTTAGCCACAGGAGTTGTAAAACACTCCACCAGCCCCTGGTCTTCTCCGGTAGTACTCGTCCGTAAGAAAGACAGATCCACCCGGTTTTGTATTGACTACAGACAGTTGAACGACATCACCATCAAGGATGCTACCCCACTACCCAGGGTAGATCACTCACTAGACTCCTTATTAGGAGCGAAATGGTTCACTACCCTGGATTTACAAGCAGGATATTGGCAAGTACCAGTCCTCCCAGAACATCAACAGAAGACCGCATTTTCCACCAGTCAAGGGAGATTGTTTTTTTTTTTTTTTTTTTTTTTTTTTAAGAGACAATGAACGGAGGAAGGAAAACACAGATAAAACAAAAAGGTCCATGTGCCTAAAGGCATCCTCCATTCATAAAATGTTTGTAACAACTGGATTTAAACATTTGCAGATTGTAAGTTTGTGGAAAGCAATTCGAGGGAAGTGAATTCCAAAGAGTAGTAGCTCTGGGGATAAATGAATTCTGATAAGCAGAAGTCCTGCATTGTGGAGGAGAAAGTGTAAATTCATGGGCGCTCGCAGCTGCCCTAGTTCTACGGGGAAAGATGTGGAGAGGCGGCACAATTGAAGCAAGTTCCTCGGAACAATTGCTGTGAAAATATCTGTAGAATAATGCAAGGGATGCAACGTTTCTTCATATGGATAATGTAGGAAGGTCCTGTGTGATTGCAGGGTTATTGATTAATCTAATAGCTTTATTTTGAATTTTGTCCAACTGCCTCAATGCAACCACTCCACTTCCACCCCACAGAGGTGAACAGTAATCCATCTGAGAACGCACATGACTTTTATATATCACGGCCAACTGCTCGTCAGTGAAGAATTCTCGAACTCTGTACAGGAGTCCCAGTTTTTTAGAGGCATTCTTAGCAATGCTTCTAACATAATGTGTCCAGCTCAAGTTAGTAGTTAATGTTACACCGAGAATGTCAATACTAGGGGAAGTGGGAATATTTACATCATTACAAAATATATGGGAGTCAGTGAGATTCTGTCGGTTAGAAAATTGAATGTACTTGGTTTTCTGTGCATTAAAGGAAACTAGATTCTTTTGTCCCCATCCATTAATTCTAGAAAGGTCCTGGTTCAGAGAAATTGCAGTGTTTATTTTTGAATTTATAAGATCGGGTTGGGTGAAAGAATTGGTAAATGTGAAGGAACTGTGGAGTGTTGAGTCATCTGCGTAGGAATGTATTGGATTATGAGTGGTAGATATGAGATCATTGATATGAATGAGGAACAGAATTGGGGCCAAAACTGATCCCTGGGGAACACCAGCATTTATTGAGTGAAATTGAGAATAAAGGCCATCTACCATTACACGTATTTTTCTGTTATGAAGATAAGAAGAAATTAGTGGAACTAATGATGCAAGGCCGTAGTGTGACATCTTCGACAATAAGGATTGATGCCAGACTCTATCAAATGCCTTTCATATATCCAGTGCTAATGTATGTGTTTCACCATGTTGGTCTGTAGCTTGGTTGATTTGATGCGTAAGAAGGCAAAGCATGTCTGCAGTTGATCGACATCGTCTAAAACCATATTGCCTATCACTGATTAATTTATTATTCTCAAGATGCTTAATTATGTGATTATTTAATATAATTTCAAAGACTTTACCAAGAGTGGAAGTTATAGCTATTGGTCTGTAGTTTGATGGATCTGAAGAGGCACCTTTTTTAGGAACTGGATGGATGTTTGCTTCTTTCCAGGGTACTGGGAAGCATGAGGTATGAGTACACAGACGGAAAATTTTTGCCAATACAGGAGCGAGCACCAAGGAGCAATTCTTAAGTACTATTGGAGGAATTTCATCTGGACCAGGAGCCTTATCTACCGAGAGATTCTGCAAAATAGTTTTGACATGTCTGGTGTGGATCTTAAATGAGGGAATTTCAGGTGAATTAAAATTAAGTACAGGGACATCTTGATTTATTTCATCTAAGGTTGAGTTGGTGGAGAAAATATCCGCAAGAAGGTTAGCTTTACCTCGTGGGTCACTTACAAGATTGCCAGTCGGAGATTTTAATGGTGGAATGGATGAAGCAGTAGTGAAGTTGGATTTAAATGAGTTAAGAGTAGACCAAAATATTTTGTTATCATTTGGATTATTTAGAAGTTTATTTGCCTGCTTGTGGAGAAAGTTTGATTTAGTTAGGTTTAATACAGTTTTGTCATGATTTCTGATGTTTCTAAAGTAATTAAAGGCTTCATGTGTTTTTGATCTTGTGTATGCATTGTAGGCTATTGCTTTTTGTTCAGTTACTCTAGCACAATTATGGTCAAACCATTTAGGTGAATTAGATCTTTTACTGTACTTTTGATGAGGAATAAAAGTTTCCATTCCAATTTTTACAAAATCTTGTATGTGGCTCAAGGTGGAGTGTGCATCATTAGAAAAGAAAGAGGTCCAGGGAATATCAATAAAGAAACCTTGAAGACCCTCCCAGTCTGCCCTATCGTAATGCCATTTAGTCACCAAAACAGGTTCAGAGTGGGAAGGTGTGGTAGGTGATAGACAGGTGGCCTGTATCAGACAGTGATCAGAAGATCCAAGCGGGGACCTCACTGTAACATCATAATTTTCTGAATTGGTTGTTAAAAATAAGTCCAGTAGGTGGGAATTATGATTAGGATTATCTGGTACACGGGTGGGTTGGTTGACTAGTTGAGTGAGATTAAATGAGTCTGCAAATAGCTCACATTCAAGACCAGCATCATCAGTCCTGGCTGAATGAGTGATCCATTCAACATTATGGACATTAAAATCACCCAACACAGTGATTTCAGAAGAAGCATTTAAGTTGAGGACACTGAGTTGTGAGGACAGAGAATCAAAAAGACTTTGCTCTGGAGGAGTATTTGGGGAACGGTAGATGCAACATATGTATTTAAATTTACCAGCAGAAATTAATTTGTATATAGAATAATCAAAATAGGGACAATTGAAACCAGTAACCTCCTCCAGGGCAATTTCAGATTTTGTGAAGCAACATACACCTCCTTTAGGTCTGAAATTTTGGAGCAGTTGATAACCTGGAAAATTAAATCTAGACGTGTCAGATGTGGATGTTACTTGAGTCTCTGTCAAAAAAAGGAGAGTAGGGGATTCTGCTTGAAGAAATTGGTGTACAGAATTGATGTTAGAGTGAAGTCCCCTTATATTGCTAAAGAAAAAGCTGCGCCGACGAGCAGCTTTGGGACGTTGCAATGCTCTTGACACAGTCGCATGATGACGACTGGGAGGGCCCTGTGTCAATGACCCAACCCTGCCGGGGGTGGATATCCGAGGGACCACCAGGTTTGCTCTTAACAATTGTACTGCCATATTTATTGGGTAAGGTGTATGGTGTTACATGTATGATATGTAGTGGGAAGAGTAGTGTTTTATGGATAGAGGATAGCAATGTAGGGCAATGTCGTGAAGTTGGATGTGTATGTTATATACACTGTATGAATTTACAGTGTTACCCTTTGGCCTATGTAATGGCCCTGCCACTTTCTCCAGGTTAATGGAATCTGTATTACAAGGATTAACCTAGGAGACATGCCTGGCCTACTTAGACGACATAATCGTGTTCGGAAAAACCTGGGCGGAACACCTACAGAGATTAAAACAAGTATTCCAGAGGATTCGGGAAGCCAATCTAAAACTCAAACCATCAAAATGTACTCTAGCCAAAAAGGAAGTAAATTTTTTCGGACATGTCGTGTCAGAGGAAGGAATTGCCCCAGACCCTGTCAAACTGGATGCCATTAATACAATAACTCCCCCCACAAATGTAAAAGGAGTACAAACTTTCCTCGGGTTAGCTTCTTACTACCGCAGATTTGTTAAGAACTTTGCCACCATTGCCAAACCCCTTCATGACCTAACCAGAAAAGATGAGCCCTTCTTATGGACAGAACAGCGCCTTCAGGCCTTCAACACCATAAAAAACCTACTAGTAGCCTCACCTGTAGTATCATTCCCAGATTACACCCAGCCTTTCCGCCTATACACGGATGTCTCACAATTCGGAATAGGTGCCGTTCTAGGGCAAACTCGATAAGGAAGGTAACATATCATCGCCTGTGCCAGCCGAACCTTAAATCCAGCAGAAATTAATTATCCAGCAACAAAAAGAGAATGTCTAGGCATCATTTGGGCCTTGCAACACTTCAAGGCTTACCTAGCAGGTGTAAAGGTCACCATCATCACGGATCACCACGCCCTTCAATGGCTTCGGAAATCAGACACCAAAAACGCCTTGACAGTCAGATGGCGAGAATCACTAGAGGAGTTTGATTTCGAAATTGCCTATCGACCAGGAAAACTCCATACCAATGCTGACGCCTTATCAAGACTTCCAACCAGCTCAACCAAAGATACCTCACCCCAGAACACCGGAAATCAACCAATATTAGCAATACACCAAGATTCCTTATGCCAAGATCAACAAGATCTATTGATACAATTTCAACGACAAGAGGAACCAGACTGGATGCTAAGAAGTATTTTCTCTCAACTCACCAGAAGAGGAGATAATTTATTCACACCAGAAGGAAAAATTGTAATAACCCCAAAAGCAGCTCTCTCAACCATGCCCAAAGAAAATTGACTGCTACGTTTCAACAAGTTTATTGGACACCTTCTCCATATATAACAGCAAAAAGGGTTACAGAAGCCTGCAGAGCCTGTGCATTGGGCAAAGACAGGTTCCGCACAGCCGGACCTACAGGAAAATTAGTAGCGTCTAAGCCGTGGCAACTTCTTGCAGTAGATGTAATGGGACCAATGGAGGGAAACCAAGGCTACAAATACATCATCATTTCGTAGACGCTTACTCCAAATATGTGATCGCGTGTCCAGCAAAAGAACACTCAGCCTTAGCAGTAGCAGAAGCATTAATACAACACGTGTTCCCATATTTTGGACTGCCAGAAACTATTCATTCGGACAATGCACCTGAGTTTACCAGTCACATTTGGTCCCAACTATCTCAAATGTGTGGATTTAAAATAAGCCACTCCTCCCCGTACTGGCCTCAAAGTAACTCAATCTGCGAAAGAAACCACCGAACCATCGCAAATCAAATAAGAACAAGATTGCAACAAATGAACACCAAAGACTGGGCCAGCCAAGTGAAAATAGTCCAATGGGGGATAAATACCTGCCCCAGAGAAGACGGAATATCACCCCACAAACGTGTATTTGGAGTACCACCTTTGCTCTTACCTCTCCGTCATCTATCTGTCCTGTATGAGCCCTCCTCATATTTTGACCAAGACCTCGTTCATCTCAAGAACCACCTCCGACAACTACAATACCTCCAAAACCTCCAACCTGACGAAACTGCAAAAGTTAGTCCCCACCATGTTGGCGATCTTGTCATGGTTGCTCATTTACCAGTACCATCCAAACTCAAGCCGATATATCAAGGTCCTTTTGAAATCCTAACTGTTCCAAATTGTTATCAGGTTACAATCTGTCGGGAATAGGGTAATGATCCCGACAGGTTTTGGTCCAATAGGACATTTGAATTTGGCGGTATCGTATCGCTTGTACGATTTCGGCTGGTTCTTTGTGTATTGTAGTTTATTCTTAAGTTAGGTTAAATATTAACTGTAATGTATAAATATCTACATCAGCTCTAGATGTATTATGAAACCAAGTTATGGGTTATAATTATTATGAGCCGGCAGCCATATGTAATTTCGCGAAGCGATCGGAAGCCGGCCCTTCAGTCTCTCAATCAATACCGTACAGCCAACATCTCCTCCCCCGGCTCTGACTCAACCCACAGTTCACCATGTGCTACAAATACTAATTTATAACAACAGTCCTACATCACCAGTCCTCTAAGCTAAGTTCATTGTATCGATATTGTATTATGTGAACATTCCTACATGTCATGCAATTGAACTAGCCGTGTGTGGGGGACTGGATTACACCCATCGACGAATACCTCGTTGGTAATTATATTATAACTATTTGTTGGGATATTTCATGTACCAGTGATATGTAATTTAAGCTTTATCTAAATTCCCGATAAAAATTGGTCCTTCGTGCCCTAAAGCTTCCTTACTGTAGTACCGTTTTGTTTGCTTCCTTGACGCTTGTGGGCTTACAAATGGCTGCCGCCTCGCGCGTTGTTGGCCGCCTGCCATTTCCCTAGTTTAGGTCCAGCTTCTTCCCTCGTGTTTTTTACCGTTTAGGCACCGTCCCTATCTTTTTTGGGACTAGTTTCCTGTTTCTTTTTGGGTGTGTGATCCTTGGCGTTTTTTGGTGGGTTAACTGGGCTGGAGTTTGAGGTAGGGGTAGTTTCGTCGGTCGCCATTTTGCGCTCGAGGCTAGGCTAGGCCTGCAGGTGTCTGTGGTGGCTATTCATTTCGCTTTGGTGGTGTGCCTGTGGTGTTAATTGTGTTTTGTCTTTGTGGGACTCATTATTGATTTTGCTGGTGGGGAGGGTTCTCATGTGACGTTTTATATTTAAATTTCATAATAGCCTAGGCCTAGTTGCTTAAAGTGGCGGTCATGAGTGTCGGTCTTTGTTAATTCCTAAGCGATTGACAGTTAATAGTCAGACCTCATGATTGTAGCTTAACCAACTAGGCTTACCTATAAAGGGCTTACAATAATTAGTGCTTCACCTTACCCTTTCTTTTAATGGATTTAGTATTTAATTCTTTTGTCAATACCTCATGGCTCAAAGGAACCATCCCACAGCTGCGTCAGGAAGTAGCATTGGGGTGAATTTTACACCAACCTCCTCATACAATCAGAGCCCTGGGAAAGTGGTGGGTATATTAGGCCACAGTTATGTTGGTCGCCTAGGGGTTTCCCGCCGAGAGTTTTATGACCCGGGTTTTGTAGTGAGGGTGTTAAATGCCCCAGGAGCCACTCTCGATAATATCAGGTCCCAACCAGCCTGGGATGGTCTTTTGAGCCTAAGGCCCGAGATCACTGTATTAGTGTTGGGTGGTAACGACATCGTCTCTGGGGTAGTCCCGCAGGAGCTCGCGGCTAAGATCCAGGAGTTGACCTATGAGATTGAGGCATCCACGAATGGCCGCTGTCTTGTATTGGGATTAGAGCAGAGGGAGTCTCCTCGGGGTATACCGGCAGGCGAATACCACAAGGTGAAGAACTCGGTCAATGCTCTCCTCAAGAGGAAATACAAGCACCTTGGTGGTCGATTCTCCCCATATAGTTTTGGGAGCCAGTATATGTCCGAGGACGGCGTCCACCTCACCAATGAAGGCAGCGATCGTTTGTTGGCCCAGGTCATTAACCCGTTGAGACCCAGCGTCGCACGTGTTGCGTCGGCAGTCTTTGATCACCAACTCCCAGCGACGCATCACGTGCGTCCGACATATAAAAAACACTTACGTGGCTCGTAAGGTAGGAAATGGCGGGAGAATAGGAGGGGGCGGTACCGTAGTGTGTGGGGGAGCCGGGCCAGTAGGTGTGAGCGGGCCGAGACAGCCGCGCGGCTGGTGGTGGTGGGCTTAGTGGGGATAGTTTACACCCCTAGTTTACCGCCACTTTGAACCTTCATTACTCCGGTCGTATGGGAGCTAGAGGCTTGAGATTTATGTGAGATACTCCTTAGGATGTATGCCGTACAATGCCATACTCAGTTTTTACCCTAGTGCTCCCGGGCGGGTGGTCATGCGGGGGAGACGAACTATTGAAACCCCCCCCCCGCCCCCCAAATGACCGAAATGAGTTTTTTTTTATTTGTGTGTTCATTTCTCACCATTCTCTTCCATTTTCGCTCAACACATTTTTTTGAAGCTCCCCCCCCCCCAACCCCCCCCCGCCCCCCCCCCCCAAAAAAAAATACGAGAGGTGATTTTTTTTTTTTTTTTTTCATTTCTCATCCTTGTCTTCCATTTTAGCAAACAAAAAAAATAAGTGAAAATGGCTTGGGACTGGGGTGAACAAAATATTATAACTAGCCGGGGCTCAGCGGGTTAAGATGGTAAGGGACTATCTCGCGTCGCAGTAGTCGGTCTCCTCATAGATAGCCCCAGTGTACTTTATGTTGTTGTCTAGTCAGATAATTTCCTTTCGTTAGTTTATATTAAGGGGACTGTAGGTATTATGTAATTCTTTTTGAGTAAATTTCTTAAGTAATGGGGGTTTGCCGCTGTTGATTCCTAAGCGATTAACGGTTTGTAGTCTGACCTCATTGTAGTTTAAGTTGCTTAAAATTAAACCTTAACGATGACAGATTTGAAGAAACTTAAGATTCTTAAGGGAGGGATGAAGGGAAGTTTAAATAGAGGTTTAAGAGATCTTGATGAATTTTTAATAAGTGCCACGGCTGATCAGATAAAAGGTAAATTTGCTACTGTTACTAAATCGCTAGCTACTTATGATAGTTATTCTCAGCAGGTATATGGTTTATTAACAGTTACTGACGATGTGGAAGAAGAAATGTCGGCAGATTTTGAGTACTTTGAGGACGTTAATACAGCCTTAGCCAGACTATCTTCCACCCAAGAATCAACCTCTGTTAAGGATACCGGTACACCAAAGGCGACTGGTTTTAACCTGCCGAAGCTTACTTTGCCTACCTTTTCCGGGGATTCGGCTACCTGGACTGGATTTTGGGATATTTTTGAGTGTTCCATCCATCATCATAAAACACTCACATCCATCCAAAGGTTCACATATCTCCGTGGTCAATTGAAAGGGGAGGCATTGAAGTTAGTCGATGGGTACAAGCTAGAAGCTACCAGCTACGAGTCTGCAGTGGAGTTGCTGAAGAGAACTTACGGGAGAGTGGAAGTCATCAAGACCGCGTTAATTACTAAGTTCTTCACGCTAGATCCTCCATCCTATGATGTGACGGCCCTAAAGGAGTACTATGCCTCCTTTGAGAGCCTCCTCCGATCTATGGAGACAATGGCCGTCACCAAGGAGGAGATATTTAGTGTGAATATCTTGAATAAAATACCCTCTCCCCTAAGGGAAATCTTAAGACGACAACTAAGCGACTCTCCACTAAACTTGGAAGCGTTGGTGCAGGTGTACCAGACTGAAGTTTTCAATATGGAGAGTACTGGACACTACCGACAAGTGGAGATGTCGCCATCTACTGCAGCTTTCCCGGTACAGACTTCTCCTAAACAGAAAAGGCCAATATCATTAGGTTGTAAGTTGTGCAGTGTCCACGGTCATCTGTGGTATCAGTGTCCTAAGTATCATAAGGCTACACAGAAGATTAGCAAGGCTAAATCGCTTAAGTTATGTACCAGCTGTCTGGCAAGAGACCACTTCAACAGTACCTGCACCAATTCCTACATCAAACCTTATAAGTATTGCAAGGGGAAACATTGGTTTTCCCTTTGCACCCAGTCTGATCGGCACGACGGCAAAGAAAAGGGGAGAACCCCCAAAGAGTCACATGAGAAAAGTAAGAGCGAGGGTGATAAAGTATCTGCCATGTCCATTGCTTCTCGAGAATGTCAATTGCTTCCTAGTATGATGCTGCCAGTAGTGGGGAGTAATAATAATACTATAATGACGCGCACCTTACTTGACCAGTGCTCACAGAGGTCATTCGTTCTGCGGTCATCATTACCCCAGCTCAAGTGTACCAGCAAGGGTCAAGAGAATTTGCGTCTCCATGGTTTCACTGGTGAAATAGATACCAGTGACTATGATGTAGTGGAGATTTCCTATGTTTATAGAAAAAAGGTATGTCCCATCAAGGCTGTTGTGGTCGACACACTACCCAGTTTCTATATAGCATCAGAGATTCAACCACATTTGAAATATCTCAGAAGCAAGGGGTATAAACTGGCTGATGATCAACTCTCTGCTAACAATGGTATTATGCTACTGGTCGGAGCTGATTATTACTACGACCTGGTTCACCCTGGATATCGGCGGGTAGATAAGCTAATAATGCTCCCCACGATCCAAGGTTATGCCATTTCTGGATCCTATGCCACTTCCTCTCAAGACACACAGGTGGAGGTGGTTACGGTCCTCAAGGTAGCAGTAAGCCCCATAGATAAATATATTCGGCCAAATGTACCTGATAATACATGTACTGATATAGATAAGCTATGGGACTTGGACAATATTGGAATTGACCCACATGAACTTGATCGTGAGTCCAAGCTAGCGTTAAGCTCGTATGAAGAGACTGTAACGTATGACTCTGGCAGAGGTCACTATGTGGTAAGGCTCCCTTGGAATGATAACAAGAGTAAATTACCTACTAATTTCCATCTAGCACTTGGTAGGTTACGTGGCCTTCAGAAGCAGTTTGTCAAGGATCCAAGTTATTGCGAGACTTATGCGGCAGTTTTAGCCGAGCAGGTACAACGTGGATTTGTGGAGAGAGTAGATCTCAATGAGTATGGGGATAACATCCATTACCTTGCTCACCATGGGATTAAAAAGGACAGTTCCACCACTCCTGTTCGTATTGTGTATGACTGCTCTGCTAAATCCAGTGATCAATCCTATAGCCTGAATGATTGTCTGTACACGGGTCCGTCCCTGGTCTCTGATCTAGCGCAAATTATGTTGCGCTTCAGATGTCATAAGTTTGCATGGGTCGCCGATATTGAGAAGGCCTTCCTGATGCTTCAACTCCATCGTGAAGACAGGGACTCGACAAGATTTTTATGGCCACGGGACCCAATGGATCTAGATTCGGAGTACCTGGTCTACAGGTTCAGAGTCGTCTTATTCGGGGCGACCTGTTCCCAGTTCCTTCTCAACGCTACTATCTTGCGTCATCTTAAGGAGGCTGGACTAGATCCTGACTTCAAGAATGAGATCAAGCAGGGGATCTATGTGGACAATCTTCAAGGCACCGGAGACAATGAAGATTTATTGCTCAAGAGATGCTGGGAGATCCGTGATATATTTGCCAAGGCTCATTTATACTTAAGAGAATGGGCCACTAATAGTGATCTTTTGAAAGGTCAATTTGCTTCTGACGGTGTGGCTACTGAGAATAGTGAGGTGAAGTTTTTAGGCCACAAATGGGACACTACCACAGATTGTATATCCTTCTGTCACACCCCATGCGGCAGTGAGCTTATGACCAAGCGAAACTGCTTAAGCTTGTCAGCGAGGTTGTTTGATCCCCTAGGTTTTTTGCTGCCTGTATCAATCCGTGCTCGTATGTTTTTACAGCAACTATGGCGGCTAAAACTAGATTGGGACACGCTCCTCCCGACTGAGTTACAAGATACTTGGCGGTTGATTCGGTCGGACCTTTCCAAATGTTGCAAGGTCCAACTTAATCGTCAGGTGATTAAAGGTCACCAGGTGGATCTACATGCCTTTTCTGATGCTAGCAATAGTGCGTACGGTACTGCCATATACATATGTAATGGTAGTGAAGCGACGCTGGCTATAGCGAAGGCCAAAGTGGCCCCTATAAAGAAGATTACAGTTCCTAAATTAGAACTTACTGCATTGCTTCTGTCTGCTCGTCTAATAAAGTTTACACTGGATGCTTATACAGACATACTACAGATTAATAACGTCTATGTCTGGAGCGACAGTCAAATAGCGCTTTCATGGGTCCACAGCCAGAAAGTGTTACCTGTTTATGTTTCTAATCGCACTGATGAGATTCATAACTTAGTTCCTACAGCTACATTTCGCTATGTGAGCACCAGGGATAACCCCAGTGACATAATTTCCCGGGGGATCTCGGCACAGCAGTTTATGTCTTCCTCTATTTGGTGGCATGGACCTCCATGGCTTACATCTCCAACTGAGTGGCCTCAGGATTTCAGGGAATACATATCTGATCCTTCAAGTCGGCCCCAAGATGATGTGTTAAGTAGTTCGAATGTGAGTACTACACATCAGCATAACAAGTTGGTAGAGTGGGAACGTTACGGCAGCTATGATCAAGTAATACGGGTATTTGCATGGATATACCGTTTCATTAACAACATGAGAAGTCGGGCTCACGGGTCTTTCCTTAGTGAAGATTCGAAGCATATCAGACTCCATGAATTTAGATCAGCAGAAGCAAAACTAATATGTTTAGTACAAAGGGAATCTTATCCTACTGAACATCAAATCCTGAGCAAGGAGTCAAAGGCCAAACCCTCAAACTTAATGAGGCAGCTAGGATTATATATGGAAGGAGGCATAATTAAGTGTAGAGGCAGGATACAAAAGGCGGACATTATTGATTCTGCAAAATATCCTGTCCTCCTTAGCTCCTCTCATTTGATTACCAAACTGTTGATTCGCCAATGCCATCGGACCTGCCTACATTTTGGCGTAAATTATGTTCTGGCGTATATGCGACAACGTTGGTGGATCCCTAAGATGTGACAAGCAATTAAAGGGGTCCACAATAGCTGTACTATCTGTAAAAGATTACAGGGTAAGCCTTACTCCCCAGTTGATCTACCTCCCTTGCCTGAGTTCAGGGTACAAAGGACTGAACCATTTCAGGTAACCGGGGTAGACTACACCGGAGCGATTCATGTTAGAGAATCGCCCGGTAATATCATAAAGGTATATGCCGTTCTATTCACATGTGCGGTAACCAGAGCGATTCATATTGAATTGATTGATGACCTATCCAGTGAGGGGTTTTTGCATACTCTAAGACGCTTTGCAGGCCGCAATGGTTTCCCTCAAATTATTCTGAGCGATAATGCGACTTGTTTTGTCGGGGCCTCTAAATATCTCCAGAGTTTAATGGATGACCCGCAGGTTGTGGCTACCCTCACTGGAAAGGGTTGTCAATGGAGATTTATACCAGCACGTGCACCATGGTTCGGGGCGATTTGGGAGAGAACAATCGGTATCGTCGAATCTGCCTTGAAGAAGGTATTAGGAAGGGCACTGGTGACTCTATCTCTTAATAGAGATTGAGATGTTAGTCAACGACAGGCCCTTGACTTATACCTCGGCAGATGTTGATGACCTCTTACCCCTTTCGCCTTCCATGATGACACGTGGACGAACCCTTAATACCTTTCCTAGATCGTCCGTAAATGACGAAGATCTGCATGACCCTACGTTCGGCAATGCTGACGCCACACGTCGTCGCTTCCAGTATGTAAACAAGGTGTCCGACGATCTATGGAAACGGTGGACCCAAGAATATTTGCTGTCTCTTCGCGAGCGTCACTCTCATAAGATCAAAGGGACGAATCAACGATGGCCTCGTATCGGGGATATCGTCCTGATTCATGATGAGCGTCCTAGGTTATTTTGGAAGCTTGGGAGGATTATCGATTTGTTCCAGGGCATTGATGGTCTTATAAGGTATTTTGGTGAGTACGCACATACCTAAATAGATATATACGTAGATTTCAACCCATTGATGAGAATATGATTATGCTTGCAGATCCCAAATATAAAGACACATTGCGTGCATCTGATGACCACAAATTGGGATCCTCAGAACCATTGACACCTCCCATTCTTCCACCCATTTCTCCTCTACCTTTGAAACAACCAAACCTTGTTGCCCCCCCTCCCCCCCCCCCTTCACCAAATACCTAAACCCCCTATCAAGCAACCTCCGCTAGCAATATTTTTTCCCTCACATGTTACCCCTGAAATTAACCATCCACCTCCTACATGAGTTGTCTCTGCACCTCCTCAACTCCCTAGCCTACTCAATCTAACCAAACTGTCACCAACTTGAAGTCAAATCCTCACATTTCCTCACCTGCCGCCAGCTTACCTAATTTTTCTGAATCACCCGGCACTTTACCTACCACTCCAGCCATTTGCAACATTCCCTCTCTAGACTTTCAAACTTCTCCTTCTCTATCCAAAACGTCATCAACGTTATCCCCTCATCAATCTACAAATCAAACCACTAGTCCGACTATAACTAATCCTGCACTTTATGCTCAACTACCTATACCTCTCGTTAGACAGCCTCAACCCTATACCTCTTCTCATAAATCACCTCCCCTTTCACCTAATCCTTCCATCACTTCTAATTATAACTATACTTCCCCCCATCATGTTCCAATAATGCCAAAAATACCATTGAGGTAAAAATCTTTAATGCAACCTCTTTCTAATCCACCCTGTCGAAGATCTGGCCGACGTGTGACACCACCAAAACGATGGGCGCCTACCTTCAAGCCGACCTACAAGCGGCGGACTCCCACCAAAGCCACCTCAAAGGGTCCCCGCCACACCTAGTGTGAGGTCAACTCCTCAACCTGCCCCCCCAGCCATGACCAGGGATACACAACCTCTCCTCAACAAGCCCCTCCCGCCTGGGCAAAATGACTCTACACCATAAAACCAGACTAGTGCACCACCATCTCCTCCAGCAGCCACAGCTCCTACAGATCCTGTCCCCATCATGAAGATTAACAGCTTGGTTGTGTCCTCTTACGAGGGTAACACTGTCATACAGACTCC
Source organism: Paralithodes platypus (assembly GCA_032716605.1). NCBI lineage: Eukaryota > Metazoa > Arthropoda > Malacostraca > Decapoda > Lithodidae > Paralithodes > Paralithodes platypus. Next base: position 14,476,154 of record CM064540.1, read on the forward strand.
TGCTCATTTGCTGCACATAGCCAAGAACTCCAAAACCCCTCTACAACTGACCCTAGCTTTAGACACCACCAGCCGTGTCGACATTCCTACAACCATCTGGTGTCTCATACTCCAGAACCTGACACCCTCTCTCACTACCCACACCCTCAGGACTTACAATTTAAGATCTCGCGGCCGAGATTTTGTCTTGGATGAAGGTGGTGAGATGACGGGGTTGAACAGCCACCCCCAAACCAAAACAAGAATAGCAGTCATCCAAGACAACAGGAAGAATAGGAGAAGACAGAAGCAGGAGAAGACGAGAGGAAATGAGACCCAACCAATTTCCCAGCCTTTAATTCCGGCCCGGATACACGAGTCTACCTCTTTTTCCGGAACTACCCATGCTTCAAATTCCGGAGAAATAGGTCAGTCTGCCCGGAAAAGGAGTTAGAGCCCTGACCACTCTCAGGGGCCCCAACTCCTCCAATGGCAGAAGCAGGACCCACCGCCCGAGGCATATCATCAGCTCCAGCCCAATTTACAATACAATGAAAAAATGTTTATGCAAGTTAAGCACCAAGAACCCTTCTAATATAGAAACAAGTGGGACCCTCAGTATCCCTCCTATAGTACCTTCCTGGAAGACTGGGAATGAAGTAAATACAGTGATAAATAAGAAACTTGTGGCCGGCAGAATAAGATAAGCCAGATACCACGATGGATAGAAAATAATCCATTACATCATCACAAGGCCCTCTAAAAATAGGGGATCAAGATCACGGGATTAGGAATCTCCATATGTACCACTAAATAACCCCCATGTATTTTTAGATTAATTATTAACTTCACCATAGCCAAAACAACGATATCCACATGTCCCTATGAACTCGAAAGACACCAAATTGAACCCTAAAAAGAACCCAAATATAGCCTGACTTTAACTGAAGTAAATTAAGCAAATACGATTGTATCCTTGGTCTGGTCACATCGGGAGGAAAACACTGGTATTGCCGCTTCACCAGACGTCCAGTCCGGAACCCCTTCACCTATACCTGGGAGAGAGGCAGTTCCCCTTGACGCCCAGCCCTGCAGTACCACGAGAGGCAGTTCCCCCTGACGTCCAGCCCTGCAGAACCACTAGACCACGTCGACCAGATTCTCGCTCACGGCTCCCTCCACCCCTCCCCTAAGTGTCTCTGAGATATTAAGTTGTGGCTATTGGTTGTGAAGGTAAGGTAAAATATGTGAATATTCCATTTTTAATTAACTCTAGATCTGTGCCCAGGATCTATCTTGAATTTGTGTTACTCGTGTGAAATATTAAAGTTTGATCTGTACGAGTGATTTATACGTACGAGATATTGCCTTGTAAATCAGTGTGAAACCGTCTTAAACCAATTTACCCAGACCCTTCATCTTCATATTTTTATCAGTGTTACTTAGCCGGAATATTCGCAGATTTTCCTCTTGTGTGTCCTTTATTCTGTGTGTAACGAAGTTGAAGTCAAAGTGTATAACGTAAATTTATTCCCTTCTTAAATCTTCTGTTTACCTAGAACCTACGCCCAATTTTAAGATGCTTTTGTTTACTTAATTACTATCCAGAGAACTTTTTTCAATTATCCCCTTTGTTTTGAAAGTCCCTTTAGTCCCTAAAAGACCCCTTTTCGTTGAATTAAGATTTATTCGTTGACAAGTTCTATTCTATTAATTCTTGTGAGTAATCTAATAATATACGTATTTGGATCATATAATTCTTTCCACACGTATCTAGGAATTCCGTTTGTCTATTCCCATGTCTAGTTAGCCTACGTTTTGGTTATTAATATCTTCGATTACTTGATTTATTAATTATTTATTATAATCATTTCAAGGTTTTATTATAACGCTACAATAGTTCTGCGTTTTAAATAGGAATTTGTTAATTTATTCAGGGCTCCTTTTATGCCAAGTTTTGGTATTTAATTAGTACAACTTCGTCGTGTACGCCATTTCATATAGCTATTTTATTTAAGCTATTTATTCGCGCTACTTATATCTACGCCCCTTAATTACTCAATTAATTTATTCAAACCCTATTATTTCGGATTGTCCATTGTCCTTCAGTCACGTTAATTCTTAGTGCATCTGAATTCCGCCATTCATGTGATTTGATTTAATCTCTGATCGAAGTATGTTTCGTGTCGTATTAGAGAGATTATTCACATTTATTCTTAGAGGGTCAACTTCTATTTTAGTTTATCTTCCCTTTTAGACTTGAATTATCCACCTAGCTTGAACCTTTAAGTTAACATCGCATTTATTCCTATTATTATTTTTTGTGATCGCAGTCCATCCTAGCTATACCCCCACAGGCGGTACGTTTGATCTTTTACCTGAACGCGGCCTACCTTTCTACCTCCACGTCACGCACTCACCCCGCGCAGTGAACGATACGTTCCATTGGCTTGCATAGTATTCCAGAATACTTGACGTTAGACGCTTGACTCCCATATATATTATTATCAAGGTTATTTTTCTATTTATATATGTATCTGTACCCTATGCGTGTTGTTCCTTCCTTCATTGTTGTGTAATTAACTCTAGTACTCCATTTGAGAATAAGATTACTACCTCTTTCCACTATAATTATTGCTTGTTCCCTGTTTTCCATATAACAGTCGAGTCTAGTGTACATATAACCTATTTATGTCTATGAATAAATAAGAGTGTGAATTACCTTGTGTTTATTGTGTTTATTGTTGCCTGATTGAGTTTACTATTATCATATGCACTGTGCTCGATCTGTTCCTGTCGAGGAATTTTCCAAATCTAAATATCCTAAATTTGGATTGATTATAGATAATACTGAAGCCGGTTGGATTACAACCCGGCATAACATTTATATTGTTTTTATTTGATCACTCAGACGATTAATAAGCTAGTAAATAACGTCTCAAAATCTATGTTTTTTCCAGGAAAGGCACATTCACTTATTAGACACCATGGTCTCATTATATATGTTGGAAAAAATTAGTTTAGCTAAACCTTACCCTGAAGATTAACATTTTTCAGCTGATGATTATACCTCATTTAAGTGATCCTCATTCAAATGAAAACAAACCGTCGGATGTTATTATAATTAACCCTTTAGAGGGCACTTGGTGAAATAGTTGAGATTTCAAAAAACCCTCTTAGGACATGAAAATTGAGGTGTCTCTAAGAAATTTTTACTGCTGTGAAATATTCAGTTTGGTGCACTTGATAGTTGCAATGTTGCGTCAAACAAGTAACCTGTATGGGCTACTCGCCCGCCTTACGGGTAACCATTTAGGTGTAATGTTTTTCACTAAATATATTGTATGTGTCTTATTTCAACTTAATATGATTATAAATAATTGTCACAACATAAATAAGTATAATTAGCAATATTGTGAACTTTTACTTACATACTAGAATATATGTGTAATGAAATACTGCCTTGATTTATATAATAATATACTGTAATAAAGAAAATAACTTACATAGGAAGTGTTTGGAAGACATGACTTCAGCTACTTGAGGCACCCTGGTCTCCATGGCCCAGTAATCCTTTATGCTCGGCAGGCTACATATTCCCATGTAGATCAGGATCCCGACAAACACCATGAACTCGTGTTTGTCTGTGTTGAACGTTGTGTTGACGTCCTTCTGCCGAGCATAAAGGTTAGTTTGGTAGACTATGTGGTCCACCAGCTCCAAGAAGAAGAGCCGTTCGAAATATTCACGAGGTGAGAGGATGTGGGTTGGAGCCAGGTGAACGAAATCTGGGAGTGGTGGGATGTTGATATCCTCCTTCTTCCATGTCCTTGGAGCAGTGGCATTCCGTATCCTCTTGCGGGCTGGTGGAACGGCATCATCCACTTCGTCATCCTTGTCGTCGGACACATCCTGGGGCTCCACCTCAGCCGTACCTGTGACATAATACTAGTTATTAGTAAAGGTAAGTATAGGTAAGGCAAGTAAAGGTAAGGTAAGTAACAGTAAGGTAAGTAGAGGTAAGGTAAGTAACAGTAAGGTAAGTAGAGGTAAGGTAAGTAACAGTAAGGTAAGTAACAGTAAGGCAAGATTTTTTTTTTTCTATGTGATTGAGGGAGGCAAAAGGCATAACTGCCTATAGCGAGTACCTCCCCCATAGTTGAAAGAGTGACAGGGCCAAAATCAAGGGACGTTCGAGCCATAATGCCTGGACACACGGAGTTTGAAGCAATTTAAGTCATAGGAAGAGGGAAAGACTGATTCTGGGAGAGAGTTCCAGAGCTCAGCTGTTGAGTAGAAGAAAGTTTGAGAGTAACGTTTCACTCTTGGGTTGGAGAGTTGCACAGAGTAGGGGTGGGATTGAGTTGAAAGACGGGTACCATGTGCCCTACGTAAAGGAGGTGGTATGCACTGGGATAGCTCTGAGGAACACTGATTATTATAGTAGCGATAGAATAGCGAGAGAGATGCAACATTGCGGCGGAGAGAGAGAGATGCAGAGAGTTGGTGAGTGGACGGGAGTTAATGATACGAAAGGCCTTCCTTTCAACTTTGTCTAGGAGAGCGGTGTGAGAGGAACCTCCCCACACATGTGAACAATACTCAATACAAGGGCGCACTATGCCCCTGTACAGAGCAAGAAGCTGTGCAGGGGAAAAGAACCCCCTAAGGCGGTTGAGGACACCCAGCTTCTGGGAGGCTGCCTTAGCAAGACTGGTTAATATGGTCCTTCCAAATGAGAGCAGAAGAAAAAGAGACACCAAGAATATTGAGAGAAGATGAAGGGTTGATTTTTGTATTGTTGAAGAATAAGGGATAGTCCGCTGGGAGATCCTGACGGGTAGATAGATGGAGAAATTGGGTTTTGGAAGCATTAAAGTTAACAAGGTTTTCTCTGCCCCACTTGGAAATAGTATTTAGATCAGAATTTAAGAGTTCTATGGCTTCATTACGTTTGTCGTTGAGGGATTGCAGGCTGGGGCGTTCTGAAAAACTAATGGAGTAGTGCAAGGTTGAGTCGTCTGCGTATGAATGGATGGGAATTAAGGTACAGTTAAGGAGATCATTTATAAAAATTAGAAAGAGAATAGGAGATAGGACAGAGCCCTGAGGAACACCGGAGTTTATAGAGTGAGGAAGTGAACAATGGCCGTCCACAACCGCGGCTATGGAACGGCCGGAAAGGAAATTAGAGACAAAGGCACAGATGGAGGGATAGAAACCGAAGGAGGGTAGTTTAGAAATTAAAGATTTATGCCAGACTCTATCGAAGGCTTTCGATATGTCTAGTGCAATAGAACAAGTCTCACCGAAGTCCCGAAAGGGTAAGGTAAGTAATGTAATTTGTTTACTATAAGTTCTTTAAAAACATAAATGCCCAACACATGTATGAAATGCACAACAATATTTACTATAAGTTCTTTAAATTGTTTAAAAGACCAACACACTAATGAAATACACAACATTGTTTACTAAAAATTATTTTAATTTATTAAATGTCCAACAATATTTACTATAGGTCCTTTAAATTGTTTAAATGCCCAACACAATAATGAAATGCCCTACAATATTTACTATAAGTTCTTTAAATTGTTTAAATGCCCAACACAATAATTGAATACACAACAATATTTACTATAAGTTCTTTAAATTGTTTAAATGACCAACACAATAATGAACTACACAACATTATTTACTGTAAGTTCTTTAATAAATTTAAATACCCAACAATATTTACTATATGTAATTTATTTATATACTGTATATATATACAGTATATATATATATATATATATATATATATATATATATATATATATATATATATATATATATATATACCGGTATATATATATATATATATATAAACAATGACCAGTCAGTCAATCAAAGAGTCATTGGGGGGAACTCTGTGACAGCACTGAGCCACACTCACCCTCCGACTCCACACTTGTGGATTTCCCCATAGTTTATTGGTATAAAATTAATTCACTTTGATACTAACCTTGCCTGCTAGATGTACTGGGACTACTGGATAGTAGTTCATTGTCCCTGATGTAGGCCAGGAAGTCAGGGTCGATGGTGTCATCATCCTCTTCCAGGTCGAACTCGATGTCAATGTCGGCGCTGGTCTTTGGTTCCACTCACTGCGTCCTGCTTCTGGTTTGCTTGTAGAAGGAACCCACTGGTCTCTGAAAAAGAAATATATAACGTCACTATCACTTTCATCACTATATTGATGGTGAATAATATGAAAATTGACATAAACATTATTATATTTGGCAAACAATATTATGGCTAACATTATGTGGAGTCCATACCAATGCATAAGGTACTGGCCTACCACTATAACATGTTTAGAACATAATTCACCATAGATTCACTATCATTTTGTCATTTCTAACATTACCTATTAGTCAGGAATTGCTCTGTTTCTAGGTTATTTTTTAGGAAACTTATTGCATCGCAGTATAATCATCAATAATATAATCACAATCACTAATTACCATCATATATGCACAATCACCATCATCACTATCAGGCCATACGGTTATTCGTGTTGCGGGCCAAAGATCCCCGCAGGGATGAGCGCGGTTATTCGTGATGCGGGCCAAAGATCCCGCGCGGGGGGAAGTTGGCGCCATGTGGTTGTCCGTAAGTCCGGCGTACATCCCGCGTCGGCTATACACCATGTTCAGCACCCATATTTTCATATTTGCTTTGAAACCACACCAATTTCTTTCATACCAGCATAAAGTACAACTATTCATCTATGTCCTATCTAATTTTAACCGTATAGAGGGCACTCATAGAAATACTATTGAAATTAAAAAAAATCCTCCTAGTATGTTAAAATACAACCCTTTCTAAGGCATTTTTACTCATGTTCATTTATTATATTTTTTATTTGGAAAGTGGGAATCGACTCGGAATAAAGTGGCCTGTCCGGGCTATCCGCCCGCAACACGGGTAACCATAGATGTCCTTTCCGGGTTACTTTGCCCGTTACAGGGTAGTTTTGGTCCCCAATTATATACAGTGTTTAGATAATATTTTATGAATTTTCATGACTTGTAATTAGTATAAAAATATAATACAACTCAGCTTATGACTTTAACTTACAAACTAGAGTTTATTGATAATTTTTTGTTGTAAGTTTTATATTAATTTAATTATTTAAACAGTACAACAATACATAAAAATACATTATTTATATATCAAAATCAATATTTATACATTACTTACAGATTAGCTTTGGTATACTTCACTCTGAAGGGATGCAAAACAATTATGTGTGTCGGAGAGGCAGAGAGCAACCTGGCAAACCGTGCAAGCCCAACGGGACCGATGGATGTCACCCTTCTTCGAGCAGTGTTTGCCTGTTGGTGACGAATGTGGGCAGGTGGGTCTTGGAGTTGTCGAGCCTTTGTTCGAGAGATGATAGTAGGCTCGCTGTCCTCTCGTAGGTATTGGTAGAGTTTAACCGTCCATCGACTGCCTGGTTACCCTGGACTCTATGGCCTTTTGGCACCGGACAAACTTGGATATGTCGAGCCTGAATATCTTGAGGGGCATGGGCTTTTCCCCAATGCCGTGCAGTCCCTCTTGTATAGTATCCAGGTGTTACAGATGCAGAGATCCATTGCGTAACCAAAGAGCCGGATGTACTACCTTCGGGCCCTCATAGGTGTCTTGTAGAGGTGGGTTAGCATGTCCGACTTGTGTATTCCGCCCATCTTGCTGTTGTAGTCCTTGATGACCTTAGGACAGGGAACTTCCACCTTCTTCTTGGCCTTCCTGTCGTACCTCAGGACCATGTCAAGCGGCTCTACACCCTCGTCAGTAGACAGAACCGTCACAATCTTGTTGTTCTTCCACCGAAGGGCTTGGATTCCCTCGGTGGAAAAGAAGTCCGTGGTCCCTCTTGGTATGCTGGACTTCTCCATGTCCTTGACAGAGGTGAGAGGAGGTTTGCCGATCCGGTTGACCCTTGCTATGCCGACATAGCTGCAGCCATAGTGATCCCTGAGGTACTCTACCAAGGAAATGCTGGTGAAAAAGTTGTCAGCATAGATGGCAGATTGATCCAGCCTCTTGAGTGTCTTGACAAGGGCAATGACTGTCTTGGAGAGCTCACCAGCAAAGCTGATTCCTCCTCTGTTAGGACAGTTAGGTGGCAAGTGAAAGTGGGCTCTCCCTGATACATAAGGATATCGTGAATAAAGCCATCAATGCTGCCCATGCAAAAGAGTTTAAACCCCCACTTGTCCGGCTTGTTTTAGATGTGCTGCTGCAGGTTGCCTGCTCGTGTGCCCTTGTACGCCATCATGAACTCATCCACTGATTGTGTCGGAGTGGCGTTGACTTTGATGAACTGTGTTGTGATGGCATTGAAGATGGGACAAATGTTGTAAAAGCGGTCACTGGAGGCTCGGGCATGCCCATTGTTGTTGAAGTGGAGTAATGAGCGGATGAGGCGGAAATGCTTGGACGACATCACCTCGGCAACCTGCGGGACCCTGGTCATCACTCCCCAATAATCCTCTATGGCTGGCAGGCTGCAGATACCCATGTAGAGGACGACCCCAATGAGCACCATAAGTTCATATCTGTCGATGGTGAATGTGGTGTTCACATACCTCTGGCGGGCATAAAGGCTTGTCTGGTAGACAATATTATCTACCAGAGTCATGGGGAACATGTACTCGTAGGGTGAGCGTAGGCATTCTGGTGTAGAGTGCTGGAATTTAGGGAGAGGCGGGTAGCTCATATCTTCCTTTTTCCAAACCCTTTCTGGAGCTTCCTTCTTGGACCTCTTGCTGGGCTGCTGAACCTCCTCCTCCTCCTCCTCGTCGGAGCCCACTTCTTCAGGTACAATACAATACTTTCCTGCATGAAAAGTAATAACAATACAACTACAGAAACACAATAACCCGCAAAATAGTCTAGCCCATGCACACAAGGGAAATATATATGCTCCTTTTCTTGCTTCTCTTGCAGTCTATGGAAATATACCTTAACCCCTTCGGTACCGGTGATGTCTTTTTTATTATATTCTAGTTATAATTAGACAATTTTGTGTAGCTTAAGAACGATCTGTGGTAGTAAAAAGGGTTAATTAAGATAATTGGAAACCTGCTAATTGCTGGAAGTTCTTCTTAAACTGAAAACAAAAAGTCTATAATTAGCAAGTATAAAATGAAAAGGACAGAACTAGTACTGAACGGGTTAACCCCCTCACGCTTGAATGTTCCAATCATATATTCAGGACGGTTGTCCTTAAATGCACAGATATGTGATTAGCGTAGTGAATACTTTATAAATCAATTGAATACAAATTGAACAATCAAATTGCGTATAAATTGGGCTACAATATCTCGATCTATCTATTGTAGAGTTCGCCACCTGCATGTGGCACCGATAAGTGCAACACTCTTCGGTATTATGTATAAGGTTTACTATCCTAGAAAGGTTGCCGACCAAGACTGACGAGTCCCATCCACCCGGATTTTTATGAGGTTGTCTCCCTTAGATGGGTTGCTGACAAGTCCCATCCACCTGATTAGTTTTGGTAGTGTCACACTGAATGAAACCCTTGGCAACATTACTCTCAATCAACCTCCACCCTCCCGTTAGGTCTAGAGAACGAGATCCGGTAGCATTAGTGGAGCAAGCAGAGTGAGAGTACCCTGGTCAGTCTCTTTAACCTGAGTGTGGTGAGCCTATGGTATTTAAAACGTCCTGCTGGGCGAAGGTATTGTAGGTAAATCCAGACGAATTTCGTCATTTTACGATAAATATCGGTATTACTTATTCATATGAGCCTATTTTACATTTAATATGGAGATATTAACATGAAACAACAATAAAACAAGTGGGAATAGCATGTGGGGGGTGAAAAAGACGAATTATTGCCGAACGTCCAGTCATGAGGTGAGAGGCGCGCAAACCATACACCCTCCCCTCTCGAGGCCTGAAGCTAGACTGATGTCTTGCTAGTGAAGTCTCTCACTTGCCACAATCTCTATATGAGTCCCAGATGACCTTAAAAACCGGGTGGGAGATATTGATGAAGAAAATAAACCGATAAGCAAGAGAATAAGAGGGAAAATAGGTGATAATTGAAGGGGAGGAAGGGTGGGGGAAGGGGTTGAGACATGTGGAGGAGTGATAGGAGGTATGGAGGGGAATTATCTCACTTAATCACACATTCCTTTGTTTTGAGTGTCAGTAGGATGTTTTGAAAGGCTTTTTTAGGCCTTGGCTCATATGAGGACGCTCGCCCTCGTAGGGTTCAGACTCATATGAGGACGCTTGATGTTCTTGGATTAAACATGTCGGATATTCCGCCTGGAGTATGAGTTAATATATCTCGAATACTATATGATATCTTAGAATAGTTTCTATTTTCAGTATATATACATATATATATATATATACAGAATATATAATATATAAACAGTATATCAGAGTTGGATCAGTTAAGTTAATTAATTTCTAACTTAACTAGTTAATTTTGAAAAATGGGTTAACTTAACTTAACTTCAATTAATTTCCGATTAATTTTCCTCTATTCCATGTGTTCTACTCTGTGATGGGAGTCTGGGAGAGGAGAGCAAGGTGGTAAATGTAACACTCACGTGCTAATGTCTAGTCTAATCCTAAGATCGTCTTGTCGGAATAGTATATATACCTTTTCCATATTTCCTTTGTCTGTCTCTTGCGGTAAAAGAGTCACAAGGAGTTACACAGAATAGTTAGTATCTCAAAGGCCTTGCAGTCCATTCCGGAGAGATACTCGAAGAGGAAAGAGGGAGATTATCTAGTGCAATACACTCATTGCAGTGTGCAAAATAATATCTACACACTTTTTGAACTGTTCTACTGAAGAACTGTTTATAACTTTTGAAGGAAGTTTGTTCCAGGAAAAACAGATCTTATATGTAATAAGGTTTCCACAAATACTAGTGCTGAACCTTTTCAATTCTAACTTCCAGCCATGGTTGCGTGTTGTATTCACATTGAAACTAACAGAGAGAGAGAGAGAGAGAGAGAGAGAGAGAGAGAGAGAGAGAGAGAGAGAGAGAGAGAGAGAGGGAGTAAATTAGTAATTTACTCTTAAATATTTTGATGCGATTGTATTGTACACCTATTGTTTCTAATGCAAAGATATGGATATAGATATGGATATGCAGAAATAAAGTAGAAATGATAGGACTAAGATCAAAGTGGTTAGGACATTGGGATCATTGGTTGGGGGTGGAGTTGGTAGGGTAATTATGGAGGATTCACACGGTCAGCATTTTCTGAGTTCTTTTCTCATCAACTCTGGTGACTTGTCTAGTTGTTTCCGAATTCAAGTTTCATTAGAATCCAACTAACTATTTCCATCTAACGTAAGTATGTATGCTGATATCTACGATAAATGCTACAAGAACAATATATTGTATAACTTGGTCCTAACGTGAGGTAAAGTGTTCGTGTGTTCTTCATAGCTCACAATCAGTTGGAGGCAGTGAACACACACACACACAGACAGACACACACACACACAGACAGACACACACCCTACAATGCTAAGCAGTGAGCAAAGACAGGGAAAGCCGATATTTTATGGCTGAAAAATACTTCTTACATTCGGCTGCGGTTTATTATATAATTCTTCATCTGGAATACAAAGTGTACCCTTCCAGTATGAATAACATTATTCCTATTTTATTGTTGCTAATTGCAGGCTATCTTGTTCAATATGCGTAATACTTCTAATAGTCAAGAGGGGTAAAACTACCCTGAGCTTCTTTTTCTGTAAAGTATATCTTGCTGTTATATTTTGTCTATCATCAGACGATATGAATAAGTTCAGGAAAGGCCTCCCATATTCAAAGAGGTAATGTCTTGCCTACATGTTTCAATACAATTACAAATTTACAGATTATTGAGAATGATAACCAAGTAATCGTATGGCAAGTACCAGGAAAGGGACTGAATATGAACCACGTGCCAGGCAGGCGACTTACTGTACCTGTGCACTGATTCATGTTTGAATTGTATGTCAACTACTATAACCTCAAAAGTCCTACATAATTATTATCAATCGTAATTTAATGAAATACTAAAAAGAACATTGCTTATTCTCTTTTTTGGATTTGAATGCTCAGTAATCTTTCAATTTATGCAGTTTAGTTATCACGGTCCTTTTCGTTATGTGTTGACCAGTTGACAAGCAAAGCTTGTGAAATGTTTCACTCTTCTATCAGTATTACAACAATCAGTGTTCTTCAGAGCACTCTCAGTACTCAGTGCTCTCCTGCGGCGAGTGTGAGGCACCCGCCTTTCAAAACAGTCCCACTCCTATTCTGTCCAGCTCTCCAACCCAAGAATTAGCAAATGTTCTCGGTCGTTCTTCTACTCAACAAACTCTCTCCCTTAATTAATCTGTCCTTCATCCTATGACTTAGACTGCTTTATATTCCGTGTGTCCAGGCATTATGACCCCAACGTCCCTTGAATTTGACTCTCTGTCACTCTTTGGGCTTTCAGGGAGACACTCGTTACAGGCAGCCTGCCATTTGTCTCCTCCATACACACATAAGAAAACATATTCATTGGAACGTTTGCTGTCTTCCAAGTTTTATAGATCTGTAGTATGAAAACAAAACATCGTGATAGATTGTCCTGTCATATAATTATTTCATATGAATTGTTGTATATTATTAATTTCGTGTTTCTATTATCGGTATATGAATTGTAGATGTATAATTTCCAACCCATTTTGTTGTTATTTTCAGTCAACTTCAAATCGCTTAATAGTCAGATAAGTTTGAAGTTCGAGTTAGATGCACTGTATAAGAATAAGTACATTAGTTGTAAGGAAATAAGGCAATCTAGTAAATGTGTTTGATTATGAACAGCTCTTAAAGTAGTTTATTGTAGTTAAGATTAATACAAACATTGGAGGTTAGGAGTTTAACGTGGACATACCGGTATGTAATACATTGAAATCCGATAGTCAAAATTATGTGAAGTGCATAGGTATATTTATTTTTATTTTTTTCCTAGCATCATATACATCGACCTGGGTGTCCATTTTCTCTCGATACCTTCACCTGACCTGATCGACGAGTCGAGTAATTTAGCCAAGTTAGATAAGTTCTAACTTAGTTCTACTGATGACTGATATATACAGTATATGACTGATTGCAATTCCCCTGAAACAGTCCAAGAAAGAATAAACAAAATGATCTAGATATACTTGTCATGAAGGAGCTTATCAAGGATTTGCATTCATCAGAATAAATATAATTGGAGGGAAATTATAACAGACTTAATGAAATAACTGACACAGGTATACTAAATTGTGTAAGAAAATTGAGTAATGCTAATTATAATATTATAGAAAGTTTTGCTTTATACATATACAAATAGATGTTTGCAATCACAAGTTCAATAACTTGTGCAAATAATTACAAAAGAAGCAGAAGTTCAAGTCAGGGAAGCTTGAAAACTTAAATGAAAGGTAGAGTTAATTGATTAACTTAACCGATTAACTTTTAAAATTAACTTAACTTAACTAGTTAATTTAATGAGTTAATCAACCCAACTCTGATATATATATATATATATATATACCGGTATATATATACAGTATATATATATATATATATATATATATATATATATATATATATATATATATATATATATATCGGAAATGGGAACGTTCCTGGGGAATCTTAACCTCAGTAGGAACCGAATGACGAGGGACGTAACAACCAACATCTTTATTACTAACATTATCAACCGTTTCGACATATTGTGTATGTCACCATCAGTGACCTACAAGTAAATAAAAACGAAAACATTAATTTATTGGGGGGGGGGGTATAAAGTCCGTAGATTTAAATATGAGTAACGCTAAAACCTAAGACTAAATAAATACAGGTCAGTCTTACAGGACGGGTCAACTACTCACAAACCCTCCTCACTCTGCTGTGAGGGACCATTGCACTAAGGTATGTAACATTCCGTTAAGCAAGGACAACTTTAAAATCATTGATAGTTGCTCTTCTGTAAACTTGAGAATTTTAGAATCACTGAACATTAAGAAAATTCAACCTCTACTAAATATTTCGACTTGTGCTTTCCCCTTAAGTGTTGCCTAATCCCCCATATTATCAAACTCAAATGTTTAGTACCTATACCGTTTATTTATTTACTCTTAGGTTTTAGCGTTACTCATATTTAAATCTACGGACTGTATACCCCCCCAATAAATTAATGTTTTCGTGTTTATTTACTTTTAGGTCACTGATGATGGCATACACAATATGTCGAAACGTTTGATAATGTTGGTAATAAAGATGTTGGTTGTTACGTCCCTCGTCATTCTGTTCCTACTATACAGTATATGTATATATATATATATATATATATATATATATATATATATATATATATATATATATATATATATGATCGTGTTAGCTAATATCCGTGTATCATATAACTCATTTGCATATAAAACCGTTACGAGTGCTATATCTTATCATACGAATGCCTAAATATACATGTTCATATAAAATCACATATTAGGAGTAGGGACTTCAGTTTTGGTTTGTTCTCTTCCTCATACCATGACATATACGTATCACTATAACTTATAGCTCTAAAATGCTTTACAACATAATAATACTAGAATGATGGACGCTAGTCGGAGCACAGCGAGCATATACTTATGTGCCATTATATTCATATACAACACTATTGACGATAAACAAATTCTGATTGCATTTTTGTAAGTACATGATACAAATAATTAAAATTTAACATATACAAACATGCTGATGTAGCTGAAAACTCTGATTAACGACAGTGCGAAGTCGGAAGATGTTGGAAAATAATATAAAGATTTAGTCCAATTTTGTTATAATTAATATTTGTTTGTGGGTTTTGCTACTGTGATATTGTATATCAATGTTTCCTCTTTCAATTGAGATATACTGGATTATACTAAACGTAATTCTTGTTGGTGAACGTATTTTGGTTATGCATGCATAATTTGTTTTCATCAACTATCGATTTATATTTAATTCATAGAAAAACAACTATTCATGACAAATACATTCTGATGACACATTAGGAAGGAGTATGAAAAACGCTTCTAATTTCATATATAAAACAAATGTATTCCTTGGCTTATAACGAAATTATGGAAGTGTAAGCTTAGAACAAATATTGAATATTTCTCATATATTGATTTTCAATGTGATAATTTGATTTTATGGGATTTTCTTTCCGGCTTGATAATAGAATGGGCCTTGCTCTATCTTTGTATGTATAATAAATTGCATGTACAAAATACAAAAAACAAGCAAAAACAGATATATTGATCCTTTCGAGGATGCTTGTAGCTAAACTACCTAACCTATGTGAGAAACAGATAATGTTAGCTCAATATACAGTGCTGCTATTCGTTTGTAAACACAGTTAATCGTGGATTAAGAGCGATATATTTATCTAGGCGTATTTTGAAAGTTTCAACAGTACTGCATTCAATGACATGACTAGGTAGTCCATTTCATAGCTATACTACTCGATTGAAAAAAAATTGCTTTGCCTCATGGGAGTTAAAATGCTTTCCAATTATCTTGCAACCATTTTCTCTAGTGTAATTCGAATGATCGATTGTGAAATAATTGTTGGCATTCATATTGTCAATACCTTTAATCATTTTAAACACTTGAATTAGGTCCTCTCTCAGCCTGCGCTTTGTTAAACTGAACAGATTTAACTCTTTTAGACGCTCTTCATATGTCTTCTTTTCTTAGTCTAGGGATCAATTGTGTCACTCTCCGCTGTATTCTCTCCAGTTTATCTATGTCCTTTTGATGATATGGACACCAAAAATTGTACACAGTATTCCAGATGAGGGCGAACCAAAGAATTGTATAAGGTGAGAATGACATTTTCAGATTTGCATTTAAACGATCTTCCAATGAAGCCAATAATTGTGTTTGCCTTCTTAACTACTTCGGTACATTGTTGGCTAGGTTTTAAAGTACTTGATATTGTTACTCCTAAGTCAGTTTCTTTATCAGTATTTTTGAGTTGACTACCATTCAATCAGTTGTTTGAATTGTAATTCTTGTTTCCTATGGGTAGTTGTTGTTGTTGTTGTTGTTCCCCAAGCTGCCTGGCCGAACAGCCCCAAGGCCCCGAGTAAGGCCAAGGCCATAAACGAGCGACCCCACAGAACCCTCCCTGCCGACCACAATAAAACCTGGGTGACCGAAGCCACTCCATGGCGGGGGGCTGAGAGGGTGCGTAAACGCCCGTGAAACCAAAGCCCCACCCAGGGCCCTGTGCCCCTCAGCAATTATGAAGAGAAAGTTGAGGGGCAAAGGAATAATGTGACGCTTTAGCTTCCAATCTTGGTAGATTGGGAGGTCAATCCACGGAAGAGACGCCGTCACTCGAGATCTAGAAAATATATAAGTAAAAGGAACAGTCAGAGTAAGCTATGGGTATGGCAGAGATCGCTCAGGTCTCACTCTGATAGACCAGCCCATCACCAGTGGGTAGTACTTTACATTTGTCGGTATTGAAACTCATTTGCCAGGTTTGGGCCCAATTTGCTAATTTATCTAAATCATTTTGGATCTGTTGAACATGCAAGGGAGATACTACTATGTTCGCTTGAGTTTTCTGTCAATATGTAGTGTGTGTCCAGTAGGGCGATATATTAGTCCAAGGGTTATCTTTTCTTGAAGCTTATTTTTCAAATGAACATCAATTATATGGAGAGAGATTGGGGTAGGTTAACACAGAGCGATAACATACATGTATCGTCTTGCGGTAGTACAAATGGCGCTTTAGGTATATACTTAGTCTTAAGTTTTAGTGAGAGTGAAAGGGTTAATATCTACTTGCTAAATATCATATATCCAAATATAACCAGTCACTACAATATAATAACTACTACGCATATGGTTTTATGCTTGTCACTACCAATGCGACCAGGATGCTTACTGCACACACATGCATCTACTGGTATACCCGATTATAAATTAATGTGTAGTTTCAACCTTTCAACATTCACGCATCAGTCACATTACAATACTGCTTATGAATCTGGTAACAACCTATACAACTCATAACACTAAATAGTTATATATGTCGCTATAATTATGTCGCTGGTTATAATTCCTGCCATCATGCACATACACCTGATAATACACTCAACTACTCAGTGAATACTCAATTCTCACATCAATTATTTACGCAACAGATACATCATATCTGCATTATGAAACTGGTTATGTAAAGCCATCCAATGTTCACTTTAGGTTTGAGTCACCTGGCTTTAGGATATTCAAATATACTTGAGGTGCTTAGATTTTTTCCTAATCAGGTGGTAATAAACACAAAACTCAATAACACGTCATGATGTGCTTCTTTGGTAAAATATTCGGCTATGACGCCCAATGAAACATTGTATAAATGTTCCCTTTTTTCATAAGAGAGGTTAAGCTAACCTCGGTTTAACTAACAAGTTGGTTAATTCATTTCTCATTTCTGCATAGTTTGCGGACCCATAGGATCATCAAATATATACAGGTATACTGTACCGGGTGGATGGGACTCGTCAGCCTTGGTCAGCAACCTGTCTAGGGGAGTAAACATGATACAAATCCGTACTGCTTATCTAAGCGTAAGGCAGGTTAGTGGATGGACTAGCCGAACACCACTGTAGACAAATATTGCTAACAAGATACATAGAGGGCCTCGGAGTCGGACGGATCCTAAATTGAGTGGTCAATCCTGTAAGTCATTCAGTAAACTGGCTCGGATTGTCCCTCTTACAGGGAATGGGTCCTCTTGGGGGCCTTCTGTGTATGGCCACCCTCATTAAGGGGAGGTATTTAGTTTGTTCCCTACGTTTTCATAAAGCTTAAAATTACACCCTCTAGACCCCCTCTGAAGATAAATTTGTACATTTTTCGGTAAAAAATTTCCCGGCCGGAGGCCGGTTGCTCTTAATTTACAGGCTCGCTATCGCTTGCCAGGAAAAAATAGACACCTTATTGGCACGAAAGGTCTTAAAATTGACATAAATGGGGCAAAATGTCTTAAAATGTCAAAACTACTAGGGCGAACGTCTTAAAATCTCAAAAGCAATGGGGCTAAACATGAGGGAGAAACGGGTCCAGGAAAATTCCCTCAAGTGGAAATCTGCCCTTAAGGGGAGTAAGGCGTCTGACAATAGATAGATAGATAGATACTGTAACACATTGTAGCTACTACCTGTGTGTCCAGCTTCTCATCTCTAATCAGGCTGTGGCTCACTTGGTTTGGCACCCTCGCTTCTCCTTACATTGCTTAGGTAGCTTATCGTCAAGGAAATGTTGCACTATTCAGTTCCCTCTTAGTGTATTTTGTAGTACCTCCACCCTTCTCATTAAGCACAGAAAAAGCATGCACTGCTGGCAGGTATTCGTAGGCCACTGGATTCTTGGCTGCAAACTCGGATTTGGAATAAAGTTGCAGGTTTCGGTTGTCGCCGCCTTCTGTACTGCACCCCTAAGCTCGACTCTACTGCATCAGAGGATTGGAGATGGGTGTTACGATCCAGGTTCTCAAAGACACAGGGCTCTTCAACATTGGACTAGATAATGGCAAAAAGCAACAACGGTAACACTAGATCCAACCCCTGCCTTAAACACTGGAAAACAAAACACCATTACCGCCCTGAGTCGTGCCTGGACAACGAGGTATCCTATGACTCGGTAACTGGTGCACACACACTAGGCTGACGCTCAATGAAACAGCCTATTCTCAAACAGTAAAAGATTACTCGATTATGTTACACAAAGAAAAGATAGTTAACGTGATTAATTAACGTTACGGTAGATACTCAAATAACTGGCACTCCTGTATTAAAGAAAGTGCAATGCTAGTCCTGCAACATCAACTGGAAACTTCTGAAATAAGTCTGATGCTGGGAAGATGTTCGTAAAGAATCTTGAACAATTATAATGCAGAATACGGGTCACAATAAATGCTAGGACATATAGTAATAATAGGCAGGCGAATAATAAAGACTGCGCAAAGGTAGTAATGCTCGACAACTAAAGAAATGCTTTGTGACACAACGCAACAGCCTACTCGCGTTGTGCAACTCAACAACAACCTCGGCTCAAAAGTGCAGTGAATAATAATGCTGCATACATATAATAATGGGGCTTATCTCTAACCAGAGTCTGCTCAGTTAATAAAGTCTAGCTGGGGTATCAAGGCAGGGCAACAATGGGCGAGCATGCGGCTCGTAGCCCAACGTTGTCCGAGGGTGGTATAATGAAGATTACGTTATATGACGGGGATGCTCTCTTGATAAATTTAGGTCTCTAGTACCTAGCTCTATCCTGGCGATCCCTCAGAAGTCAACACAAAGAGGCAGCACTATGTTGTGAGGGATAGGCTATGGCCCTCTCACACCACAGCGCTGTGCTCGCAAAGTAAACCAACCCGAAGACAACTTAGGCTCCCACAGTACCTGTCGATGTCGTGCAGAGCTTAGCTAACACTGCACACATCGGAGACAACGACATAGTAACCTTAACCCCAGTCTAGCTTTAGATAACCAAGCAGAATCACTCAACACCTTGCAAGGGAGACATATACCGGTCTACAACCTTCCCGAGAGAGGACACATACGGAAAAGTCCGTCTCTCTAAACCTCAATAAAGCATAATACCTCCTTAACCTAATACATGGAAATATCTGAGAGCTTCGCGTACAATACGACTGGTCGACGGTGAACGTCTATGCTGAAACCAGAAGGGATGTTGAGTTTAATAAAGATTAGAGAATGAGAAAGGAGAAGTCGAGAGAGAGAAATAGTATGCAAAGTAGCGAGTATGGGGGACAGAATTGCAAAGGATGTAGGCGATACGCGTGTCAGGCAAGCTCTGAGCTGGTAAAAAACACGAGGCCGCGACGGGAAGGGACTAGTTGACCACCCGGCCGCCAACGCCGTCAGCGCTCAAGCGAGCCGCGTCATAGCTCACCTCGCTGCCGGGTGTACTCCTTCACACTCTCTCGCTCGCCTCCCACACAAGCAACATTTATATTATAGCGAATATAAAATATAAGGCGCGGTCACAGACCAAAACAAAGACCATTTCTAGACTGTCTGTGGCAACACGACACTAATGAAATAAAGCAGATCATTCTAGGACAACTGTAGCCTATCCCCCCATCCTGGCGAGCGCTAGCGAGCTGCAATGCCCCACGCAACCATTCTGCTAACGCCGGGAGGCGTCACACACCCCCCCAAGATATGGGACACTCAACCATGAGCCCATATCTGAACAGGCAGAATGTCGCTAGAATCTGCCACTCCTAACCACTCTGCCACTCATGGAATGCAAGCTCAGTCTCCTAAAAAAAAAATACAACATTTTTATATAAAAAAATCTTATCACCCTTCCCAAATATAATACATTAATTCATAACATTGTGCTCCCAGAGCGAGCTTTAACACCTTACGAGCGGCCTATGCGGTTTATTTATGTGTACCGCACAGCGGGGTGTTTTTAGCCAAAATAGGGCTGTTTACGTGATCATTTTCATGCCTAAATAAGACCCAGAACGTAAAACAAGTACCTATCCCTGAAAGGGCATAAACAGAGCTTTCGAATGACACCATAACGATCCTTGTATGATGGATAGTTTTCTTGCAATAACCGTGCAACGCGAGTGCAAAAAGCAGGTAATTCGGTACTTTCAGTACATAATTGAGTATGTAGCGAGTGAGAGAGGGAGGAGGGAGCTGAGATTTGTGTCAGTAGGTTCGCCGCGGTGGTCTGGAGCAGTCATACGCTCGCTAGTCTCCTGCCACCACTTGTCTCTCTCTCTCAGCCACATTACGTGCTGAAATTGCCACTCGAGTTATGTCGAGCGCCGCCACATAGTCCAGCTTTTTTTAACTCGACTTATGTTGCTCGCCGCTAAATAAGGGTTAAGAAGCACAGCTTACTGAGGGAAAATCATCTGCACTCAGTACTCAGCTACAATATTATCTTAAAATTAATTATTAAAAAGAAAGAGTTTTTATTTAATTTTTCATATTTTATTTTAATGTTGTTTTTGGCGGCTACTATAGATGTAGCCTAATTTTCTTCTAGTCAAAGCCAACAACTCCTGCCCTGCGACCCTACTCTGATGCTACACACGCGAGCCAACACGCACCAGCGCAAAAATATACCGCGAGCCAAGACAGGAGGCTATACCAACATACTGTGGTAGCCTACCCCGGATCCTCCACCCGCGACAAACAGTCCGCAATCACATTCTCACAACCGGCAATATGGCGAATGTCTAAGTTGTACTCTTGCAACATGAGCGACCATCTGGTCAGCCTCATATTCCGGTTGTGGAATTGATTGAGGAATTTAAGCGGGTGGTGGTCGGTATACACTACCACGACTGGCCCATATGCAGGAACATAGACCTCAAAGTGTCTGAGCGCTAACACAATTGCCAGCAGTTCCTTTTCAACAACCGAATAGTTTTTCTGTGCTGAATTAAATTTCTTTGAAAAGAAACTGACTGGATGCTCAAGACCTTCCTCGTCTGTCTGCAAATGTACGGCACCAGCCCCTACTCCGCTGGCATCAGTCGCCAACTGAAATGGTCGTTCAAATTCCGGGGCCCTGAGGATAGGGTGAGTGCATAAAAGGTGTTTAACTACTCGAAACGCCTGCTCACACTCAGGTGCCCAGCGGAACTATTTATCTTTGGCTAGTAGATCTGTCAAAGGAGCTAACACAGTAGAATAGCCTCTTATAAAGCGGCGGTAATACCCAATCATACCCAAAAATCTCATGAACTTCCGCTTGGTGGTCGGCCTGGGGAACAAGTCGATAGCCTGTATCTTCTGTTGGGGCGGGCTCACCTGCCCTAACCCAACCATAAACCCCAGATACTGCACCGTGGCTTGCACAAAGTCACACTTGCCCAGATTAATCACCAAGCCTGCTTTACTAAGTTGACTAAATAAGGCTTCTATGTGCTCACAGTGACTTTGGAAATCGTTGTCATAAATGATCACGTCATCAAGGTAGACAGTACAGTTTGGGATGTCTGCTACGATGTCGTTCATTAAGCTCTGGAAAGTGGCCGGTGCATTTTTCAGACCATATGGCATCACGTTGCAACGGTAAGTACTGCCATCCACCACAAACCCGCACACCTCTTTAGCCCGCTCAGACAGTGGTACTTGCCAGTAGCCTTTGACGAGGTCTACCTTGGTCAAGTACCTTGCTTTCCCGATCTTATCCACACTGTCATCCACCCGGGGAAGAGGATATGCATTGGTGGGGGTCAACCCGTTCAACCGCCTAAAGTCAATGCAGAACCGAACTTTTCCATCAGGTTTGGGCTGCAGAGTGACAGGAGAAGTCCACCGTACTGCCCCCTTCTCGATCAAGCCTCTCGCCAGCATATACTCCAGCCCATCCCTGAGCGCTGGGAGTTTCATGGGTGGCACCCGATAAGGTATCGACTTGAAGGGGGGGTGCTCTCCTACATCGACATCATGCACCGCTGGAGTAGTGAGGCCTGGGTGCTCGGCAAATACAGTGGGGTATGAATCGAACAGGCGCTGCACTGCCACCTGCTGTTCCTCCGGCAGGTGCGCCAGAGCATCATGCGCACATTGGCTCGAATTCCCCGCCCACTGATCAGCCGAGACATGACAATCCCAGTTATCATCCACCTGATCATTGCTGCCCCCCTCTCCTTCTCCACCATGACCGCAGCAGGTCAACACAGGGACAGCTAGTGACTCAGGTGGGCGCCTCACATACTCCTTCAACAAATTAATGTGGCATAGTTGGTTACGCTTCTTCCGGTCTGGAGTGGCAACGAGGTAATCTAGATCGGAGACCTTTGACACCACCCGATGAGGCCCAGCGTACTTGGCAGCCAGAGGATGAACTGACAAAGGCAACAGGACCAACACCTCTTGACCTACCTGAAACTCCCGGAGTTTCGCCTTAGTATCGTACCTGTCCTTCATACGGGCCTGCGAACTCACCAAATTACGCCCGGCCAGCTCCAGACTTCTAAGCATTCTCTCTCTGCTCTCGAAGACGTATCTCAACATAGAACATGGCTTAGCGGTACCCTCCCAAATCTCCTTCACCATGTGGAGTGGGCCCCTCACCTGATGCCCGAAAACAAGCTCATTCGGACTGAAACCGAGACTCTCTCCAGGTACTTCTCTTGCTGCGAACAAAACATACGGCAGACCAAGGTCCCAATCCTTTCCGTTCTCTGCGCAGTAACATCGAAGCATGCTTTTCAGCGTGGCGTGCCACCCCTCTAGTTGCAACCGACGTATATCTGAGGGTACCAAGCGATCTAACTGCTCCCGGAGCAATGCATGACCTTCCCCGATACTGGGCTGCTCCCTCTGTCTCTCTCGATGTACATAACGTTGCTGTCGTGGAGACTCGTCATGCCCAGCCTCGTCACTCTCGATGACAGGCCCAGGGGCTACTCCAGAATTAAGTAATGGTGCTAATACTGAATCACCCAGGAGAGCCGCCGAGTCAAAACTCTTAAAACCAACTCCAGCTTTAGCCTCGTCCTGTTGATCGTTCCTCCGCTGGTCTGAAGACAGAGGAATAGGCTGTGACACTTTAGCTGCCCGAGCTCGGGTGACAACACACGCCATGGGTTGTGTCTGGCACTGCTCGACCCACTCTTGCTCTTCCCTACTCGCGTCGGCCGGCCTCTCGGCAACGACTAAGGGTAGAACCTCAGAAGCGGGCATTGCAAAGTCGTTGCCGAGAAGAAGGTCGACGCCCTCCACTGGCAGTTCCTCCACAATCCCGACATCCAATTCACGTGCCACACCATCCACCTCCAACTCCAACCGCACCAGCGGATATGACCGAGTTGCATTAATACCCTGCACCACTACCACCCGAGCCGCGTTTATAGGGTAGCCAGTCAAGTTTTTCATCAGAGTCTGGGAAGCACCTGTATCACGCAAGACCTCTACTCTATGCTTGCGCCCCGCCCACATCACGCAACCCCGCCCTCTATGGTCGCAAAAAACATCCTGAGCAGGGTTCGAGCCTCCCAGGTGCTTCTGCATTGGCTGTGCCTCAGCCTCTGACGAACTGCCCCGGGCAAACTCAGATGACTTCGGAGACACACCAATGTTGCAGGCCAAAGACACAGCTGCTGTAGGTGGTTTGCTAGGACAGACACTTGCAAAGTGCCCCTTTTTATGACAATGATAACACTCCAACTCCCCTTTGGGCTTCCCTTGGTACTGGGAAGGGCCCGGCCCCTTCTTAAACGGGACGGTGCTAGTCTTGTGGTCAGTCTTGGTATCATGGCTCTTGTACTTGTTTGCATAAGGTATACCACTAATTCGGGGGGGTGGGGCATCACACCCCTTGTTACCTGCCTCACTACGCTGGGCAGACCCGCACCCACGAATTATTGATAGCCGGAGGTCAGCCATCTCAGCTGCCTCCTGTAGAGTTTTTGGTTGCTTTTCTTTCAGGTTTAACGTCAGGTCGCCCCCCGTGCATTTGAAAAACTGCTCTAAAAGCACCAACTGTTTAATGTCGTCAAACGTAGTAGCTTTCTCCGACCTCAGCCAATTCCCAAAAGCATCGGACAGCTCCCGGGCATGTTCCAAAAAGGTGCTCTCCCGACCCTTGGTAACACCCCGGAACTTCAACCTGTACGTCTCTGGTTGTAGTTCGTATGCTCTCAGGACAGCCTCCTTGAGTTCCTCATAGATAATACACGACTCTATAGGCAATGCATCATAAGCCTTGAGTCCCTTGCCCACAAGTCTAGAGGAAACAAGGGCTGCCCACTTCTCCCCAGGCCACTGGTGGATCTGCCACTTCTTCTCGAATCTCATGAAAAATTTGGTGACACCCGACTCATCAAATACAGGGACTAGCTTCAACAGGTGCGACAAAGACTGATCATGCCCACAATTCCCACCACCGAGACGTTGCCCTGTCGTTTCCACCCGAGTCTTCTCAAGATCAATATCTGCCCGGTACCTGGTAGACTCAGCCTCCGACTCGGATTTTATTCTCGCGAGTTCGAGATCAGTCTGTTGTTTAGCCTTAGCGAGTTCGAGATCCGTCTGTTGTTTAGCCTTAGCGAGTTCGAGATCAGCCTGTCGCTTAGCCATCTCAAACTGCCGCTGCTGGTTAGCCATCTCAAGCTGGAAGAGCATTTCTGTAGTGAAACCTTGAGGAGGAGGTGCAACTATTGGAGGCCCACCCAGCTATCCTAAACCACGCTGCCAGCGGCTATCGGCCTGCGGGAACGTACTAAACTCCGGCATCCTAGAGGTCCCGATGGGAGTAGAGTGGAGGGGGGGCTCGAGCAGAAGTCCCCGAGCACCCTCTCCACCCTGGACCTCACTAGCCGCCCCAGTACGCAAGCCCTCAAATCGTTCTTCTTGATGCCATGAGCCACCTTAAGCCCCATGAGGGGAGCCAAACACTGTAGACCATACTTGCTAATTCCCTCTAGTCGATCAGCTGTTATAGGCACCTCCAAAAACTTCTTTGCGGCCTCCTCACTAGTTACTAACCCCCCTGGCATCTGCCCATCAGAGCCTGCATCATTCCCTGAACTTTCAGTATGATCTGATTCGTCTCCCATTGTGTCCACCAAAAATTCTCATGTTTATAAAAAAAAAAAAAGAAGTACCCAAGCTCCTATGTAGCACTATTCACTTGCCAAAAATGTCTGAAGACTCTCAAGTGCTATACTACTTTGCCAAAAAAAATCTAATGTGCCCACTATATTCCTCAATAAAACAAATGACCACAACAATCCTGCAATTATCTCTTAGTTCACAAGATCCTGAGCTAGGTCGCCATTTGTTACGATCCAGGTTCTCAAAGACACAGGGCTCTTCAACATTGGACTAGATAATGGCAAAAAGCAACAACGGTAACACTAGATCCAACCCCTGCCTTAAACACTGGAAAACAAAACACCATTACCGCCCTGAGTCGTGCCTGGACAACGAGGTATCCTATGACTCGGTAACTGGTGCACACACACTAGGCTGACACTCAATGATACAGCCTATTCTCAAACAGTAAAAGATTACTCGATTATGTTACACAAAGAAAAGATAGTTAACGTGATTAATTAACGTTACGGTAGATACTCAAATAACTGGCACTCCTGTATTAAAGAAAGTGCAATGCTAGTCCTGCAACATCAACTGGAAACTTCTGAAATAAGTCTGATGCTGGGAAGATATTCGTAAAGAATCTTGAACAATTATAATGCAGAATACGGGTCACAATAAATGCTAGGACATATAGTAATAATAGGCAGGCGAATAATAAAGACTGCGCAAAGGTAGTAATGCTCGACAACTAAAGAAATGCTTTGTGACACAACGCAACAGCCTACTCGGGTTGTGCAACTCAACAACAACCTCGGCTCAAAAGTGCAGTGAATAATAATGCTGCATACATATAATAATGGGGCTTATCTCTAACCAGTGTCTGCTCAGTTAATAAAGTCTAGCTGGGGTATCAAGGCAGGGCAACAATGGGCGAGCATGCGGCTCGTAGCCCAACGTTGTCCGAGGGTGGTATAATGAAGATTACGTTATATGACGGGGATGCTCTCTTGATAAATCTAGGTCTCTAGTACCTAGCTCTATCCTGGCGATCCCTCAGAAGTCAACACAAAGAGGCAGCACTATGTTGTGAGGGATAGGCTATGGCCCTCTCACACCACAGCGCTGTGCTTGCAAAGTAAACCAACCCGAAGACAACTTAGGCTCCCACAGTACCTGTCGATGTCGTGCAGAGCTTAGCTAACATTGCACACATCGGAGACAACGACACAGTAACCTTACCCCCAGTCTAGCTTTAGATAACCAAGCAGAATCACTCAACACCTTGCAAGGGAGACATATACCGGTCTACATCCTTCCCGAGAGAGGACACATACGGAAAAGTCCGTCTCTCTAAACCTCAATAAAGCATAATACCTCCTTAACCTAATACATGGAAATATCTGAGAGCTTCGCGTACAATACGACTGGCCGACGGTGAACGTCTATGCTGAAACCAGAAGGGATGTTGAGTTTAATAAAGATTAGAGAATGAGAAAGGAGAAGTCGAGAGAGAGAAATAGTATGCAAAGTAGCGAGTATGGGGGACAGAATTGCAAAGGATGTAGGCGATACGCGTGTCAGGCAAGCTCTGAGCTGGTAAAAAACACGAGGCCGCGACGGGAAGGGACTAGTTGACCACCCGGCCGCCAACGCCGTCAGCGCCCAAGCGAGCCGCGTCATAGCTCACCTCGCTGCCGGGTGTACTCCCTCACACTCTCTCGCTCGCCTCCCACACAAGCAACATTTATATTATAGCGAATATAAAATATAAGGCGCGGTCACAGACCAAAACAAAGACCATTTCTAGACTGTCTGTGGCAACACGACACTAATGAAATAAAGCAGATCATTCTAGGACATCTGTAGCCTATCCCCCCATCCTGGCGAGCGCTAGCGAGCTGAAATGCCCCACGCAACCATTCTGCTAACGCCGGGAGGCGTCACACGGGAAAGAGCCAACTGGTCCTTCCGTAGAGTAGTTCTCTGGTTTGGACCTGATGGCCGAGTGTGGTCTGACAGACAGGGAATAGAGTAAAGGTGAGACAAGTAATTAACGGTCTGATTGGTCGGCGCAAACTTTCCTACCTGGCACCCTCCATGGAATTGTGCTCTGATTGGCTGGCGGCTCCCAGGCATTTCTAGGAAGCCAGTTTTCTTTTGCCACTTCTTTCTCCACATTAACTCCCATATCTGCAATGTTCTCTCTGTAATAACATCCCAGCATGGCAGCTCTTGTTTAAGTTTCCTAACAGGAAAGTTGTCTGTTTTAATAAAATCTTGTATTAACACTGCCCTAGGTACGATTAGTCTGCAGGTGCACACTACCGGATTGGTGGAGAGGATTTGCTGGATAGTGAGAAGACGACCAATCAGAGTGCAGCAGAGGTGCACTCACAGCTACCTGAGTGAGGCTGGTACCTCTACATCCTCACCGGAGATTACGATGTGTAACTTCTAATCCGGCTCTCTAATTGGTCAATTTTGGTGGAACCCATGGTGCTCGTATTTCTTACTTGTTCACTCCATTAGTATGATCAACCACACCGCGGTCGTTTGTTATAATTGGTTCACCTGCCACATCCTTATTGATATTTCTCATCTGTCTAGCTAACTCACAAATGGCATTTATATTTTCGTATTCACTCAATTTGAGAGGTTTTGTATAGCTATCCTGGCTCCATAAACCTCCCTTCTAGCTCTGTGCCAACCCTCTAAGGACTCGTCCCTATACCTTTCCTTCTTCCATGCCTTCTTTTCTTTTTGATGGCACCTTTGACTTCGTCATCAATTTCTGAGGAGTCCTTTCGCCATACCACACACTGTGTCTGTGGTATGACCATGCTTCAAGAACTCCATAATATTATAGAAATTACCTATGCTATTTCCTGTTTTCCATTACTCATTTAATGTTTCTTCATAGAATCTATCTATATATTCGGATTTATCCAGCAACCACACTCTTCTCCCGGAATAACTATTACGTTCTTTACCATAATCCAGTAATTCTTCCTAACTAAAATGTAGTCTATATGGTTGTTGTTTCCTCAAGATTCTTAGATGTTCAGGTGGCTCTTCCTCTTCCTAAACATAATATAAACAATCATGTATAGGGCCTCGCCAAACTGTAGGATTCTTTCACCTTCGGCGATTCTATTGTCGTATTCATGCCCACCATGCACTCCTTCATATCCATTGGGATAAAAGACAAGCTCAATACATTTCAATGATAAACATTTTAAGATAACGTGACATAAAAGCTTGTGTGTGTGTGTGTGTGTGTGTGGCGTAATTTGCGGTCCTGTAGATAGTCTCCTGAGAGTGTTTACATCCCTATAACAATTGTGCATTGACATAGCAATTCATACTCAATGCTGATGTACTCCAAATACTCTCAAAGTGTGTTCGCAAAGAAAACAAAACTAATTTTTTTTTTTTTTTTTACAAAATGCATAGTTATTTTATTTTGCATAAACATGGTGCCTCTCGTGCGTGTATCTACATAACAAAAACATGTGTACGTCCTAAAAGTAGTCCATACTCACCATAACACTACTTGAAATGCCTGCATTCATCGAAACTAGATGCTGGGAGCACTTGGAAGTCGGCCGGGGAAAAAAAACAGAAAAAAGGGGGGGGGGTATGATTCACGATAAAGTCTACGGTATTTACACTGACACATTCAACTCGCTAAATACGACATTGCCTATATATTTTTCGGGCAAAACATGGACTAGGTGGGTGTTTTTTTTACCAATAGCCTTCCTTTTACATCCAACGTGATAGATTTATCCAATAAAGAAAACTGGTGAATCGGCTGGCACTGAGGGTGACACTAGGTCAATAAAATGCTGGCATTCTGCGGATTAAAGCGAACATTAAAGGGCACTTCGTAAACAGCTTCATAATGCAAGAAGATGGAGCATCTGTTGTGTAAATGTTAGATGTGAGAATCAAACATTCACTGAGCGATTGGAGATATCAGTAGGGGTATGTGCGTAATTGCAGGAATCATTATCATTAATAATATAACGACATACATAGCCTACTTAGTTATTGTTTTGAGCTATATAGGTTGTCCAGAGCTCAGTACACAACTCTGTAATGTAAGTGAGGCGTAAATGATATAAGAGTGAATAGAAGCATGTTATTATCAAGGGTACTATGAGGTGCATATGCGTGAAGTATATGCTCAGGTGGTATTGATGTGACAAAATTACTGCGTATGTATAATAGTATTTAGGCAATAGATGCAAAGGTATATTTCCATCGTCAGTAATGGAAGCATAACAAGTGTTATATATACATATATTTTCTTGCGTGCATGAGCTTGACTATTTTGTGGAAGATATTTTGTTTTGGTGGGTTTCATTCTTATTATTGTCCGTACAGCAAAGCTTTGCATAAATTAATGCTTACTTTTTTAACTTGACAATAGGTTAATAATATTTGACTGTGAACTCTACTTATTGCTTTGACTAACCTAGCGTTAGGCAGGCTTTAACGGGAGTACCATCCGAAATAGAATAAGGTTGAATATCCTTACGAATTCATTTCACCAGGCGGGAAATCCATAATTGAAATGAATTCTACAGCCCCAGACCAGACCAGATGGCTGGAGTAAAATAGGAAATAAGAGTAATTGGACAGATGAAGAACAAGCTGAGAAGTGAGAAGTATAGTAGAAGACTGAAAGTAAGCGACAAAGGCTATATAACACTGGATACTGCCGTAGCACAGGTTGGATTCGAACCCTAAGCGGTCAGTTATCACTGACGCAGCGTCGGCGCCCTAACCCACTAGGCTACGACAACACACCTCCGAAGTAGAGTAGGCCTACTGCGCTAGAAGTAGAGTGCTGCGCTAACTACAGAAAATTATTTATACGTGCTTAGCCTATTTCATTTAAGGGGAGGAGTTGTCTAATGGTAAGACCGCGTGAGGCTAGAAATACTATTGTTTTAATTATATGAAGAAAGTGTATATTTGTTCGGGAAAAGATTGTGAATACAATATTTTCTTTACGATTGGCTGTCTTATAATCCACATCAAATTTAGTAATATGAAAAAAATATGCTACCATAGTAATAATAATAACAGTAATAAACATTAAAATAATACAGTAACTATGCCTCATCACAGCCATTACCATCAACACTTTTTTTAATATCATCACTATCACCCTCCTCATCATCATCACAATAATGGCCATCACCATGTTCCTCATTATTCTGGAGGTCAGTAAGGCAGGAGTGTAGGTAGCCCGGGGGAGCCTTCATCCTGGCTACCCCAGCACCTCATCATGGTATATATGATGGTATATTAATACCGTGTGTAAGTTAGTCGCTCAATTATTACACAGAGTCGCTTGTCCCCTTAATTAAGAAGCCGTCAAGGGACAAAGCTAATTATCGCGTCAGTTTATTAATACTAACCCCGATATATTATTGAATTACTCTAGCCTTAACTACAGTAAGGTATTATAGCTGGATTGAATAACAGGCAGGATAGTACGTAATTGATTTATGTAATTGAATCATGGTACGATTTGTGATACATAATATCAATTAATCACTGTAATAATAATTTGTATTTAATATCCATCATTAACAACTAATACTGTTTAATTGAGAATATGTAATGCGTAATAATATTAATTTAGTTCAGGGTTATGAATTACATATATATTTATCATTGCTTGATGGAAGGTATAACATTTCTCCTCATAATTAGTATCGAGTAAACATATTTGATTATATTAGTAATTGCATGAAATTATTCATGTAATCCAGTTTTATTACATAATCTTATACTGTATATTGTATTTTGTAAAGGACAAAATATGGTTCTAGTACGTCCGTAAAAAATATATATACAGTATACAATAATAATAATAAAGTAGGTGTGCAGTTTTCGCATTACCAAAAAAATAAATAAAAAAATAAAAAAATGCATACGCAACTCTGCGACCTAGAATTCTGCAAGTAGTAATGAATCTCTTAGGTAAAATCGGTTTATATACACCATATATATATATATATATATATATATATATATATATATATATATATATATATATATATACACGCAAAGCGAACTTGAAACAATTACCCATAGCGATTTCCCATGTATTTCATTATAAGAAATATTAACAAATAACCACTACTACTATCACCATGGCGATGGGCTGCTCTATCAGAGTGAGACCTGAGCGATCTCTGCCATACCCATAGCTTACTCTGACTGTTCCTTTTACTTATATATTTTCTAGATCTCAAGTGACGGCGTCTCTTCCGTGGATTGACCTCCCAATCTACCAAGATTGGAAGCTAAAGCGTCACATTATTCCTTTGCCCCTCAACTTTCTCTTCATAATTGATGAGGGGCACAGGGCCCTGGGTGGGGCTTTGGTTTCCCGGGCGTTTACGCACCCTCTCAGCTCCCCGCCATGGAGTGGTTTCGGTCACCCAGGCTTTATTGTGGTCGGCAGGGAGGGTTCTGTGGGGGCGCTCGTTTATGGCCTTGGCCTTACTCAGGGCCTTGGGGCTGTTCGGCCAGGCAGCTTGGGGAACAACAACAACAACAACAACTACTATCACCATCATCACTACTACTATATTATGAAATACATGGGAAATCCCTATGGGTAATTGTTTATGGATCGCACTGTATATATACAGTATATATATATATATATATATATATATATATATATATATATATATATATACTGTATATATCGCAAATACACTTTGAGTATTTTTTATGATGAAGGTTAACTTATGACCTTGGCCTGTGACCTTGACCTTTGTATAGGATTATATTTGTGTTTACTTTGATGTAACCCTAGAAAATCAAATAAGTGTGTCACATTTCATTAAAGATCACCAGTTAGTTTCAGAGGTAATACATGAATAGTTGACCTTGACCTTTGACCTTCATCTTGACCTTCATGATGTCTGAAAATTTAACATTTTAATTTTCCCTTAAAGCACAACTGTCTCAACGAATGTTGTGAAGTTTACGTGAATAGTAAAGAAATTAGCATATTGAGCTTATATTTGAGGTTGACCTTTGACCTTGACCTATCAAATGGAATTATGTTTATTCTTGTATGACCTTGGTCTAGGCACTCCGAATATGCATGGTATGCCTAATGAGATTCTTACATTATATAGGAAATACTAGTAAAAGTCATATTTCGACCTTTAACCTTGACCTATGACCTTGACCTTCGACCTTAAAATTTCTTTTCAAGGATTTAGTTATAGGAGGAACAGTTAGGATTTAGTTAGCTTAACAACAATGTTCGTATTAGCCTAACTAGCATTTTGAATATGGTGTAATTCGTATAAAAACTAATTTATTACAAATAGTGATCATATACTGTGACCTTGAACTTTGACTAAATACATATATTTGGATGGTCGTCGCATTGACCAACTGAATTTGCATGTACAATTTGATGACAATACATTAAACAGTCAAGGAGGAGTTTAGGGAAAATGGCAAATACTCTTGTTTTGACCTTGACCTCTGACCTTAACTATTACAATATGTATGTGAAATTTGATATAGATGATATTTAAGTTATAAGCCATAACACAGCCAGTTTTCTAAAATTTTAGTAATTGTTTTTCATAAATAATAAAAGTTGACCTTTGACCTTGACCTGTGACCTTGACCTTTGACCTTTATGTAAGAGTACATTTTTGTTTGCATTGACATTGCCCATGAACATCAAATAAGCATGCCTAATTTCATTAAAACCCATCAGTTAGTTTCATATATTTGAATAGAATAGTTGACCTTTGACCTTTATCTTGACCTTTATATGTTTCAGCAATAAGTATTTTCCTTTTCACTTAAAGTGCAACTATCTCACCAAATGTTGTGAAGTTTGCATTAACCGAAGGAGGGTAGTTTAGAAATTAAAGATTTGTACCAGACTCTATCGAAGGCCTTCGATATATCTAGTGCAATAGAAAAGGTCTCACCGAAGTTCCGAAAGGAGGATGACCAAGAGTTAGTAAGATATGAAAGAAGATCACCAGTAGAGTGACCCTTAACGAAGCCACACTGGCGATCTGAGAGTAAATTATGAGAAGAGTAATGCTTAAGAAATTTGGAAGCAAGAATAGTTTCTATAACTTTAGAGATACAAGAGATGAGAGCAATTGGACGATAGTTGGAGGGTTGAGAGCGGTCACCCTTCTTTGGGACAGGTTGAATGAAAGCAAAATTACAGCATGAAGGGAAGACGTTAGAGGAGAGACAAAGATGAAAGAGTTTGCCTAGGCAGGGAGTCGGCACGGAAGCACAGTTTTTTAGTACAACAGGAGGAACACGGTCCGGACCGTACGCCTTCTTAGTATTAAGCCCAGAGACGGTAGAAAGTACATCTTTAGAAGAGATTAAGATATTAGGCATAAGTAGGAGAGAGGTGGGTGGAGAGGGAGGAATAGCACCGGAATCATCCAAAGTGAAGTTTCTAGCAAAAGTTTGAGCGAATAGTTCAGCTTTGTCAGAGGAAGAAGTGATGGTTGTGCCATTAGACTGGAAAAGGGGAGGGAAAGACGAGGTTAAACTTGGCTCTTCATGCTAGAGATAATTGCAACAGACAGTTGACAGAACACTAAGTAATGGTATCACAGATCGGGGACATCAAAGCTTCAAGTTACCACCTATAAACCTGCCGAAATTTTGATGGAGAGGGCAGTTAGAACACATTCTGGGATATATATTTAAGTTTGTTGCATGATAGAGTAGATATGACTGCAGCGAGCAAGCTCTCACACTTATTGGGCCAGCTTAAGGGTACAGCATTGAATTTGATCAAAGAACTTCCAATACAGAGAGTAACTATGCAGTTGCATTGCAAATACAGAAGAAAAATGTTGAAGATACTGAATTATATTTGCAACGGTTGGTCTACAAGTTGCTGGGACCTAAGCACACACACCAGCACGTTCAACCTTGGTCTATGGGCTGGTCTATCAGAGTGAGAGCCGAGCGATCTTTGCCATACCCATTGCTTACTCTGACTGTTCCTTTTTCTTATATATCTTCTAGATCTCAAGTGACGGCATCTTTTCCGTTGATTGACCTCCCTACTGCCAACCTTGAAGTCAGATTGGCAGCCAAAGCATCACATTTTTCCCTTGCCCCTCAACTTTCCCTTCATAATTGATGAGGGGCACAGGGCCTTGGGTGGGGCTTTGGTTTTCCGGGCGTTTCCGCACCATCCTCAGCTCCCTGCCTTGGAGTGGCTTCGGTCACCTGGGATTTGTTAGTGGTAAGCAGGGAGCGTTTTGTGGGGGGCGCTCATTTATGGTCTTGGCCTTGGTCGGGACCTTGGGGCTGTTCGGCCAGACAGCCTGGGGAACAACATCAACAAAAACCTTTCCATGTAAACGATGTGCATACATTCATTGAAGAAAGACAGAATGGAAGGACTGTAAGGGAAAGATTCCTAAAGCAACTACAACAGTAAGAACATTATAAAACCATTAAAAAAAAAAAAAATGGCACATATGTTACTTCCGCCACACAAAATATTCCAACTAGTACTGTACCCAAGGTTCTACTAGGGAGACTAGAAACACAAATTCCCTGTAACCAAAGAATGAAGTGTCAGATGATGTTAATCCTGTTCCAATAGTAAAACATGAAACACAGAAAGTGTGTGTTATGTTGTAGATACTATGTACTATAAAGTATAGGCTTACCCAGATCTTAAGACCAGAATAACAAGACTCATTGAGTTAGGGAAGTGTTTAGTTTGGTTGAGCTCAAGTCTTCATACTGATGAATGTGCCACAAAATTAATCCAATGTTTTCGATGTAAGAATGGTACACATCATGTTGCAACGTTTCCGAAGACCATTGAAACACAGCCTATGTCCACAAATGTGAAAATTTCCTTGACCACAGTAATCCTAATAAATACCCAAGTAGTTACTCCTATAGCTGAAGTCAGGAGGAAAAGGTTTATGCCTGTTAAAGCTCCTTTTGAGTTTTGGTTCTGGACAGACATTCATAGCAGGAGTTGTTGTCTGAGTGATGAACCTGCTGATTGTGGACAGAGTAAACATTACCATATCAGGGTTCCCTCTCTTTGTGTCTCACCTATACAGAGTAATCCAGCTAGCTCTCACAAATACCTCCTCATATTCATTTCACTACACTAAACAAGCACACCACACTTGTTTCCAATACACCAATAAAACAACATCTGTCACTGTTTCTACTTTTGGGGAGACATTTTACAGGCAGCTTTGCCTTTTGTCTCCTTCACAAACATAGACAAAAAAAAAAGAAACTCAAACCTTTGATGTTGTTTAGACCCCAGATTGGATTTGGCCAGGGGTGTCAAACTCTTTTGAAGTCCATTTTTTGTTTTCGTTAAGGTCTTGAGGACCAACAAAGGTAAAAAACATAGTTACAGGACTGAAGTTTACAGTTTTATGCAATATCTTAACTGGCTTACCAGGAATTCGCAATTTGGGTTCATCTGATCTTAACCTGCAGAGTGCCGACATGTTATTGACTTTTTGTCAACCCCAGTGCTGGCCAATGTTCGATGTGCATACGTGCAAGAGAAGAACCATGGTTACACAAATTA
This sequence comes from Paralithodes platypus, assembly GCA_032716605.1. Classification (NCBI taxonomy): domain Eukaryota; kingdom Metazoa; phylum Arthropoda; class Malacostraca; order Decapoda; family Lithodidae; genus Paralithodes; species Paralithodes platypus. The sequence goes on from CM064540.1 coordinate 14,512,450, forward strand.
TGACAAAGTTACATTTTGTGCCAGTACTTTGGTGTTATTTAGTCTTATTTTTTTCTTTGAAACGACACTTTGAGAGTATTTGAAGTATATGAACATTGAGTATGGACTACTTTTTCAACGCACAATTGTTTTGGGAATAAACACACACTCTGGAGACGATGTACGGCCCGCATAGTATATTAAACATACAATTTTATCCCTTCCCTTTGTAACGCTTTCGGTCAGTTATATCTGGTTTCTGCTCTAGCCCCTTCTTGATGTGCATTACATTAAGATATCATTTCCTGAAGATGAAAAGGCCGAAACGTGTCAATTATTTCAGATGGCTGATCTTCACGGTGCTGCAGTCAGTGAAGAATAGGTGATTGAAATCCACACAATAAAGTCAATTCACACACTCTTTTTTACCATATAAGAGGAGACTACCATGAATATGAAGTACTACAATATAAGCAGTATTAAGATTACAATGAAAAACTACTACTAACAAGATGTCTCTAAAACTAATCAAGCTTCCCACTAACTCACACTCTCCTAAGTCACACTCTTAAGTCAGGTATCTATGAGTTTCGACCCATTTAGCATATTTAGTCTCATAATCAATAAGTGGTAAGATTTTAGTTAAGTAAGTCTGGAGAGAAGAGTTGAGCTGGGATACTCCACTACCATAAAGTACACTGAATAGTGGAGTAATTTGCAGGTGGAATATGAAAAGGTGTCATCAGTTGCATTTCCTAGATGTGATCCCACTTCTGATAATGAATGTACGTGTTCAATTGCATGTATTTTGTGAAGCATCATCCAAAGAATATAGTGCCGTAGTTATTGTGCCACTGAAGTTCGATCTACACTAAGTATGCTTAAAACACGAGTACCGCCACGTAACCCCTTATGTACTGGTGATGTCTGTTTAGTTACATTTTATCTATATTTAGATGATTTCTTGCAGCTTATGAATGATCTGTGGTAAAAATGGTTAAATGAGATAGTTTGAAGCCTGCTAATTGCTAGAGGTCCTCTTTAACTTCATTAAAATAATCTAATAGTTGCCAGAATATAATCCAAAATACGTCGCCGATACAGAAGGGGTTAAACAACGTACCCTTCTACAGATGGAACGGAGTTCTATTGAATTGGGAACTCGGCCAGTGACATATTTAAATAGGATGTTTCACTTTAGGTGTGACATACCTAGTGAGCTACGTTTGCACTGGATCACTAAGTAAGACTGTCACATAGCATATGCGCACTACAGAGTGCATATCATTTTGGAACTACAGTAAATTTATGTATATCTACATGTGAAGTCCAAGTATAACCATGCTGACTTGTTAAGTAGAAGTGTGAATGTCAAAGAGTTATGTTGTTAAACCTGCATCTCTATGGATTTAATCCTAAACAATGACGCGTATTTCCATTCACGACGTCACTAGATCACGTGATCAAAAACACTCCATTAAAATTATAATACTAGTAACTAGCCTAAGTTGTGACAAAACGTAAACTAATTTATCATAATATATGAATTCCATGAGATCACCTTGAAATGTGTGTGTGGTGCCAGCGATAATCGAGAAAGAGGTACAGTTAACATTAATATCAAATAAAAAGTACTTATGGTCGGTCATGCTGGAGGGATTTCGGGGTGTCCATTAAGGAAAAATAGGTGACAGAGGCTTCACTCAAGTCAACTAATAGCCATGTTTTGTTCTACTTGGGGATAGTTTAAAGAAACCTATCAAGTATCAGCAATATTATTATTATTATTCATTTTTTTTCTTTTTCAAAATTAATACTTGTAAGCACATGCAAACAGACATACACACATATACTGCAGATATGTTGTCAATTGCAATTATCATGCTCTACACACACCTTCCGACGAGAAGCAGGGTATTTAACAAAGAGACTTCTCTAATTCTAATGAATTCTAGTAGATAAATAACAGGTTATCTTTAAAGTTGTATGTATAATATTGTAAGTATTGCCCTGAGCGTTGTGTACGAGTGTTATTCCTGCGGGTGTCTGGTGAGGCGGAACAAGTAGTGGGGTCAGAGGTCACATGTTGGACCACTGTCACAAACACAACACTCCCTTACCCTCACCTCCCACAACCTATCTATCTATATGCTCAGGCCCAATCCCCATTTTGGGGGTAAATGGGGGTAAATGGATAACAGACTGAGAAGAAAAAAAAAAAAAAAATATATATATATATACAGTATATATATATAATATATTTTATATATATATATATATATATATATATATATTAATATATATATATATATATATATATACCGGGTATATATATATAATATGAGAAGGGATAGCCTACTTGGAAGTTAATTCCATACATAATCTTAGACCTATGATTCAGAGTACCCTATATCTACTATAATTATAAAGGGCACATACTGCCTGTTTGTTAAAACTACTCCCTCAGTTTTCAAGATGGAGAGCCCATACTAGGCATGCATACTAGGTGGGTGGCAGAAGTGGTTTTAAGCCAGTGTGTTAGGGACGGGGGGGGGCTGTGCTCCCAACTCCCACAGTTTTCAAGATGGAGAGCCCATACTTGGCATGCATACTAAAGTAGTGCCAGAAGAGGTTTCCACTTCCTCAATTTTCAAGATGGAGAGCCCATACTTGGCATACATACTAAGGGGGTGTTCCAGAATAGGTCTTTACCTCTCCGCTGCGTAGGTGGGGTATTGGCCACCCCTCCCTGTGCGGAGGTATTTAGACTGTTTCCTAAACTCAAATCGTCATTGTACCATAAATATCATTAATACTATTATCCATATGCGCCTATTTTACGTTGATTATAAAGGTATTAACCTGTTACAGCAATAAAACAAGTGGAAACAGCGTTTGGATGGTCAAAATCGGCGATAGAGGCCGGGAGTTACATAACTTGTGGCTGAGGCAGCCTGCCAGCCAGCCAGCCATGACGACGGCTGGAGAGACACTGTTGCGTGGTAGTCTCTCTCTCGCTCTTTCCCACGCTTGGTAACACAGATGACCACGCCCGGCTAGCAACTCCCTAATATTAGCACGAATATATACCTAAGAATAAGGGAATAACAGGGATGATAGGTGATAATTAAAGGGGGGGGGGGGGGGGAGGGTGGAAGGAGGGGATGTGGAGGAGTGATATTTGGCATGGCAAAGGGGCAATAAAAAAAATAAAAAAAAATTGATACTGGGCTGGTTTAAATGTTTTTTTTTAGGCCTTGGATTATATGAGGAGTTCTGCAGCGCAGCGGTAAAACTCTTATAAGGAGATCCGCACTTGCTGGGTTAAGTGTGGTGGGGGGGGGGGGGGGTAAAGAATGCCCCCCCCCCCCCCCCCCCAAGATAGATAGCCTATACTTCGCTTTTACCCGGGGTAGCGCCGGGTGCCTCAGCTACTATTTTATATATATATATATATATATATATATATATATATATATATAAAACAGAGATAAATCTAGTACAGTAAGTACATCTAATAACAACAATGTGCTGTAAAAAGCGATATATACTCAGGATTTAAATGAGTTTATCATTACCCAAACAAAAAAATTATATCCTATAATCAAATGGATTCGGGTCCTACTAAACATCCAAATAAGTCTGAATCACGTACGTAAAACTGTACAACTCGCTGAAGAATTAAAACTGATTAAGATAGTGAATTAATGAGGGTTGAATCAGCGCATTTAGCTTTAAGTTCCCGGGTCGGAGTGCAGAAATTACAGCCAGGTGGGAGCTCATTATTCTCCGGTTATTTCAGAAATAATGAACGTATCTCCCGGAAATACTGGCGTCTGCTCATTACTGAATGAACGCCGAGGAAATTGAACTTATCATTAAGAGAAAGGATTGTTCAATTCTTAAATTCCATGTTTAGCATATTATCCTTTATAGGGTATTCTACGGGAAACAATTTCTGCGACTGTTCTAAGCTTGACATGTTTGGTCAGCATGATACAACAGTCAAGAGTAACTAACATAATGCATATGGTGAAATTTGATTACAATCATAAAAATACGAAATTTTGATATTGTTCTTTGACCATATGCATTGTCCATGACTATTTTGGTTTACCTTTGCCTTTATTGACCGGATGTACAGTTGGCACCATAAGTTCTTTTCCTCGTCGTGATCTTAAGTATGAAAGTAAAATAGTATGAAGAAATTGCAAGTGTGGTTTCTTTTAATTATCAGTCGACTAATCAAATGCGTTAACCACTGCATACTCGTACTTCAATCTTGCGCATTATATTTATATGCTTAGGATCACGGAGAGGAACAGAATTGATGTGTACAACTGTACATGTAACATTTGGTGAACATTAATTGATCAGTACACACAATATAATTATTTAATATATTTTCACCTCTGATCTTGACCTTACCCTTAATAAATGTTATCGAAAATTTGCTCAGTGTAACACCAGTGTAAATAACAACTAGTATAGTGAATATGGGAAAGTTTGAGTAAATACTTAAACATAATTATGAAATATTGATATTTTTTTTTACCCTGACCTTTGACCTTTGAAATATTTCGCTAATATGTGGTCGGTATAATGCAAATGTCAACAACAGTTATTATACTGAATATGGTAAAATTTATAATCTTAAACAAAAATATGAAATATTGACCATAGGATTATTAAAGATTATCTCATAAAGGATCACTACTACTCTATTATAAGTTTAAAGATATATCACATTTAAAATTACTCATAACACATGGTTGTTAGCAGATAACTCTATACCCCTGTTATCGTTGAAGATGCAGAGGTGAGTTTGCGGTCAACAGAGTGTACATATTCTGGTATATAAGATATAATAGGCAATACGCTTGCATGCTTAACCCTTAAAAAGCGGCTCACCACATAAGTCGAGTTAAATAAAGCTGGACTATGTGGCGGCGCTCGACATAACTCGAGTGGCAATTTCAGCACGTAATGTTGCTGAGAGAGAGAGACAAGTGGTGGCAGGAGAGTAGCAAGCGTATGACTGCTCCAGACCACCGCGGCGAACCTACTGACACGAATCTCACCTCCCTCCTACCTCTCTCACTCGCTATATACGGAATTGTATCGGGAAAGTGGCTAATTACCTGCTTTTTGCACTCGCGTTGTACGGTTATTGCAAGAAAACTAGCCATCATAAAAGGATCGTTATGGTGTCATTCGAAAGCTCTGTTTATGCCCTTTCAGGGATAGATACTTGTTTTACGTTCTGGGTCTTATTTAGGCATGAAAATGATCACATAAACAGCCCTATTTTGGCTAAAAACACCCCGCTGGGCGGTACATATAAATAAACCGCATAGGCCGCTCGTAAAGGGTTAAAGCTGTTTACCAAACACCAAAACGCATCATTATCAGGTCACGTTGTATGAAAAGTGGCATGGAAACAGCCTATGGCACGCGGTCTGTACACAGGCAAAGGCAGTATTAACCAGTTACAGACACTCTCTCCTTCAATCAATCTTTCCTTCATTTTATGACTTCTGCCCTAAACTTCGTGTTTCCAGGCAGTTTGACCACAACGTCCCTTGAATTTGGCTCTGTCACTCTTTCGGATTTTGGGGAAACACTCGTTACAAGCAACCTGCCTTTTGTCTCCTTCCTACACATAGAAAAAATAAGCACACGCTCAATATATCCCAATTAAGCTAGATTGATAGGACCCATCACACTTGTTCAGAAACTCTCACACTGATAAGACACAACAGACAGCAGGAGATAGATAGAAGATAGACTCAAACCTCCCAGAGAGTCCTACTGTTCTTAATATATTTTTAGAACACAGACACCTACGTTATACCTCTGTTCCTGAAGGTCAAGACTTACTTATATTCATCGTTCCTGAATCAAGATATTGTTCCTGAACTGTTATTTAATAAATGGTTGGCTTGGTTCCTGGTATCATATTTTCTCATTACCTTAATTATAATGGTATTGAGTGGTGGCGGCGATTCATATAACGATGCTGTTTTAGCGAGTTGTCTACCGAACAACATTGGTCTACCGCTACGGGTTAGTTAACACTCAAAGAGCGGGTGGTAAGGTATTTTACACCGTGCCGGCCAGCGGGCATAATCCCGAAATATTCGCTCACTTTCACTCGCCCTAGCGCCGTTACAATGGCTCCTATGTGAACGAAACGGTCATCTTTGGAAAGAGCAACTCTTCGTCTCCCCATATAAGTCTATTCTGGATGTTATGAGGGAGTATGGAGGGTGGAAAGAGGTGAGGAAGAGGAGGTAATTTTTGGCCTATTTCCCAGGCGCGTTCAGATGCGTTCGAGGCGCGTTCGGATGCGTTCGCTTTGCCCTGACTTCGGCCTCCCGCGCGTCTACTATTCCTTCGGTAATCGGTCTTATTTTTCTCTTATTTCTCCTTATTTCTGTATTCTCTGTATTCTCTCTCTCTTTCTCTCTCTCTCACTCCTCCTGTCTGTCTGTCTCTCTCTCTCTCTCTCTCGCTCGCTCGCTTTCCCTCTCGCGTGCTCTGTCTCTCTCTCTCTCCCTTTCTCTATTCCTCATCCATATATGTAATTCTCATTATTATTTTCTCTAATCTCTCTCACTCCTGTCTGTCTGTCTGTCTCTCTCTCTCTCTCTGGCTCGCTCGTTTTCCCTCTCGTTCGCTCTGTCTCTCTCTCTCTCCCTTTCTCTCTTCCTCATCCGTATATGTAATTCTCATTATTATATTCTCTAACTAATCCCTCTATTTAATTTATTTGCTTGTAATATTTCTGTATTATTATATCTGTTTCACTCTCTTCAGTTCAGTTTCTGTATTCTCTCTCTTTCTCTCTCTCTTCCTCATCCGTATATGTAATTCTCATTATTATATTCTCTAACTAATCCCTCTATTTAATTTATTTGCTTGTAATATTTCTGTATTATTATATCTTTTTCACTCTCTTCAGTTTAGTTTCTGTATTCTCTCTCTTTCTCTCTCTTCCTCATCCGTATATGTAATTCTCATTATTATTTTCTCTAATCCCTCTTTCTTTCACTCTCTCTCTCTCTCTCTCTCTCTCTCTCTGTTTCGCTTGCTTTGCAGGATTTTTTTTTTTGTATATATAATATTATTTCAACACATTTCCAAATCACCCTATGGGGTAGTGTTGAAGACTCATTTTTTGTTTGTGGTGTTCCCAGGAGGTGTAATCCACATGTGATTGAGGTAGGCAAAAGGCAGTTATGTGATTGAGGTTGGTAAAAGGCAGTTATGTGATTGAGGTAGGGAAAAGGCAGAACTGCCTATAGCGAGTGTATGAATGTGATTGAGGTAGACAAAAGGCAGAACTGCCTATAGCGAGTGTATGAATGTGATTGAGGTAGACAAAAGGCAGAACTGCCTATAGCGAGTGTATGAATGTATGTATGAATGAATGACATGGATGTATGAGGTGGACCAAGAACCAGATGGGTGGATGAGATTCGAAACTTATGGATGTAATGGGTGATGTTGCTGATGATGATGAATGCACTTGTGTTTGGGTAGTGTGCTATTCCACCATATGAATGATTGAATGACATGAATTCATGAGGTACTTTGAAATAGATGAATGAATGATTGAATGAAGTTATGAATGACATGAATTCATGAGGTACTTTGAAATAGATGAATGAATGATTGAATGAAGTTATGAATGATTGGCAAGAAGGGAGGAGGTTAGAAGTGTTCCAGTGTGTGGTACTCGGTGTAGCAAGGAATAGGACAGAGTCCCACATCACACCGACTACACTTGGACGCGACTTCCCTCCTATGTCGAGGCCTCCTTGTCGTGTGACTGCAGACGTGGCACACCTTCTTTCCGGCCACCTGGCCGGAGAGAGAGAGTGTCGTGATAATATAACTATTTTACATATGTATCATATATATGATAAAATAATATATACGGTACATATGTTCCCCACAATCATATAATGCTAAGCACAAATATTCAATCTTTCGTTGTTTGTATTACCGTAAAAAATATACCGAACGCCTGAAATAATACGCAAATAAATACTTGCAATCAAACTCTCAATCAATTTCAAGGTCACATGCAATGTACCGTACACCCTGGTTACCGTAAGAAATGTACCGAACGCCTGAAATAATACGCAAATAAAATGCTTGCAATCAAACTCTCAATCAATTTCAAGGTCACATGCAATTATAAAAAGGTATATTGTAGACCACAATCTTCGCCAAGCTTCGTTGTTTCTTGTATTATCGTGAGAAATGTACCGTACACCCTGGTTAGCGTGAGAAATGTACCGAACGCCTGAAATAATACGCTATAAAAAGCTTGCAATCAAACTTTCAAGCAATTACAAGGTCACATGCAATTATAAAAAGGTATATTGTAGACCAAAATCTTCGCCAAGCTTCGTTGTTGCTTGTATTATCGTGATAAATGTAGCGTACACCCACCGTGGTTATCTTGAGAAATGTATCGAACGCCTGAAAATAATACGCTATAAAATGCTTGCAATCAAACTTTCAAGCAATTATAAAATGTAAATTGTACTTACCAACACCCACACCAGTATGTTCTTCGTCAGGAACGTCTCCATTTTGCTCAACGTCCTGTGCAACATCAACCACAACATTTGCGACACGCAAATTATGCTTTGGGTGAAAGCCTATGATCGGCATATTTTCGTCTTCCGAGTCATCCAGACTATCAAATCTCTCACCCAGACCTTCCATGATGTCATTCAACAGCCTATTAGAAAGTTCTGAAGAGTTCATCATGATATCTAGGTCCTGGGCGGTGAGCGGGGCGTGATGAGTAGCGTGGCGCGACGCACTAGGGGTGGCGGCCACCGAATGGGACACGGGCAAATCTTGACCTTCCATTACGGCTGCTTGAGGGTTACTGAGTCATGGTCACGCAATGGGGATGTGTGGGTGGGACCTTGTAGTACACCGCCTGACCACCAGGTTTCGCTTTCCACCTAAATTAGGGCGGGAATACGCCCATGGACTTAAGTCGGGCCCCGCCACATAGTCCAATTTTTTCGATTCGGACTTAAGTCGGGCCCCGCTAAATAAGGGTTAAGTAACCCATATACTAGGTACTAGGAACACGTACTAGCTGATAGGTAAGGGTTAGTTTTGTATCCCACCTACTGAGTATTTGAAACCCGCACTTGATGATAGGTAAGGGTTAGTTTTGTATCCCACCTACTGAGTATTTGAAACCCGCACTTGATGATAGGTAATTGTTAGTTTTGTATCCCACCTACTAGGTCTAGGTTAGGTTAGCTTGGGTTGTTTGGTTAGGTTAATACTCACTCTAGGTCTCAGAAATTATAATAATTAATTAAATGCTTAGCACACTTTTGGGTGTTTTTTAATGTAAGTGAACCCGGTAGACCCCACGCTAAAGCGGCACCCAAATAACTATCTCTAAAATTTAACTAATAATACAACCCATGATGATGACAAATATCCTAACTGACATGGCGTTACAGCAGTGGTCTTTCATTCATGTATGTTGAATTTAAGAGTTTACACCACACCCTGAAGAAATTCCATGCTACATCTTAACTCTAGCAACAAGGTGCTGAACATCCATGAGTTAACAATTCTCGCCTGCGTTACCCCTCCGTCAAGTTAACCCTCTCGCTCAATGGAAGACGCACTAGCGTCTTCCTATACCACCCTCTAAATTCACCAAGGTGCGATTCACACCTTTAGAAACTAAAATCTTTGGCATAAATCACTTTAGGAAACGGATTGCACCTTACTCTTGTTGTTAGCATCTAAAGAACCAAGAATTTATGTGAAATAACTTGCAACACTGTAAGCTAAATACTGTACAGTGTGAGAGTGAAGGCTTGAAACGAAATACTCTCTCAGTATATTTTGTGTGTCAGACCAGGAACATTGCTTTGTTCGGATCTTCAAATTGTTTTAATTGCTGATTTTACATACAATTTGTGTCTATATGTGATTGAAATCTATGTATACAGTATATCATTGGAAATTACATAGAAATGCTTGGTTATCGTCATCATACACGTCGTTAAGACATTTTTATCCCTGATACTACCTATGGTAAGCTATCATATTTTAAAACCTGTTTTAACGGTCACTGGCATACATGCATGCAAATATATTTGTATAAAATCACGTATTAGCGATAGAGACTTGTCCCTGTTTTAAGCTTCCATATACTGTACATTGCCCTAAGTCTGGAAATATATTTCAAAGCTGCATAGTTTACCAGATGAGGTGAAATGCGCGCATAGTGAGACATATTTTAGTTACCCAGGATCTGGTGGTGGAGAATGGAGGTAATCTCTTTCAACAAGAGGATAAAAGCTTTGCTTGAATAAATCTGTCTTTCCCATCGATTAGCTAATTTTATATATTGTTTATAGATTAATAGTAGTAATTTAAATAAGTAATTTACATGTACTGTATATAATACATTTCTGGCTTAATATGTCAATCTACCGTGAAAAGTGAAGAGATCAGCAATCTACATCAGAATCTACAAATTGGGTATAATTTGACCGAACTTACATTAAATATATAACATATTGACTTTAGTGGGGTCAAGAAGCCTTTAGATGATTTATTTGAGTAGTTGAAGAGGGAATTAACTCTTGCAACAACTATTGCTTACCTATTTTACATTTAGAAGTGGGAATTGCAATTCCTAGCCAGTCGTTCACTAAAAGCAAAAAGGTCAACACCCCTCACCAAGCCACCGAAGCCTGAAATCTAGCTAGGACCCGCCATGACCCAGAATAAAGCTAAGTAGTTGATATTGATTGCCATTAATGCAATTGCTAGAGTTTCTGGAAAATTAAGATAGGCTAACTGCTCATACTTCAACTAGCCGGATCTGCCTGGAGTCTCCATAATCGAGCTTTAAGGTAAATCATTTCTAATTTTCTAATTGCACTTTGTATTCTGTACTTAAAACTATGGGTAAATGCTTAGCCTACCGAATTTCCGAGATTGTTTAGAAGTAACTACAATTTCAGTGGTGTCCCGAAACTAATATTTAATTTAGTATTTAATTTAAACTGGAGTAGTATGTTTTACATCAATTACTTACCACACAATTTGGGAGCGTAAAGAGACGATTTCTGATTAACGTGTGGATTGTAGTTCTATAAGAAGGATATATTTGATTTTGTACCCAGGGAAATCTGGTATGTGAAATACGATAGAAAGCGAGAGAGGCAAGGAGACAGTGATGAGCGAAAGTAGAAAAGAAGAAAAAGGAGAGACCCGCAAGAGCGGATAGCCGCCAGAGAGAAACAAGGAAGGAGGGAGAGAGAGAGAGAATGGAAAAATCAAGAGAAGAACCCCGGAGACGAAGCGAGTCAAACAATGCCTAGGCCCGGATGCCCGCCAAATTCAAACACAAGCACTCGGACCCTGCTCGCTACCAGCGTGGCCAGGTCGACCTAAGCCCTTTAAAAGTGACACCTTAAACCCATGCCCCTCTTCCTCGCAGATACCTCACCTGGGACTACTTTGCTAAATGTAAGACGTACCAAGCGGAACCAGCAGAGGGCAGACAGGGAGAGACCGGAATAGCTGCCGATTTCGAAGTGAGACATGACATTCCTGTACACTGGTCAATGCAGTCAGTCGATCCCGGTTCTTGAGCTTTAGCTTTCTACCAATACACTGGCCCGTATAGCCCGCCATAACTCAGTACATGGGTATTGACCCAAACCCTACCGGGAAATTATTAGGTGGACAGTACACTGGTCCGAGCCACCTAACAGATTCTCTGGCCCTTCCCAACTTGGGTATCGGGAGTTGTCCAGGCCTTAAGGACTTCTCCCTAGCTCGAGAGGTGGACTGTTTTGTGCTGCCTAGTAAGTTCTCTAACTCTCCAGGCTTAGGTCAAGGCTGTCACCAGTACACTGGTCTGTATGCAGCCTGAAACCCGAGTATAGGAGTTGCTTAGATTTGTTTTTGTTTTTTTTTGTTTTTTTCTATGTGATTGAGGGAGGCAAAAGGCATAACTGCCTATAGCGAGTGCCTCCCCCATAGTTGAAAGAGTGACAGGGCCAAAATCAAGGGACGTTCGAGCCAAAATGCCTGGACACACAGAGTTTGAAGCAATTTAAGTCATAGGATGAGGGAAAGACTGATTCTGGGAGAGAGTTCCAGAGCTCAGCTGTTGAGTAGAAGAAAGTTTGAGAGTAACGTTTCACTCTTGGGTTGGAGAGTTGCACAGAGTAGGGGTGGGATTGAGTTGCAAGACGGGTACCACGTGCCCTACGTAAAGGAGGTGGTATGCACTGGGATAGCTCTGAGGAACACTGATTATTATAGTAGCGATAGAATAGCGAGAGAGATGCAACATTGCGGCGGAGAGAGAGAGAGATTGCAGAGAGTTGGTGAGTGGACGGGAGTTAATGATACGAAAGGCCTTCCTTTCAACTTTGTATAGGAGAGCAGTGTGAGAGGAACCTCCCCACACATGTGAACAATACTCAATACAAGGGCGCACTATGCCCCTGTACAGAGCAAGAAGCTGTGCAGGGGAAAAGAACCCCCTAAGGCGGTTGAGCACACCCAGCTTCTGGGAGGCTGCCTTAGCAAGACTGGTAATATGGTCCTTCCAAATGAGAGCAGAAGAAAAAGAGACACCAAGAATATTGAGAGAAGATGAAGGGTTGATTTTTGTATTGTTGAAGAATAAGGGATAGTCCGCTGGGAGATCCTGACGGGTAGATAGATGGAGAAATTGGGTTTTGGAAGCATTAAAGGAAACAAGGTTTTCTCTGCCCCAATTGGAAATAGTATTTAGATCAGAATTTAAGAGTTCTATGGCTTCATTACGTTTGTTGTTGAGGGATTGCAGGCTGGGGCGTTCTGAAAAACTAATGGAGTAGTGCAAGGTTGAGTCGTCTGCGTATGAATGGATGGGAATTAAGGTACAGTTAAGGAGATCATTTATAAAAATTAGAAAGAGAATAGGAGATAGGACAGAGCCCTGAGGAACACCGGAGTTTATAGGGTGAGGAAGTGAACAATGGCCGTCCACAACCGCGGCTATGGAACGGCCGGAAAGGAAATTAGAGACAAAGGCACAGATGGAGGGATAGAAACCGAAGGAGGGTAGTTTAGAAATTAAAGATTTATGCCAGACTCTATCGAAGGCTTTCGATATGTCTAGTGCAATAGAAAAAGTCTCACCGAAGTCCCGAAAGGAGGATGACCAAGAGTTAGTAAGATATGAAAGAAGATCAGCAGTAGAGCGACCCTTAAAGAAGCCATACTGGCGATCTGAGAGCAGATTATGAGAAGAGAAATGCTTAAGAAATTTGGAAGCAAGAATAGTTTCAAAAACTTTAGAAAGACAAGAGATAAGAGCAATTGGACGATAGTTGGAGGGTTGAGAGCGGTCACCCTTCTTTGGGACAGGTTGAATGTGAACAAACTTCCAGTATGAAGGGAAGACGTTAGAGGATAGACAGAGACGAAAGAGTTTGCCTAGGCAGGGAGTCAGCACGGAAGCACAGTTTTTGAGAACAACAGGAGGAACACCGTCCGGACCGTACGCCTTATTAGTGTTAAGCCCAGAGAGGGTAGAAAGTACATCTTTAGAAGAGATTAGGATATTAGGCATAAGTAAGAGAGAGGAGGGCGGAGAGGGAGGAATAGCACCGGAATCATCCAAGGTGGAGTTTCTAGCAAAAGTTTGAGCGAAGAGTTTAGCTTTGTCAGAGGAAGAAGTGATGGTTGTGCCATCAGAGTGGGAAAGGGGAGGGAAAGACGAGGAAGAGAAATTGTTGGAGAGGTTTTTGGCTAGATGTCAGAAAGCTTGGGAAGAGCTAGAGTTGGATAGTTCAGTGCATTTATTATTGATGAAAGAGTGTTTGGCAAGTCGAAGAACAGATTTGGCTTGATTCCGGGCAGAAACATATGAAGAATGAGAGTCTTGAGTTTTAAGGCGTCGGTACCGTTTGAATGCTTCCTCCTTATTGCGGACAGCAGTAGAACAGGCGTGAGTAAACCAAGATTATTTAGCATTAGTCTGAGAGAAAGAGAATGGAATGTATGCTTCCATGCCCGATAGGATTACCTCGGTAATGCGTTCAGCACTCTCAGAGGGTCCTCGGCCATGGAAGCAGAAATCATTCCATGGGAAATCAAAGAAGTACTGCCGAAGAGCCTCCCAGTCGGCAGCGCCAAAGTGCCACAAGCGCCGCCAGCTAGGAGGATCGGGTTGCTGTACTGGAGAGATAGGACAGGTGACAGAGATAAGTTTATGGTCGGAGGAGCCCAAAGGAGAGAAAAGATCGACAGTATAAGAAGAAGGGTTAGAAGTTAGAAACAGGTCAAGAATGTTGGGCCGATCTCCGATGCGATCCGGGATACGGGTGGGTTGCTGAACTAACTGCTCTAGGTCATTTAGGATAGAAAAGACGTAGGCTTGTTCACCAGGTGGATCAGTAGTGTGAGAGGAGAGCCAATGGCGGTCGTGAACGTTGAAATCTCCTAAGATGGAGATTTCTGAGAAAGGAGAAATGGATAGAATGTGTTCCACTGTAGAGTTTAGATAGTCAAAGAATTTGGGAAAGTTGGTAGAGTTAGGGGAAAGATAGACAGCACAGAAATATTTAGTAAGAGAATGACAGGAAAGTTTGAGCCATAAAGTTGAGAATTCAGAGGAGTCGAAAGCGGGAACACGAGAGCAAGTGAGTTTGTTGTGCACATATGACAACATCCGCCTTTGGCTTTGAAACTAGGATAGAGAAAGTAGGAGGATACAGAGAAGGGGTTGCTGGATATTGCTACAGACACCTGAGTTTCGGTGAGGAAGAGAAGATCAGGTTTGTAGGAGGAGAGATGGTGCTCAACAGAGTGAAAGTTAGAGGAAAGTCCGCGAATGTTGCAGAAATTAATAGAAAGAGTAACAGGCCGAGGTCCAGGTAATTGTGTGGGGTCGTCAGGGGATGGTCGGTCGGGTGAGGGGGCATTTATGGTCCCCCCCCCTGGGGACTCCGAGGCTGGGCTACAATTCATAATTTTTTTGTTTTTTTTAATTTTGGTGTGGAAGAATGAAGTGTGGTGTGCATGTTTAGTGTAGTGAAGTGGATAGGAGGAGGAGGTGTTTGTGAGAGCTAGCTGGATTGCTCTCAGTGTAAATGAGGCACAAAGAAAATCAGTAAGAGAGGCCAAGCAAGTGAAACAGGAGTTCCAGCGACTCTTTATCACATGCCTATAACCTCACCTGGGTCTAGCCCTGATCGATTGGTGCCTACAATCTCCCCACAGATTGCCAGTACACAGGTCCGTGCTCCCTAGCAACTTCTCTGAGCCGTCCCCCCTACCTATCAATACCCGGATGGTAAGGAGCTAACTCACCCCATGTCGAAACCTGTTGGAGGACCACCACCACCAACCCTGACGTTGAAGCCACTACAAGGACGAGCCAAAGGAAGATCCATAGATGTTGAACCACGGCACTAAAACGAAGAACCTAGATTGCTGAAGGCTGTACAACACCCCTCCCTTCTCACTTGTTAGGCCTCTATAGACGAGGATACGAACCACACGTATATATTGTTATAAAGTAGCATATTTTTTACTCGGACTCCTTGTGAGATCACGTGTGATAATATTTAACTTTATAGCCGCACACACCCATGCAGTGATACATGTAAAATCAATCCGCACCCAGTGACCAATTATAATTTCTTGTATTTGTATGTGCCATTCCATGCTTAATTCGTTCGAGAAGTGCTACTGTGACTTGTTCCAATCGATGTGCAAAGACTCCTAAGTGCGATTTCTAAGATACTATTATATCCGTGATAAACTCTAACTTCAAAGAGACATTCAGTGAATATTTATATCTATATTTACAGGAGCACTAACACCCAGTCTTAATATTGAGATTCATCTTACCTCCGGGGTATAACTATATCCATGTCCATGATTTTGTATATTCTATTTGCATTATTTTATGTGTGAACCATTAGCCAAGGAAACCATAATATGTTATTATCTGATTTTTTTTTTCTATGTGATTGAGGGAGGCAAAGGGCAGAATTCCCTATAGCGAGTGCCTCCCCCATAGTTGAAAGAGTGACAGGGCCAAAATCAAGGGATGATCGAGCCAAAATGCCTGGACACACAGAGTTTGAAGCAATTTAAGTCATAGGAAGAGGGAAAGACTGATTCTGGGAGAGAGTTCCAGAGCTCAGCTGTTGAGTAGAAGAAAGTGTCATGGCATAGTTGATTACAAATATAGAAGCTAAGCAAATAGTATATGTTGTTAATTGTTTAATGCAATCATTGTATAGAAATGTGTATTGAAATTCTAGAGTTTTAGTTAATGTTTCATTTGTGTTCGGTACTTTGTTAATACTGTAGCTAAATTCTGTCAATTGATTAATTCAAGGATTCATTGATGTGTTGTGGTTTCATATTGTGGTTCTAATTAGCAATCACTTAACTAAATACTATTATAAAGAATAGTTTCATTGCTTCGTTCATTGGTTCAATTATATAAATAGTTTTCTTTTTATCAGCATTCCGTATGTTTGCTTCACGGAATCAGTATCATGGTTGTTGGATATAGAACTTTGTTTCATAAATCTAAGTTTTTTTTTTTTTTTTTTTTAAGAGACAATGAATGGAGGAAGGAAAAACACAGATAAAACAAAAAGGTCCATGTGCCTAAAGGCATCCTCCATTCATAAAATGTTTGTAACAACTGGATTTAAACATTTGTTGATTGTAAGTTTGTGGAAAGCAATTCGAGGGAAGTGAATTCCAAAGAGTAGTAGCTCTGGGGATAAATGAATTCTGATAAGCAGAAGTTCTGCATTGTGGAGGAGAAAGTGTAAATTCATGGGCGCTCTCAGCTGCCCTAGTTCTACGGGGAAAGATGTGGAGAGGCGGCACAATTGAAGCAAGTTCCTCGGAACAATTGCTGTGAAAATATCTGTAGAATAATGCAAGGGATGCAATGTTTCTTCGTATGGCTAATGTAGGAAGGTCCTGTGTGTGTAATTGCAGGGTTATTGATTAATCTAATAGCTTTATTTTGAATTTTGTCCAACTGCCTCAATGCAACCACTCCACTTCCACCCCACAGAGGGTGAACAGTAATCCATCTGAGAGCGCACATGACTTTTATATATTACGGCCAACTGCTCGTCAGTGAAGAATTCTCGAACTCTGTACAGGAGTCCCAGTTTTTTAGAGGCATTCTTAGCAATGCTTCTAACATAATGTGTCCAGCTCAAGTTAGTAGTTAATGTTACACCGAGAATGTCAATACTAGGGGAAGTGGGAATATTTACATCATTAAAAAATATATGGGAGTCAGTGAGATTCTGTCGGTTAGAAAATTGAATGTACTTGGTTTTCTGTGCATTAAAGGAAACTAGATTCTCTTGTCCCCATTCATTAATTCTAGAAAGGTCCTGGTTCAGAGAAATTGCAGTGTTTATTTTTTTGAATTTAATAAGATCGGGTTGGGTGAAAGAATTGGTAAATGTGAAGGAACTGTGGAGTGTTGAGTCATCTGCGTAGGAATGTATTGGATTATGAGTGGTAGATATGAGATCATTGATATGAATGAGGAACAGAGTTGGGGCCAAAACTGATCCCTGGGGAAACACCAGCATTTATTGAGTGAAATTGAGAATAAAGGCCATCTACCATTACACGTATTTTTCTGTTATGAAGATAAGAAGAAATTAGTGGAACTAATGATGCAAGGCCGTAGTGTGACATCTTCGACAATAAGGATTGATGCCAGACTCTATCAAATGCCTTTGATATATCCAGTGCTATTGTATGTGTTTCACCATGTTGGTCTGTAGCTTGGTTGATTTGATGCGTAAGAAGGCAAAGAATGTCTGCAGTTGATCGACATCGTCTAAAACCATATTGCCTATCACTGATTAATTTATTATTCTCCAGATGCTTAATTATGTGATTATTTAATATAAATTTCAAAAACTTTGCCAAGAGTGGAAGTTATAGCTATTGGTCTGTAGTTTGATGGATCTGAAGAGGAACCTTTTTTAGGAACTGGATGGATGTTTGCTTCTTTCCAGGGTACTGGGAAGCATGAGGTATGAGTACACAGACGGAAAATTTTTGCCAATACAGGAGCGAGCACCAAGGAGGCAATTCTTAAGTACTATTGGAGGAATTTCATCTGGACCAGGAGCCTTATCTACTGAGAGATTCTGCAAAATAGTTTGACATGTCTGGTGTGGATCTTAAGTGAGGGAATTTCAGGTGAATTAAAATTAAGTACAGGGACATCTTGATTTTGTCATCTAAGGTTGAGTTGGTGGAGAAAATATCTGCAAGAAGGTTAGCTTTACCTCGTGGGTCACTTACAAGATTGCCAGTCGGAGATTTTAATGGTGGAATGGTGAAGCAGTAGTGAAGTTGGATTTGAATGAGTTAAGAGTAGACCAAAATATTTTGTTATCATTTGGATTATTTAGAAGTTTATTTGCCTGCTTATGGAGAAAGTTTGATTTAGTTAGGTTTAATACAGTTTTGGCATGATTTCTGATGTTTCTAAAGTAATTAAAGGCTTCATGTTTTTTGATCTTGTGTATGCATTGTAGGCTATTGCTTTTTGTTCAGTTACTCTAGCACAATTATGGTCAAACCATTTAGGGCGAATTAGATCTTTTACTGTACTTTTGATGAGGAAGAATAAAAGTTTCCATTCCAATTTTTACAAAATCTTGTATGTGGCTCAAGGTGGAGTGTGCATCATTAGAAAAGAAAGAGGTCCCAGGGAATATCAATAAAGAAACCTTGAAGACCCTCCCAGTCTGCCCTATCGTAATGCCATTTAGTCACCAAAACAGGTTCAGAGTGGGAAGGTGTGGTAGGTGATAGACAGGTGGCCTGTATCAGACAGTGATCAGAAGATCCAGTGGGGACCTCACTGTAACATCATAATTTTCTGAATTGGTTGTTAAAATAAGTCGAGTAGGTGGGAATTATGATTAGGATTATCTGGTACACGGGTGGGTTGGTTGACTAGTTGAATGAGATTAATGAGTCTGCAAATAGCTCACATTCAAGACCAGCATCATCAGTCCTGGCTGAATGAGTGAGCCATTCAACATTATGGCCATTAAAATCACCCAACACAGTGATTTCAGAAGAAGCATTTAAGTTGAGGACACTGAGTTGGAGGACAGAGAATCAAAAGACTTTGCTCTGGAGGAGTATTTGGGGAACGGTAGATGCAACATATGTATTTAAATTTACCAGCAGAAATTAATTTGTATATAGAATAATCAAAATAGGGACAATTGAAACTAGTAACCTCCTCCAGGGCAATTTCAGATTTTGCGAAGCAACATACACCACCTTTAGGTCTGAAATTTTGGAGCAGTTGATAACCTGGAAAATTAAATCTAGATGTGTCAGATGTGGATGTTACTTGAGTCTCTGTCAAAAAAAGGAGAGTAGGGGATTCTGCTTGAAGAAACTGGTGTACAGAATTGATGTTAGAGTGAAGTCCCCTTATATTACTAAAGAAATAGCTGTACTGACAAGCAGCTTTGGGACGTTGCAATGCTCTTTTAATTTAATTTCAATGGAAGAAGTGAATGTCTGGTATTTTGGAGACTTGATGGTCAGTATCTATCAGACCCTGATAGGAGCTAGATTTCCTCTCTCTTCCCAATTATCTCTAGGGGTTATTTTATTCATTGTGAAGCCATTTTGATTTGTAAGAGTGCAGTGTAAATATTGTGTACAGTAATTTGTGTTTAATTTAATATAGTAATATATAATATGCTGTGGTTTATCTATAACTGAAACCTCTTATTTAAATTTGTACGGAGAAAATAAGACTAAGATATAACAACAATGAACGTAATGTTACTTAAAGGACAGCTTTAAGTTTTAAGTCAACAATTCGTAACAAAAGTTTGAGAGTAACGTTTCACTCTTCGGTTGGAGAGTTGCACAGAGTAGGGGTGGGATTGAGTTGCAAGACGGGTACCACGTGCCCTACGTAAAGGAGGTGGTATGCACTGGCAAAGCTCTGAGGAACACTGATTATTATAGTAGCGATAGAATAGCGAGAGAGATGCAACATTGCGGCGGAGAGAGAGAGATTGCAGAGAGTTGGTGAGTGGACGGGAGTTAATGATACGAAAGGCTTTCCTTTCAACTTTGTCTAGGAGAGCATTGTGAGAGGAACCTCCCCACACATGTGAACAATACTCAATACAAGGACGCACTATGCCCCTGTACAGAGCAAGAAGCTGAGCTGGGGAAAAGAACCCCCTAAGGCGGTTGAGCACACCCAGCTTCTGGGAGGCTGCCTTAGCAAGACTGGTAATATGGTCCTTCCAAATGAGAGCAGAAGAAAAAGAGACACCAAGAATATTGAGAGAAGATGAAGGGTTGATTTTTGTATTGTTGAAGAATAAGGGATAGTCCGCTGGGAGATCCTGACGGGTAGATATATGGAGAAATTGGGTTTGGGAAGCATTAAAGGAAACTAGGTTTTCTCTGCCCCAATTGGAAATAGTATTTAGATCAGAATTTAAGAGTTCTATGGCTTCATTACGTTTGTCGTTGAGGGATTGCTGGCTGGGGCGTTCTGAAAAAATAATGGAGTAGTGTAAGGTTGAGTCGTCTGCGTATGAATGGATGGGAATTAAGGTACAGTTAAGGAGATCATTTATAAAAATTAGAAAGAGAATAGGAGATAGGACAGAGCCCTGAGGAACACCGGAGTTTATAGGGTGAGGAAGTGAACAATGGCCGTCCACAACCGTGGCTATAGAACGGCCGGAAAGGAAATTAGAGATAAAGGCACAGATGGAGGGATAGAAACCGAAGGAGGGCAGTTTAGAAATTAAAGATTTGTGCCAGACTCTATCGAAAGCTTTCGATATGTATAGTGCAATAGAAAAAGTCTCACCGAAGTCCCGAAAGGAGGATGACCAAGAGTTAGTAAGATATGAAAGAAGATCACCAGTAGAGCGACCCTTAAGGAAGCCATACTGGCGATCTGAGAGCAGATTATGAGAAGAGAAATGCTTAAGAAATTTGGAAGCAAGAATAGTTTCAAAAACTTTAGAAAGACAAGAGATGAGAGCAATTGGACGATAGTTGGAGGGTTGAGAGCGGTCACCCTTCTTTGGGACAGGTTGAATGTGGGCAAATTTCCAGCATGAAGGGAAGACGTTAGAGGATAGACAGAGACGAAAGAGTTTGCCTAGGCAGGGAGTCAGCACGGAAGCACAGTTTTAGAGAACAACAGGAGGAACACCGCCCGGACCATACGCCTTTATGATTAAATAAATGCAAATAAATCTTGGTTTATTCACGCTTGCTATACTACTGCTAAGGAGAAATAATTCATTTCATACTCAAGAATTTCATAGTTCCTATGTTTCTGCCTGGAATCAAGCCAAATCTGTTCTTCGCCTCGCCGAACATTCTTCCATCAATAATAAATGCATTGAACTATCCCAACTCTAGCTCTTCCCAAGCCTTCTGGCATCTAGCCAAAAAACCTCTCCAACATTATTTTTTCTTCGTCTTTCCCTCCCCTTTTCCACTCTGACGACACCACCGGTACCTCTTCCACTGACAAAGCTGAACTCTTCGCTAACACTTTCGCTAATTCTGAACTTTGGATGATTCTGGTGCTATTCCTCCCTCTCCACCCCACTTTCTCCTACTTATGCCTAATATCATAATCTTTGCCAAGGATGTACTTTCCACCTCTCTGGGCTTAATACTAAGAAGGCGTACAGACCGGACGGTGTTCCTCCTATTGTACTCAAAACTGTGCTTCCGTGCTGACTCCCTGCCTAGGCAAACTCTTCCGTCTCTGTCTTTCCTCTAACGTCTTTCCTTCTTGCTGGAAGTTTGCTCTCATTAAACCTATCCCAAAGAAGGATGACAGCTCTCAACCCTCCAACTACCGTCCAATTGCTTTCATTTCTTGCATCTCTAAAGTTTTAGAAACAATTCTTGCCTCAAACTTTTTTAAGCATTTATCTTCCCATAACCTACTCTCAGGCCATGAGTATGGCTTCCTTAAGGGCTGCTCTACTGGTGATTTTCTTTCTTATCTTACTAACTCTTGGTCATTCTCCATTCAGGACTTCGGCGAGACTTTTTCTGTTGCGCTAGACATATCGAAGGACTTCGATAGAGTCTGGCACAAATCCCATATTTCCAAACTACCATCCTACGGTTTTTATCCCTCCATCTGTACTTTTGTCTCTAATTTCCTTTCCAGCCGTTACATAGCTGCGGTTGTGGACGGTCACCGTTCATTTTCTCAATCTAACAACTCCGGTGTTCCTCAGGGTTCTGTCCTATCTCCAATTATCTTTGTGTTATTAATTAACAACATTCTCAACTGCACCTCCAGCCCCATTCACTCATATGCTGACAACTCTACATTACACTATTCAACTAGACTTCCTCAACAACACAGCAGAAACTCCAAAACTCACGTAAGGAGGGCATAGAGCACCTATCTTCTGTTTTCTCTACTATCTTTAACTGGGGCAGAGAAAACCTTGTTACTTTCAATGCTTCCAAAACCAAATTTCTCCATCTGTCTACTCGTTGCCCCCTTCCTGAAAACTATGTCCTACTTTTCAACAACATACAAATTAACCCTTCATCTTCTCTTAATATTCGTGGTGTCTCTTTTTCTTCTGATCTCGCTTGGAAGGATCCTATTACCACTCTAGCTAAAACTGCTTCCCAGAAGCTGGGTGTGTTCAACCGCATCCAGGGCTTCTTTACCCCTGAGCAGCTTCTTACACTCTACAGGGGTACAGTGCGTCATGTATTGAGTATTATTCACTCGTGTGGGGAGGATCCTCTCACACAGCACTTCTAGACAAAGTAGAAAAGAAAGCCTTCCGTCTCATTAACTCAGGTCCACTCATCAATTTTCTGCATTCTCTCTCTCTCCGCTCCAATGTTGCATCTCTCTCACTATTCTACCACTATTACAATAATCAGTGTTCCTCAGAGCTCTCTCAGTGTATACCACCCCCTCTTCGTAGAGCAGGTAGCACCCATCTTGCAACACAATCCCACCCTTACTCTGTGCAACCCTTTAACCCAAGAGTGAAATGTTACTCTCGGTCTTTCTTCTATTCAACAGCTGAGCTCTGGAACTCTCTCCCAGAATTAGGCTTTCCTTCATCCTATGACTTAAATTGCTTCAAACTCCGTGTGTCCAGGCATTTTGGCTCGAACGTCCCAATTTTTATAACGTCAAATTGTACATTTGCCCAGGGAGTTTGATCTACAGTGACTGTTGGAAAGCATATAGGACACACGATGAGGAAGGGTATCGGTACTGTGCTATAAATCACAGTGTTAAGCTTGTGGATCCTGAAAACCCAGACATCCATACATAATTCGTGGAGCAAATTTGGCAGTACATCAAGAAGCATGGTATCAAAGCTCAATATTTAAAACAATACATTGGCCGCTACCTA
This sequence comes from Paralithodes platypus, assembly GCA_032716605.1. NCBI lineage: Eukaryota > Metazoa > Arthropoda > Malacostraca > Decapoda > Lithodidae > Paralithodes > Paralithodes platypus. The sequence goes on from CM064540.1 coordinate 14,535,939, forward strand.
TTATTCAAGGATAACTAACACAAAACTGTTCACAGTTTCTCCTACAGGCAGCAAAGCTGTATCCTACACAGTCACATCGATTTCCTCCTTAAGCCACTGAAGACTAAAAACTCCAAGGACTTAAATGACGCCAACCCCGATGACCGCCCTCACCTCGACGACGCCCCTTACCCCGAGGACCAACACGACCATCCAACTTCACCTGAGCCTCTTGACTGTACTCCAGCCATTTCAGCTTCAGCTCTATTCTATCCCAACGACCCCACCCCAGGCACTTCTAATTTTAAGGTACGTAATGTTAGGCACAGGCGCCTGAGTAGATACTCGTTATTCTATACAGTTATGTATATATACATATACCCTGCACATACCTGTATAGAAAAACGAGCATCTACTCAGGCGCCTGTGCGTTAGGTTAGGATAAGACTTGAACAATATTAACTCCTTACTGTATATAATAATTTGAGGATGACAATCAGTTGTGTATCCCACGGCGACAGGTTTTCCTCTTCCTACTAATCGAAATACATGATGCTGATAATAAGTAACAGGGGAGGGGAGGGGGTGAAGGGGAGTGTAGCCCCCTCAACCCATTGTGTATCCCACAGAGACCTGGTTTTGTCTTTTCATATTGTTTTTTCATTTCAAAAACAGGAAAAGCCAACTTTCGTAAATCAAATTAGGGTATTTTTTTACTTTGAAAAATTAAAATATATGAGCCAACTTTTACCAAATACATGGCTCAGGTTTTTCCAATTATGGGTTTCTTTGATTTGAAAAACAGGAAAACCCTAGCCAACTTTCGTAAAATATTAGTATTGTTTTATATTTAAAAAAAAAAACAAAAAAAAATCCAAGCCAGCTAGCTGTTGTCAACAGTTGGCTTGGGTGTCTCTATTATGGGTTTTCTTTGCAGGGTAACCCAAGCAAAGTGTTATTCTAAATAGCCTATTCTAGCCTATTTACATCTTTAAGCGCACATTATCCCTGATCTTCATTGCCCTCACCTCTACAGGGTGATTCAGTAACCCTTTTCATAAATTTAATGGCAAATTCGGGAGACAAAAATAAGACTAATTTACTCTATGACCCTTAGGGTGAGTCTTTGATATTATGGAGATATTACACTTAAAGTTATCGATAGATAGAAAAGAAAAAAATCTAAGGAGTGAGAATGAAAATGTCATTGCTAACTGGCAGGGTTACACTGTTCCGTTGTCTCATGTATTGCGAGCATAATTATGATGATGGTGATAAAATGCTAATGTTCTTTTGAGCATTGAGACAACTGCTACCATATGCAACCATTTACATACCACGTGTAAGCAAAGAAACAATCTTTAGATTCATGTACAAATTGATTCAAGATTCATTAAGATGAGCGGAGTATCAAAGCTCAAAGTCGGCAGGAAGATCCCTCCTCCTCCACTTACCCCTCTTCCACCACTTACTCCTCCTCCTCTTCCTCTTACTTATCCTCCGCCGCCTGCTTCTCCCCTTGCTACTACTACTACTAATACAATGATTATTAATAATAATGTTGATGATAATACAAATATAGTAGTAATGTACCTTTGTAAATTGCGAAACGAACTGCATCCAGCTACCGTATGCAGCCATTTTGATACCAAGTCTTGGTTACGCTACCCTGCCAGTTAGCAACGACATTTTCATTCTCACTCCTTAGATTTTTTTCTTTTCATCTATCGATAACTTTAAAGGTGTAATATCTCCATCATATCAAAGACTCACCCTAAGGGTCATAGAGTAAATTAGTCTTATTTTTGTCTCCCGAATTTGCCATTAAATTTATGAAAAGGGTTACTGAATCACCCTGTATAGTGGAGGCCTTGTTGTTAGATTGTTGGATAATGGGTAAATACTCATTGTAGCTACTCACCACTAGAAGAACACACTGTATGTGGAGGAAACATACACAGACACACACAAAATAATAATTGCTGAAATAACTTGTTGGTCCTAAAAGTAATATTTACCAAAACAAAACAATAATATTATTATCGAACAAATATCAGTATGAAATAGCAACTTTTTCCCAATGTTCATGCATTCATATTGTAGTATGGGCTTTCCCCTTTCTTGTAATGTATAACTCATTGCAGTAGACACAGTTATTGGGGGTTTGAACAGATTGATAATGAATTGTTTCTTTGTGCACCATTGGGAGCCTGATAAAACAACGAGACATGATATTCTAATAATTAAGATCCTTGGCAACCACAAGGGGTAAATTATATGTGTTATTAGCCTTCATAATAATTATTGAATACAATGTAGTTTCTAAAATTTAATATTTATTAATACATTCTCCAAAATGACTGAAGAACTTTTAAGAACACTGTTATGCCGTGATTTTATTCAGGTTTAACTATTAGTTAGGGTGAGTTCTTTCGAGACTGGAATATCCAAATTCATGCAAATGATACAGGTAATATCGAAATATGGTTTGCAATACAGTTTATTCACTTAAGTCCTAAATACATAACTGAGGGATAAAGATGCTATCATAAGTAATTCATAGGATACAACTCAATTTACATTTCTCCCAGCACGATCGCGGATCTAGATGGAGATCAGGTATATTCAATTCAAGTTGGATAGGTAATATTCTTCTTGAGAATTATACGCACTATTCTCTTCTCGAAAGCTTATAATACAATTACTAAATTCAGGTTCTATTTATATTAACGATATCTCTTGACTTAACTTCTATTCGTGGATAATAGTGGACGATATGATACACGTTCCTATATTTCTTGGCACAAAATATGGAAGCTTAAGCATTGATGAACTTTTTCAGTTTGAGTTCAAGTTTGTGGACTCTGAAATATTATGGCACTGACTGAGATTTTTTCAGAGTTCCTGAAGGTGTGGAAATCCTCTTATTTTGTATAAATTCACTAGTCTCGTAATATAAGTACTCAAGACGTATTTATTGGTGAACACGTAGGTTATTAGTATTATTATATTCACTGGATACTGTAACACTTAGTTTCTGTAACTCAAAGTTTAAGTTTGACGGACTCTGTTTATTTTTCACTTGTTGGAAATATGACAGAGTTGATGGATGCGTAAAATCCGTCTTATTTTGGTATATTGGTTATTTATTTAGTTACAACGTCGTGCTAAAGAGGGTTATTTCTAGGGCGTCTTCTTTTTTTTATTTTTTTTATTTTTTTCTATAGATTAACTTCGTGGAACACTTTTACAAACCTTTTCACGTATTTCGAGGTATTAAGAACTCCGTTAATTTCGGTCACTTTGAACTCTAACTTTTATTGTATCTCGTCACTGATACTGAATTTTGGTAGTTTCTATATTATTTCTTTGCTTGGAAGAGAGGTGCACTTAGTTGAGGATTTCTTCTGATGCTCCGTGGACCGTCCAGGTTGGCCGGTCGTGTGAAGAGGTTACAGTTGGGTTAATGGGCTTAGGGTGTTAAATATGGTTCCATAACTAGTAATGAAACAGTTGGTCACCATATCGGACTAACGCAAGTATTCTAGGCATATAGCTTCAAACAAATACTTAACTATCCTGACCTTTGTATTAACCGTTGATGAAGTTCTGTTAAGGTTCTCTTGGAATAAGGTATTAAATATTGTCTCAGGGTTGCCAGATTAACACAATATCGGACTAACGCAAGAAGAGTTTAGGTATGGCTCTTCTTGACTGTCTCTAACCGTTTTAAGAGGTTCGAAGAACTCGGGGCGGTGTTAACCTTTTAGTCACAAATCCTGGTGGGGTGCCACAGACAATTAGCGCCTAGGATTTATATATGCATAGTGCTATTGAGCGTGTCTCGCTAAACCCTTCTAACACAAAAGATCTTTCTACCTTAGATCTCTGTGAGTAATGCTAGTATAATTTCCCAATAGTAAAAATGTTGAAAGGTAGGGGTGCCTGTGTCTTTCAACGTTTTAACTATACAGAAATATAACCTAATAAAAGTAATTATATTTATTCCTGGGGTGCCAGAAATAATAACGTTACACATATATAGGTCACTGTTGCTATATTAAAAATTATATAAGTGGAGGGGGACATACACACTTATGATTTTAATACTTACGATACAAAACTATTAGAGGTTTATATGTTAAATGATTGGGTTGCCACAAATAACAAAGATCCTAGAATAGGGTTTTTATATGCACATACAGTATAAGGACTTCGGGGTGCCGTTATCAATAACTGTTTATGAAGGGTCAAAATAATATTTCTCCATAGCGGGCTGCCGATCCGGAGAAAGCTTAGATTCACTTAATTTCCTTCAAACTTCCCTGGCCTAATGTCGAAGGATAGTAAGGACTTGTGTCTGCACTGTTTATTAAGACAAGAAGTCCTTCTTGTCCTAGGGGAGGTGAATCTTACTTATAGTATAACAATACTTTACTATCCTTGAAGAGTCATTCAAAAGAAGATAATCGGCAGATGTGAGGTAAATCAAAGTTTTACTTGTCTGTCAAGTTATCGGAAGAACTCAAAGGGAATGACGATAATAGAACTTTAATACAGAGTTTCGAGGGTGATTTCTAGGTGATCTCTGAGCATGAGATTTCAAAGGGGGGGACGGGGTTTAGGACTTGGTGTTCCCCCACCTCGTGAAGGTATTTATTTCTATATGAGTTGTGTACTGTTAATGTTGGAAAAAGATATAGGAGAAGGTTAGCCTTTACTTCTGGAGTATTTGCTAATTATTATTTTAAGGGTTGGATATGGAGAACATAAATTTTATATAAAATTTAAGGGTTGGATATGGAGAACATACATTTTATATAAAATTACCAACTTGTTGGCAAGAGGATTAGGTTGGTATCCTTGGGGGTCATTGTAGGGTCGCAGGGGTCTCCTAGCCTCGCGCGCTTGTTTTTATATACTTTTTCCTTTTCAGACAAGTTCTGTTGTCTCTAATATTAATCCTAGGAATAGCCGAGTAGCTTAGGTTTCCTTGGTATAGTTAACATTGATAGTTTCTATGCTTTAGGTATATAACATAGTAGTTTTATAGGAGTTGTATGACTCTCATGTGTGGAGGTTAGGTTGGCAATACTGGAGTCACCTATGTCACGCGTTCTGTAGCCTCTTTGGTTGTGAAGTTGTGAATTCACACACAAGGCCCTACAATGGTTAATATGGGAAATAACAATATCGTATCATGCTAGAATTAATTAACAAAATTACGCCTGATATTTTCTATACGAAACTCTAGTTACATAATAAACAACTTTATAGGTTTAACAGGAGTCCTAGCTGGTGAATTTGTGTTGGTACCTCTGATGGTCAGTTTCCTTATCTATGGGCAAAAGTTTGTTGGCCTAGGACGCTCCAACTTAGGAAAGAAGCATGTGTGGTCTGTTTGAAATTAATAGAGAAATTGTAATATTAGAGAAGGCGTGTACATAATTATGTGTTTATTATAAAATAGAGAAAAGAGCTAATCTGTGTGTGTGACATGGTTCTTACATAATTAAATACATACATAAATAAAACATAAAAATTGGTAGGTATCATGACCTTCGTAATATTAATACTCTGTAACTTACTAGAGCTGCTACCAGTAGGTCGACATCAAGGGTTTATATCAAGACACGAAGGAAGATAATGTGATTTGTTTACTAGTAGGATCGTTTATTACTGAGAAGACGTATAAATATGTGTGGGAGAAAAGTGAATAAAAGAGTTAATCTGTGGGTAAAGACATCTATATTTCCACCTCATAATGGTAGGTATATGAGCCGTTTCAATATTGGTAGTTTGGTGGTCTCCTATGACTGATGTTAGTGGATTGTTTTAGTTCACCCTTCTCCCGACATTTTATTTCGTTGTCGGGGTGAGTGACCTTGACATTCCTGTCTTGGGCCGGGTCATGTTGTATTTTCTTCCTTGTTCTCTCCTCCTCTACCCCTTTCGTATTGGGGAATTACTTTTAGTTTTCCCTTCTGGGCTTTGACCTTCCTCCTCAGGGTATCCCTGTTCATTTCATGTCCGGGGTATTTTAAAAACAAATGGTGATTCACATCAGAAATGAACCTCAAGTAATGCTAAATAGTCAAATTATTTTGCCGAAGTCAAATACAGCCGACAATGTGTCTAACCTCATGAAACAAACAGGAGCGCGTTCAGTCTACCCTATCAGGCAATCCTGTTTCTGTTTGAGCAATCCTGTTTATGATCGCGCAGACTGAACGACATTGATATAAAACATTGATTCTCGTCGCTGATTGGTCAGTGGCTATGAGCACGAAATTCAAATCTTGTTGGCGATGTCTGCGAAGGTTTTAGGCCTGTTATAGTGCTTCTTCGGTCTATTAATTTCAATCAAAGTCAAATGGTTTTGTCAAATCAATAAATTTTAATATTGGATATTATTCATCAATATAGACTATTGGCTAAGGTAGTCACACTGTCAGCTACAGTCGGCAGCTTTGTTCAAGCTCAAGACAGACGGTAGGCTAGGCTATCATCAGGCTATTATATCTAATAATCGTATTAGGAAATGTTGACAAAGTTATTACGGTCCTTATCTGGCAAAGGTAGCTCTTTATTCCCCGTGTAATTTTCAAACAATTCTCCGTTAGTCTATTGGGGAAATAAAAAATAGATGTTCTTTTCCTGGCGATGTAGGACTATGAATAGGCTAAATTCTATAGTTTATATATATTGTTCTTTCCCTGGCGATGTAGCCAGGCTGAATTAAATAGTAGCCTATATATATTATCTCTTCCTGGCGATGTATGTAGGCTATAGGCATACTTTCTTTTCCTGACGATCTATGTGTATATAGGCTATTTGCAAGCTTATATTTGTGGAAGGTTCATAAATATTATTTTTTAACCATTAGAATACCTTTGAAAATTTAACTATAGCGTGGATAGGCTACCTTACTAAACATAGCTTAACTGACCTATCATACTTCGATGCAATTATGCCTCAGAAATTGTTTTAAAAAAAATGTAAATAGAGTAATCGATCAATAATAGACAAGCGCCGAAAAACCTGTACAGCAAGCTAGGCTATAACCCGTTAAAATATAGGCTATCATTCAATTGGCACAGTAACAACTGTAACATTACCGATATATAACTATAACAATGAAATACAAACCGCATAAAACACATAATAATCAATCAATAATATAGACAAACGCTCAAAAACCTGTACAGCAATTTATAACCCATTACAATACATCATTGGCATAGTAACATTACCAATATATAACGATACAAATTAAATAATAACTGCAAAAAAAAAAAAAAACATTAGCTCATCGAGCCTCGAACCCTTGCGAGTAGGCTTACGGATTTAAAAGCGAAGTCGGTTACCAACTAGGCTACGCTTACCGCACTGAAGCCCTGACGAAGTAGCTGTGAGACTTGCACTCCAAGCTGCTTGTTTTATGTTATATATAGCAAAATGGTCACGATAACTATGATTTTTATAGGTGTGCCACCTTATAATTGAGATTGCGACATATAAATAACATGGAGGGAGGCTAATTAAGCTTAATTATGATGATATAATGTAGAGGTGAGATTTAGGCCTACTGTTATGATAGCTTCGCTAGTCACCTCCAGGGAGTGTTAGCATGATCGCCGTATTATTGCAAACAATCACAAACGTGATTCGTCGAATCAGAGGCGATCACGTTCAGTAGAGCTAGCCCGTTTGCGTGTTTGGGTAGACTGAATGCGCTCCAGGTATCGAAGTAGTTCGAACAGGCAGTGTCACTATTGGGAACATTGTGAACAAGGTAAATAAACGAAGGATTGTGATCAATGAAGCAGGAGCGCGTTCAGTCTACCCAAACGCGCAAACGGGATAGCTCTACTGACCCTCCCGGTCTCTACCTTACATAACACACACATGACCACAGCCTAGGATCAGTTTGGAGATGTTTACACGAAAATATACCAATGAATAAGGGAATAACAGGGAAAATAGGTGATAATTGCAAGGGGGGGCGGGGGGAGGAGGGGATGTGGAGGAGTGATATGAGGTATGGAGGAAAAAACAAACAAAAACAAGAAAACTTGTTTTAAGTGCTACTGGGGCCTTTTAAAATGTTTTCTTTAGGCGTTCCCTCTTAAGAGCTTTCTCGCCGTCGCCCAGTAAAACCTCTTAAGAGTGTTCTTGCCGTTCCCGGGTTATAGATTTGTGCCAGACTTCATCGAAGGCCTTCGATATGTCTAGCGCAATAGAAAAGGTCTCACTGAAGTCCCGAAAGGAGGATGACCAGGAGTTAGTAAGATATGAAAGTAGAACACCAGTAGAGTGACCCTTAACCCTCTCCGACATATGACGCGATTTTGAGTCTATTGGGGATACTTTAAAGCCTTTGTTACCATCAGGGGTATTTAGAAACCTTTAGTTTAGTTGCTTCAACCTCTGCAGTTGTCTTTGAGTTAGCTGTGGGCAGAAAACTAATTTTGGAGAGGTAATTATAAGAGTGAGATAACTCTATTTCTTATTGCTAATCTGGCAACCTCTGCATCATATGTGCGTGAAAGGGTTAAGAAAGCCATACTGGCGATTATGAGAAGAGAAATACTTAAGAAATTTGGAAGCAAGAATAGTTTAAAAAACATTTGAGATACAAGAGATGAGAGCAATTGGATGATAGTTGGAGGGTTGAGAGCGGTCACCCTTCTAGGGGACAGGTTGAATGAGAGCAAACTTCCAGCATTGAGGGAAGACATTAGAGGAGAGACAGAGACGAAAAAGTTTACCTAGGCAGGGAGTCAGCACGGAAGCATAGTTTTTTAGTACAACAGGAGCAACACCGTCCGGACTGTACGCCTTCTTAGTATTAAGCCCAGAGAGGGTAGAAAGTACATCTTTAGAAGAGATTAGGATATTAGGCATAAGTAGGAGAGAGTAGGGTGGAGAGGGAGGAATAGCACCGGAATCATCCAAGGTGTAGTTTCTAGCAAAATTTTAGGCAAAGAGTTCAACTTTGTCAGAGGAAGAAGTGATGGTTGTGTCATCAGAGTGGATAAGGGGAAGGAAAGGCGAGGAAGAAAAATTGTTGGAGAGGTTTTTGGCTAGATGCCAGAAAGCTTGGGAAGAGCTAGATTTGGTTAAATGTTTGTAAAATTATTTATGAATATGTTTTATTCTTAACTTAATACTGCTGGCATAAGATAATATTTGTTTATAATGGTGAACATTATATAGTATCAATAATTATCGAAATTAATAAATGCAAATTTATAGATATTGGTTATTGTATATCTGGCATATACATTTTCATTATTTATAGGGGTTCTTTAACACCTTATTGGCGGGCTAGGCGGTCTATTTATATGTACCGCCCAGCGGGGTGTTTTTAGCCAAAATAGGGCTGTTTACGTGATCATTTTCATGCCTAAATAAGACCCAGAGCGTAAAACAAGCATCTATCCCTGAAAGGGCATAAACAGAGCTTTCCAATGACACCACAACGATCTTTGTATATAATTCGGTACTTTCCCCATACATTTCAGTATGTAGCGAGTGTGAGAGGGTGGAGGAGTACAAAGGAGTACAAAGGAAATCAAGCAACAACAGATCTAGTGACCCTTCTAGGCTGCTTGTCCTCCAAAACACTGAGGATCAAGTGTCCAAACAGTGGTTTAGAGTGGGTAAGGGAACATTGGAAAGGGAACTACTGACCTGCCACTAACGTGGCAGGACTAGGAAGTTAGTAGGGGACATAGGGGTTAATAACTGAGGGGAGGATAAAGTTATTCATTTACAAACGCAGTCAGTCGCGGGTTTGATGCGAGATATTTGTCTAGGCGGAATTTAAATGAATCAACGGTGCTGCAGTCTATAACGTCTCGGGGAAGCCCATTCCACAAGTTGACAACTCGATTGAAGAAGAAATTCTTAGCTTCGTGTGAGTTAAAAGATTTACCAATAATTTTGCAACCGTTTCCCCGCGTGTAATTAGATTGGTCGATAGTGAAGTACTTACTACAGTTCATATTGTCGATGCCTTTGATGATTTTGAACACTTGTATTAAGTCACCTCTTAATATGCGCTGGGTTAAAGGAAATAGATTTAATTCTCTAAGACGCTCTTCGTATGGTTTGTTCTTTAGGCTAGGTATCATTTTGGTAACTCTACGTTAAACTCGTTCTAGCTTGTTTATGTCTTTTTGGTAATAAGGGCACCAGCATTGAAGGCAGTATTCCAGAAGAGGGCGGACTAAGGAATTGTAAAGGGTTAGGATTACGTCTTTGGATTTATGCTCAAATGATTGCCTATAAAGCCAATTATTTTGTTTGCCTTCTTAACAACTTCTGAACATTGTTGACTCGGTTTTAGGTTACTCGATATTGTTACTCTCAGATCGGTTTCTCTGTTTACATTCTTAAGCTGAGTGCCATTCATCGAATAGTTTTCTTTCTCATTTAGGTATCCGATATGTAGTACTTTACATTTATCCGCATTGAAACTCATTTGCCAAATTTGGGCCCAATGTGACAATTTATCTAGATTGTGTTGCATATCGTCAACTTGATCTTTTGAGAGTACGCTATTTGCAATTTTTGTATCGTCAGCAAATTTTGAGATTGTACAGGTGAGACCCTCATCTATGTCGTTGATGTAAATTAGAAAGAGAATTGGTCCTAGTACCGATCCCTGGGGTACCCCGCTACTTACATTGGTCCATTTAGATGCCTTACCGTTTATGACTACTCTTTGTTTTCTGTCGCTGAGCCAATTTTCTATCCATTTCAACACACCGTCTTGTATTCCATGCGCTTTTAGTTTTAGCAGTAAACGTTTGTGGGGAACTTTGTCAAAGGCCTTTTGAAAATCAAGGTATATAATATCTACAGCTTTACTCTCATCATAGAGGTTGAGGATATCGTGGAAGAAGTCTAAGAGGTTTGTTAAACAGGAACGTTTTTTACGAAAGCCGTGTTGAAAGCCGTGTTGAGGAGGGTGGGATTCATGTCAGTAGGCCCGCCGCGGTGGTCTGGAGCAGTCATACGCTCGCTACTCTCCTGCCACCACTTGTCTCTCTCTCTCAGCAACATTACGTGCTGAAATTGCCACACGACCTATGTCGCGCGCCGCCACATAGTCCAAATTTATTTAACTCGACTTATGTTGCGCGCCGCTAATAGAGGGTTAAGTAAAGTTTGATGCAAAAAGGTTATATTTAGGAGATTCATAGGTCAGCTGTGCTGACTGACTGTCCTACCAATCCTACGTAGGCAACTTGTCACCGAGGTATGGAGCTGGCCTTCACTTACTAAAATACAGACGGCCGTGCTCAGACAGGGCTTGTAGTTGATGTCGTTCCCTAGGCTGCCTGGCCGAACAGCCCCGAGTCCCCAAAGAAGGCCATGGCCGAGATCAGGCTTTCCCACAGGGCTCTCAAGGAGCGTAGATTATGTTGTTGGCATAAGTGATTGTGTGGAATGCAGTCCTTCATAATGTGTTTATTAGTGTTGGGTGCTGTGTTACATCCTGGACAGGCGTCACCGACGGAGTCATCCAGTCTCTCCTGATAGCTCAGAAGAGCTGGATGGTGCCGACATCTCAGTCTGGCCAGGTGAACTCTGTCCTAGCGAGGAATGGAGGACTCAGAAGGATGAATTTCGGGAGGTCGTGCATGCAGCTGCGTATTGTCTTTGAGTGACTGGATGGAACGGCGAATGATATGAGTATGAATGTGCTTCTGGAAGCTGGTTTGGGGTGGGCAGGGAGGGAGAGATGACAGTATTTGCGTGTGATATCGTGTGCAGCCTGTGATGATTTTTAAGACTTTGTTTTGAATAGTCTGTAAAGTCTTGTGATGTGTTTCAGCTAGGTTAGAAACCCAGGCAGGGTTAGCATATCCCATCACTGATCTTATTATATTGTTTGTATAATGTGGTGGTAGATTCATTGTTGTGTCCAATTTGTGTGTGGGCAAGTGACCTGTGGGCGTTGAGTCTGGGTGTCAGTTTGTTTTTTATGTTTGTGATATGTTGCTTAAATGTCATTAAAGTATCATTTTACACCTAGGATATTGTGTGTGTGTGTGTGTGTGTGTGTGTGTGTGTGTGTGTGTGTGTGTGTGTGTGTGTGTGTGTGTGTGTGTGTGTGTGTGTGTGTGTGTGTGTGTGTGTGTGTGTGTGTGTGTGTGTGTGTGTGTGTGTGTGTGTGTGTGTGTGTGTGTGTGTGTGTGTGTGTGTGTGTGTGTGTGTGTTAAAGGGGTGTTGTTTATAGTGAGTTGTGGGGCATTTCTGTATTCGGCTGTCCAGCTTGTGAGGAGGGTTGCTGTGGATTTGGCTGGGGCTAATTTGAGTCTGTGTAGTGCACCAGTCATGTAGTGTGTTGAGATAGTGTTGAAGGAGACGTGTTACTGTGTCGGAGTCTTGGTGTGTACAATTGGCCAACTTAGTCCTGCGACAAAATGTTGTGATGTGTGGAGGTGTATGGCATTTCATCCGTAGTAAACAACGTAGTTTTATGAATGAACCCCTCAAATCCCATGGCGTGTGAAAGACGGGATGTGATTGGGTGAGACGAGAAATATCGGGAAACTCTATTTTCTCCATTATTTACATTACTGGAGGGTTAGTAGATGTTCCAGAATGATGTTAGATATTAAATGGATATGAAATGAAGAAGTTTACACTTATTATTAATACATAACCTATCCTTACTCAAATTATTAGGCATGACTGAAAATGTGAGAGTGTCAGTGGCAGGTGGGTTGGGTTTCGTTTTACTTTAATCAAGACGGCAAGGCTGGTATTAATGACTCACAGGTGAACAGTTGTATTTAGGATGCCTGCATATTGATTGTTTGGCATATAACTTCTATGGACAGTAAACTTTTAAATTTGTCATAACATGAAGTTTGTAGTGTAAATGTCTGAATTTGTTTTTTATTATACTGGTACTTTAATTATACTTTAAGAGTTATGTGGTGGTTATTTATTACCGAGTTATTATTCTCTTGGAAACCAAGACTCAAAAATCGCCCTGGTAATGAATGGATTTCTCTTCAGAATGTGAGAGATCCTTCTTAATCTTTTTAAATAGAGTATGTAAATATTTGTGTATATCCTAGCAATCTTCAGACGATTATATTCAACCAGTCAGTTAAATGATTAACTGAAACTCGAATTAACCCTTTGATCCTTAGAGGTCCTTTCTAATGTTAGCAAGAACACTTAGCAGTAACATTAATAACAAAACAAAAGGTTGTTGTAAGATTGAAGGATTAAAGGTGGTCAAAATATAATGGTTGTAGCTGGAATTACAAAGTGATCATCGGTTTCAAAGGGGTTGACTTATTGTGTTTAACCCTCTTACTATGGCAGACGTTTCCTAATATGAATATAGTCGCCTAATGTTTGCCATACTAAAATAGTTATATACAGTGCGTCAATATACTAATAATTAGGAACAAATTAATGCAGACAAAATGATTAGAATAATGACGAAAAAAGGCCAGACATATTTGTGTATATTAGTTCATGTGCATTTTGCAGACTATTATCACCTCTAGTATCATGATAATAATATATTTAATTGTCACGTTTCCTAACTCGAAATGCCTTTTCTCTGTATTGTTTAAATCACTTCAGACATTTCAGTCTTTAGCAACGGCAATTAAATCGAACCAAGCTCCCCCCCCCCCATAAAAAAAAAAAAAAAAAAAAAAAAAAAAAAAAAAAAAAAAAATGCACGACCTTACAGACAGCCATGGTTGTGGTGGTGGTAGAGCTGGTATTGGTAGTGTAGGGAGGGTAAACGAGCAAATAGTGCAGTAAAGGGTTGTCACATTTAATTAACTGGAACCATTTCATTACACAATATGTTTACAGGATTGTTCTATATAGAATAGCAGGGCATGATTATCAATAAATTCTTTAGTGCATACCGGATCACATTTGCTGATAGAGAACAACAGAGGCTACTACCAGTCATATGAACAACAACATTAGTTCGGGGATTGGCGAACAATTCTCGGGTAACGTGATGTGCATGGCTTTTGTGGAAAGGATGAGGAATTATTGTTATATTATATTGTAGCACAACAACTTCAGATGACGCCCCCCTCCAAAAAATATATAAATAAATAAATACATAAATACCCCAAAAATACAGACACACACACAAATACAGCCTAGGGAAATTCTATGTTATCACCTTCATTAGAATACCTAGCATACCCTACAGTAACTACATGCATTTTATATATAATACATTCTACAATGCAGCCACCGTATTGTTGTTCCTTGGAACCAGTAGAAATGTACTGTTAGTACAAATTTTGAATTAGTTATATTGTTAACAGGTAAATTTGGAACTTTATTATATTCCTTTAATCTCTGAACAATAGACGCCTAAACCGAATGCATTACTATAGAAGTAACTGAAGCTATAAATAAGTGGTAATCATATTGAAGAGGTTTATTGATTTTTTGTTTTATTTCTCCTTTTACTAGAGGTGTTTCTGAAACTTAAAGTATTATGTTGGCGGTATATATATACAGTGTATATATATATATATATATATATATATATATATATATATATATATATATAATTATTATACACTGTATATATATACATACACAGATTATAGACATAGGCTGTAATAGAGTAATTAGATATATATACATTTTTATTGATAGGCCTAATAAGGAAGTGTGGTTTAGTCGAGGGATTATTCTGTTAAGCTTTTCTTTATATTCCTATAAGGTTGTATTGAACATAAGATCACTTATGATACGGTACCCACTTGTTTTATGTTTTCCATGTTGCGTCTCTCTCTCTCTCTCTTTGTCATATATGTATATATATATATATATATACAGTATATATATATATATATATATATATATATACAGTATATATTGTTTAAGAAAGCGAAGAGGTAGAAGTAACTCAGCTGATTTTACTTCACATATTGAGCAATGAAGCGAAGTTGTTTGGAGTAAGAATGCGCGAATTATTTCCAAACGAATATTGAAAGATGATACAGTCTCGCATTCAACATTAGAACTAGCTAGCCAGTTAAATAGTTAACTAATATTGTTATGAATCTTTCTATTTCTAGAGGTCCTTCGGAAGTCGAGTATGAAAATGTTGTAGTTGCATTAACAAAATAAAAATATTGTCGTCTGATTAGCCGTATAAGGTTAAAACTTTATAAATTCGACTACAAGCGAGCCTCATTTGTAGCAAGAATGTGGGCCACTGCTACTGATCCAGAGATAATACAACATCCTTCCCCAGACGATGGATGGGAGCTGAAGGATGGGCATTACGAGGTCATTTGGTTCAACGGTCCTGAGCTGCCTGATTCATTGATTCCTGAGGATGGTGACCTTCATGAGGACAACTCGGATAACAACATTGAGATTTCATACTCAGATGAAGAGAGTTGCCTCTCCACGGACGAAGAGTAAACATTGTCTTCTAACTGGCCCTCAAACCGTATAAGACTGAAGTGGCTAATGCAATGTGTGTTTTTACCTTTTATAAGTCCACATGCATTTCAAGTCGGCAAACTCATGATCGACTTATTTGTGGCAACAGATATTGATGTTGTATATTAGGAGTTTTCTTTCATTTCAAGGTTGTCCCTATCCATATTAATAGATGCTGCGTGTGTCCAAAAGGCAATTCCATTTGTTAATAAACTGAACATGAGGGTCTAACATTCTATCCATTTGGCTATATATACTATCCATACTCTTTCACACAATGAAAGTCAGTCTGAAGCGACCATACATTTATGTCATTCAGAGGATTTGCTTTATGTTTTATACACGCTATGACTGATGAGTTACTCATTTAATAACTGTGCACCTTTCATATTAAAAAAAGTCTAAATAACATTAATTACCATTGTTTTTACTTAGATGTTTCACAGAAAAATCTATTCTTATGTTAGTTTTTTTCCCATTCACTGAATGGCACTGAAATGAAGTTAGTTACTCATTCAATACCTATGCACCTTTCATGTTCAAAAAGTCTTAATTAGCTGTTCCGCAGAAAAATGTATTCTTATGTTAGTTAGTTTTTTTCATTCAGTGAATGCACCTTCATAAAATGTCACTGAAATGAAGTCTGCTCCTTGCATGTTATGTAATGTGATTCTGGGGATATTTTGGGTGTGGCCCTCTTCTTAAGGGGACTTTCCACCATCAGTTTTTTTCATAAGTTCATTTTTCTGACTACTGAGATGTGGTAGTTTATAATGAAGTAGGTTTCAATTGTGCACCTTTCATGTTCAATAAAAGCTTAATTAGTACTAATTAACATTGTTCTTAATTAGCTGTCCCACCGAGAAAAAAAAAATCTTAAGTTGGGTTTTCTTATTCATTGAATATACCCCTATCCAATGTCACTGAAATGAAGTCTGCACCTCGCATGTTATGTAATGTCATTTTGGGGGGTATTTGGGGCATGGCCCCTAGCCACACCCACCACTTGCGAAACTAAAGAATTGGGTTCCTAGGCCCTCCTGACCCTAACAAACATTTCTGGTACTCCAAACCTTCTGCACCTTTCATGTTGAATAAAAGTCACCTGGCTCCCGCAGTAGTAGGTAAGGACTGAATGGTATGTAAAGAGAATTAGGGAAACACGAACTGTACAAAGGACACAAGAGAGACTGGTGGGACAATATAAAGACCAATACAAGAGAAGAGAAAAAGAGTCCGCGAGAAAAGTGTTTATATTAGAACATTAATGTATGGAGAAATAAGTAAGAAACTAAGTGTTAACAAGATGGAAAAGAATTAAATAAACAATTATAGGACAATAGAATGGTAGAAGACAATAGAGGTAAGATTAACAGACAATAATAGGGAGAACAAGAATTACGGGGATGCCAATGAAAGAGAATGGGGCGACTTGATAACCAGGTTGGTTAAGGGAGCCCACCTCGCTTTTTTGTTCTCTTTCTCTCCCTCTCTCTTTGGCTTGTATCCATTCGGCCCCATTCAGCCTACTGTTTTAAGACGCTTACCCCCATCAGGGTGTCAATATTTTCCTGGTGAGCGGTAGCGAGCCAGCATATATATATTTTTGTTTTGACAGCGAGCTAAATTTGTACATTTTTCGATAGAAAAATTACTCCGGCGAAGCCGGATTTCTCCATACAATGCGGGCTAGCTATCGCTCGCCAGGAAGAAATCGACACCTGGATGGGGATAAACGTCTTAAAACAGTTGTCTGAATGGGGCCGAATGGATACAAGCCAGGCAAAAGAGAGAAAAGGAGAGAAAGATAAAAAATAGCCGGTGACCCCCCTTTAAGGACGCCTAATATAATCTGGCATGGCTTCGAATTCTTCTGACTCGATCGGAACTCCAAAATGGACTCTATCTACCATGTTGGCTTTATTCCGTAAAGACACAAGCAGCCTCAATCACTCCATTCTCCACAAGTCTACATTGTGATTCATCTACTGTGTATACTCGTGCATTGTCTGTGTGAAACCTCTACATGCGGTTATCCTCATTTTAGTAAAAAAAAAAAAGAAAAAAAAAAAAGGGGGGGCGGGAATAATGGGTCATAAACCGCGTCATAAACTTATTGGAGAGGTATAGAGATAAGTCCATATGACGCGATTGCGTCATATGAGTTTTTGGTGGACTTATTCATATGACGCGATCGCGTCATATATGTTGCAAGGAGTTAAAAAGAAGAATGACGAGAAAAAGGCATATATGCTTACAGGGATTTAGGAGATAAATATAAACAAGATTAAGCTATGTTGTACATTCGAAGAGGAAAGCAAAGAAGATAAAGGAAGGTGGCGCGTGCGGGAGGGAAGGAGTGAAGAGAAGAAGAGGAGGCAGGGAGTGGAAAGGACGAGGCAGATAAGGGTTGTTGGATATTTGGGGGAGAGGAGCAGAAGGGAGAGAAAGCGTGAGGGGAGCGCCATGAGAGGGGAGGTGCGGGGACAAAAGAAGAAACATGGAAAAACCAGGAGAGATAAAAGAAAAAGGGAACTAGAACAAAGGAGGGAGTAAATTACACAAAGGAAAAAATAGTATAGGGTGATAAAGCGAACTCTGGGAAGACAATTGAATTACATGGATTTGTGATAAGTAACTCATGAAAGAGGACCTGGAATATTTAGTAATAACTTGCAGCTAACCCTTTGAAAACTTACACAGCAAAGTTTCTCATTAACAAATTTCATTAAACAATTATTACAGGCAAAGCAACTAAAGGGTACTTCACTATCTATCTATTGCCGGACGCCATGATCCCCGAAATCGTGGCCACGAATGAATCACCCCCATGCACCTCTGTCCTCAGTCAGTCGACACCCCTCCTCCCATCCAGCACCCCTTTCACTCATATACTTCTTAACTCCATCCTGCCACCTCTCTCTCGGTTTACCTCTCCCTCTCTGTCCTTCTACTTCAACCCGTACACTCTCTTAGTAATTTTTTCGCTTCACATACGTTCCACGTGGCCAAACCATCTCAAGGTATTCCTTTTCACACTTTCCTGTACATCTACATCCACACCACACCGCTCTCGTACTTCCTCATTCATCTGTCTATCCCTCCATGTAACTTCGCACGCACTTCTCAAGTAACTCATTTCCACCCCCCTCACTCTTTGTTTGTGTGTCTCCAACAAAGGCCATGCTTTATTCTAGTACGTCAATGTCGGAATTACCTCACTATCATGCAAGGACTTCTTTACTTCCATGCTGACGACCCTATTTCTTGTTACTGCTTTCAGCGTTCCTACAACCCTCTTCCTCTGTTGCACCCTCTCCCACACTTCTTCCTCTATATTCCCATCTTTACTCAAAACACTGCCCAAATACTTAAATGAGCTGCATTCTCCATAGCCTAACCATTCAATCTAACCTCACACTCTGTGACTGCACCCCTTCCAAAGACCAACACCTTACTCTTCCCCGCATTTACCTTCAGATTTCATGAGCAAGGGGGGTGGGTAATGGTCTCTGGTTGATTAATGAAGTGTAGAAGGAGGAGATGTGGGCGTTATATATGTAAGCAGACGATTATTATTATTATTATTATTATTATTATTATTATTATTATTAACTCAAGGGAGGTCAATTCGTACATATGACATCATCGATATTTACTAATCTAGTTACATTTTATCCAATCAATTTAACCTATTTCATATTTGTAAAAATGTATCAAAGTGATGTACACATAAGAAATTGGAGATGAGAGATTGGAGATATTGTAGTGAGTTACTAAGCAGCATTGGTGCATTATTTACAAATTATCCAATGATGGTTAGAATTACAAACGCATGCAGCCGCAAGATGAGCGCAGTGGGTATTGGGCAAGGTTTCCTAATTAATTTACCGACACTTAATAAATATAAGGAATAGTGTTCTCCTAAACCCATATAATATTATTATGTTATTATTGCACTGGCTCAAACATCAATTATATCTCATTTAGTGTGTTATATGCTTAGGCTACATGTGCTATAATTTGAAAAACAAAACATGAGGTACGATCTTTATTCTTTGTTCTTTCAATTATTGAATAATACATTCATTGAAATTACTATAATACAAAAACAAAAAATGGAAAGCACTTGATTTACTAGAACACTACTTCTATACCAAATTCATTGTCATTTCTCTTCTACAACACAAGGATATTGATAAGATTACCAGATAAAGTAGCCAAAATGCCTTCGAAAGATTTTGACAAAAGTTATCAAACCGACAAATACCAAAACATACAAACATTAACCCCTTATTGGTGGTGCCCGACTTAAGGCGGTCAAGAGAACCAAGGACTAAAGAGCGGGGACCACCTTAAGGGGAACGTCCGGCTTTTACTCCAGAACGTGTCAGTGGATTTTGTCTGTATTTCATAAGATTTTGTACACGTATAGGGGATCTAACAACTAAGAAATTTCCAAAATTTTAATTCTCTAGGACAATTATTTTTTGAGTTAGGTGAGAATTAGTGTGTAAATTTATGACTTTTTGTAAAATAAGAATCTCATTTAAATGTTGTTGCTTGATTGTTTTAATGCATTGGGGGTACTAACAATAGGTGTAGTTTCAATTGTACGTTGATACTTTTTCCATTTTGTATCTAATTGTAGAATTAGGGCATTTACAATTAGGTACAAATTAGGTGACAAATGTCTCGGGGTGCTGTGTCGAAATGGGAAAGAAATACAAAAAAATTGGCGACGTGGAGTTGTAGAGAATTTCATGCCCTTTCCAATGACACCAGAAACATTGTTGTAGCATGTTTGGTTACGTCAGAACTGCGCCGACAAGTGAACTTTCTTACGTGATGTACTAAGGCACGAGAGCTGTTGCAAGCCAGCCGGCCAGCCGCACCCTACCTCTCTCGCGGCTTGGACCACACTGCTCTTTCTCCTCCACCACCACCACACCCTTCGTTGTTACCAGGGTTGAGTACCAGATACTGTTAGGCAAAATATCTAAGAACGTCATATTTTCACCAAAAATTCATGGTTTTCATTTTTTTTTTTTGCAGATCCGAAACCCATAATGCATTTTCTACGCGTCTGCGCGACCCGCGACCCGCGAAAACTTTAAACTAGCCCAGAAATAACATGCTTCCAGACGGAATAATTGCCTCAGGATTTTAACTGAAGACAGAGGGATGGGTGATGATGCCATATATCGGGTTGCGCAATATTGCCGTTTTGAGCACTTTTACGAGTATGAACCGGACGCTCCCCTTAAGTCGTATGCGATGTTGAGCACATAATTGGCTCTGAGAGAGACCCCGAGCGGTGGGAGGAGCGTAGGTTGGCTCTGACCGTTCGGCACGGCTCCCGTACCGCGACTGGCCCCACCTCCACACACAGCCACATCCACTGCCTCCCTAGACAGGGAAATATGTAAGGAAATTACCATATTTTAGGGATTTTTCCTTCGTGTTGCACGATCGTTGAAAGACAACCCATGGTCGTAGAAGGATGGTTCAGGTGTCATTGGAAAGCTCAATTACCGCCCTTTCACGGATACATAATTGTATTACGTTCTGGCTCTTTTCTATGCATGAAAAAGAGCATGGAATGAAGCTCGTTTAGGGTAAATCTGCCCGCTTGGCAGGTAGTAGAAGTTAATAACCTAGCCGCTCGTTGAGTGTTAAGCAGTTGGAAATGTTTGTGAGCCCTATCACTATTCCCCCCTCCCCCAGAAGACCGACTGTCTGATAACATTCGAAAACCAATGGAGCCATTCGTGGTTCGTGGCCGACAAGCAATAGAAAACGCATATTCTAGCAACAATGGAGCGCCACTTAAACATTACAACAAAATCACAGCAATACCACCGGCCCCCTGCAGCTCTCTTATATGTGCAGGCGGATAAAATAATGTCGGATACATATAAACCAAGCAGGTTCAAATGGAAGCGAGCTATTATTGTTAGGATAGAAAGGTTCCATAGGACTCTTTCGTTCAGTTCAGGATAATAAGAATATTACACAGTCCTATCCCAGGTTCGAGCAAGCAATTGTTGTCATGTTAGAATTATTCAAATACGCCAAATTGCAATGCGATCAAAATACAAATATCGGCCACTATGTACTTTCTTAATCGATGTTGTAGTTAATTTCTATTGCATTTGTTTCATAATCAAGCAGAATAAATATTCAAACCTAAATTTAAAAGTTAGAAGATACCATTATGTATCAGTATTTGATCCAATTGTGTGTGGTAATGAAAATATGAACAAGGAAGCTTACATAGATATAATAGAAATTTTTTTTTGGATAACGATGGATGCTTTATATCATATATATATATATATATATATATATATATATATATATATATATGTTTTTGTCTTACCAATTTTGTATGAGTTGAATTTTCCTATTAGTTTCTGCATGTTCATAAACGTTGTTTCGTTTTAATGAATGTGTAAGCAAAGAAAACGTACTCGTGTCCAAGTGTTACAGGTACAGTATACTATAGCTAGTACTATTATTAGTTATATATTTGCATAGAGATCGTAAACAGGTTTTAACTTTCCAATAATAGATTACATATGTGTATAGTGTTACGATTTTATACGCAGGATATAACTAAAATAGTTAAAATATAAGTAGCTCTTTAACAGCCGGACATTATACAGTCGTTACACATTTTTGGGGAACCACTTTGGCTGTTACTTGGAATCTTTGTGATTCCATGTCATCCTTGTTAGTACATATTTAGGTTTACCACTAGTCTCTCTTCATATTTGTATCTTATGTAAAATAAATTGCTTTATGAAATTATTGTAATTCACTATGATAATAGTTAATAATAGATAATATTTGCCTGATGATGGAGTAAGTGTCTCCAAAATGTTGCGATAAATAAAGACAAGATGAACGTGTTCTTCTATTATGCCCGCTGGTGCTTCTGTTCATTATATATATATATATATATATATATATATATATATATATATACAGGGTGTTGATAGGGAGGAAACTATAGGGTATAGAAGGTGCAATAGAGGCAGAGCAGTGCAGTTCTAAGACGGGAAGAAGGTGTGTTACTTGCAGTTAACAGCTATGTGAGAAGTATTTAGAAAAAAGTAAGGAGATATTTTTGGCTTTTATGGATTTGGAAAAAGCGTATGATTATGTGGATCGAAAATCAATATGGAAGGGCCGAAGGATTTATGAAATTGGGGGAAATTTGTTAAAAACAGTGTTTTTTTTTTTAAAGAGAGCAGAATGTGTGTTAGAGTAGGATATTACGCGAATGAATGACTTGAGATAAATGTAGGTATGCGACAGAGTTGTGTAATTTCACCATGGTCGTTTAATGTAAATATGGATGGTGTAGTGAGGGAGGCAAAAATAAGAACTATGGGTAGAGGATTTGGTTTAGTAGGAAAGAATGGTGGTGATTGGGAGATGAATCAGTTAATGTTTGCTGATGATACACAATAATAGTGGCGGATTCTGAGAAGCTGCAGCGAGCAGTAAAAGAGTTTGTTGTAGTATGTGGGAGGAGGAAGCTGAGATTGAATTTCAATAATAGTATAGTGATGGTACGTAGTAAAGATTACTCGTAGGGTAAATCTAAATGTATGACCGGATGGGGAAATGCTGGAACAAGTGGAGTGTTTAAAATATCTAGGAGGAGTGATAAGCAGAGACGCAGGTCTGGAAATGAAGGTAAGACAGGGAGTGTGTGAGGGAAGGAAAGTTTTCGGAGCAATAAGAAGTAAGTGCGTAAGGTGAGAAATCTCGGAATGAAAGCTAAAGTACAATGTATCAAGGGATTGTTGTACCAACAGTGATGTATGGGGCTGAGACTTGGGCTTTGAAGGCACAAGAGAAAAGAAAGGTGGATGTGATAGAGATGAGCTGCTTGATGAGATGGAGAAATGGTGTAATACAAGCGTTGGAAGGTAGAGAGATGACTGAAAATAGGCAAGAGAAGTGGCAATAAATAGGAATGAATGAAGAATGTCTTTGAATAGATGAGTGGTAACGTGGTCGTAAGGAAAGGGTGTCGGGCGCCAGTTGGACTTCATAATAGTCAGGTACCTGGCCCGGGGAGCCGGTCTACGTTGTGAAGGGAAGTAAGGAGGGTGTGCATTCTGGTGGTGAGCTTCCCTGTGTCTGCCTGCTGAGACCGGAACCGCTCCGAGAGGTCTGGGACCAGGTTAGTGCTGAAGGCCCTTAGTTATACTTTAAAACTTAGTTATACTTTTAAAAAAAAAAAAAAAAAAAAAAATACCTCCGTCTACGTATTGTGAAAACCTGTTATCCTCCGGCAAATCCCGGAGAAGGCCCTGAAGACGCTCTTGGAACTATGTACCAAGGAGTCCCCTTTCCTCTGCCCCCGCGGGAATATGTACCAGCAAATCGACGGTGTAGCGATGGGAAGCCCCCTGGGGGTCCTGTTCGCCAATTTCTTCATGGGAACTATCGAAGAGGAACTCCTGGCTTCCCACCGGCCCACTGTCTACTGCAGGTACATCGATGATATCTTCGTGCGGGTGAAGGACCTGGACGAACTCAGGGACCTCCAGCAGCGCTTCATGGCCGCCTCCGGACTCAACTTCACATACGAAGAAACCACCGATGGTCATCTACCCTTCCTCGACCTCCTTGTCTCCCTCCACGACCACGGCTTCAAAACTACAGTGTACACCAAACCTACTAACAATGGCCAATGTCTTAATGGGGAAAGTGAATGCCCTAAACGATACCATCAGTCCACCATCGCCGCCTATGTCAGGAGAGCCCTCACCCATTGCACCACCTGGAATGACACACACAATGAATTGGAAAGGCTCACCCAGGTCCTAGTCAACAATGGGTATTCCAACACTGACGTCACCAATGCCATCAACCACCACCTAGAAAAATGGTACAACAAGACCCCCCTAGCACCAACCCGGCCAATGACATTACATTTTTCTACAGAAACTACATATCTTCCGACCACACAACAGACGAATCCATTATGAAAGAAATAATTCACAAAAACGTCCTCCCCACCAACCCTGACAATAAAATAAAACTCATTATTTACTACAAATCTCCTAAGACCTCCAACCTTGTCCTCCGTAACCGCCCCATTTCCACCAACCAACCGAAAGACGATCATGTGATATACCAGCATATTTGCACCTCTGGGGACTGTGGACCCCTATCCTATGTTGGAATGACACAGACTCGCCTTTCCCGTCGACTAACCCTCCACCTTCAATCTGGCGCTATAAAAGATCACTATCAAGCCCCCCACCATCTTGCCCTAACTCGCGCCGACCTAGACAAACAAACTACCATACTCGACAAAGAATCAGACCCCAGAAGACTAGCTATTTTAGAAGCTCTATATATCCAAATGCTCAACCCCAGCATCAACAACCAAACACAAGACCTTCAAATTCTTCCTTCAGGCAAGCGCTACAGGCATACTGCCCTCGTTCCTCTCGCCCTGTGCCCCCCTCCCGTACCTTTCCTCGATCAGCACACTACTGACAACACCAACCAATCACAGCCACCCACAGCCAATAACCAACCACCGATAAGATTTAGTGCTCGTCTCGCGAATAGACTGCCTTCCACCAATGAACAGCCACCCCACACCCAGTAGCTCCGCCCACCTACCTATTCTTGATCCTCGAATTTTGTATAAATATGTTGCTTTGTCCTTATTCTAATCATTACCTGCCCATTCCCTGAAGATGCAAGATGTTTACTTGTGAAACGTTGGATCCACCATGAATTTTGCTAACCTGTTGTACCTCATCTCTGAACCCCAGAGGAAAATTGTTAGAAATATTGAAAGCTTAACAATAAAATACTGAATGCTGAAACTGCTGTTGCCTTTAACCTCGTCTGTTTAAAAGAGAATCTATTACCTGGCTATACTAACATATATATATATATATATATATACTGTATATACAGGGTGTTTCAGAAAAGCCTACATTAAATTGGAGGGTGATCTACTTGGGTAATTATAAATCATGATTTTTCTATGATAAATGTCAGATTCTGCATTTTATAATAAATTTATTGTATTGTATTAATGAGGGTGGAAGCTGATGTGGAACCTCCATTGTTTTTTGAGATAAATAATCTCACTAGTCCTATTATGTGCTTAGAGGCACATGGGGTCATTTTGAACATTTCCTTTAGCTTATTAATATATGAAGAGAACAATGTAGAGATTTGTGAATAACGTTGTAAAAAAAACTATGTGGGTTTCACTTCAACTTTCACCGTCATTAATGCAATACATTAAATGTATTGTAACAGGCAAACTATGCAGAATCTGACATTTTAACATACAGTAGATACATTATGATTTAGAATAACTCAAGGAGTTCATCCTCCAATTTAATGTAGACTTTGCTGAAAGACTCTGTATATACAGTATATATATATATATATATATATATATATATATATATATATATATATATATATATATATATATATATATATATATATATATATATATATATATATACTGTACATATATATATATATATATATATATATATATATATATATATATATATATGTTGGGTTGTAGGAACGCTAAAAGCAGTAACAAGAAATAGGGTGGTCAGTATGGAAGTGAAGAAGTCCTTGCATGACAGTGTGGTAATCCCGACACTGACTTACGGAAGCGAAGCATGGACGTTGGTTGAGAGACTCAGACCAAGAGTGAGAGCAGTGGAAATGAATTACTTAAGGAGTGCGTGCGGAGTTACATGGAGGGATAGACAGACTAATGAGGAAGTAAGAAGGAGGTGTGGTGTGGAGGTAGATGTGCTGGAAAGTGTGAAAAGGAACAACTTGAGATGGTTCGACCATATGGAACGTATGGAAAGCGAGAGAATGACTAAGAGGGTGTACGAGAGCGAGGTGGAGGGACAGAGGGGGAGAGGTAGACCGAATATGAGGTGGAAGGATGGAGTGAGGAAGTACATGAACGAGGGCGGTGCTGGTTGGGGGGAGGGGCGTCGACTGACTGGGGACAGAGGTGCATGGGGGCGGTTCGTTCGTGGCCACCCCTTCGGGGATCACGGCGTCAGGCAATAGATAGATAGATAGATAGATGTTGGGCTCCTTCAAAACAACCTTATCTCTGCTACCTGTCCTATCTCTCCAGTACGACCTTCGGACCCTCCCAGCCAGTGGTGCTTGTGGCATTTTGGCGCTGCAGACTGAAAGGCTCTTGAGCAGCACTTCTTTGATTTTGCTTGGAAAGATTTTTGCTTCCATAGCCAGGGACCTTCATCATTACTGAGGTAAAATTCTCAGCCATGGAAGCACACATTCCATATTCTTTCTCTCAAACAAATTCACAAAAATATTGATTTACTCATGCTTGTTCTACTGCTGTCCGAAAGAAGGAGGAAGCATTCAAACCCAAGAGTGAAACGCTATTCTCAGTCTTTCTTCTATTCAACTGTTGAGCTGTGGAACTCTCTCCCAGAATCAGTCTTTCCCTCTTCCTATGACTTAAATTGCTTCAAACTCTGTGTGTCCAGGCATTTTGGCTTGAACATTCCTTGATTTTGGCCCTGTCACTCTTTCAACTCTGGGGGAGGCACTCGCTACAGGCAGTTCTGCCTTTTGTCTCCCTCACTCACATAGAAAAAACAAAACGGTGTTGTCGCCTTCAAATTCAAGAATCTCTTACTTCTTATGTTTCTGCCTGGAATGAAGCCACATCTGTTCTCTGACTTGCCAAAAGTACTTCCATCAATACAAAAGTTCTGAATTATCCAATTCTAGCTCTTCCCAAGCTTTCTGATATCTAGCCAAAAGCCTCTAATGTATTTCCTTGTTGTTGGAAGTTTGCTCTCTTTCAGCCTGTCTTAAAGAATGGTGACCACTCTCAACCTTCCAAGTACCATCCAATTGTTCTCACCTCATGCTTCCAAAACCCAATTTCTCCATCTATCTACCCGTCCGGAACTCCCAGCAGACTATCCCGTATTCTTCAAAAATACAAAAATCAATCCTTCATCTTTTCTCAATATTCTTGGTGTCTCTTTATCTTCCGCTCTTACTTGGAAGGATCATATTTCCAGTCTTGCTAAAGTAGCCTCCCAGAAGCTGGGTGTGCTCAACCGACTCAAGGGGTTCTTACCTCTGCACAGCTTCTTGCTCTGTACAGGGGCACAGTGCATCCTTGTATTGAGTATTGTTCACATGTGTGGGGAGGATCCTTCACACCACACTCCTAGACAAAGTAGAAAGGAAGGCCTTTCGTATAATTAATTCCCGCCCACTCACCAACGCTCTGCAAACTCTCTCTCTTTGCCGCAATGATGCATCTCTCTCACTTTTCTATCGCTACTACAATAATCTGTGCTCCTCAAAGCCCTCCCAGTGTATACCACCTCCTACGTGGTACCCGTCTTGCAGCACAATCCCACCATACTATGTGCAACTCTCCAACACAAGAGTGAAATGTTACTCAGACTTTCTTCTATTCAACTGCTGAGCTCTGGAACTCTTTCCCAGAATCAGTCTTTTCCTCCTCCTATGACTTAAATTGCTTCAAACTCCGTGTGTCCAGGCATTTTGACACGAACGTCCCTTGATTTTGGCCCTGTCACTCTTTCAACTATGGGGGAGGCACGTTACATGCAGTTCTGCCTTTTGTCTCCCTCACTCACATAGAAAAATCAATAAAATATATCTATATATAAACCGACCTTAATAAAGTATTGCAGCATCAATGTTGTATGTTTTCCTCAGATGTGTATGTAACGGTGTAATATATTGAAGACTAAAGTTAGTTTACCTCTCTGGCCCGAGCAATATTCACTCACGTTAGTCGCTCACTATCAATTACCACATTAAAAGGAGGCTGTGCGATTTAACCCACGTCATTAATTAACTCATTAACTATTTAAATCAAATTAATTGGTTATTATCGCGGTATTTACATATTAGCTGTTAATGAGCAGGACAGGATGGTTATTACCGCACGAAATCACTCATTGATTTAGCTTAAGTGAACACATTTATTATTTTCTATGAAACACGGTTTGGAGGCAGCCTTGATAGTATTATGTAATTGCTATGTATTTTATAATCATTCACGAGATGTACTGTATACCGGTATACTGTATATTTTTTCGTTATTAATACCAACCCAATTAAATTTGTATAATCAAAGTTTCATTTATCTATCTATCTATCTATCTATATGCTCAGGCCCAATCCCCATTTTGGGGGTAGCCGACTCAAGACAGAGCAAGAACAGGGAAAACACAAAAACAACATAAAACAAAAAATAAACACAGATAAAAAACACAAACTCTCACACATCCAGGTCACCCAGGAGAAGACCCAGAGACCAGGGTTACCAAGGTCGCTCCAGCACTCCCCCGGCCCCTGACCACCCGGAGAGGTTCCGATCTCGGCAGGCAGACATGCAGCGGAGCCAAAGCCACAAGCCCTCCCACCACACTTCCAGGCACACCCTTCATATTAATCGTCTCCCCGGGCCAGGCGCCTGATGGACTATTATCTAGTCCAACTTGCGCCCGACCCCTTACTCCAAATGACCACGTGTTCACTCAACTATTCACAAGCATTCTCCATTCACTCCTGTCCACCACCACTTCCCCTGCCTGATCTATAGTCATTCCTCTATCATCCAAAGCCTTTCTTACACAGTCTCTCCATCTCAATGGGGGTCTTCCTGCCCTTCTATCTCCCCTTGTACCTGACTCACATATTCTCTTTGGAAGCCTTTCATCTCCCATTCGTTCAACATGACCATACCAGCTCAGCACCCTTCTGTCCACTCTGGCTGACAAATGTTCTTGCTGCCCCACTCTCCTACGTATCTCTTCATTCCTCAATCTGTCTCTACGAGTAACTCCACACATAATCCTCAAGCAGCTCATCTCCATCACATCCAGCCCTCTTTTCTCCTTTTTCTTCAGAGCCCATGTCTCAGCCCCATACATCACTGTTGGCACAACAATTCCTTGATACAGTGCACTTTTTACTTTCACTCCGAGATTTCTCGTCTTCCACATACTTCCCATTGCTCCGAAAACCTTCCTTCCTTCCTTCACACACTCTCTGTTTTACCTCCACTTCCATACCTCCACCCCTGCTTATCGTTCCTCCTAGATATTTAAAACACTCTACTTGTTCCAATATTTCCCCATCCAGCCTCACATCTAGATTCACCCTATGCTCTCCCCTATTACACACCATTACTTTACTTTTATTGACGTTCACCTTCAGTTTCCTCCTTCCACAAACCACACCAAACTCTTTGACTACCCGCTGCAGTTTCTCATCAGAATCCGCCACCAATGCTGTGTCATCAGCGAACAGCAACTGATTCAACTCCCAATCTCTACCATTCTTTCCTACTAAACCCAATCCTCTTCCCATAGTTCTCCTTTTCACCTCCCTCACCACACCATCCATAAACATATTAAACAACCATGGTGACATTACACAACCCTGTCGCAAACCTACCTTTACCTCAAACCATTCACTCAACTCACCATTTCCTACTCTCACACATGCTCTGCTCCCTTCATAAAAACTCTTAACTGCTTCTAACAAATTTCCTCCTATTTCATAAATCCTTAACACCTTCCACATTGCTTCACGGTCCACACGATCATACGCTTTTTCCAAGTCCATAAAAGCCCAAAATATCTCCTTATGCTTCTCTAAATACTTCTCGCATAACTGTCTTACTGCAAACATCTGATCCACGCACCCTCTTCCCCTCCTAAAACCGCACTGTTCTTCTCCTATTGCAACTTCCGTACACTTTATTATCCTCTCTATCAACACCCTGCCATACAGCTTTCCAACCACTGACAATAAACTAATACCTCTATAACTTGAACACTCCTGCCGATCTCCCTTCCCCTTGTACAACGGCACAATACATGCACTCTTCCAGTCTATTGGTACCATTGACACAGCAAAGCACACATTGAAAAGTCTCACCAACCAATCTATTATCACATCTCCACCCTTCTTTATACACTCCACAGCAATACCATCCAAACCTTCTGCTTTTCCCTACTGTACAATATTTGACCATGTCATAATATACCAAAAATATAGATATGCTTAACACTCAAAGAGCGGGTGGTGGAGTATATTTGACTGTGCTGCCCAGCGGGGGGTTTTACCGTAAACGAGCTTGTTTCCGTGCTCGTTTTCATGCATAAACAAGAGCCAGAGCGTAATACAAGTATGTATCCCTGAAAGGGCGTTAATTCAGTTTTCCAATGACACCAGAACTATCCTTCTACGATCACTGGTTGTCTTGCAACGATCGTGCAACCGAAGGGCAAAATCGGTAAAATACGGTAATTTCCTTACATTATTACGTGTGAAACGAGTGAGAGAGGGTGGAGTACAAAGGAGTACATCTCAGTAGCTCCACGGCCACAGTGGCGAGCGGTCATGAGGTAAACTACGCTCCTCCCACCGCTCCGCTCTCTCTCAGAGCACATTACGTGCTCAAAATTGCACTCGACAATAGCCGGGCCCCGCCACAAAGGACACATTTATTTCACTCGACAATAGCCGGGCGCCGCCAGTTAAGGGTTAAGTATGAAATCAATACAATATCGAGGACAATATGATACCTGTACTTTTCACATTCTTATCAATATACAGTAAACATTAATGTTATATAATATATATGAATTTAGTATTAACTATACAAGTTTTATGGTTTGTGCTTTAACCCTTCTTTAGCGGCCTATGCGGTTTATTTATATGTACCGCCCAGCGGGGTGTTTTTAGCCAAAATAGGGCTGTTTACGTGATCATTTTCATGCCTAAATAAGACCCAGAACGTAAAACAAGTATCTATCCCTGAAAGGGCATAAACAGAGCTTTCGAATGACACCATAACGATCCTTTTATGATGGCTAGTTTTCTTGCAATAACCGTGCAACGCGAGTGCAAAAAGCAGGTAATTAGCCACTTTCCCGATACAATTCCATATATAGCGAGTGAGAGAGGGAGGAGGGAGCTGAGATTCGTGTCAGTAGGTTCGCCGCGGTGGTCTGGAGCAGTCATACGCTCGCTAGTCTCCTGCCACCACTTGTCTCTCTCTCTCAGCAACATTACGTGCTGAAATTGCCACTCGACCTATGTCGAGCGCCGCCACATAGTCCAGCTTTATTAAAAACGACTTATGTGATGAGCCGCTTTTTAAGGGTTAATATCAGTACTTGTAATATTGTAAATATACTCTGCAACTATTAACCTGACAAGCGCGATATAGACGTAGGTGCTAGGGTAGTTATTTGTGCATTTCTAGCCCTGGATTCTGACAGAATTCGTTATATTTACAATATAAACCATTATTTGTTTTCGGTATGCTTTTATTTTACATATATGATGTATATATGAACCTTCAAGAGTGCTAAAATAAG
The DNA here is from genome assembly GCA_032716605.1 of Paralithodes platypus. Classification (NCBI taxonomy): domain Eukaryota; kingdom Metazoa; phylum Arthropoda; class Malacostraca; order Decapoda; family Lithodidae; genus Paralithodes; species Paralithodes platypus. The sequence goes on from CM064540.1 coordinate 14,567,849, forward strand.
TGGGAAAAGCATTTGGGTGGTGAAAAACGAAGATATTGGCCACCCGGTCATAATCTCAGGCGAGAGAGAGAGACAGGCAGCCCTCCCCTCTCGCTGTCTGAGAGTCAACTGAGACGAGCGAGGCGGTGTGTGCCGGTGTCTGGGTGTTGCATAACGATCTTTTATGCAACCCACTTGTGCTACATTATCGCGGGAGAGAAAAATAACCGATAAATGATGATAATAAGAGGAAAAATAGGTGATAATTGAGGAGGGGAGGGAGGGGGGAATAAGGTGGGGAAGGAGGGGAGGGGGGTGGGTGAGATTTACATGGATGAGTACTGGAGGGGAATTATCTCACCTAGAGACAAATTCCTTTGTTTTGATAGGCCCTTTTTTTTTATGGAAGGCTTTTTTTATGGTCCTGCTTCCGTGAGGCCTATCGCGTTCCCTATAGGAAGCCTTCCGTTAGGCCTATCGCGCTTGCCGGGTTAATACTTATAATGGTTATCATATTAAAATAATAGATCAATTCATTAACTACTGTATTAAGAGGAAAACCTGGAGTTATGTGGAGCTATGAATCTATGATGTATCATGAATTCCTGGTGAACCTTTCTTGTGGCTTTGTGTCATCATAACGTGACTCTATTCACATATTAGAGTTATGTTAATGAGGGCAAATAATTCCATAACCTGTCAATATTGGGACACTCCTCTCTTATCAAATCATTACAGGCATTAGATGACTGCAACAAGTGTCTCCCCCAAAGTCGGAACAGTGACAGCCAAATTAAAGGTACGTTATGAGTCAAAATGATTGGACACACGGAACTTGAAGCAGTTTAAGTCATAGGATAAGGGAAGGCTAAATTGAGGGAGAGAGATCCAAAGTTTGCTTGTTGAGTAGAAGAAAGACAGGGAAAATTGGTTCAATTTTGGGTTAGAGAGTTAGACAGAATATGAGTGGGAGTGTGTTGAAGTGCGGGTGGCCCCCAATCTCCGTAAGGGAGGAGGTATACACTAAGAAAGCTCTGAGGAACATTAATTATTGTAATAGCATTAGAAGAGTGAGAGAGACGCAACATTGCGGCATGTAAATATAAATTGTAAGGAATTATTAATAGGAGGTGAGTTGATGAAATGAAATATTTTTGACTCTACCCTTTCAAGAAGTGCGGTATGGTTTGAACCTCCCCACTCATGCGAATAATACTCGACACATGGGCGTACTCTGCGCCTATACAGAGCAAGAAGCTGTGTGGGGGTGACGAACCCACAGAGACGGTTGAGCACACCTAACTTCTGGGAAGCTGTTTTCGCAAGAATGTAAATATGATCTTTCCAAGAGAGGCCAGAAGAAAAAGAAACACCATGAATACTGAGAGAAGATGAAGAGTTGATTTGTGTTTTGTTGAAATTTAAGTGATACATCTGAGGAAGTTCTTGACGAGTAGATAGAAAGGAAATATTTGCTTTTGGAAGCATTGAAAGTAACAAGATTTTCTCTGCCCCAGTCGGAGATAGTTGATAGATCAGAAGATAAGTAGGCTAAGCCTTCTTCCTGTGAGATTTAGAGTGAATGGATACTAGATCGTTGTGGGCTCCTCCGACCATAAACTCCATCTCTGTCACATGTCCTATCTCTCCGGTACTGCCACCTGATCCTCCCACCCAACGGCGCTTGTGGCACTTTGGCGCTGCTGATAGGGAAGCTCTTCGGAAGTACTTCTTTGATTTCCCACGGAATGACTTTTGCTTCCGTGGCTGGGGACCCTCAGTAATGCTGAATGCAATACTGAGGTAATCTTCTTGGGCATGGAGGCATACAGTCCATTTTTTTTTTCTCTCAGTCTAATGCAAAATAATCTTGGTTTACTCACGCTTGTTCTGCTGCTGTCCGCAGTAAGGAGGACGCATTCAAATGGTACCGTCCCCTTCGAACTCAAGAATCTTATACTTCTTATGATTCTGCCCGGAATCAAGCCAAATCTGTTCTTTGACTCGCCAAACACGCTTTCATCAATAATAAGAGTACTGAACTATCCAACTCTAGCTCTTCCCAAGCCTTGTGGCATCTAGCCAAAAACCTCTCCAACAATTTTTCTTCTTTGTCTTTCCCTCCTCTTTTCCACTCTGACGGCACTACCATCACTTCTTCTTCTGACAAAGCTAAACTCTTCGCTAACACCTTCGCTAAAAACTCGACTTTGGATGATTCCTGCGCTGTTCCTCCCCCTCCACCCCCTCTCTCCTACTTATACCTAAAATCATAATATCTTCCAAGGATGTATTTTCCACCCTCTGTGGGCTTAATACTAAGAAGGCGTCCGGACGGTGTCCTTCCTGTTGTACTAAGAAACTGTGCTTCTGTGCTGACTCCCTGCCTATGCAAACTCTTCCGTCTCTGTCTCTCCTCTAACGTCTTTCCTTCTTGCTGGAAGTTTGCTCTCATTCAACCTGTCCCAAAGAAGGGTGACCGCTCTCAGCCCTCCAATTATCGTCCAATTGCTCTCATTTCCTGTATCTCTAAAGTTTTTTAAACTATTCTTGCCTATAAATTTCTTAAGCATTTATCTTCCCAATACCTACTCTCAGACCGCCAGTATGACTTACTCAAGGGCCGCTCTACTGGTTTTCTTCTTTCTTATCTTATTAACTCTTGGTCATCCTCCATTTGGGACTTCAGTGAGACTTTTTCTGTCGAGCTAGACATATCGAAGGCCTTCGATAGAGTCTGGCACACATCCCTTATTTCCAAACTACCCTCCTTCGGTTTCTATCCTTCCATCTGTGCCTTTGTCTCTAATTTCCTGGACGGCCACCGTTCACTTCCTCAACCTATCAACTCCGGTGTTCCTCAGGGTTCTATCCTATCTCCAATTATCTTCCTTTTATTCATTAACAACCTTCTCAACTGCACCTCCAGCCCCATTCATTCATATGCTGACGACTCTACATTGCACTATTCAACTATCCTTCCTCGAAATCATTCGCAGCAGGAATTCCAAAACTCACGTAATGAGCCATAGAGCACCTATCTTCTGATCTCTCTATTATTTCTAACTGGGGCAGAGAAAATCTTGTTACTTTCAATGCTTCCAAAACTCAATTTCTCCACCTGTCTACTCGTCGCCCCCTTCCAGAAAACTATGACGTACTCTTCAACAACATACAAATTAACCCTTCATCTTCCCTTAATATTCTTAGTGTCTCTTTTTCTTCTGATCTCTCTTGGAAAGATCATATTACCATTCTTGCTAAAACAGCTTCCCAGAAGCTGGGTGTGCTCAACCGCCTCTGGGGGTTCTTTACCCATGCGAACTTCTTGCTCTGTACAGGGCACAGTGCGTCCATGTGTCGAGTATTGTTCACACGTGTGGAGGAAATCCTCTCACACACCACTTCTGGACAAAGTAGAAAGGAAAGCCTTCCGTTTCATTAACTCACGTCCACTCATCAATTCTCTGCAGTCTCTCTCTCATCGCCGCAATGTTGCATCTCTCTCACTATTCTACCGCTATTACAATAATTAGTGTTCCTCAGAGCTCTCTCAGTGTATACCACCCCCCTCCTCTTCGTAGAGCACGTACCACCCATCTTGCAACACAATCCCACCCCTACTCTGTGCAACTCTCCAACCCAATCTTTCTTCTATTCAAGAGCTGAGGTCCGGAACTCTCTTCCAGAATCAGTCTTTCCCTCTTCCTTTTACTTAAATTGCTTCAAACTCTGTGTGTCCAGGCATTTTGGCTGAACGTCCCTTGAGTTTGGCCCTGTCACTCTTTCAACTCGCTACAGGCAGTTCTGCCTTTTACCTCTCCCATTCACATAAAAAAAAAAAAATATATCATCAGTATATATATATACCCGGTATATATATATATATATATACATATATATATATATATATATATATATATCAGCATATATGAATAGGACTGGAGGTACAATTGTGATCATTACTGAATATTCGAAAGAGAACTGGAGACAGGACAGAATCCTGAGGAACACTGGAGTTGACAGGTTTATGAAGTACAAAGTACAAGGAGTACAAAGGAGTACAAAGGAAATCAAGCAACAACAGATCTAGTGACCCTTCTAGGCTGCTTGTCCTCCAAAACACTGAGGATCAAGTGTCCAAACAGTGGTTTAGAGTGGGTAAGGGAACATTGGAAAGGGAACTACTGCCCTGCCACTAACGTGGCAGGACCAGGAAGTTAGTAGGGGACATATGGGTTAGTAACTGAGGGGAGGATAAAATAAAGTTATTCATTTACAAACGCAGTCAGTCGCGGGTTTGATGCGAGATATTTGTCTAGGCGGAATTTAAATGAATCAACGGTGCTGCAGTCTATAACGTCTCGGGGAAGCCCATTCCACAAGTTGACAACTCGATTGAAGAAGAAATTCTTAGATTCGTGTGAGTTAAAAGATTTACCAATAATTTTGCAACCGTTTCCCCGCGTGTAATTAGATTGGTCGATAGTGAAGTACTTACTACAGTTCATATTGTCGATGCCTTTGATGATTTTGAACACTTGAATTAAGTCACCTCTTAATCTGCGCTGGGTTAAAGGAAATAGATTTAATTCTCTAAGACGCTCTTCATATGGTTTGTTCTTTAGGCTAGGTATCATTTTGGTAACTCTACGTTGAACTCGTTCTAGCTTGTTTATGTCTTTTTGTTAATAAGGGCACCAGCATTGAAGGCAGTATTCCAGAAGAGGGCGGACTAAGGAATTGTAAAGGGTTAGGATTACGTCTTTGGATTTATGCTCAAATGATCTGCCTATAAAGCCAATTATTTTGTTTGCCTTTTTAACAACTTCTGAACATTGTTGACTCGGTTTTAGGTTACTCGATATTGTTACTCCCAGATCGGTTTCTCTGTTTACATTCTTAAGCTGAGTGCCATTCATCGAATAGTTTGCTTTCTCATTTAGGTATCCGATATGTAGTACTTTACATTTATCTGCATTGAAACTCATTTGCCAAATTTGGGCCCAATGTGACAATTTATCTAGATTGTGTTGCATATCGTCAACTTGATCTTTTGAGAGTACGCTATTTGCAATTTTTGTATCGTCAGCAAATTTTGAGATTGTACAGGTGAGACCCTCATCTATGTCGTTGATGTAAATTAGAAAGATAATTGGTCCTAGTACCGATCCCTGGGGTACCCCGCTACTTACATTGGTCCATTTAGATGCCTTACTGTTTATGACTACTCTTTGCTTTCTGTCACTGAGCCAATTTTCTATCCATTTCAACACACCGTCTTGTATTCCATGCGCTTTTAGTTTTAGCAGTAAACGTTTGTGGGGAACTTTGTCAAAGGCCTTTTGAAAATCAAGGTATATAATATCTACAGCTTTACTCTCATCGTAGAGATTGAGGATATCGTGGAAGAAGTCTAAGAGGTTTGTTAAACAGGAACGTTTCTTACGAAAGCCGTGTTGAGTATCTTTAAGTATGTTATTTTCCTCTAAGTGATTTACGAGTCTGTCTCTTATGACCGTTTCTAGCATTTTACATACAACTGAGGTTAAGCTAATTGGACGATAGTTACTGGGTAGGGATTTGCTGCCTTTTTTGAATATCGGTGTTACGTTGGCTATCTTCCACTGATCAGGCATAGTTCCAGACTGCAAGGATTTATTGAATAGTAATGTCAGTGGTTTGGAGAGCTCATCCTTAGCTTCCTTTAGAACTCTAGGCGAGATTGTATCAGATCCAGGCGTTTTATTTACCTTGAGTTTATCTAAACAATTTAATACATCTCTCTCTGTAACGGTGATATTGCTTAGAACATCTGAATTATCAATCTGAATCGGCGATGGTGTAGGGATATCACTGAGGTCTTCTGTTGTAAAAACTGATGCAAAGAAGGTATTGAGGGCATTACTCATTTGTACTTCGTCTTTGGTGTATTCTCCATTTTCATCGACTAACGGTCCAACAGTTGAAGTAACTACTTTTTTCTTTCTGATATAACTATAGAATTCTTTCGGGTTTGTTTTACTTTGATTCGTAATATGTAACTCTAGGGTCTTTTTACTTTGATTAATTAACTTTTTGGCTTTGCGTCGTAGCTCTACAAATTTCACCCGTTCTTCGTCATTTTGTGAGGATTTTAATCTATCATTAGCAAATTTTTTAGCAAGCAGGCAGTTTGAAGTGAGTGATGGCCATCCACAACTGCATCTATGGTATAGCCAGAAAGGAAGTTAAAGACAAATGCACAGATGGAGGGATAGAAACCGAAGAAGGGAGGTTTGGAGAATAGAGATTTGTGCCAGACTCTTTTGAAGGCTTTCGATATGTCTAGAATAATAGAAAAGGTCTTACCGAAGTCCCGAAAGGAACATGACCAAGATTTAGTAATATAAGCAAGGAGGTCACCAGTAGATTGGCCGTTAGGGAAACCATATTGATGATCTAAAAGACAGTAGATTATGGGAAGACAAATGCTTGATTTTTTTTTTAAATTCAGAATAGCTTAAAAAACTTTAGAGATGCTAGAAATGGGAGCAATTGAACGATAGTAAGAAGTTTGAGAGTGGTCACCCTTCTTTGGGACAGGTTGAATGAGAGAAAACTTCCAGCAAGAAAGAAAGACGTTGGAGGAAAGACAGAGATGAAAGAGCTTGCTTGGGTAGGGAATCGTCACGGAAGAAAGTTTTTGAGTACAACAGGAGGAACACCATCCAGTTCATACACTTTATTAGTATTTAGCTCAGAGAGGGCAGAAAGTACATCCTTAGAAGAGATTATGGTTTTAGGCATAAGTAAGAGAAACGAGGGTGGAGAGGGAGGGACAGCACCAAAATCATCAAAGTTGGAGTTTTTAGTGAAAGTTTAAGCAAAGAGTTCAGCTTTATCAGAGGTGGTGCCGTCAGAGTGGAAAGGAGAAGGGAAAGATGAGGAAGTATAATTGTTGGAATGTTTTTTAGCCTGAGATAAAGAAAGTAGAATGTATGCCTCCAAGCCCGAGATAATTATCTCGTAATGCGCTCTGCACACTCCGAGGGTCCCCGTTCATGGAAGCAAAAATAATTCCATTGGAAATCATAAAAGTACTGGCAAAGAGTTACCTAGTTGGCAGCGCCAAAGTACCACAAGCGCCGCCGTTGGGTGTATCGGATAGCCGAACTGGGGAGATAGGACAGGTAACAGAGATAAGGTTGTGATTGGAGGAGCCCAACGGAGAGAAAAGGTTTACAATTATTAGTTAGAATTAAGTTAAGAATTTTTGGACCAATCTCCATGGTGGTCAGGAATACCAGTAGGGTGTTGGACTAACTGCTCTAGGTCATATAGGATAGCAAAGATGTAAGCTTGTTCACCAGGTTGGTCAGTGTAATGAGAGGAGAGCCATTGGCGATGGTGAACATTGAAATCTCGTAGGATAGAAACTTCTGTGAAAGGAGAGATGAATAGAATGTGTTCCACTTTAGAAGTTAGATAGTCAAAAAAAAATGGATAGTCAGTAGAATTAGGGAAAAGATAAACAGAGTACAACTATCACTATTTAGTTTGAGAGTGACAAGAAAGCCAGAGAGGTGAAATTCAAAAGATTCAAAGTTTGGAATACAAGAGGAAGCAAAATTGTTGCGCACATATATGCAACGTCCATCTTTGGCTTGAACCCGAGGATAGAGATAGTAGGAGGATACAGAGAAGGGTTTGCTGTCAGTAGTCCCAGACAACTGTGCTTCGGTGAGAAATAGAAGATCAGGGTTGGCAGACTTGGTATGGCGGATTTAAGGAAGATAAGTTTACTCTAGGCTACCTAAGACTGAAAAGGTCCGCTCATATAATATATAAATTAATAATAATGCCAGGAGTGTAACTCACTATTAAAATCATCATAGAATATTGCAGTTAGGCAAGGTGGAAATGCTGATGGAGGTGCTGATGGATGGTAGGCAAATGGCTACTATTCGAACACCATTGGATGTTTACCTTAAGGTGACCACAAGGATGCACCTGAAGTAATAGTGAATAAATAAGTAAGGTTGAAGAAAGTTAAATCATGATAATAAGGCTTAGCTGTCAGTCGGTCTGTCTGTAGGATGAAGTTGAGTTTAAGTTAATGATGAGAGCTGGATGACACCGGAACCAGGATCGCGGCGAACTAAAGAGTGGAGTTGTTGCTTGGACGAAGTATAAAAGTGCTCTGACGTGGTGCGCCACAATCCAAGACGTCATCGTCTTACGCTACGAATCTCGCGGCTACTGCTAAGTTAGTAGCGGATATCTAGCGGTAAATATCGCACAGCTTTCATAATTTTATGGCATGGTTTATATGATAAATCATATATGCATTCCTAAAGACACTTAAATACTATACTTTCGTATAATAGGCCTTATTTAACTTATTAAGCTTACATACTGTACACACTGTATTTAGGGTATGATACATAGAAAATGTAGGTTATACCACTGACTATCGTGAATCCTCGATACACTCCCCCCCAAACACAGTACCTGAACCCCACCTTATATCTAGAGTTGCCCAGAAGCAATCTTGTGTCGCCGCATATCAACGGCGCCACGGGCTGCGCGTCTGGGTCTAATCCCGATCCGAGGCGGAACCCCAACGGGTTGCGGTGGATCGGCTAAGTCAGCCTCCTCGGATCCAGCATCATCAGGTGGAGCTTCTTCTTTTGTAGAAGAGCCAAGCTCCATAGCATACAGTCGTGCGACCGGACGAACAGTAGTCCCAGTAGCTGTCTTGAGCAGTGTCACTTGCCCTACCGAACCTTCGCCCTCGTACACCTTCACTACGCGGCCCAACTTCCAGTACAATCTAGGACTATCATCATGGATGAACACTATCTCGCCTACAGTGGGAGCTGATGGTTGACCAGCAGTCTTAGTTGCCCTCTCACGTAGTGCCAATAAGTAGTCATTCACCCATCTCTATTTAAAATCACCTATAACCCTAGAAATATACTGGTAACGTCGTGACACCGCAGCCTCGGTGAACATCGAAGGGTCCTCTAACTCTGCCTGAGACTGCAGATCAGTAGGAAAGGCAGTCATTGGCTTGCCATAGAGCAAATGCGCTGGTGTTAGTGGCAGTGGTTCTTGCAGGTCAGTATATACATAAGTGAGAGGACGATCGTTAACAACCGCCTCGACTTCAGTGAGCACAGTTACTAGTTCGCTCCTTTTTAACAAGGCGCGTCCTGCAACCGCCCGTAAGCCTGACTTCACGATGCCTACACACCGTTCCCACATTCCACCAAACCACGGCGCTTTGACTGGTACGAATTTCCATTCGCACCTCCGCTCTCCCAAGTAAGGAACAACCGTTGGATCGACGCTCATATCTATCAAGTACCTGGAAGCTTGAAGAAAAGTGGGAGCATTGTCGCTAAGAATCAAAAGAAGGAAGGAACGACATGCACAAAATCTCCTGAATGCCAGCATAAACTCTTCACAAGACATATTGTCACAGAGTTCTAAATGTATTGCACGTGAAGTGGCACAAGTAAATAGCAACACATAAACCTTGTCCAGTTCCCTAGTTCTCAGTGCGCCGGTATAGTCTAGTCCTGTAACTCTGAAGAGTTCTAGATGATTAACGCAACACTCTGGCAAGGGTGGAGCAGGTCCAGTCGTAAATGGTGTTCCTTTTAGTCTACGGCACACCACACACCTTTTAACTACTCGTCGAACTACCTGCCGAACTCTGGGTATCCACCAGTTGAGACGCAATTTAGAAATAACGTGGTGGTCCCCGTAGTGCATTACTTCGTGTGTGCGTTGTACTAGTAGATCGGTGACATGGTGTGTTGCAGGCATCAGGATAGGATTGTTGGCACAGTCGTCTACACCTGACCACTTTAGACGGACCTCACATCGAATTAAGTCATTTTTCAGGTGTAGCCTTAGCTGACGCACAATGTTAGGTATTTTAATCTTACCAGAACTTCTTATGGATTCTAATTCCTGACTGAAGGATTCCCTTTGAACCCATCTAATTAGTGTTACCTCAGCTGCTTTTATTTCTACTGCATTTAAGCTTTGACCCAGATTGCAGAGTCGTCCTTGTAGCCTGGCCTTTATGTTGGTAATATAACGCAACGCCCAAGCTACGACCCTAACTAATTTATTGTACCCACTGATCCTTACCCACTCTAACATAGGACTCGGTGTTGATGTTGGTTGAATGACAGCTGTCACCGTTTCTAAAGGCAAAGCTAACTCAACCTCGGCATTCCATACAGCCCAATCCCCTTCGTGGAGCAGCTATTTTCGGCCTTGCCACCACAGGTTGGACTTAATCAATTTGGATGCTGTTATTCCCCTACTTATTAAGTCACTGGGGTTGTCCTTGGTTGGTACATAATGATAGAAGGCGTTTGGTAGTAGGGATCGTATTTCATCCACCCTATTGCGCACATAGACGGGCAATGTCCTTTGACTATGCACCCAGCTTAGTGCAATTTGGCTATCGCACCATACATGTACCGCCCTTAGTTGCAGTGACTTATCGTATGAAATGCGTACATGATCAACCAAACGTCCCAATAGCAGCATGGCAGTTAGTTCCAATTTGGTAATCGTGACCCCCTCTACCCGTGCAACCTTACCCCGGGCGGTGAGTAAATTAATCCCAAACAAGGTAACACAATAAATAGCTACTCCACACGCTGTGGCACTCGCATCAAAGAATGCATGTAAAGACATGGGTCCAAATGCGGCCACTTGGCGCGGTAACTCTAATGTACATAGGGTGTTATAATCTTCTAGTAAGGACCTACCCTGTTCAATAAGATCATCGGGTAAATTTTCGTCCCACCCTACGTTGCGTCTCCATATTTCTTGTATTAGAATCCTAGCTCTGATGGTAACAGGTAATGCTAAACCTAAAGGATAAAAAAATTGCGCGACTTTACTCAACAGACTACGTTCTGTGTGCGTCCCTGCCTGTTCAGTAAAATCTTTGTTCCGGTACATCTGGTTGCCATATCATCCCCAAGATTCTGGCATAATCTTGGTTATCAGAAGCTACCCCCTCTATTATGAGACTATCCCGAATCAACACTGAATTTGAAACCCACTCGCGGAGAAACAGATGAGCCTCAGTGAACAACCTACTAGCCTGCCTCTAGCTTGCGACTAGTTCCTTTTCACTATCACTAGACCCCTGTAAATTGTCTATATATAATCCGCGAGTGAGTTCAGTTGTGTCTTCTTCAGAATCCTCAAGGTGTTTTTTAATGGTCGCGTTTAATAGAAATTGTGAACATGTTGCACCAAACAAGACTACCTTAAACCGATAGGTTAGTATGGGACTCTCGGGGTCGTCGATGTTTTCGAACCAGAGGAACCGGGTGACGTTTCTATCCCCCTTCTGCAGTTTCACCATCAAGAAGGCCTTTTCAATATCGCTGGTGAATGCGTATCATCCCAGTCTAAATCGAAGTAATTGCTGAGATAGATCCGACACCATTGAAGGGCCGGTCAACAGACAGTCATTTAGACTGGGACTATGGCCTAGGTGAGCTGAGCAGTCATATACCACACAGATGGGAGTGGTAACGCTATCCTTCTTTACCCCATGAGGTTCGAGGTAATGGACCTTCCCGGCACTCCCTGGTTAATCCACATCGACGACCTCGATAAACCCTCGGTCGAGATAATTTTTAAAACCCTCGTCATAAGCCTTGTAGGCGCTAGGTTCTTGGGTTAGTTTCCGCTGCAAGGCGCGTAACCTACCCAACGCTAAACCATAATTAGTGGGCAAACTGATATTTTCATGTTTCCAGGGTAGACAAACTTCGTATTGCTTTTCCGTGGTCAAGTAACGCACAGATTCCGAGAACTTCTCGATCGCGAATTTTGATTCCTGGTTATTCTCCACAGGTTTAATTCCTATGTGGTCTAGTTTCCACAGTCTTTCTAGAGTGAACTCGGCAGCTAACTTTGGGTCCTCAATGTGAGTATCATCTTCGGTGAACTCTTCTGCCGCGGTCGTGCTCATCCTCAACACGGATACTGTGTCAACCAGAACATTTGACTGGGTAGTTTGGACTGAACCGCTCATGAAGTAGCCAAACTTAGTGGGGATCAAGATCACTCCACTCTCTCTTTTAAAACCAGGGTATACTATATCATAATAATAATCTGCTTCTAACAGTATGTGCACCTCCTTCAAGTCACCTACGGGATCAGACAGGTAAATACCTTTCCTACGAAGTGCATGCTCTACTTTGTAAATTCCTACAGATTGATAGTCTGGGACTTCATCTACCACTACACACTGGAAGAAGTGTTTCTTTTTACGGTAGATGTAAGCAACTTCAACAACTTCGTAGTCTCTACTGTCGGTCACTCCTGTAAAACCTTGCAACCTAAGGGTCTCACTACCTACTACACAGTGTTTTAGACCGTCCAGCACCGATCTCTTTATAAAGGATCGTTGTGAGCCCTGGTCTAGGAGTAGCCGACAGACTTGTGTCCTGCCATAACCCTCTATGGGTATCTTGATTGTGGGTAAAATGGTGGTGTCCTTCCTACTGCCTAGCATTAGTGTTGCAGTACCCCTACTTTTTTTATCCTTGACTAGACTAACTGTGGGGCATAACTTGTCAAAGTGATGACCCTCACAGTTGCGACAGAGCCTCAAATAGGAAGCAGTACATTTACCCTGCATACCATGGTCCTTACTCAGACAACCCTTGCACAATTTTAGCTTCCTTGCTCGAGCTAATTTGGCTTCATTGGTTTGACATTTGGTACAATTTAGCCATTTATGCTTGGGATTATTGCATAGCCTGCGCTGCTAGTCGAGGTTGTCTCTACCTTCTTCACCGCCCTATGCAGTAAATGTATTGCCTCTAAATGGGCGATATCATGGACAGCGCGCTGCTCGTACTCCGCCTGAATATCTGACTCTTCCTCCAACCCTGATACTATACTTTCATTCAGGGTAGCTATCCGATCAAAGGTAGTTTGTAGGTATTCTAACTTAGGCTCTAGCTGTTCAGGAGTTGCACTAGCTATAAAGTCTTCCAAATCGGACGTTAGCCTAGTGATGAGACCCCTCAAACCCCCTCTCTGGTTTTTCAAGACTGTGATAGACAGAATTATGTTTTGTTTAACTTCTGGTTTACTAGCCATTAAATTATTCACACGAATTAGCCTAACCCTTCGTCGGCCAATACGGACCTCTATAATAAGTCTAGACCGTAAAACATAGGCCTACCCCTTTGTTAATTGTCATATGAAATTACATTTTAGTCCTCATAGGCAATATTGTTTCACATTAGCCTATCCTTCATAGATTAATGTAATTGAAGTAAAGAGGTAGCAATGACTATATAAACCTCTTACCTTACACAATACAGTACCACGAGAGATTGGGATATTATGATTAAACAATTAATGAAATATGAGATGGTAGGTCAGTCATATGTCAAAAAGGAAATAATAATGAAATTAGTGTAACAAATATAGGGTATGATGGTGATAGCCGAGACCTACCCCTACTAGGATCCTTTGATCCACAACCTCCATCAATATAGCCCTTGTTCATAATACCTAACTATAGGAAATTTAACTGTGGGTCAAAGTCCCGGGTCTGGGCACCAATATGGCTGATTTAAGGAAGATAAGTTTACTCTAGGCTACGTAAGACTGAAAAGGTCCGCTCATATAATATATACATTAATAATAATGCCGGGAGTGTAACTCACTATTAAAATCACCATAGAATATTGCAGTTAGGCAAGGTGGAAATGCTGATGGAGGTGCTGATGGATGGTAGGCAAATGGCTACTATTCGAACACCATTGGATGTTTACCTTAAGGTGACCACGAGAATGCACCTGAACTAATAGTGAATAAATAGGTAAGGTTGAAGAAAGTTAAATCATGAGAATAAGGCTTAGCTGTCAGTCGGTCTGTCTGTAGGATGAAGTTGAGTTTAAGTTGTTAATGATGAAAGCTAGATGAAACCGGAACCAGGACCGCGGCGAACTAAAGAGTGGAGTTGTTGCTTGGACGAAGTATAAAAGTGCTCTGACGTGGTGCGCCACAATCCAAGACGTCATCGTCTTACGCTATGAATCTAGCGGCTACTGCTAAGTTTGTAGTGGATATCTAGCGGTAAATATCGCACCGCTTTCATAATATTACGGCATGATTTATATGATAAATCATATATGCATTCCTAAAGACACTTAAATACTATACTTTCGTATAATAGGCCTTATTTAACTTATTAGTACACACTGTACTGTACATACTGTACACACTGTATTGGGGGTATGATACATAGAAAATGTAGGTTATACCACTGACTATCGTGAATCCACGATACTTGGGCTGCCCTCTAGTTTGGTGACGCACGGGAAGGATCAGAAAAGGAGGCCAGGTGGTGAAACAGGAGTTCCAGTTGTCCTTAACACCGACCTGTAGCACTCCATGAGAGTAACGCCTTGTTCGGCTGGTGCCTACATTATTAAATAGAGATATTTAATGCTATCTAATGTGACCTTAGTTAATAAACCTAATATCATCTAACCGAACCTGGCCCTATTCTAACCCAACCTATGTTATCCTATCTTATCCTTACAGTAAGTAAACATATGAATATCTGTCCTTAATGAACTTATTATGGCTGTTTTTAGCTGAATGAAAATTGCAATGTACTCATCTTGATTACGCGACCACTACGAAGAATGTGTATGTTGTTGATTGTGAAAATTTAGCATTACTATAATAAAGAAACAGAGTAGTTTCCTTTTTCCTATTTAGTATCAATACATAAGCTGCTAAAATAATAATATTTACGTTAATAGAAAAACATGACTATTGTATTCGGCCAAATTTAATTTAAGCTACTATTTAATACTTCCCAAATAATATATCTAATCATAACTTAATCGAACATAACATAATGTACTGTAACTCACACATACCTAACCATTATTAAACCACATTTTCATTCTTTACTGACTTTATGTTATTATTATTAATATTATTATTATAGAAGCTGTCTACACCTCCCAACAGGGTGCAGATACACCTATAAAAGATGAATCCCCACAAAATACCCGTAAGTACTGGAGAGAGACTAAGACAACTAAGAAAAAGGAAAAGGGCCACAGTAGTTAGAGAGCCCAGAAGAAAAGATCAGTTTGTCAATTAAAACACCATTCTAAAAAGAATAAAAGCAAATCATGATTAAAACAAAAAATTACTGCTGTAATAATTAGATTATTCTTGAGTTGAAGTGAGGAAAAGATATGCTGAGTATTTTGAATCTTTGCTAAATGCAAGAGATGGAAGAGAAGCAGTGATTGAAGCAGTGGTTGATGGAGATAGGTTACCCAGGCCCATAGAGTACAGAAGGATAGATCTGAAAGCGAGACGTCATACGGTTATTTTGCCACGAGTCCTAGGGATTTGGTGGCAGCACTGTTGTAGGGCATACAACCAAAACACCTCGGTCGTTTTTCCTTATTAGATACTCCTTGATATCTGTGCACCTGGCTTGTCTGCAAGTGTTACCAAAGTTAAGGGAAAATCCGCAAAATGAGGGGGCAATAGATTAAGAGGGAACGTCTTTAAAAGTGAATTAATGTTGGTAAAAACATTTGTAAATTACTTAATATAAATTAGATATATAAAAGCACGAGGAAAATATTAACTATACATATACACTATAGAAAATACTTATATATGATGCAAGCTGTATAACTCTAAGCAACACAACAAGAATTAAAATGTAATTTTGAATATATATTATTAGTTACATGTTATGTAGATGTTAATTTGTAAAGTTGCACTAAAACTGGACATTTACACGTAATACGTTCTTAAGGTTATACTTATGACGTCTAGGGATATTTTGGCCCAGCATGTTTGACGTTGGCAACTCCCGAATCTCACAACAACAATGGCGGGGGTTGGAGGAAGTTTGCTTGTGAACCTCCTCATAATGACGACAATTTCACGATGATCTGGCCTTTACAGTAGCCTCTACTTATGTCTATTTAACTCTGTCGTGTCTATAGAGTCTCTGGATAGCGTAGAATTGATTAGTAATAGCGTTATTAGTACAAGATAGGGATTATTACGAATTAATGGGGACCCTCCCATTCTCCTTTGCGATAGTGCTGCCATCTCTCGAACTTGCGGCTCACTATTTTCAGATTTGTGGGTTCTTTCTTTCCGCTCTATCATTCTGTACTCTATGCCCAGGCCACCCAGGTGGCAGGGAATGAATGAAAGGATTGATGAAAATGAGGTGAATGAAGCAGTGAAACAAATGAGAGCGGGAAAAGCAGAAGGTTTTGATCATAGAGTACAGAAGGATAGAGGTGAAAGCGTGACATCACACGGTTATTTTGCCGCACGTCCTAGGGATTTGGTGGCATGCCTATTGTAGGGCATACAACAAAAACACATCAGTCGTTTTTCCTTATTAGATACTCCTTGATATCTATGCGCCTGGCTTGTCTGCAGTGTTACCAAAGTTAGGGAAATTCCGCAAAATGAGGGGGCAATAGATTAAAGAGGGAACGTCTTTAAGAGTGATTTAATGTTGGTAAAAACACTTGTAAATTATTTAAAATAAAATAGATACATAAAAGCAGGAGGAAAATATTAGGAATGCATATACAATATAAAAAATACTTATATATGATGTAAGCTGTATAACTACAAACAACACAACAAGAAGTAAAATGTAATTTTGAATATATATTATTAGTTACATGTTATGTAGATGTTAATTTATAAAGTTGCACTAAAACAGGACATTTCACGAAATACGTTCATAGGTTATACTTATGACACCTAGGGTTATTTTGGCCCAGCATGTTTGACGTTGGCAATTTCCCACTCTCACAACAACAATGGTGGGGGTAGAAGAGACGTGGCTGTGAACCTCCTCAAAATTATGACAATTTCACGATGATCTGGCCTCTACAGTAGCATCTACTTATGTCTATTTAACTCTGTCATGTCTGGATAGCATAGAATTGATTATTAATAGCGTTATTAGTACAAGGTAGGGATTATTACGAATTAATGGAGACCCTCCCGTTTGCCTTTGCGATCATGCTGCCATCTCTCGAACGCGCGGCACGCTATTTTCAGATTTGTAGCGTCTCTCTTTCCTCTATTCAATCTGTACTCTATGGTTTCGATGGTATTGCTGTGGAGTGCATAAAGAAGGGTGGAGATGTGATATTAGATTGGTTGGTGAGACTTTTCAATGTGTGCTTTGTTGTGTCAATGATACCAATAGACTGGAGAAGTGCATATATTGTGCCGTTGTACAAGGGGAAGGGAGATCAGCAGGAGTGTTCAAGTTATAGAGGTATTAGTTTATTAACAGTGGTTGGAAAGCTGTATGGCAGGGTGTTGATAGAGAGGATAATAAAGTGTATGGAAGTTGCAATAGGAGAAGAACAGTGCGGTTTTAGGAGGGGAAGAGGGTGCGTGGATCAGATTTTTGCAGTAAGACAGTTATGCAAGAAGTATTTAGAGAAGCATAAGGAGATATTTTGGGCTTTTATGGAATTGGAAAAAGAGCATGATCGGGTGGATCGTGAAGCAATGGGGAAGGTGTTAAGGATTTATGAAATTGGAGGAAATTTGTTAAAAGCAGTTAAGCGTTTCTATGAAGCGAGCAGAGTATGTGCGTAGGAAATGGTGAGTTGAGTGAATGGTTTGAGGTAAATGTAGGTTTGTGACAGGGTTGTGTAATATCACCATGGCTGTTTAATATATTTATGGGTGGTGTGGTGAGGGAGGTGAAAATGAGAACGGATTTGGTTTAGTAGGAAAGAATGGTAGAGATTGGGAGTTGAATCAGTTGCTGTTCGCTGATGACACAGCGTTGGTGGCGGATTCTGAGGAGAAACTGCAGCGGGTAGTCAAAGAGTTTGGTGTGGTTTGTGGGAGGAGGAAACTGAAGGTGAACGTCAATAAAAGTAAAGTAATGGTGTGTAATAGGGATGATCGTAGGGTGAATGTGAGGCTGGGTGGGGAAATATTGGAGCAAGTAGAGCGTTTTAAGTATTTAGGAGTAACAATAAGCAGGAGTAGAGGTATGGAAATGGAGGTAACACAGAGAGTGTGTAAAGGAACGAAGGTTTTCGGAGCAATTTCCTAAGAAATTTTTCAAGGATGTGAAAGGTAAAAAATCTCGGAATGAAAGTAAAAAGTGCAATGTATCAAGGAATTGCTGTGCCAACAGTGATGTATGGCGTTAAGACATGGGCTCTGAAGGAAAAGGAGAGAAAAAGGCTGGATGTGATGGAGATGAGCTGCATGAGGAGTATGTGTGGAGTTACTCGTAGAGACAGAACATTTGTCGGCCAGAGTGGACAGAAGGGTGCTGAGCTGGTATGGTCATGTTGAATGAATGGAAGATGAAAGGCTTACAAAGAGAATCTGTGAGTCAGATACAAGGGGAGATAGAAGGGCAGGAAGACCCCCATTGAGATGGAGAGACTGTAAGACAAGCTTTGGATGATAGAGGGAATGACTATAGATCAGACAAGGGAAGTGGTAATAAACAGGAATGAATGGAGAATGCTTGTAAATAGATGAGTGAACACGTAGTCATTTGGGGGAAGGGGTCTGCCGTAAGTTGGACTATATAATAGTCCATCAGGCGCCTGGCCTGGGGAGACGGTTTCTATGAAGGGTGCGCCTGGAAGTGTGGTGGGCGGGTTAGTGGTTGCGGCTCTCCTGAATGTCTGCCTGCTGAGATCTGAACATCTCCGGGTGGTCGGGGGCCGGGGGAGTGCTGGAGAGACCTTGGTGACCCTGGTCTCTGGGTCGTCTCCTGGATGACCTAGATGTGTATGAATTTGTATTTTGTTTTTGTGTGTTCATTGTTTTATGTTGTGTTGTCCCTATTCGGGCTCTGTCTTGAGTCCCCCCCCCCCCAACAAAAAAAAGAAAACTAGGAAAGGAAAAGGGGGGAATGGGCCTGAGTATATAGATAGATAGATACATTGCAGAAATTAAGTAGAATAACAACCAATAGTATATTATGAACATCGAAAGAAAAATAGTAGACGAGGAAGAGTATAATAAAAATGCGGAATTTCAACGGACTTTAATAGTCAAGGGAGGAAGAAAGGAAGGAATATGAGAACAGAGTAAGAAAAGGTGTTAATAATGAGAAAACAGGAATGAAGTACATATTAAAGGAAGGAAGTAACAGAATAGGAAGGAAACAATTTAAGGCTAGTTGTAAAGAGGGAAAAAAAACTGTGAGTCAAGAAGGAAAGAGGCAATGGAGAGAAGAATTAACAATGATGTAACGAAAATATAGGAGAAATGAATGAGGGTAAGACAACGGTAAGGAGATCGGAATAATTTAAGGTTCTGGTCAAAATAATGCAAGGAGAACACAGGAGAAACAAAATACCAGAAGAGGGGTAGAAAGGCCGGTATGGTGCAAGTGTTCATCGACATCCTAAATCATAAAATCATATATTATAGCATACTTCATCGCCAAGATATTCGGCGAACCACCGGCTTGGATATTTATATATGTACAGTGTATATATATATATATATATATATATATATATATATATATATATATATATTGTTACGACCGGGACTCGTATAAAACAAGGGCTCTTAATCACTGGACTAGAAAGGCACACAGCCACAACGGTAACACTAGATCCAACCCTCGAACTTATATTGTCGGCGCACAAAAACACCTATACCCTCCAGAGTTAAATCTGCGATAGCGGGGTATCCTATAACTCGGTATAAATGCACTACTACTACAGGCTGATGATCTCTGATACAGCCTGATCACAACAACATACAATTACGTTAATAATGTATACAAGGAAAAAGATAGAGAGCTTAATTAAATCACTGGAATGATTTAATGCAAACAAGAAGAAGGTATAATTAAAGTTACTCTAAACAATAATAAACTGTCACTCCTATATTAAAGAAAGTGAATGAAAGTCCTAAAGCATCGAACAGGAATCTTCTGAAGAAAGTCTGATGCAGCTTAAGATGATCGAATCGGATTTTGAACTGTTATATAAAGCAGGAACAGGATATGACAAGTGTATGGACATACAGTGTTAACTGGCACGGGAATAATGATAAATGCGCAATAGTATTATCTCCAACAACAAAAGAAGTACTTCCTCAGACAACGCAAAAGCCTGCTCGGGTTGTGCAACTCAACAACAACCAAGGCTTACAATCAACGTGAATACAAATGTTGCATACATAACATAAGAGTTTATAATCCTAATCGGGTGTCTGCTAGGCGAATAAAGTCTAGCTGGGATGTCGTAGGCTAGGAAACAATGGCTGAGCAAGCGGCTCGTAGCATAGCGAAGTCCTTAAGGCTGTGCGGCCAAATTACGTTAAATGACGGGGTGCTCTCTTGAGAGATCCAGATCGCTAGTATCTGGTTCTCTCCTGGCGACCCTCTTCAAGTCTAAACAAAACGAGTTAGCAAAGTGTTGGGTGGCAGAGGCAAAAGCCCTCACTCGCAACACAAGGCTAAACTCACAAGGTACACAGTCAGAAAGACAACCTAGGCTTCCCACTTATCCGTTATGATTGTACAAGTTCAACAAAACCTGGTACACATCGGAAATCACAACAACAGTAGCCTTACCCCAGTCTAGCATTAAATAGCCCAGCAGACAACCAAGAGATAGGTAGGGAGACACCGCGAGTGTGTCGAACCTCTACAGACAAAATGGTAACCCCTCCAAAATGCCTAACTAAACATGTACTATCTGAGAGCTTCAGCATATAATACGATGGCCGATATATGAAATCGTGCAGAACCAAAGGGGAGTTATGATGTTAAATAGGTTGGAAGAATGAGAGGTAAGAAGTTGAGAGAGAGAGAAAGTGTTCTATAGGTAGAAGTCGGGGACAGGTGGCAAGGGAGATGTTAAGGGTATGCTGGTCAGGCAAGCTCTGAGCAAGGAAGACACAAAGACAGCAGGGAGTGCGGGGGGACCACTTCCTGACATGGTGGGAGGGTTGCAAGACGGCCAGCCACTCAGAGGGCCCGGCCGTTGCATGACGTCACCGAGACAACACGTAACACTACGCGACTACCCTCTGCCTCCTGCACTTACTCACACTCTCTAGCTGTATGATTCAGTCTTATACATTAAACTTATAACTGATGATATAAAATAGAATTCATTGTCACAGTCGAAAATAAAGACCACTTCGATACTGCCTGCGACATGACGATTCACAAGAAAGAAAGTACAACGTTGTAGATAGACTGTAGCCCATTCCACTGCCCTGGCGAGCGCTAGTGGCTACCGGGAGGCGATTCTGCCAACGCTGGTAGGCATCACAATATATATATATAAGACAGTCACAGCTACACGTGAACTTTTATAATGCTGAATATTCACAGGGAAGGAAGGAACATAAACACGGAGTCTCAAGCGCTTTCGTGTATTACATCTTCAGAGGACAGAGGACAGGCAGAGAATGATCATATACTGTACAGTGTGATAGTATTGAAGTGCAAAAACCTAAACAAAATGTTTTGTTTTGTAAAAACTCATACTAAGTTAAATAAAAATATAAAGGAAAGACAGAATTATATTCATCAACAAAAGACTCAAAAGATTATTTGAGGTTTCGATTATACTAAAATTTCGTCCTAAAATATGCCTCTTCAGTACATTAAAAATAATAACTATCAAAAACCAATTGTTTCGAATTGCGACAAAAAGATCAAGTCAATATATATGAGTTAAAATACAGAAGGTACTGTATGTCTGAAGCAGTTATAACACATTATCTTAAAAATAGATGAAATCATATATATTGATTTGTTTACAAATACAATTGACAATGAAATTATCTAGTTTGTACATGCCACTGCTTATATCCATATTTATATTATATGTATGCTTAATGCAACTAGATCCTATTATATCCCGGTCAACATAATATTATGATATACATGAAACAATTGATGAAGCACTATCCAAATTAATATTGTGGTCGTGATCTCGTACATGTATAAAGACACCGTTTGAGACTTGTCCTATTTGAACACTTGTCACATGTTGTTTAATTCTAATGGCTAGTTGTTTTCCAGTTTGTCAAATATATATTGTATTACAATTTTTGCAAGGGAGTTTGTATATGCATCCACCGTAAATATCAGGATAATTCTTTATATGAATATATGTATGGCGGATTTAAGGAAGATAAGTTTACTCTAGACTACCTAAGACTGAAAACGTCCGCTCATATAATATAAATTAATAATTATACCTGGAGTGTAACTCACTATTAAAATCACCATAGAATATTGCAGTTAGGCAAGGTGGAAATGCTGATGGAGGTGCTGATGGATGGTAGGCAAATGGCTACTATTCGAACACCATTGGATGTTTACCTTAAGGTGATCATGAGGATGCACCTGAACAAATAGTGAATACATAAGTAAGGTTGAAGAAAGTTAGATCATGATAATAAGCTTAGCTGTCAGTCGGGCTGTCTGTAGGATGAAGTTGAGTTTAAGTTAATGATGAGAGCTGGATGACACCGGAACCAGGATCACGGCGAACTAAAGAGTGGAGTTGTTGCTAGGACGATGTATAAAAGTGCTCTGACGCGGTGCGCCACAACCCAAGACGTCATCGTCTTACGCTACGAATTTAGCGGCTACTGCTAAGTTAGTAGCGGATATCTAGCGGTAAATATCGCACCGCTTTCATAATATTACGGCATGATTTATATGATAAATCATATATGCATTCCTAAAGACTCTTACATACTATACTTTCGTATAATAGGTCTTATTTAACATATTAAGCTTACATACTGTACAAACTGTATTTAGGGTATGATACATAGAAAATGTAGGTAATACCACTGACTATCGTGAATCCACGATACACTCCCCCAAAAACCACAATACCTGAACCCCACCTTATATCTAGAGTTGCCCAGAAGCAATCTTGTGTCGCCACATATCAATGGCGCCACCAGCTGCGCGTCTGGGTCTAGTCCCGATCCGAGGCGGATCCCCAACAGGTTGTGGTGGATCGGCTAAGTCAGCCTCCTCGGATCCAGCATCATCAGGTGGAGCTTCTTCTTGTGTAGAAGAGCCAAGCTCCATAGCGTACAGTCGTGCGACCAGACGAACTGTAGTCCCAGTAGCTGTCTTGAGCAGCGCCACTTGCCCTACTGAGCCCTCGCCCTCGTACACCTCCACTACGCGGCCCAACTTTCAATACAATCTAGGACTATCATCATGGATGAACACTATCTTGCCTACAGTGGGTGCTGATGGTTGACCAGCAGTCTTAGTTGCCCGCTCACATAGTGCCAATAAGTAGTCATTCACCCATCTCTTTCTAAAATCACCTATAACCCTAGAGATATACTGGTACCGTCGGGACACCGCAGCCTCGGTGAACATCGAAGGGTCCTCTAACTCTGCCTGAGACTGCAAATCAGTAGGAAATTCAGTCAACGGCTTGCCGTAGAGCAAATGCGCTGGTGTTAGTGGCAGTGGTTCTTGCAGGTCGGTATATACATAAGTGAGAGGACGATCGTTAACAACCGCCTCGACTTCAGTGAGCACAGTTACTAGTTCGCTCCTTTTTAACAAGGCGCGTCCTGCAACCGCCCGTAAGCCTGACTTCATGATGCCTACACACCGTTCCCACATTCTACCAAACCACGGCGCTTTGACTGGTATGAATTTCCATTCGCACCTCCGCTCTCCCAGGTAAGCAACAACTGTTGGATCGTCGCTAATATCTTCCAAGTACCTGGAAGCTTGAAGAGAAGTGGGAGCATTGTCGCTAAGAATCAAATGAGGGAAGGAACGATGTGCACAAAATCTCCTGAATAAACTCTTCACACGACATATTGTCACAGAGTTCTAAATGTATTGCACGTGAAGTGGCACAAGTAAATAGCAACACATAAACCTTGTCCAGTTCCCTAGTTCTCAGTGCGCCGGTATAGTCTAGTCCTGTAACTCTGAAGGGTTCTAGATGATTAACGCAACACTCTGGCAAGGGTGGAGCAGGTCCAGTCATAAATGGTCTTCCTTTTAGTCTACGGCACACCACACACCTTTTAACTACTCGTCGAACTACCTTCCGAACTCTGGGTATCCACCAGTTGAGATGCAATGTCTCAACATTGTGGTGGACCCCGTAGTGCATTACTTCCTCGTGTGTGCGTTGTACCAGTAGATCGGTGACATGGTGTGTTGCAGGCATCAGGATAGGATTGTTGGCACAGTCGTCTACACCTGACCACTTTAGACGGCCCTCACATCTAATAATGTCATTCTTCAGGTGTAGCCTTAGTTGACGCACAATGTTAGGCAATTTAATCTTACCAGAACTTCTCATGGACTCTAATTCCTGACTGAAGGAATCCCTTTGAACCCATCTAATTAGTGTTACCTCAGCTGCTTTTATTTCTACTGCATTTAAGCTTTGACCCAGATTGCAGAGTCGTCCTTGTAGCCTGGCCATTATGTTGGTGATATAACGCAACACCCAAGCTACGACCCTGACTAATTTATTGTACCCACCGATTCTTACCCACTCAAACATAGGATTCGGTGTTGATGTCGGTTGAATGACAGCTGTCCCCGTTTCTAAAGGCAAAGCTAACTCAACCTCGGCATTCCATACACCCCAATCCCCTTCGTGGAGCAGCCATTTTGGGCCTTGCCACCACAGGTCGGACTTCATCAATTTGGACGCCATTACTCCCCTACTTATTAAGTCACTGGGGTTGTCCTTGGTTGGTACATAATGATAGAAGGCGTTTGGTAGTAGGGATCGTATTTCATCCACCCTATTGCGCACATAGACGGGCAATGTCCTTTGACTATGCACCCAGCTTAGTGCAATTTGGCTATCACACCATACGTGTACTGCCCTTAGTTGCAGTTCCTTATCATATGAAGTGCGTACATGGTTAACCAAACATCCCAATAGCAGCATGGCAGTTAGTTCCAATTTGGGAATCGTGACCCCCCTTACCGGTGCAACCCTAGCCCGGGCGGTGAGTAAATTAATCCCAAACGAGGTAACACAATAAATGGCTACTCCATACGCTGTGGCACTCGCATCACAGAATGCATGTAAAGACATGGGTCCAAATGCGGCCACTTGGCGCGGTAACTCTAATGTACATAGGGTGTTATAATCTTCTAGTAAGGACCTACCCTGTTCAATAAGATCATCGGGTAAATTTTCGTCCCACCACACGTTGCGTCTCCATATTTCTTGTATTAGAATCCTAGCTCTGATGGTAACAGGTAATGCTAAACCTAAAGGATAAAAAAATTGCGCAACTTTACTTAACAGACTACGTTTTGTGTGTGTCCCTGCCTGTTCAGTATAATCTCTGTTCTGGTACATCAGTATGTCTTTCCCTGGTCGCCATATCATCCCCAAGATTCTGGCATATTCTTGGTTATCAGAAGCTACCCGATCTATTATGAGACTATCCCGAAGCAACACAGAATTTGAAATCCACTCGCGGAGAAACAGATGAGCCTCAGTGAACAACCTACTAGCCTGCCTATAGCTTGCGACTAGTTCCTTTTCACTATCGCTAGACCCCTGTAAATTGTCTATATATAATCCGCGAGCGAGTTCAGTCGTGTTTTCTTCAGAATCCTCAAGATGTTTTTTAATGGTCGCGTTTAATAGAAATTGTGAACATGTTGCGCCAAACAAGACTACCTTAAACCGATAGGTTAGTATGGGACTCTCGGGGTCGTCGATGTTTTCGAACCAGAGGAACCGGGTGACGTCTCTATCCCCCTTCTGCAGTTTCACCATCAAGAAGGCCTTTTCTATGTCGCTGGTGAATGCGTATCGTCCCAGTCTAAATCGCAGTAATTGCTGAGATAGATCCGACACCATTGAAGAGCCGGTCAATAGACAGTCATTTAGACTGGGACTATGGCCTAGGTGGGCTGAGCAGTCATATACCACTCGGATGGGATTGGTAACACTATCCTTCTTTACCCCATGATGTGCGAGGTAATGGACCTTCCCGGCACTCCCTGGCTCATCCACATCGACGACCTCGATAAACCCTCGGTCGAGATAATTTTTAAAAACCTCGTCATAAGCCTTGTAGGTGCTAGGTTCTTGGGTTAGTTTCCCCTGCAAGGCGCGTAACCTACCCAACGCTAAACCATAATTAGTGGGTAAACTAATATTTTCATGTTTCCAGGGTAGACAAACTTCGTATTGCTTTTCCATGGTCAAGTAACGCACAGATTCCGAGAACTACTCGATCGCGAATTTTGATTCCTGGTCATGCTCCACAGGTTTAATTCCTATGTGGTCTAGTTTCCACAGTCTCTCTAGATTGAACTCAGCAGCTAACTTTGGGTCCTCAATGTGAGTATCATCTTCGGTGAACTCTTCTGCCGCGGTCGTTCTCATCCTCAACACGGATACCGTGTCAACCAGAACATTTGACTGGGTAGTTTGGACTGTACCACTCATGCAGTAGCCACACTTAGTGGGGATCAAGATTAATCCACTCTCTCTCTTTTAAAACCCGGGTGTACTACATCTTAATAATAATCTGCTCCTAACAGTATGTGCATTGTGCACCTCCTTCAAGTCACCTACGGGATCAGACAGGTAAATACCTTTCCTACGAAGTGCATGCTCTACGTTGTAAATTCCTACAGATTGATAGTCTGGAAGTTCATCTACCACTACACACTGTAAGAAGTGTTTCTTCTTACGGTAGATGTAAGCAACTTCAACAACTTCGTAGTCTCTACTGTCGGTCACTCCTGTAACACCTTGCAACCTAAGGGTCTCACTATCTACTACACAGTGTTTTAGACCGTCCAGCACCGATCTCTTTATAAAGGATCATTGTGAGCCCTGGTCTAGGAGTAGCCGACAGACTTGTGTCCTGCCATAACCCTCTATGGGTATCTTGATTGTGGGTAAAATGGTGGTGTCCTTCCTACTGCCTAGCATTAGTGTTGCAGTACCCCCTACTTTTTCATCCTTGACTGGACTACCTGTGGGGCATAACTTGTCAAAGTGATGACCCTCACAGTTGCGACAGGGCCTAAAATAGGAAGCAGTACATTTACCCTGCATACCATGGTCCTTACTCAGACAACCCTTGCACAATTTTAGCTTCCTTGCTTGAGCTAATTTGGCTTCATTGGTTTGATATTTGGTACAGCTTAGCCATTTATCTTGGGATTGTTGCATAGCCTACATGACATTTGTGGTTTCTTTCTTGATTCTTCAACCTTCCCTTTAGAACCTACCATCATATTAATTAAACCCCTTGCTGTTGTCCCTTCTGACCTACCCACCGTCCTACCATTGTTCAATTGTATGTTGCTAATCTCCTTGTTAAATGCCTCTTTGAACTCCTCCAAGTTAAAGGTACGAACCTTATCTAGAATAGCTAGAGATAATTTCTGTCTTAAAATTATGACCAGCATTTCTTGTGAGGTTACCCCCAACGCATCTAATTATCTTGTATGACACTCCATATCTGCCCTAACCTTTTTGTCAGTTCATCAACCCTGTACCTAGGCTGTGCTAGGTTCAACAGGGCGTTCACGTGGGCTACCTTGAGCTGGTCAGTGTCTCCATACGTAGCCTGTAATAACCTCACAACACTATCATAATTTTCACCTACGATGGAAAAACCTTCTACCAAAGGTAAAGCTTCATCCTCGAGTTGGCCTTTCAGATGATGGAACTTTCATACATCGTCAAGTTTTGAATCATGCACTGTGGATTTAAAGAAGTCCCAAAATGCTAACCACTCGGTCAAGTTTCCCCTGAACTTCGGTAAATTTAATTTGGGCAAGTTGACTTCACGACGGGGATCTGTCTGCTTGGCAGCGCTGATAGTCGAGGATATCTCTATTTTCCTCACCGCCCTTCGCAGTAAATGTATAGCCTCTAAATGGGCAATATCATGGACAGAGCGCTGCTCGTACTCCACCTGAATATCTGACTCCTCCTCTAACCCTGATACTATACGATGATAGGTAGTTTGTAGGTATTCTAACTTAGCCTCTAGCTGTTCAGGAGTTGCACTAGCTACAAAGTCTTCCAAATCGGACGTTAGCCTAGTGATGAGATCCCTCAAACCCCCTCTCTGGTTTTTCAAGACTGTTATAGACATAATTATGTTTTTTTTTTATCTTCTGGTTTACCAGCCATTAAATTATTCACACGAATTAGCCAAACCCTTCGTCAGCCAATACGGACCTCTATAATAAGTCTCGATCGTGCAATATAAGCCTACCATTTTGTTATTTGTCATATGAAATTACATTTTAGTCCTTATACGCAATATTGTTTCACATTAGCCTATCCTTCATAGATTAATGTAATTAAAGTAAAGAGGTAGAAATTACTATGTAAACCGCTTACCTAACACAATAGAGTACCATGAGAGATTGGGATATGATGATTAAACAATGAAGGAAATATGAGATGGTAGGTCAGTCATGAGTCAAAGAAAAATAGTAAATAATAATGAAATTAGGGACACAAATATAGGGTATGATGGTAATAGCCGAGACCTACCCCTACTAGGATCCTTTGATCCACAACCTCCCTCAACATTGCCCTTGCTCATGCCTAACTTAGGAAATTTAACTGTGGATCAAAGTCCCACGGTCTGGTCACCAATATGGCGGATTTAAGGAAGATAAGTTTACTCTACGCTACCTAAGACTGAAAAGGTCCGCTCATATAATATAAATTAATAATTATACCTGGAGTGTAACTCACTATTAAAATCACCATAGAATATTGCAGTTAGGCAAGGTGGAAATGCAGATGGAGGTGCTGATGGATGGTAGGCAAATGGCTACTATTCGAACACCATTGGATGTTTACCTTAAGGTGACCACGAGGATGCACCTGAACTAATAGTGAATAAATAAGTAAGGTTGAAGAAAGTTAAATCATGATAATAAGCTTAGCTGTCAGTCGGTCTGTCTGTAGGATGAAGTTGAGTTTAAGTTAATGATGAGAGCTGGATGACACCCGAACCAGGATCACGGCGAACTAAAGAGTGGAGTTGTTGCTAGGACGATGTATAAAAGTGCTCTGACGCGGTGCGCCACAATCCAAGACGTCATCGTCTTACGCTACGAATCTAGCGGCTACTGCTAAGTTAGTAGCGGATATCTAGCGGTAAATATCGCACCGCTTTCATAATATTACGGCATGATTTATATGATAAATCATATATGCATTCCTAAAGACTCTTAAATACTATACTTTCGTATAATAGGCCTTATTTAACATATTAAGCTTACATACTGTACAAACTGTATTTAGGGTATGATACATAGAAAATGTAGGTTGTTGTTGTTGTTGTTGTTCCCTAAGCTGCCTGGCCGAACAGCCCCGAGTCCCTGAGAAAGGCCATGGCCACGATCGGGCTTTCCCACAGAGCTCTCATTAAGTGTAGATTGTGTTGTTGGCGTAAGTGGTTGTGTGAAATGCAGTCTTCAATGATGTGTTTAATGGTATGGGGTGCTGTGTTACATCCCGGGCAGGCGTCGACAACGGAGTCATCCAGTCTCTTCTGATAGCTCAGGAGAGCTGGATGGTGTCCGCATCTCAGCCTGGCCAGGTGGACTCTGTCCTCGCGAGGAAGGGAGGATTCGGAAGGATGGATTTCGGGAGGTCGTGCATGCAGCTGCGTGTTGTCTGTGAGTGAGTGGATGGATCGGTGAGAGATATGAGTATGGATGTGCTTCTGGAAGTTGGTTCGGGGTGGGCAGGGAGGGAGAGAGGACAATAATTGTGTGTGATACCGTGTGCTGGGTGTTGTTTTGATATTTCTTGGTGTCTGTGGGTGTGTTGCCATGTAGTTTAGTGGGTGGTCTTGGTTCGTGGAGGCTGCTGCCAGGAATTGAGTGCCTCTCATGTCCAGATGGTCTTTGACTTTAAGAATTTTGGTTTCTTGATGTAGGTGATCTGTGGGTGAAGTAGCTGTGCAGCCTGTAATGATCTTCAGGGCTTTTTTTTTAATAGTCTGTAAGGTCTTATGATGTGTTTCAGCTAGGTTAGAAGCCCAGGCTGGGCTTGCGTATTCCATCACTGATCTTATGTATTGTTTATATACTGTGGTGGTAGTTTCTTTGTTGTGTCCAAATTTTGTGTGAGCAAGTGACCTGAGGGCGTTAAGTCTGGGTGTCAGTTTCTTTTTAATGTTTGTGGTGTGCTGTTTGAATGTCATATGAGTATCATATGTTA
Organism: Paralithodes platypus; assembly: GCA_032716605.1. Taxonomy (NCBI): domain Eukaryota; kingdom Metazoa; phylum Arthropoda; class Malacostraca; order Decapoda; family Lithodidae; genus Paralithodes; species Paralithodes platypus. Next base: position 14,598,112 of record CM064540.1, read on the forward strand.
CTCCTAGGATTTTGGGTGTGTGTGTATGTGTTAGGGGTGTGTTGTTTATGGTGAGTTGAGGGATGTATTCGTGTTCTCCTGTCCAACTTGTGAGCAGGGTTGCGGTGGATTTGGCTGGGGCTAGATTAAGTCTGTTTGTAGTGCACCAACCATGTAGTGTGTTGAGATAGGGTTGAAGGAGATCTGTTGCTCTTTTTGGGTCATGGTGTGTGCATGTGAGTGTTATGTCATCTGCATAGGAGGCTAAGTTTATTTGGGGTGTATTGGGTGTAGTTATATCGTGCATGTACAGATTGAAGAGTGCGGGCGATAGGACGGATCCTTGTGGGACTCCGTTTGGAAAGTTTCTGATTTTAGATGACTGACCGGCAAAAGATACGTGTGCACATCTGCCTGCTAGGAAGTTGGCCAGCCACCTTTTTGTGTTGTTGTGCATGTTTGTGTTGTAGATTTTGTTTGTTAGGTTGTGGCGGGGGATGGCATCGAAGGCTTTACTAATGTCGAGTGTGGCTAATAGTGATCTGTGTGGTGGTCTAGCTGAGTTGATGCCGTCGAAAGCTCTTTGTGTAAGGTCTGTGAGAAGAGTGTTTGTGGAGTGCAGTGGCCTAAAGCCATGTTGTGTTGGAGCTAGGGGTAGGTCAGGTGTAATTAGTTGTAATACTAGGCGTTCCATGACTTTGGAGGGGGAGCAAAGAAGTGTGATGGGGCGGTGCGAGGAGGGTAGCGTGGGGTCTTTGTTGGGTTTGGGGAATGTGATGATGATACCATGCTTCCAAATGTCTGGTATTGTGTTGTGTGAATAGCTGTAGTTTGATATGTTAGTGAGTGCTTGTATGCCTTGTGGTCCCAGGTGTCTGAGGTGTATGTTGCTTATGTTGTCTAGGCCACAGGCGGGTGAGTGCTTGAGATTGTTGATGATATGCTTTGTCTGGTGATTGGTGAAGGGTGTATAGTCAGGGTCTGTGGGGAATTGTCTCTTACGTCGGATGACACGTCGGTCGTCTTTGTGAGGTTTTAGGTGGCTGACATGTGAAAAGTGATTGATGAGAGTGTTTGCTTGTTGTTTACATGAAGGAGTAGAGTCTGTTGTTGTGATTGCAGCATGTGATTGTGTTGTGTTGCTGTTGGAAAGTGTGATGCTGTTTAGTGTTTTGTAGAGTTTTTTGGGGTTTGTTTTGTGATCAAGTGTTTGTAGGAAGTTATTCCAATTTAGTTTTTGTTGTTCTTGTATTTTGTTGTTAGTTTGGGTGTTGAGTGCTTGAATTTGTTGTGTGATGTCTTGTGTGTGGGGTGCTGGGGAGTGTTTCAGTATGTCGCGTTGTCTGATGAGGTTTTGAATTTCTGGTGTGAAGTTGGGGTTGTGTCTTTTCCTGTTACCTCTTGGAATGTGTTTCTTGTCAGCGTTTTGGATCGTTTTATTGAGTATGTGTACAGCATTGTTGATGTTAGTGATGGGTGTACTGTTTAGAGTTGTGAAGTGTTGTTCTGTCTCATTTGTGAATGCTTCCCAGTTAGCTCTTTTATAATTGGTGTATGTGTGTTTGTGGCTAGCTGGGGTGAGTCTGGTTTTGGTGGTGATAATGATCGGGAGGTGGTCAGAGCCTAAGGTTCTGACCACCCTCCAGGATGTTGTGGGGGCGAGTTCTGGGGAGCAAAAGGTGATGTCAGGAGATGATGGGTTATAGAGGGCTTGGTGAGGAATATGGGTATGTTGATGGATGTCGTTAAGGATGATGAGGTTATCGGTTTGGTTTTGTAGTACCAGCCCTCTGTCTGTGTCGGGGTTGTCGACAAACCAGGCCGACGTCTTGGCGTTGAAGTCACCACCCAGGATGATGTGTGGGGTGTGTGGGGTGTTTGTGATGTGTTGTAAGTGTGGTCTGTATTCATTTGGTACTGTAGGGGATGTTTGGGGAGGGATGTATGTGTTTATGATGGTTATGTTGGAGTTGTTGCCAGTGCGTATTTTAATTGATTGTATTTCTGTTGTGTTATCATTTGGGGGGAGGAGGGATTTGGTTTGTACACTGGTTACTATGTATGATATTTCTTTGTGTACCAGGGTGATGAGTCCACCGCCCCCGCCGACAGCCCGGTCTTGTCTGATGGTGGTGAAATTATGAAATGTGGGTGTTTTTTGTGTTGTGCGGAGTTTTGTTTCTTGTAAGATGGCAATGTGTATGTTGTGTTGTTTGATGAAGTGTGAGAGTTCGTGTTTCTTTGTGTTGATGCCATCTATGTTCAGTTGAAGAATGTTAATGTTATGTGCACGATGTATGTTGGGTGCTGCTGCACGAGGATGGGGTGGGGGTGGGGGTGGGGGGGGGGGGAGGGGGGCGCTGGGGGATGGGATGGGTGAGGTGGGGGTGGGGATTGGGGAGCAGGAGATGGGGGTTGGAATGGATTAGGATGGGGTGTGGTGTGTTGAGTTGAGGATGTGGATGGTATGGGAAGGTTAGGTGGGTTAGGGAGGAGAGGTGGACGGGTTTTAGGGGGGAGAGTGGATGATATGGGAAGGTTAGGTGGGCTGGGGAGGAGAGGTGGACGGGTTTTAGGTGAGGGATTTGACTGGGAGAGGGAGGGGCATGAGGAACAGGTCCAGGTGTTTGTGTAGTGTTTCTTGGAGGCAAGTGTTGTGCAGGTGAAGTGGGTCCAGTTCCCGCATGAATTGCAGAGAACTGAACCCTTAGTATGGCGACTCGAAGTGATGGGTTTTGAGCAAGTTGGACATATGTATGTGTACGTGGGTCCTGGGTTGCTCTCAATGTCTCCGGCTAGAAGAAGTCTTCGAGAAATGACAGCCGGAGAGTCATTTCTCGGTGTAGGAAAAACTGTGTGATGTGTGTGGTGTGAGAGGTGTGGAAATTCCCGGCGTGACCGAAGCCGCTCCAAGGACCCGTGCCCCCAGGGAGGGGGCAGGGGATGGTTGTGACGGTTTGGCTCCCGAAACTGCTCCCCGCGGCCGGCATCCGGTTTTCCTCCACTGGTCGTTGATTTTGTCTTCGGCCGTGGAGGGTCGGCAGCCATCCGCGGTTGGCAGCCTCGGGAGGTGGCCCCACGGCGTAGACGCCGCCACATCAGGACCACTGACTATCATGAATCCACGATAATATGAATTACTTTTTCCCTGTCCCATAATGAACTTGTCTCACCCTCAAAGCTAAACCCGTTCTTACAATGGCTCCCGGAGAATCACTGAGCTTGATCAAAATATTTTCTATAAATCCCAAAGGCTCCCGTTTATTAGATAGGTACAGGAGGCGGGATTACGGGTAGGGAAAATAGTTTGGTGTATCATGACACAACCAGAGAACTCGGCTTAAGTATTGGTCAAGGTTCGTTGGCTCCAGAATGGCTAACGTTTTCCACAAACTAGAGTTTGTCTGTATACTCAAAGTATTTTTTGTTTTTGTTTTTGTTTTTTGTTTTATTTGAAAGGAAATTCGCCAGCTGTATTGCTGCTACCTTGTATTTATGGCGTCCATTAGGATAGGTTAATCTTGAGATTGATATAACTGTTTAGTGTTTGCCAGAGAAGAATAACAAAAAAAGTTTGATCTATTTGAAATAATTACTCTAGATAATTTTATCCTCGTAACTATTATTAGCTAAGCTATAAAATACAATCGCAGCGTACTGAGATGGTTAAATGAAATTCCATTTACTTTGTACAGTATATATTAATTCATTAATCAATAATCTCGTAAAATTTCCCTTGATTACTTGTACATACCACGCTACAGAACGCATATGCGAGTCAAATGTCCACACTTTTATGGCGAGCAAATTATTATAGAATTTTAGCCCATATGAACGGCTGTTATCATCAAAGTCGCAATGTCATATTTTTATTTAGTAATATATTGGTATTTCATAAACGCACATACCGAAAATAGGAAATACAGTATGTTCTTTTGGTGATACATATTAAGTAATATTTTCCAGGAGTGTTTGACGTGTCACATTGATTTCTAGATTAGCCAGAATCAAAGGTAAACAGACATCATCGTGCTGAACGGGTTAAGCTCAGCAGTGTATGGCACAATTTTATCATTTTAGCTGCCCTCACCCCAGAACCATAGCTAGGAAGGGTAATTTAGGAGATTTTATAGAGCGGCTGAAACTCGACCTTAACCAGGAACAACACGCCATGAACCTTGATCGTCCCTCCCGCCGCTCAAAATATGCCTCCAGGAATGTATATTTCTAAGAGAGAAAAATATCTACATAAATACATGCTCCTCTCCCGTGCATGCCCTGGAAATGCGTTACTAGGTCCGACTTTTGGAAAGGGGGAAGGGGGAGGGGAAATGCGCCCGGCCGGCCTCCCCTGTTCACTGGGAAATGTGTTCCTCTTAATTGTTTTTCATGAACAGCGGTTTCCCGGGGTAAGGGATAGTGTGTGTATGTGTATACCAAGGTTTGTGTTGCAGGCACCATGTACTCCCTGACCAAGTGCTCCCCTAACTGGTCTAACACGACATGTGTTTTATTTATATAAATCTGCACCTATGCAGACCTGTTTTCTCACATGTGTTTTACTTATATGAACTACGTGACAGGTATTGGAAATGAGGTGTGCGTATTGGGGATGATGGCACGGTGTGACCTCATTATCACAGGGTATCAGGAGAACTCTCCCTCTGGGAAAAGTTGGCCTCTGATGATAGTAGAACTCGGCCATGCGCGTGAGTCTCTTAGGATACGTAAGGTCCTCCTTGAAGCCAAGGTTATGTTCCACCGAGATCTCTTAGATCAACTTTGCATTCGCCCGGTGTCAAATTTATTCAACCATAATCCAACACATCTTTAAGCCTCAATCACTCAACCCTGTTGACTTTGGTTACCTTTATTACTATAGTTTAGTTAGGGCATAAAGCACTAGCTAATTACAGCAATACATTGTTATGTTACACAAGTACTTATAATTACTGCTGTGCAATATGTCTCCTTTAAAATATAAACAACTTTTTAGAATAAATAATCACATGATAATACGCCACAAATTATCGCTCATAAACTAATTGAAACATTTGTGTTTCAATAATTTAAGGACGTAACTGATATAAAAATACTACATTATATATATACCGGTATATATATATATATATATATATATATATATATATATATATATATATATATATATATATATATATCTTATGCCGGGTTGTAATACAACTTAGTTTCGTTATTGTCTTCACTCAAATCCAATTATGGACTTTTAGACTCAATATATGCTCAACAGGAACACATCGAACACGTTCTTATTCACAATTATGTACTCAAGCAGGTTGTAATAAACACAATAAACACACATAGATAATTGTATACTCTCATTTATTAAATGGCATAGAAAGAGATCATTAGGTTCACTTAGCTACTATTTGGGAATAGCAAGAGAATCTGGTGTAGTTAATTATATAACAATAGGTGTCTACTCACATATATATCTGGACCTGAAATGTGAACTTAAACTTTACTTAACTATCATAAGCAATAGTAAGTAAATCACTGAATATATTTAGAACACACAAAGGTCTCTGAATAACATACTAATGAATATAAAAAAATGGATAGTATTTCTGTGGAAATATGCAATTATATATAGACATACATATACATAGAATAACTCCTTGATAATAATATTTATGAGAGTTGAGTATCTATCGTGAAGTATTCTAATAAGTTCAAGAAGTATTGATTTGAACTCGGGAATTGTTTATTCAACAATATGGTTAACCGCACAAAGATTTCTATAGTTATCGTTCAAGAGTGCGAGACGAGAGGCGTCCTAGAAATACGAAAGAGGCCGCGAGTAAATAAATATGACCAGGTAAGTCAACAGGTCATCTACTAGGCTGAGGTGCGGAAAATAGTTTATGCGGTTAATGCAATGCGATGTTTATCTTGAATATGGGAGGAATACTTTAATTTATAAAGGAGAAGGGAGCTGAATTGTTTTGACAATTAATTATGTAATTGGCTTATTGTGAGAACATTTATATTATGAATATACAATTAATTAACTTGCATATGTAATAATAATCTCATGGGTCGAGGAATTCAGATTTAATGATTTAGATATACTGAATAAGAATTCAATATTGCATACAACCTAATATGAATCATATAATATTTTGACTCAAGTAGGTTAAGAAACGTATTAATAAAATAGCGTGTACTAATAGTTATAATAATACTAATGGGCGGGTGCCCATCCCCGAAAGGGGTTGAAATAGGGGAGCTATCCCCCCGCCAAAGGCTGCTTTCTAGGGCCTTTCCTAGCTGATGCTGAGAGGATTGAGTTCTAGTCATGTGGTGATGGGCTGGTCTATCAGAGTGAAAACTGAGCGATCTCTGCCATACCCATAGCTTACTCTGACTGTTCCTTTTACTTATATATTTTCTACATCTCAAGTGACGGCGTCTCTTCCGTGGATTGACCTCCCAATCTACCAAGGTTGGAAGCCAAAGCGTCACATTTTTCCTTTGCCCCTCAACTTTCTCTTCATAATTGCTGAGGGGCACAGGGCCCTGGGTGGGGCTTTGGTTTCCCGGGCGTTTCCGCACCCTCCTCAGCTCCCCGCCATGGAGTGGCTTCGGTCACTCAGGCTTTATTGTGGTAAGCAGGGAGGGTTCTTTGGGGGCGCTCAGTTATGGCCTTGGCCTTGCTCGGAGCCTTGGGGCTGTTCGGTCAGGCAGCTTGGGGAACAACAACAACAACAACAACATAATACTAATAGTATAAAATTGGCGTATACGACGAAGTTGCACTTAGATAAAAATACCTGGTAAGGTATGAAGGAGATCTGAACTGGTTAACAGATTCCTATAACTAATAGTTATATAATACTAATAGTATAATATGGCGTACACGACAAAGTTGCACTTGGATAGAAATACCTGGTAAGGTATGAAGGAGTTCTGAACTAATTAACAGATTCCTATAAGGAATACATAACGAATTAGCGTTGTATTCGAGATTGTGAAATAATTAGATAATAGATCTATAAACACTAGAATTCCTAGACGAAATGGATCGAAATTATCTATTTAATAATAGAATAAGCAAATAAGTTATTCACGAAGGAACAAGTTAATACAAAGGATCACGAAGTGCGAATTGGGTTTCTGAAGAAATTGGATTTAGCTTATAACTTTAATCAATAATATTTCTTCTAAAGAATGAGAATCTGAGTTTAATTACATATGAAATTGAGCGTAGGTTCTAGGTAAAAGTTAGAGTTGAGTACGGAATATATACACGGTATACACTTCAACTTCAACTTGTTACATAGATAATAGAATGGACATATACAAGATAAATCTGCGAGTATTCGGCTTGGATATCAGTTAACACGAGTATGTAACGTATGCATAATACGATTTATAAGGTGGTAGACACTAGTTAAAACTAGATCTTGGGCACAGATCTAACTCAATAATTAATATGGCTTCTGAAACATTAATACATAACACAATAAATATCGATCTTGGGCACAGATCTACATCAGAGTTAGCACTGGAATACTCGCATATTTTACCTTACCTTCATATCAATAATCACAACGTAAGACACTCAGAGACACTTAGGGTTGGTTAAGAAGATAGTAGTTCGAGGGCAAGTCTGGCCGACGTGGATCGTAGATTCGGCTGTCTGGACTTGAGGGGGAACTGCCTCTCACGAACAGGAATCCAAGGTCCTGGCATCAGAAGGAACACAGCAGGTCTCTCTGTAGTCTCGAGGGGGAGGGGGAGGCAGTCTCTACTTCAGTTAGATACTCCGTGCTTTTCAGCCTTAGGAATATTACTTAGGATAGAGGTGCTTGACCCTAACCTTCTTTAATTTCAGTGAGACTATGTTCAAGTTATTTCTTAGGTTTAACTTGTAGAAACTCAACTCTAGAAGGATATAGTGAATGGTTGTGATGTAATTTGCGAAGGTAATACTTAGTCTAAAAATACATGGTGGTTATAGGTTTGTACATAATCATTATAAGTATTTTATTTAATACTCTTGTTGTGGTTACGAGGTCTAGGTCAGAGATAATTGTAACTTTCGTGATTCTATGGGGGGTTATTCATGGTTAAGTTAATATCTCTGTGAGTTTCTAGGTTCTCGGGGTGATGTTTAGTTCTCCGGAACGGTACTACAAGAGAGGGCCTAGTATCCCCACTTGTTTCTATAACATTCCAGTCTCTGATGTCTAACTTGCATAAGCATTTGTTCGTTATCTTGCAAGTCCGGCTGTTGGTCGAATGGAGGCTGGTGATAGGTCGAGGTGGTGTGAAAGCTCGATGGTGATTGGTCCAGCTTCCCACTCTTTGGTATGGAAGACTGACCTAACTTCCTGGTCTTAAGAGAACGGGAATGACATGAGGTCATGGGGCACTTCTCTGTTCTGTTTTCCTCTAAAGCATGGGAAGCTTGTATATATTCCCATTTCTTCTGTTGGCTTCTTCTCCTGTCCTTTCTATTCCTACATGTCTTACTCAACCCCGTTACTTCAATATATATAGTTGCAATAGATTCATTTAAAGGGAAGCGTAGGCGAATAATGAGTAAACAGCAGAACTGCTACCACAAAAATACTTTATTCTTTTGGTGACGTTTCGACATATCCCTATGCCATCATCAGACCTATAAAATACAGTAATAAAATATACTTATTACCTATATACTGTATATTTTCTCCATGACAGATAGTTAAATGTTCCATTGAGAATAAAAAAAAATTAATAATCTAAGACTATCGGTATATCAAATATAGTATTGGATTGCTAAAAAGGGTTGTTATGAGAATACTAAAATAAAGCTGGTAAGTAATATTTTTTCTACAAATTATAATGAATGGCTAGCATAATCATTAAGCAATCTTAATAGAAAACTGGATTAGAATGCTAAACATTGAACTAAGTGAGACCTATAGTCAACAGTGAATTTTTTTCTAAAAACACAATAGATTAGTAGAAAACTCATGAGTACCTAGAGTGGGTCTCAAGTGGCAAGTGAGGAGCGACTCTGCTGTTAATCGAGCCGTATCTCCCATGTAACTTGCTACAATATTAAAGTCCCCTGAATTAACTCTTATGTCCCCTTGCCTTGTCAGAGGAAGAAGTGATGGTTGTGCCATCAGAGTGGAAAAGGGGAGGGAAAGACGAGGAAGAAAAGTTGTTGGATAGGTTTTTGGCTAGATGCCAGAAAGCTTGGGAAGAGCTAGAGTTGGATAGTTCAGTGCATTTATTATTGATGAAAGAGTGCTTGGCAAGTCGAAGAACAGATTTGGCTTGATTCTGGGCAGAAACATAGGAAGAATGAGATTCTTGAGTTTTATGGCGTCAGTACTGTTTGAATGCTTCCTCCTTGTTGTGGACAGCAGTAGAACAAGCGTGAGTTAACCAAGATTTTTTTGCATTAGACTGAGAGAAAGAAAATGGAATGTACGCTTCCATGCCTGAGAGGATTACCTCGGTAATGCGTTCAGCACTCTCTGAGGGTCCTCGGTCACGGAAGCAGAAGTAATTTCATGGGAAATCAAAGAAGTACTGCTGGAGAGCCTCCCAGTCGGCAGCGCCAAAGTGCCACAAGCGCCGCCGGCTGGGAGGATCGGATGGCCGTACTGAAGAGATAGGACAGGTGACGGAGATAAGTTTATGGTCGGAGGAGCCCAAAGGAGAGAAAAGATTGACAGTATAAGAGGAAGGGTTGGAAGTCAGAAATAAGTCAAGAATGTTGGACCGTTCTCCGAAGCGATCTGGGATACGGGTGGGTTGCTGGACCAGCTGCTCTAGGTCATTTATGATAGAAAAGACGAATGCTTGTTCACCAGGTTGGTCAGTAGAGTGAGAGGAGAGCCATTGGCGGTGGTGAACGTTAAAATCTCCTAAGATGGAGATTTCAGAGAAGGGAGAGATAGATAGAATGTGTTCCACTTTAGAGTTTAGAAAACTTTAGATAGTCGAAGAATTTGGGAAAGTCGGTAGAGCTAGGGGAAAGATAGGGAGCACAGAAATATTTAGTATGAGAATGACAGGATACTTTGAGCCATAATATAATATATATATATATATATATATATATATATATATACTGTATATGTGTGTGTGTGTGTGTGTGTGTGTATGTTAATTCCTTGTCTTTCTCTTCAGTTTTCCATTCCGCTGGCACCACCGTCCCACTCTGACAAAGCTGAACTCTTCACTTAAGCTAGAATCCCACTGTGCGACTTTTCGATGGCGAATGCTCGGCGACCGGATTTGTTTGTCTATGCCCAGTATTCGCCGGATAATAGGGGTTTTGAAAAAGCGAATGAGGCAAACGCAATTTTTTGCGACAGAAGTACGAGTAACGATGGTGGCGACTTGTGAGTCGATAATGACGAATGGTGTACGACAATTGAAGGTGATTAAGAGCGAATGTTTCGACAGTGTTTCTCAGAGCTTTCCCAGTGTATACCACCTCCTCTACGTAGGGTACGTAGTACCCGTCTTGCAACACAATCCCACTCCTACTCTGTGCAACTTTCCAACCCAAGATTGAAATGTTATTTTCAGTCTTTCTTCTGTTCAACTGCTGAGCTCTGGAACTCTCTCCCAGAATCAGCCTTTCTCTCTTCCTATGACTTATATTGCTTCAAACTCCGTGTGTCCAGGCATTTTGACTCGAACGTCCCTTGATGTTGGCCCTGTCACTTTCAACTCGCTACAGGCAGTTCTGCCTTTTGTCTCCCTCACTCACATAGGGAAAAAAAAAAAAAAAAAAAAAAAAAAAAAAAACTGTATATATATATATATATATATATATATATACCCTCGGAAAGTATCAGACCAGAGAGAGAAGAGTAAAACAAACAAAGCTAACGGCCCAGATGGATTGCCGCCTGGGGTGTTTCGTATTCTACTTGCTGAATGTTTTTTTTTAACTATTGCATCATTGTATTTTACAGTATTCAAATCAGGCACATACCCTTCTTCTTGGTAGGAAGCAAAGTTAATCATCGTGTTTAAACGAGGGTCTCGTTCTGTATTTAAAAAATATAGAGCTATTAGCATCATGAATAGTATTGTAAATATGTATGACTTCATACTTTACTAAATAAGTGGTTTCTCCCTTTACAGAACAGCTGGAAGTCATGCGGGAAGAGGCTGCATAGATCATACACTTACTCTCAAATTATTTACAGATTCAGCTAGGAGAAATAAATTTAAGTTATTTGTGACCTTTATAGAGGAGCCTATGATAGAGAGGAGGAACAGCATGTAGTAGAAATTATTCCTAGAACTTTGCACATTCGCCAACAAAGTCATATTTCAACACTTGAGAACCTATTCTTAGAGAGAACAGATAATTCTAAGGTTTGCACAATAATACAACACATTATTTTGGTTTATAACAGCTGAGTTTAGACATCTTAATTTTAAGAGTTGACGAGACAAAGATGAATTATGACTTGTGGTGACCCAGTTTGTCTTCATTACAAGTGTGTTATTCTGTATTTAGGAAATACTCATCTCACTTGCTGAATATTATTATTTAGCATTATGTTAGGGAGTTTGTCTGTAAGTGAATATATTCTGTGCCACTGTGAAAATATTTACTTTATTACTTATGTATGGTTATGTTGTATTGTTTGTAAATTGGACCATTGTTCTACATTTAACGAAGATGTAGGCTTAATTTGATGGTCAATAAACACATATATATATATATATATATATATATATATATATATATATATATATATATATATATATGTGTGTTTTTCACTTCCCTAGAGTACATTGCCAAAATCTGTCAATCCACAATTATTCTTGAATTGAGAACACCAGCAGGTGAATGGAATATTATTTAATGAAAACTTATTGTATCTTCATACCTTCTATTATGTAAAGCAAAATCAGGTGTAAAAAAAATTGTGATCATAATGTCGCACTTTCATACGAACTCCACGTGCAAATATTTACACGTTAATGGGAGGTTTCTAGCGTGTTCCCTAGACCTCCATCAAGCTTAAAATTACACCCCCTAGAAAGGGGGTTTGAAAGGGGGTTTCAAGATAAATTTGTACATTTGTCGGTAGAAAAATGTCCTGGCCGAAGGCCAGTTCCTCTTAAATTACAGGCTCGCTATCGCTCGCCAGGATAAAATCGACACCTATATGGCACGAAAGGTCTTAAAATTGACAGAAATTGTGTGAAAGTTCTTGAAATCGCCAAAATAATGGGGCGAACTTCTTAAAATCTCAAAAGCAATGGGGCTAAACATGAGGGAGAAAGGGGTCAAGAAAAAAATCCTTCAAGTGGAAATCTCCCCTTAAATGCGTTGTAGGTCTACCTTTCATTATTCCCTGGTCACAGTTTTGAAACGTTATTGATCGCCAGTGTACTGATGAACTGGTCTTTCGTGTTTGTGATTCTAATGTTAACTTAGTACGAGTCCAGATCATAACTGATTAGTAAAATACCTAGCTTAATGTTGGCCAGGATAAAAATTATAATGCCATATTATATAGTAATATATCATACTTCACACCATCATAACCCAGAGTTAGGCGGAAACTTTGTAAGCTAGGAACAGCAACAACAATACCAAATCCAGCATAACAAAAACAGATCTAGCATCAATAACACGCGTGCTCCGTAGAATACATATCACCACCATGCATGCAAACCATAACATGTGTTTTATAAATTCGTCCAAACCAGTGGTCGGTTTGGTCGTGTCGCTTTGGTAGTCACATATAAACATTTGTGGACCCCCTATGTTTGTTGTTATGCAATTATAATTATATGGTTTGATTTTTTGGATGGAATTTACTTTTCAATAAATGGTATACTGTATATATATATATATTATATCCAGTATATATATATATATTTTTTTTTTTTTTCTATATTCCAACTACTCCCTCTCGGGAATATATATTTGTTGTTGATGTATAGAAAACTATATTCATACACTCGCTTCCATTAGTATACTATCATTATTAGAATAGGTAAGGTCCGCGAAATTTTACGAGTGACCGTACGCTTCTAATGTGGGCCAAACTGTTGATTAATTTGAGTCATTTTGGTCCGTTGTCCTTTTGATCCAAGGTGATCTCATGTACGCAACCGAGTTGGTCTGTGGCCTACGAACATTGATAACACAAATGTCATTATTCATAATATTCAAATCAGCCATGTGCATAATACACGTGTTGTCATTTGCCTCTGTGCTATGTTTATTTATTTATTTATTTTTTAAACACATTTTCGTTTAAGTAAATAACAACATATATTTCACACCAAGAATTTGTATTTAATTAGCTAGCTTTTCATCAACGATAATTCAATTAATTATTAAAACAAAGACAAAGTAAACGTATTTATAAGTGATTAAATGATAAAGTATTACTGAACAAGTAAGTTAATGTATGATACCCTAATTTGTTTGGTAGAAATAAACCCTGAACTATTTTGCTTAAAAAATGGCTCTTTGTCAACGTATTGGTTGACTCTCTCTGCACTTATATAAACTATACCAAAGGCACAAAAATGCTCCAGCGAATGACGAGCAGTGATCCATTAGCAGATATATCAATGAATTTCCGCGGAGAGTGTGGGGGCTGCCAGTGTTAAATAATAAAGACAACTATACAGATAAGTGAATTAATCCATCAAGAATAGAAAAAAAATTACGTGCCTGAAATGTCTCTCTCTCTCTCCATTTATATATATATATATATATATATATATATATATATATATATATATATATAAGAACATAAGAAAATGGGAGTCTGCAGAAAGCCGATTGGCCTAAGCAAGGCAGATCCCTGTCCCACACAACCCCAATTCAATTACAAAGCCCAATTATAGGCTCAACACTCTAATACCCTGAGGATCATCTTACCAAAACGGTTAGAGATTAACGCAGGATTATTGGGGTCTGCAGAGCGCTGATTGGCCTAACCCGGCTGATCCCCCTTCACACCCAACCCTTCTCGTCCATTATGCTTATCCAATTTTATCTTAAAGCTCCCTACCGTTTTAGATCCCACTATAGCACTTGGTAGTCCATTCCACCCATCTACAACTCTGTTACCAAACCAATATTTGCCTATATCTTTTCTGAAACAAAATTTATCTAATTTGAAACCATTGGTACGAGTTCTTTCGCTATCACTGAGCTTTAGTACATTTGTCATGTCCCCTTTGTTAATCCCACTAACCCACTTGAACACCTCTATCATATCCCCTCTAACTCTGCGTCTCTCTAACGAATGTAAACCTAATTTCTTCATACGGAAGATTTCTAATATTATGGATAATTTTTGTCATTCTACGCTGTACTCTCTCCAATGAATCTATGTCCATTCTGTAATAAGGACACCAAAATTGGACAGCATAATCTACATGGGGTCTCACTAATGACAAATAAAGTTTTAAGATAACATCAGCAGTTCTGTTACTCACACTCCTAGAGATGAACCCGAGAATCCTGTTTGCCTTATTACGTACGCTTATACACTGTTTTCTAGGCTTCAAATCATTGCTAACAAACACACCTAGATCTTTCTCGCAATCTGAATTTTCTAATTCTAAATTAGCTAGTTTATATTTAACATTTGTTTGCATCTTTCCTATCTTTAATACCTTGCATTTGTCAATGTTAAACTTCATCTACCAATTTACTGACCATTCATGTATGGTATCTAGATTCCTTTGGAGGCACTCTATATCGCTATCTGAATCAATTGATCTCCCCATTTTAGTATCGTCTGCGAATTTACTTATCCTACTAGTTATACCTAAATCTAGGTCATTTATGTATATAAGAAACACCAGGGGACCTAATACCGATCCCTGGGGGACACCACTTTTGACTGCTCCCCACTCTGACTTGGTACCATTTATGCTGACTCTCTGTTTCCTACCAATTAGCCATGACCTAATCCATCCCAAGAACGATCCTCCTATTCCATGTGCCTCAACCTTTCTCATCAATCTCTCATGAGGGACTCTGTCGAAAGCTTTACTGAAATCTAAATAAATAATATTATATGACTTGTCACTATCTACTGCTTCATATACCTCTGAGAAAAAGCTAAGCAAATTAGTAAGGCAAGAACGTCCCTGAGTGAATCCATGCTGAGAAGAATTTATTAAGTTAAATTTTTCTAAGTGGCTTCTAATTTTCCTAGCAATAATAGACTCTAGCAACTTTCCTATGATTGATGTGAGACTAATGGGACGGTAATTGGATGCTATCGATTTATCACCTTTTCTGAAGATCGGAACTACATTTGCAAGCTTCCAAGCTTCTGGAACTAAACCTGTTTCTAATGACTTGTTAAATAAAAATGCTAATGGGCTACTTAACTCATCTCTGCATTCTTTTAATACTCTAGCATATACCTCGTAAGGACCAGGCGATTTTTGAGGTTTCAGTCTGTCAATTTCCTTAAGCACATAATTTCTACTTATACTAACTGTACTTAACATATTTTCTATACTGTCACTATATACCATATTGACTTCTGGAATCTGTGCCAAATTTTCATTAGTGAAAACGGAAAGAAACTGACTATTTAATGTACTGCACATTTCTAAATCATTTTCTGTTATTTCTCCTATTGAAGTTTTTAAGGGGCCTATGACATCTCGAACTTTAGATTTATATAGTTGGTAAAAAGCTTTAGGGTTATTTTTTGAGTCACTGGCTATCCTTATTTCATAATTTCTTTTTGCTTTCCTGATTTCCCTTTTGACCTGTCTTGATAGAGTCTGATAGTATATATGTAGATGATTTTCGCCTTTCTTTATTTTTCTGTATATTCCTTTCTTTTTTCCTATAAGATCTATTAGCTTATTAGTCATCCATTTTGGTTGGTTCTGCGTCGATCTAAATCTTCTTTTAGGGATATATTTATTTTGAGCATTGTGAAGTGAAGCAATAAACTGGTTATATGTAGGTGGCAAGTTTAACTCTGGCATATCCTGACTTAATTGCTTAACAATAGGGTCCACCCTTAAGTCTCTTCTTAGCCCACCATAATCGGCTTTTCTGAAATCTGGGATAAGTGTCGTATTCTCTTTAGCATTCCCTGTCCATTGTATATTAAAATAAATAGATTTATGATCGCTATTTCCTAAGTGGTCACCAATCTCTACATCATTTATCATATGTTCATTGTTACTGAAAACTAAATCAAGAATATTAATATCTCTAGTCGGCGTATCTATAAATTGAAATAAAAAACTATCTTGTACTACCTCAATAAACTCTACTGAATCGGAGTCGCCTGTTTGGTGCTGCCAATCAATGTTCGGAAAATTAAAATCCCCCATAATGCACACATTGCTAAACCTTGATGCTATTTTAATTTCCTCCCATAACGATGTTCCGCCATTTCTACTCATATTAGGCGGTCTATATAATATAACTCCAATAACTATGGTCTCACTACCTTCGTTAACCTCTACCCAAACACTTTCATTATCATTATTTAGTCTAATACCTGATTTAATACAGCTTTTTAATGTACTCCTGACAAACACTGCTATACCCCCGCCCCTCCTACTTGTTCGGTCATATTTAAACAAACTATATCCTGGAATATCAAATTCTGCTAAAAAATGCCTAGATTCTGTATTAATCCACGTTTCAGTTAGCGCTATTATATCTATATTTTCTGCGCTAACGAGTGCTCTAAGTTCGTTCATTTTGTTACATAAACTCCTACAATTTGTATAATATACCCTCAACCTATTATTTTTATTTGCAACTAATTTTCTATTGTGTTTAGCTAACTTATTATTTCCTGTTGAACTACTAGCTCTAGACGGAAATTCTACTCTATCAGTATTCTCATCTTTACTATCAGTTACATGTGTAGTGTTATCGATACTACTATTACACATCACTATATCCGCACTATCTTGACTGATTATTTCTATTTTACTCACTGGTTTGTCACATGAAGTACCTGCTCCATATGGAGACAGTATTTTGCTTACACACCCAGGTTTTTTTTAACGAAACCCCGCAACAATCTTGTCCAGTGAGCTGGCTAAGGTCGAAACTCCTAGTCGAGCAAGATGTACTCCATCCTGGGCATACAGTTCATCCTTACCATAGAAGTGGGTCCAGTTATCTAGGAATGGTATTGACTTTGCCTTGCAATACTTCTCCAGCCGGCTATTTACACCAATAGCCCTGGAGGACCATTCCTTCCGTACTCCTCTTCTTGGCAGGATACTGTGTACCACAGGAAATCCACCCTTCTCCTTGATCCTCTCCAGCATTTCCTGGTACTTGGTCAGCAACTCCTCAGTCCTGCATCTCCATATGTCATTGGACCCCGCGTTGATGAAGATGATGGGGTCCTCCCCACCCACTTCTAGGACACCATCCATCTTCTCTGCCACCCTCCCGACTCCGGCTCCAGGTAGGCAGACAACTTTACTAATATGAGTGTTAGTAGCCCCGTCAAGGTACCTAACCATTGAATCACCGACAATGAACTTAGCTTTTTTCCGTTGTCGGCGTGTAGCAGGAGTTGTAGCAGCAGTTGTTGCAGCAACAGCAGCAGACTCCCCCCCCCCCCCCCTCCCCTCTCACTGCCTCGATGATCGCCACTTCCTCGCCATCACTCTCATCAGCCAAGGTGCTGAAGTTGTTGTGGGTCTTGAGTGGCTGCCTTTTCAGCTTGCACTTGTTGACACCACTTTCCAAGGGGCTTCACAATCCCTGGGAACACTTCCGGTAGCCTCACACTTCTTCTCCGCCATAGCTAGTCTCAAGGCCAAATTTTCATCTTTGAGACACTGAATCTCCTGCTCCACACTCTCCAATCTGTCTTGCAAAGCAAGACAAAGCTGGAGAGTATGGGAGGAGACAGGAGACTCATCAACAACAGCCATCACTAAGAAAGTTCACTGGGACCTCACTAAGGGTAAACAGGTACACTAGCGGTCACTGGGGATGTCCGCACTGGTCAAGGGTCAGAGGGCAACTGAATGTCTGCGTGTGTATGTGTTTTTTCTTATACTCTCAGAGGGCTCGAACCACCGACATTTGGGATGATTGTCGATGCTTTATCTAACTCTACCACGGCGTGGTGGATATGTATTGAGTATATGCATCGAGTATTGATTGCATGTGTGGGGAGGTTCCACTCATATTGCACTTCTTGAAAGAGTTGAGTCAAAAGCTTTTCGCCTCATCGACTCATTTCCTCTTATTAGTTCCCTACAATCTCTTTCTACATGCTGCAATGTTGCATCTATTTCACTCGTTTATGGCTATTACAACAATCAGTGTTCTTCAGAGCTCTTTCAGTGCATACCCCTCCCTTGCGGCAAGTGCAAGTCACCTGCCTTGCAACACAGTCCCAATCCTTTTCTGTCCAGCTCTCCATCCAAAGAATTGGCAATTTGTATCAGTCTTTCTTCTTTTCAACAGGTGCACTCTCGAACTCTCAAATGAGTTTCAATGCGGATAAATGTAAAGTACTACATATCGGATACCAAAATGAGAAAGCAAACTATTCGATGAATGGCACTGAGCTTATGAGTGTAGACAGAGAAACCGATCTGGGAGTAACAATATCGAGTAGCCTACAACCGAGTCAACAATGTTCAGAAGTTGTTAAGAAGGCAAACAAAATAATTGGCTTTATAGGCAGGTCATTTGAGCATAAATCCAAAGAAGTTATCCTAACTCTTTACAATTCCTTAGTCCGCTCTCTTCTGGAATACTGCCTTCAATCCTGGTGCCCTTATTACCAAAAAGATATAGACAAGCTAGAACGAGTTCATCATAGAGTTACCAAAATTATACCTAGCCTAAAGAACAAACCATATGAGGAGCGCCTTAGAGAATTAAATATATTTCCTTTAACCCAACGCAGATTAAGGGGCGACTTAATTCAAGTGTTCAAAATCATCAAAGGCATCGACAATATGAACTGTAGTAAGTACTTCACAATCGACCAATCTAATTACACGCGGGGAAACGGCTGCAAAATTATTGGTAAAACTTTTAACTCTCACGAATTTAAGAATTTCTTCTTCAATCGAGTTGTCAATTTGTGGAATGGGCTTCCCCGAGAAGTTATAGACTGCAGCACCGTTGATTCTTTTAAACTTCGCCTTGACCTAGACAAATATCTTGCATCAAACTCGCGACTGACTGCATTTGTAAATGAATAACTTTATTTTATCCCCCCCTCACTTACTAGCCCATCTGTCCCCTACTAACTTCCTAATCCTGCCATGGACATTAGTTCCAGGGCAGTAATTCCCTTTCCAATGTTCCCTTACTCGCTCTAAACAACTGTTTGGACACTTGATCCTCAGTGTTTTGGAGGACAAGCAGCCTAGAAGGGTCACTAGACCTGTTGTTGCTCGATTTCCTTTGTACTATTTTGTACTCATTTGTACTCCTCAATCAATCTTTCCTTCATCCTATGACCTAGACTGTTTTATACTTTGTGTGTCCAGTTATTTTGGTCCCAAGGACCCTTGAATTTTGCTCTCTTCCAGTCTTTTGGCTTAGGGGAAGATGCTCGTTAAGGCAGCCTGCCTTTTGTCTCCTTCATACACATAGGAATATATATATATATATATATACTGTATATAATAGATATAGATATATGAATATATTCTGGGTGGCACAAAGTGTGGTTACGCAGCCTTTCTATACATGCCTTTAGCCAAGTAGCAAGTCTGCGTGGGAAGTGTGTTCCAAAATTGATTACCTCGACATTTTACAATTAGTTGTGACTGGGTGGAATCAACAAATGGAACTGACAATTAATTTAAATTTTTAAGATTATAGATTGTGTTACGTTTATCTTTATACTGAACTGGACAATATATATATATATATATATATATATATATATATCAAGACTTAGTGCTCCACATGCAGTGTGGTTCCAGTCTCACATCCTCCAGGCAGCTCTGTTCGGAGCTGCCTCACTTGTCAGTTTTTTTTATTCAAGATCAGATTGTAAGGTCTGATCCCACGTCTTTCTTGGTTTGGCCCTTGGTGCAGCCTCCTCCACATTCACGGATTTGCATCTTTTCACCCAACTAAGTTTATCCATACTCTCCACATGTCCAAACCATCCAAACCTACTAGTACACAACTCATGATTGATACTCTTGATACTTAACTGTCTCCTCAGCTTATATTAGATAGCCTATCTTTCAGTTGTGGTCCCACAAATCCATCTCGCGATACTAATTTTGTTACGTTCCACTCTGTTGATATCAGCCGCTTTGATAGACCATGTTTCTGAGCCAAATGTCATTGCATTTCTAACACAAGAAGCGCGCACCATTTCCTTCATGAGGAGAGGGAGTTTTCTCATAATAAGTAGTGGCAATAGTTTTCTGAACTTTTCTCAGCTACATCTAATTCTGGTGATAGTGGCGGCCTTGGCTAAACCACCGGCGGAGATGCTATCTTCCAAGTAGCACAACTTGTCCGCCATCACTGGTGTCTTATTCCCGTGGTGTACCCACCAGCGGCAGACGCTACACTGAATTGAACTTGCGCCCACCCCATACTGCATACTGCGCATGGGTATACACCACTTTTATCTATTTTTCCAAGCACTAATCTACTGTGTAAGTCCTTGGTTATATTTATATTTACTTTTAATCCTTTACTTGCCATACCCTCTCTCCAGCTTCTGAACTTGGCCTCGGCATCCTTCACATTATCTGCAATAAGTACTTGTTCATTCGTGTATATCAGTTCCCAGGGGAGCCCAACTCTAAGATCTCCAAATAGTTCCTCCAAAACTATAACAAAGAGGAGGAGGCTAAACACAGAGCCTTCGTGGACTCCAATGCAAACTATAAACTCCTCACTCATGACACCTTTCACCCTCACTGCCGTTCGTGATTCCTTGTACATCTTCATTATCACACGCGTCAGTCACTCCCCTACGCCAACTTGTATCATAGCCCACTACACAACAACCCAAAAAGTTGATGGCGTGGTGGGAGGGTGGGGGGTACCGTCAGAGGTGATTGGGAATGGTAGAGCACTTGTGGACGTATGTGTGGGGAGGAGGCTGTGGATAGCCAACACCTTCTTCCGACACAGAATGATACACAGGTACACATGGACAGTGGTGTGGAGGATGAAGGATATGGATAAGACAGTGGTGGAAAGAAATGCACTGATTGATAACATATGTGTGGATGAACGAATGAAGAAATCTGTGCTGGATGCTAGGGTGTATAGGGGTATTGGAGGGGGTCTGTCTGACCATTATGTAGTAGTAGCTAAAATTAGGATACAAAAGAAGTGGGTGAGGAGAGCTGGACGGAGGCGAGAGGAAGGTGGAATGGCGAGGAGGGTGTAGAGGCTACAGGAGGAGGAAATCAGGAAAGAGTACAGAAGAGCAGTAAAAAGACGACTAGGTAGGTTTGACCTGGAAAGTATGGAGGAAGTGGAGGAGATGAGCAAAGTGCTTAAGGAAGAGATCTGTACAGCATGTGAGGAGGTGTGTGGAGTAAGGAGAAGAGGGAGGGTATTGAAGGGTACAGCATGTGGAAGACAAGAAGAAAGCGTATAGAGCGTGGTTGGGTAGTAGAGGGAATGACGATTTGGAGAGACAGCAACGAGCGAGGTACGTGGAAAAAAAGAGAGTAGTGAAGGAAAGTAAGAGAAGAGTAAATGAGGAATTTGGAAGGAATCTGAGTGTGAAATGGAGGGAGTGTAAGAAACTGATCTGGAAAGAAGTCAAGAAATATAGGGAAGGTGCAAGGGAAACAGTAAGGGTGTGAAAGATAAGAATGGGCGAGTGCTAGCCGAGAAGCAAGACAGAGTCGAAAGATGGAGGGAGTACTTCAACGAATTGCTAAATGTAAGGAATGAAGCGCCAGCAAACATAGTTGGATGGGTTATGGGAGGGATAAAAAGAGAAGTAGTGGAGGAGGAGGTGGGGATCAGGTGGTCAGAAGTGTGTGAAGCCATGAAAAGAGTGAAGTTGGGGAAAGCACCAGGAATAGATGGAGTGTGTGGGGAAATGCTGAGGTATGGTGGTGAGATAGTGATCGAATGGGTATGGAAAATGTGCAAACTAGCATGGGAGAAGGGGAGCTCACCTGATGACTGGAAGACAGGCATGATAGTACCCCTATATAACGGTAAAGGGGAAAGAGGAGTGTGTGGTAACCACCGAGGAATATGTCTTCTAAGCGTAGTAGGGAAGGTGTACACTGTACAGTAGGGTAGTGATTGAGAGAGTGAGAGCGAGAATGGAGAAACGGATAGGTGACGAGCAGGGTGGTTTTAGGAAGGGAAGAGGATGTGTAGATCAGATTTTTACCCTGAAATGTGTTGTGGAGAAATATCGTGAGAAGCAACAAAAGGTGTATGTTGCCTTTATGGACTTGGAGAAGGCCTATGACAGAGTGGATAGAGAAGGTATGTGGAAAGTACTTAGAATATACAGAGTAGATGGTAAGTTTCTGAAAGCAGTGAAGAGCATGTATTAGGGTGCAAAGGCGGCAGTACGTGTGGAGAATGAGCAGAGCGAGTTCTTTGATCTGAATGTTGGGTTGAAACAGGGGTGTGTGATGTCCTCGTGGTTGTTTACTGTATATATGGATGGAGTCATGAAAGAAATACAAAGAAGAGCAGTGGATGTTGGTGTATTGCTGATAAGGGAGGGAAATGAGTGGAAGCTACCTATACTGCTGTTTGCTGATGATACGGTTCTGATGAGCGATAATGAATGGGAGTTGCAGGATCTGGTAAATATGTTTGGAACAGTGTGCGAAAAAAGGAATCTAAAGGTAAATGTGGGGAAGAGCAAGATTATGGTCTTCGAAAGGGGTGAAGCCACAGAGTGTGAGGTGAAGTTGAACGGTCAGGCTATGGAGATTATCAGCTCATTTATGTATCTGGGCAGTGTGTTGAGTAAAGATGGGACTATGGATGAAGAAGTGCGAGAGAGGGTGCAACAGGGGAAGAGGGTTGTAGGAACGCTGAAAGCAGTAATAAGAAATAGGGTGGTCAGTATGGAAGTGAAGAAGTCCTTGCATGACAGTGTGGTAATCCCGACACTGACTTACGGAAGCGAAGCATGGACGTTGGTGGAGACACTCAGACCAAGAATGAGAGGGGTGGAAATGACTTACTTGAAAAGTGCGTGAGGAGTTACATGGAGGGATAGTCAGACGAATGAAGAAGTAAGAAGGAGGTGTGGTGTGGAGGTAGATGTACTGGAAAGTGTGAAAAGCAACACCTTAAGCCATATGGCCATATGGAACGTATGGGAAGTGAGAGAATGACTAAGAGGGTGTACGAGAGCGAGGTGGAATGACAGAGAGGGAGAGGTAAACCGAAAGAGAGGTGGAAGGATGGAGTGAAGAAGTATATGGATGAAGGCGGTGCTGGTTGGGAGGAGGGGCGTCGATTGACTGGGGACAGAGGTGTATGGGGGCGTTTCGTTCGTGGCCACACCTTCGGGGATCACGGCGTCAGGCAATAGATAGATAGATAGATAGTGAGTCCCATGGGCGTCTGAAGGGTGGGTGTAGGGCGAGTAACGGGAGTCAGATGTGGAAATTTGATGTTGCCTACAATTGTACAGTGTCATAGGAAGCTTATAAGATAACAACAAAACAAAAAATCGAATTGTTCAATGGGTAAAGGTTCTATTGCCCACTTAATGTATAGTAATAATATAGATCCCTGAGGGATGCCCACATCACAGGTGCAGAGATCAGAGCCATATGATATGACACATAATTAATAATTTAAAAATCAAATGAGGGCCACTCCTCTGATACTAAAATGTGATCTTCAGAATACTGGTCAACGCAGCCAATAGCACGACTGAAATCCAAGAATACGGCAACCGTACTATGTTTATCATCAAAACACCTTTCATAATTGTCATTTCAGTATTTCTACCAGATCTAACCCCATACTGATTTTCAATTAGGATATTATTTCTCTCCAGGTAAGTGATCAGTGTAACACACACCAATACTCCAAAATAATGCTGATTGCCGTGAGCACAGATATAGGCCTGTAATTGTTTTATATGTTGTGAGCATAGACTCCTCTACTATGTAAAGGGGTCTATGGTTGTGAGTCTTTGTTTTTGTAGGGGGGAGTAATTTCTGCAATGCTATGTAAATCTGGACATTTCCTTGAGAAAAAAGATCTACTACACAAGATAATATATTACAAAGATTGTCATGTTTTCTTAATTATTGACATACAGTAGGTATCAGGCCATGGCCTGAGAACACATTCCTAAAGCCTTCAACAATACTAAATATTTCATCGGGAGTCGATGTTCGAATTGCATTAAGTTGCAATTATGAGGAGAAAGATATGATTCAAAAGTCAATATTGTTATCTGGTAACTCATCCCTCACGGTAGTGACCTTTGCGGCATAGTAATTGTTGAAGTCATTAACTATGACTCCTGGATTATTGGTTAAGTCATTGTTTACTATACATTTTTTATGTATTCTTGTACCTTTACCCTTCTTCACAATATTATCACTCGAAGCCTCTTCTAATTTACGATTATAATATTTGTTTTCAGCCTCGACAAGTGTTTTGTTAAGGTAGTTGTGATATTGTCGATGCTCGTCCCCGTAAGTTAGCGGTCGCTTTTGATATTTGTTGTATATCAACCGTCTGTGTTATATAGAGTTCCTAATGCCACTCGTCACCCAATGTTTATAAACATACTTCTTTTTAATATGTTTTTGTTTCTGTTACGGGATAACATTTGATATAAAACTCCGAAATACCCTTATATTTTCCTTTACAAAGACTTCATCTGACCTAGCATAAGTTAGTTAGGTAAAATAGGACTTCAGAGGCTATCATCCCTTCTGGATTATTAAGCTGGCACACTGCAAGTCAAGTCAATTTTCTGGACTGGAGCCCCTTTTCGAGGACCCCAGTCCCTTGTAGCATAAGTTTTCATATTCTCCCAGTTATATTCATGTACCCGAACACTAAAATTGGCATAATTTTCTACTCCTTTCAGTCCAAACCTTATCGTTTCGAATCTGTCTTGCTTGTCAATATTTCGATTGCATTAGCTCAAGACAACCGGTAAATGGTCAGAAATATCCGTTAACATTATTCTACTAACATCAAAATGTATAAAATAAGTTTATCCACATGTGATCGAGTATAGTAGCTGACTTGGAGGTTTGCTTAGTGGGCTTAGTCTACTCACCTGGTCTACTCACCTGGTTGGCCCTCCCAATCAATTATTGCAAGGGCCGAAGGTTAGGCAAGTAGCTTCGGGGTGGACCGAAGCTGAGGGCATGCCAGTCCAGACATAGTTGAAACTTTCTTGGTGTGTAAGCTAGATGTATGGACTGGAAAGTGTGCCTGGTCAGAATTTCTTGTTTGTAAGTCAATCGACATATTTGAATAGGGAATCGCCCAGGAAGTTATGTAAGGCAGACTTAAATGATTCCAGAGTATCAGATTGAACCAAGGGACTAAAGTTCTCGCAGAGAGGCTCCAGTCCTAATGTTCTTCTTGACTTGCAGTGTGCTGGTTGATAGCCTCTGAAATCCTATTTTAACTAATGATTGAACCACACTAGAAGGGAGGGTGTTCCAAGTATCTACATCTCTTAAAACAAAAAAAACGTCTTCTTGCTTCAATTTGGAAAGATACGTCAGCAAGCTTGAACATGTGTCCCCTAGTACCAGTGTGAGGTTATTATAGTATGGCTGTTTAATATCCTCCAATATGTAATCAAGTTGGCCCTAAGCAACCTTCCTTTAACCCCTTCTGTACCGGCGACGTCTTTTTAGTTATATTCTAGCTATCTTTAGGCGATTTAATGCAGCTTTAGGAAAGATGTATGGTAGGTAAATGGATTGATTGAGATAGTCGGTAGCCTTTGAATGGGTAGACATCCTTCCTAAGCTGACCAAAATCGTCTTACAGTTACCAGAATATAATGAAAAGTACATCACCGGTACTGAAGGGGTTAACAGAGTCGAGATTCAGTTGAGATAGGCGAGCTTCATAGTCAAGATGTTCCAAGCCTTGTATCTGCTTGGTCCAGCGTCTCTGGAGATTTTAATAAAGTAAGGTCAGTTATGTACTCAGTACTCACATGAACAACATTCAAGTAGTGGTTGGATGTGAGTTATATAGACTGGAATCATGAAATCTATAGATTGGTTTAAGGTAGATCTGAGTAAATTTGAGGCAACACCACTAGCTTTGTCAGAATAATATTAATATTAATATTAATAATAATAAAATAATAATAATAATAATAACAATAATACTAATACTAATACTAATAATAATAATGCTTATTAAATTAGCATTTTACAATGTTGGTACAACATAATTATTATATTATAAATATGACATGTTCCAGCTTTGCATAATTCCAACTATGGATAGCCCAATAAGACCGTTAGGCGTATTCCATTGAGGTCCTTGTGGGAATATTAAGATTGCTGGGGCCAAGAGAAAGGAAAATAATACAATACAATGTAAATGAATAAGGGTCTTCTCCTGGATGACCTAGATGTGTGTGAATTTGTATTTTGTCTTTGTGTGTTAATTGTTTTCTGTTGTGTTTTGTGTTGTCCCTATTCTTGCTCTGTCTTGAGTCGCCCCCCCCCCCCCCCAAACAAAAAAAAAACAAAAAAACAAAAAAACAAAAAACAATAGATAGATAGATAGAAAAACTCAAAGAAATCAGTTTTAAGGAGCTAAACTAAGATAACTTACATTATAAAGCTGAACTTGTTAAAGTATATAAGTAATCATATTTTCTTTCATTTTTACCAATCTCTTAAGTCGTATCTAGTAGTAGACATAAGTTTGGTGCTCCCTTCCCGCGGCTCTTCGCTGCAGGTGCTTCTTCAAGCTTCATCTGAAGGAGTACAATGATCTCTTTGCACGGACTGTGTGATAGGTTGTTCCAGTCTTTGATGGCAGTGCAGAAGAATGTTAGTCTACCCTGCCCTTGGATTCTCGGGACATTAAAATTATACTTTCTATTCAGTATATTGTGCCTTAATTTGCTTTAACAAAATTACTCTTTAGATATTCCGGAGCTCTATCATAAAATATCTTGAAGGCATTAATGAGTCTGATATGTTTAGTGAAGCAGGCAGGTGGAAGAATTGTGCGTTTCTTGATAGAAGTGTCAAACTTGGCACACACAATAATAAACGAAGTATAATCAAAATTAGCTATATAATAGGGCCATCATAGGTTTAGCCTAAGTTAGCTCTGGCAGCCCCTTTTCAATTAATCTATATTAGAGTACTGAAACACAGATATTTACCCCAAACTATATACTGTGGTAGACATGTCAAACTAGTCTCAAATGACTCGTATGGGCAAGGGAAACAACCTATATTAAGAGAATGTTTGGCTAATGTTGACCGTTTGACTTGTACTGGTCCCTGTAGTTTATTATCATGCTACAAATTGGTAAGAATTGTTGCCAATTGCCACTAATTTGTTGAACTACAGGGACCAGTACCAGTGAAATGGTTAACTTTCTATAAACATTGCCTGAACATTTATTGTTTCCCTTGTCCAGACGAGCCATTTGAGACTAGTTTGACATCTCTACCACAGTATACAATTTAGGGTAAATATCTGTGTTTCAGTACTCTAATGGAGATTAATTGAAAAGGGGCTGCCAAACCAAACATAGGCTAAACCTGTGATGGCCCTATAGCTAATTTTGATTATACTGTGTTTATTATTGTGTGTGCCAATTTTGACACTTCTATCAAGAAACACACAATTCCCACAAATTCTTTCACATATCTGCCCCACTAGTTTGGCCCTGTCTGAAACATTGAGCATGCAAAGTGAATGTAGTTGTTCCTGACCAACATGAGATCTAGGTTCATCATGAATCTTGCCATTACATTTTGAGTGACCTGAAGTTTACGCTTTGTTGTTAGAGATAATGCAGAGTACTAAAATGAAACAGAATAGTCAAAATGACGTTCCAGCGCTTGGCATAGGGTCTTTTTCATCGCCTTTGGCAAGCATCCCACCGGTCGATTCAGGTATTTTATACGTGTTCTACAACTACTCAGGATCGGTTCCAAAATTGCTTCACCTGACAGATCGACTCGTTGAATCCAGTTTTAGTCAGAGATATTTCACTTGTGACACTGTTGATATAGGAACATCATTACAGTTAACCGAGAAGACCTCAATGTCTTTCAAATTGCAGATGTAAGTAACTCACAAGATACCGTAATTTTTGGCGACTTTAATTTACCTGTGACCAAAGGGGGCGATACTCTTACTTCACACTCCGGACATGACTTGTATACGAACTTGCAAGAGAGTTCGCTTTATCAATTTGTTCGAACGCCGACCCGTGGTAATAACGTTCTTGACATTGTACTTGCAACAAAAGAAGAATTGATAGAGAATTTGAATGTTGGTGATGAATTCAGTAACAGCGACCATCGTACGATAACTCTCACTTTAAAGTTTACTAGTAACGAACCAAATAGTAGCATCGAAAAAGTCCCTAATTTCAAGAAAGCAAACTTCCATAAACTTAGAGCTATGTTTAAAGAAACTGACTGCAGCTTTTTAATTAACAATAACGACATAAATACATCTTGGAAGTTATTCGAAACCACTTACCTAAAAGCAATGCAAGACTGCATACCATCGAAAATACGGCGTCCAGGCCATAATAATAAGCCCAAATGGTGGAATAAAGATATGTCAAACTGCCTGCTTGCTAAAAAATTTGCTAATGATAGATTAAAATCCTCACAAAATGACGAAGAACGGGTGAAATTTGTAGAGCTACGACGCAAAGCCAAAAAGTTAATTAAGCAAAGTAAAAAGACCTTAGAGTTACATATTGCGAATCAAAGTAAAACAAACCCGAAAGAATTCTATAGTTATATCAGAAAGAAAAAAGTAGTTACTTCAACTGTTGGACCGTTAGTCGATGAAAATGGAGAATACACCAAAGACGAAGTACAAATGAGTAATGCCCTCAATACCTTCTTTGCATAAGTTTTTACAACAGACGACCTCAGTGATATCCCTACACCATCGCCGATTCAGACTGATAATTCAGATGTTCTAAGCAATATCACCGTTACAGAGAGAGAAGTATTGAATTGTTTAGATAAACTCAAGGTAAATAAAACGCCTGGACCTGATACAATCTCGCCTAGATTTCTAAAGGAAGCTAAGGATGAGCTCTCCAAACCACTGACATTACTATTCAATAAATCCTTGCAGTCTGGAACTATGCCTGATCAGTGGAAGCTAGCCAACGTAACACCGATATTCAAAAAAGGCAGCAATCCCTACCCAGTAACTATCGTCCAATTAGCTTAACCTCAGTTGTATGTAAAATGCTAGAAACGGTCATACGAGACATACTCGTAAATCACTTAGAGGAAAATAACATACTTAAAGATACTCAACACGGCTTTCGTAAAAAACGTTCCTGTTTAACAAACCTCTTAGACTTCTGCCACAATATCCTCAACCTCTACGATGAGAGTAAAGCTGTAGATATTATATACCTTGATTTTCAAAAGGCCTTTGACAAAGTTCTCCACAAACGTTTACTGCTAAAACTAAAAGCGCCTGGAATACAAGACAGTGTGTTGAAATGGATAGAAAATTGGCTCAGCAACAGAAAGCAAAGAGTAGTCATAAACGGTAAGGCATCTAAATGGACCAATGTATGTAGCGGGGTACCCCAGGGATCGGTACTAGGACCAATTATCTTTCTAATTTACATCAACGACATAGATGAGGGTCTCACCTGTACAATCTCAAAATTTGCTGACGATACAAAAATTGCAAATAGGGTAATCTCAAAAGAACAAGTTGACGATATGCAACACAATCTAGATAAATTGTCATGTTGGGCCCAAATTTGGCAAATGAGTTTCAATGCGGATAAATGTAAAGTACTATATATCGGATACCTAAATGAGAAAGTAAACTATTCGATGAATGGCACTCAGCTTAAGAATGTAAACAGAGAAACCGATCTGGGAGTAACAATATCGAGTAACCTAAAACCGAGTCAACAATGTTCAGAAGTTGTTAAGAAGGCAAACAAAATAATTGGCTTTATAGGCAGGTCATTTGAGCATAAATCCAAAGAAGTTATCCTAACCCTTTACAATTCCTTAGTCCGCCCTCTTCTGGAATACTGCATTCAATTCTGGTGCCCTTATTACCAAAAAGATATAAACAAGCTAGAACGAGTTCAACGTAGGGTTACCAAAATGATACCTAGCCTAAAGAACAAACCATACGAAGAGCGTCTTAGAGAATTAAATCTATTTTCTTTAACCCAGCGCAGATTAAGAGGTAACTTAATTCAAGTGTTCAAAATCATCAAAAGCATCGACAATATGAACTGTAGTAAGTACTTCACTATCGACCAATCTAATTACACGCGGGGAAACGGTTGCAAAATTATTGGTAAATCTTTTAACTCGCACGAATCTAAGAATTTCTTCTTCAATCGAGTTGTCAACTTGTGGAATGGGCTTCCCCGAAACGTTATAGACTGCATCACCGTTGATTCATTTAAACTCCGCCTAGACAAATATCTCGCATCAAACCCGCGACAGACTGCGTTTGTAAATGAATAACTTTATTTTATCCCCCCCTCAGTTACTAACCCATCTGTCCTCTACTAACTTCCTAATCCTGCCACGGAGATTAGTTCCAGGGCAGTAATTCCCTTTCCAATGTTCCCTTACCCACTCTAAACCACTGTTTGGGCACTTGATCCTCAGTTTTTGGAGGACAAGCAACCTAGAAGGGTCACTAGATCTGTTGTTGCTTGATTTCCTTTGTACTCCTTTGTAAATTGCGTTTTGTTCCTCATATGATGGCTTCTGTCTTTCCCAGGTGAAGAGATAGTATATTGTCCACTAGCCAATCACTACAAGATTGTAGGTATTTGGAAAGTGTAGCGGCAACACTTTGGGGGTATTTTCCATGATTCGTGTGCATCCAAACTCGTATAATATATTGATGTAATTATTAATACAGTTGGTGTGATTAATTTTAATTAAATCAAAATATAAATCTCCCATCTCCAGCAATTTATATGTTCACATCTAGATGTAGTCAAAATATCCTCCAAATCAGTCAGGGACATCTACATCAGTATCTGGTCTTCTATAAATTTGCCTATTAATATTTTGTAATTGCCAAATTATATTTCTGCAAAAACTGATTGACTCTGATTATACATTAATCAATAGTCATTGTCATTGTCATTGTCATTGTCATTGTCATTAGTGAGACCCCATATGGATTATGCTGTTCAATTTTGGTGTCCTTATTACAGAATGGACATAGATTCATTGGAGAGAGTACAACGTAGAATGACAAAAATGATCCATAATATTAGAAATCTTCCGTATAAAGAAAGGTTGAAGAAATTAGGCTTACATTCGTTAGAGAGACGCAGAGTTAGAGGGGACATGATAGAGGTATTCAAGTGGGTTAGTGGGATTAATAAAGGGGACATGAAAAATGTACTAAAGCTCAGTGATAGCGAAAGAACTCGTACAAATGGTTTCAAATTAGATAAATTTCGTTTCAAGAAAGATATAGGCAAATATTGGTTTGGTAACAGAGTTGTAGATAGGTGGAATAGGCTACCAAGTGCTATAGTGGGATCAAGAACGATAGGGAGCTTTAAGATACAATTAGATAGGCATATGGACGAGATGGGTTGGGTGTGAGGGTGATCTGTCAGGTGTGGCCCAGGTGTGGGGATCTGCAGATCCCAGATTTTCTGACCTCTGACCGTTTCGGTGAGGTAAGTCCTAATGGTGTTTTTAAGCTGGGCTTATAATTAGGGTTGGTTGTGACAGGGATCTGCCTTGTGTGGGTCAATCGGCTTTCTGCAGACTCCCATTTTCTTATGTTCTTATGTTCTTATTAATGTTAGATCGTCCCTTATTTTAACAGTTTAAGAATCTTTCACGCACAAACAAACATCACCTTTTTCACTTGTGCAGTTATTTCAACAAAGATCATACGCGTTCAAGTTATATAATACTTTCATTTCCTTAGTTAACCTCGGTTCACGTAAGCCAATGACGTCGTAACTGTGTCCATGTTTTGCAAGTAATTCAGAACCGAACTTCAAAAAATTCCTATTACATTATGTCACGGGTCAGGCCGTGACTGCCCAGGACAGACATTATTCTCCTCCTGCCCGACCCTAACGAGATAGTCCATTTTTGTTGTGCCCGCGATGAATGGGTCGGCAGGGCTGCGAGGGCACCTCGTGCCCTAATTCAACCATAATCAGGTGAGTCCAATTCAGTTAGACAAGTGTCAACGTATGTCTGAATTCGGCATGAGGTGTGGTGGTGTGCGTGTGTGTGGTGGTGTGCGTGTGTGTGTCGGCCAGTCACCAAGACTGAGCAAGACCGTACACATGGCCAAGGTTGTGACACCGACCGAATTAGCTTAATGCTATGGCCGAGAATGGCAGGTGTAAGCATGACCCCACAGAGGGCTTGCTAAGAGCTAGGGATGCCCAGGGCGACATACAGTAGTTCTCCTGCGGCGATATCCCACTGATTTAGCTATGCACGTGGCCAGCGGTGTGTGTGGATGTGTGCGGGTGTGGTGAGTGACGCCGTAACGCTTAACCCCACAGAGGGTGAGGTTACCGCTAGAGGATAGTCGGCTTGAAGGGCTTGTCGTACTGCCCTTTTTGAGACTCTTTAATTAGACAACTCTCATTAGTCTAGCGAGTCACGTGTGTGTGGATGTGTGCGGGTGTGTGAGTGACGCCGTAGCATTAACCCCAAAGAGGGTGATGGTTACCGCTAGAGGATTGTCGGCTTGAAGGACTTGTCGTACTGCCCGTTTTGAGACCCTTTAATTAGGCAACTCTCATTAGTCTAGCGAGTCACGTAACCGAGGTGAGGAGGTGAGAGAGAGAGAGAGTGATGAGTGTGATTGACGGGTACTGTGAGTGTGGGAAAATCTCGTACCTTATTCGATCATGCGGTCATTTGCTGGGCTAGACGTTATCAGTATCACAGTAGACTAAAGGGTTGGTTGATGTGAGATTTCGTGTGACAAGCAGTACTCAGTATAATGATTTGGGGTAATCTTAGGGGTAGTTATAATACTGGGTAATTGTATTTAGACTCATTTAATCTCACTCAACTAGTCAACCAACCCACCCGTGTACCAGATAATCCTTATCATAATACCCACCTACTGGACTTATTTTTAACAACCAATTCAGAAAATTATGATGTTACAGTGAGGTCCCCGCTTGGATCTTCTGATCACTGTCTGATACAGGCCACCTGTCTATCACCTACCACACCTTCCCACTCTGAACCTGTTTTGGTGACTACATGGCATTACGATAGGGCAGACTGGGAGGGTCTTCAAGGTTTCTTTATTGATATTCCCTGGACCTCTTTCTTTTCTAATGATGCATCATGCACACTCCACCTTGAGCCACATACAAGATTTTGTAAAATGGAATGGAAACTTTTATTCCTCATCAAAAGTACATTAAAAGATCTAATTCACCTAAATGGTTTGACCATAATTGTGCTAGAGTAACTGAACAAAAAGCAATAGCCTACAATGCATACACAAGATCAAAAACACATGAAGCCTTTAATTACTTTAGAAACATCAGAAATCATGCCAAAACTGTATTAAACCTAACTAAATCAAACTTTCTCCACAAGCAGGCAAATAAACTTCTAAATAATCCAAATGATAAAAAAATATTTTGGTCTACTCTTAACTCATTCAAATCCAACTTCACAACTGCTTCATCCATTCCACCATTAAAATCTCCGACTGGCAATCTTGTAAGTGACCCACGAGGTAAAGCTAACCTTCTTGCGGATATTTTCTCCACCAACTCAACCTTAGATGAAATAAATCAAGATGTCCCTGTACTTAATTTTAATTCGCCTGAAATTCCCTCACTTAAGATCCACACCAGACATGTCAAAACTATTTTGCAGAATCTCTCAGTAGATAAGGCTCCTGGTCCAGATGAAATTCCTCCAATAGTACTTAAGAATTGCTCCTTGGTGCTCGCTCCTGTATTGGCAAAACATTTCCGTCTATGTACTCATACCTCATGCTTCCCAGTACCCTGGAAAGAAGCAAACATCCATCCAGTTCCTAAAAAGGTGCCTCTTCAGATCCATCAAACTACAGACCATAGCTATAACTTCCACTCTTGGTAAGTCTTTGAAATTATATTAATAATCACATAATTAAGCATCTTGAGAATAATAAATTAATCAGTGATAGGCAATATGGTTTTAGACGATGTCGATCAACTGCAGACATTCTTTGCCTTCTTACGCATCAAATCAACCAAGCTACAGACCAACATGGTGAAACACAGACAATAGCACTGGATATATCAAAGGCATTTGATAGAGTCTGGCATCAATCCTTATTGTCGAAGATGTCCACACTACGGCCTTGCATCATTAGTTCCACTAATTTCTTCTTATCTTCATAACAGAAAAATATGTGTAATGGTAGATGGCCTTTATTCTCAATTTCACTCAATATATGCTGGTGTTCCCCAGGGATCAGTTTTGGCCCCAACTCTGTTCCTCATTCATATCAATGATCTCATATCTACCACTCATAATCCAATACATTCCTACGCAGATGACTCAACACTCCACAGTTCCTTCACCTTTACCCATTCTTTCACCCAACCCGATCTTATAAATTCAAAAATAATCACTGCAATTTCTCTGAACCAGGACCTTTCTAGAATTGAATGGGGACAAAGAATCTAGTTTCCTTTAATGCACAGAAAACCAAGTACATTCAATTTTCTAACCGACAGAATCTCACTGACTCCCATATATTTTTTTAATGATGTAAATATTCCCACTTCCCCTAGTATTGACATTCTCGGTGTAACATTAACTACTAACTTGAGCTGGACACATTATGTTAGAAGCATTGCTAAGAATGCCTCTAAAAAACTGGAACTCCTGTACAGAGTTCGAGAATTCTTCACTGGCGAGCAGTTGGCCGTAATATATAAAAGTCATGTGCGTTCTCAGATGGATTACTGTTCACCTCTGTGGAGTGGAAGTGGAGTGGTTGCATTGAGGCAGTTGGACAAAATTCAAAATAAAGCTATTAGATTAATCAATAACCCTGCAATCACACAGGACCTTCCTACATTATCCATACGAAGAAACGTTGCATCCCTTGCATTATTCTACAGATCTTTTCACAGCAATTGTTCCGAGGAACTTGCTTCAATTGTGCCGCCTCTCCACATCTTTCCCCGTAGAACTAGGGCAGCTGAGAGCGCCCATGAATTTACACTTTCTCCTCCACAATGCAGAACTTCTGCTTATCAAAATTCATTTATCCCTAGAACTACTCTTTGGAATTCACTTCCCTCGAATTGCTTTCCACAAACTTACAATCTACAAATGTTTAAATCCAGTTGTTACAAACATTTTATGAATGGAGGATGCCTTTAGGCCCATGGACCTTTTTGTTTTATCTGTGTTTTTCCTTCCTCCGTTCATTGTCTCAAAAAAAAAAAAAAAAAAAAAAAAAAAAAAAGGTAAGTGGATTAGATAAGTGGGTTAGATTGAGTGGCTGAGTGTGTGAATGAAATTGTCTCTTTGGTTAATGCAATTTCAGTGTCGCTATTCAAATAAACCATTTTAGTAGGAATGTTTGTTTCTTTAATTCTTACTAACTTTAAGAATATAATTATTATCAATATATACCTATCATTACAATAAATCCGTGTACTCTATTATCCCGCAAGCTGGGAACTGCAATTTTCTTTTCAAATATATTACTGCATCAAGACAGTATAGATATAAATGTATAGCATGTTCTGGGACTTTTGTTGCCATAATTTCACAAGGGATATTTGTCTATTTTTGATCTAAAGTAACAACACTATCAATTATAGGTTTATTTCCTAGATAATGGGCAAGTGTTACAGTAACCTATTAGTCTTATGATCTATTACAATTGGCGATCTGGACAGGATTACTATTACAATTGGCACCGGGACATGATCTATTACAAGTGGCGACCGTAATACAGGACTAGTTTCTGATTTAGATGTACGGATAATGAAGGATTTGTTGTATAATTGTGTTCATACAAAAGTAGCCCCACGCGCGGGAGATTTTCTTTTCTTTTTTCTTTCCCCTCGTGGTCAAGTCACATCCTGGGAGCGTCGGTGAACCTCCTTGTGTAAACAAGTGAATTCCTTTTCCCATCGCTCGCGCGCCCCACATTGTTTCATAATATTTCAAGGACAAGAGGGAGAGGGAGGAACGAGCATTGGATAGGACGAATACTAAATAAGTGAGGGATTGCGTAGAAGCAAGGGTTGGGATAGAAAGGGAAGACCATAGGAAAAGTTAGAGGAGACAGAGAGAGAGAGCGTCAGAGGAGGCTCGATCCTGCTTAAACTGGGGAAAAGTGTGGGATGTGTGTGGTGGTGCCAGATGTCGCCAGGGGCGCGGCTTAGGCTCGCGGAGAGTCTGGGTGCTGTGGTGAATAGCAACAGTGCATATTGCTAGCCAGCATCAGGTGAAAACTCGGGAAGGCCATCGTTGAATGAGGTCTGGGGCGTAAGTCGGGTTAAATAGTGGGGAGACTGATGATAGAGGGAGTCAACAATAAGTAGCGTGACATGGAATACGGGAGGGGAGGGGATGAAATGTTGTTTGTTCGCTTTTATTCTGCCGCTTCCAAATTTTATACAGGTACCGAGTCAGCCAGGCGTTCGTCGGGAGATTGGAGAACCCACGGCAGGAATCCTGGCCCTCAAGAAACTACGCCCAAGGATCCCTCATCAAGTCAAAACAAATGTTTATACCCAGCGGTCCATAGAGTTGAGCCGATTTTTTTGTTACACTGTTTCTTCACATACCTCATTTAAACCGTGTCTTACAACATCTCTTTTTACATGACATTAGCTGAGCTTAATTGTGTGTTCATTGTAAATGAGTGGGCAAAGCCACTAGTTTTCACTGTAAAAATAAGTGGGTTAACCACCAGGTTTATGTCGCTGGCCGTGAATGAGACCTCAGGAGTTTTCCCCTTTCAGTAGAAATTTTAATGTAAATGCAAAGGGGTTTTTCTACTCAAGGGCGATCATTTAATGCACCAGCGACAGGTTAGACTCACACTACAGTATGGAAGACACCTTGAATGACACCTGAGTGATTCTAGCAGAGCAAAATCAATGTTAGTAGGGGGGAATGTCACGGGTCAGGCCGTGATTGTGATTATATACTATAGGGTAAGGTATATTTCTCGAGCGCGGGAAAAACTGGGGAGGCGGGAACAGCTGTAGAGAAAGGGAGAGGTGAGGGGTGGAGGCACGGGCATAGGCCTGTGTTGTAACGCTAGGCGCCTTGCGTACATGTGTGCGTGTGTGCGTTCATGCTGGTGAGCGTGGGTAGGCCGCCGTTACGCGTACATGTGTGTGTGCGTTCATGTTGTAGGCGTGGTCATAGGGAGTGTCCAGTCTTTTCATTGGCACCAAATTCAAAATGTGATGGGGGAGGGGAAAACCGAGGTTATAAGGGGGGCAGGAATGCCCAGGACAGGCCTTATTCTCCTCCTGCCCGACCCCAACGAGATAGTCCATTTTTGTTGTGCCCGCGATGAATGGGTCGGCAGGGCTGCGAGGGCACCTCGTGCCCTAATTCAACCATAATCAGGTGAGTCCAATTCAGTTAGACAAGTGTCAACGTATGTTCGTGTGGGCATGAGGTGTGGTGGTGTGCATGTGTGTGTCGGCCAGTCACCAAGACGGAGCAAGACCGTACACATGGCCAAGGTTGTGACGCCGACCGAATTAGCTTAATACTATGGCCGAGAATGGCAGGTGTAAGCATGACCCCACAGAGGGCTTGCTAAGGGCCAGGGATGCCCAGGGCGACATAGTTCTCCTGCGGCGATATCCCACTGATTTAGCTATGCACGTGGCCAGGGGTGTGTGTGGATGTGTGCGGGTGTGGTGAGTGATGCCGTAACGCTTAACCCCACAGAGGGTGAGGTTACCGCTAGAGGATAGTCGGCTTGAAGGGCTTGTCGTACTGCCCTTTTTGAGACTCTTTAATTAGACAACTCTCATTAGTCTAGCGAGTCACGTGTGTGTGGATGTGTGCGGGTGTGTGAGTGACGCCGTAGCATCTTAACCCCAAAGAGGGTGATGGTTACTGCTAGAGGATTGTCGGCTTGAAGGACTTGTCGTACTGCCCGTTTTGAGACCCTTTAATTAGGTCACTCTCATTAGTCTAGCGAGTCACGTGTGTGGTGTGTCGGTGAGTGACGCCGTAGCTCTCAACCCCACAGAGGGTGAGGTTACTGTTAGAGGATGGTCGGCTTGAGTCCCTAGGACTTGTCGTACTGCCCGTTTTGAGACCCTTTAATTAGGCAACTCTCATTAGTGTAGCGAGTCACGTAACCGAGGTGAGGAGGTGAGAGAGAGAGAGTGATGAGTGTGATTGACGGGTACTGTGAGTGTGGGAAAATCTCGTCCCTTATTCGATCATGCGGTCATTTGCTGGGCTAGACGTTATCAGTAACACAGTAGACTAAAGGGTTGGTTGATGTGAGATTTCGTGTGACAAGCAGTACTCAGTATAATGATTTGGGGTAATCTTAGGGGTAGTTATAATACTGGGTAATTGTATTTAGGTAAGTGGATTAGATAAGTGGGTTAGATTGAGTGGCTGAGTGTGTGAATGAAATTGTCTCTTTGATTAATGCAATTTCAGTGTCGCTATTCAATAAAACCATTTTAGTAGGAATGTTTGTTTCTTTAATTCTTACTAACTTTAAGAATATAATTATCAATATATACCTATCATTACAATAAATCCGTGTACTCTATTATCCCGCAAGCTGGGAACTGCAATTTTCTTTTCAAATATATTACTGCATCGAGACAGTATAGATATAAATGTATAGCATGTTCTGGGACTTTTGTTGCCATAATTTCACAAGGGATATTTGTCTATTTTTGATCTAAAGTAACGACACTATCAATTATAGGTTTATTTCCTAGATAATGGGCAAGTGTTACAGTAACCTATTAGTCTTATGATCTATTACAATTGGCGATCTGGACAGGATTACTATTACAATTGGCACCGGGACATAATCTATTACACATTACGAATATTAAAACACATTAAAGAACGTTGATTAGGGTATTTAGGGTAAATATAATTTGGATCAATATATACGCACTCATCAATATCGTCACCTGCATTTGTATACTATCAATAGTAGCTCCAAGATAATTTACTGTATATTCACGTCTCTAATTTTGTCAGAGTTAAAACATATTATGTAGATCATCAAGAAAAATGCAAGACTCTTCATATATTGTTCTTAGATCACTATTTCTGATTGATGCAAAAGGAAACGTGAACATTGCAATATGAAAATATTACTATGGTCAAGCACTAAATTTTTCACACTACGTTTAGGTCTGAAAATGAAGGTTATGGTTGTTCGGGTTGTTTGATGGTGGGTGGCTGCGGGTAGGTGAGGTGCAGTCAGGTAAGGCAGAGGTGCATGGTTCTCCCTGTGGTTCTCCCTCCTGAGAGCACTGGTCGGCTGCAGCCCGGTCATGGGGGCATTGGTTGGCAGCCAGGTCAGCCTGGTCCAAGGGGTGCTGGTCCGACAGGGGGTCGCGGCTGGTGGTAACCTGGTCCAGAGGGCGCTTGCTTGGATGCCCTCTCATCTCACCTTCCCTAGACACAGAATCATAACACTGGCTAACTGAATGGTGATTGTTATATCTCTCTTTTATAACTAGTCTTGTTTCAACGAAGTATGCTAGTGTACCTTCTTGTCTCACCTCCTTAAACTTGGGTAGTAATGATTTTCTTATCGCCATTGATGCAAGACAAACATCTTCACTCATGTAGATGTTGGTGTCGTTTAGCATCTTGCCGATGTATTTGATGTGCTCCGTTTGGTGCTGCTTATCCATGGTGACAATGATAGAGCCCGTTATTCCAGGTCGAGGACTGCCAGTTTGGTACGTTATATCAATCCTCGGTTCGGGAATTTTCAGGCAGTGGCATCGCACCCCCAAATCAAGGACTCGGGCCCCCCAAAAATTGCATACCCCAAAAGTAATAAACACATACAAAAATAATAAATAATACATCACCAGCTTCAGCATTCAACCCCCCCCCCCCATCTACTATTTGTTCATGTATCCACATACAGTAGGGTTAAATACGATATTTGTATAGATAATGTGAATATTTATTCACAATTTACGTAAACCTATGGCTCAAATCTGAATAGTAATAATAATAATAATAATAAGTTTCCCCTACTGCATACTTTCACCAAGCTTGATTTTCTTTGAACCATTATATTTATTGCAAATGTAACTGCAAGATTGTATTGTTATTATCAGAGTTATTATATATTTACATTACTGACGGGGCTTTAAAATTAGTTTATGCAGTTTAAAAATATCTGATCTATAAATATTATATTATTATGCATTTTCGAATGTTCGGAGAATCGAAATATTTACTGGGTTCGATCTCAGCCATGGCGGACATTTAGTGGGTGTGGTAGTACGTCCTTGTGTGTTTCACATGCTCTCACCCAGTCGGGGGGGGGGGGGGGGGGGGCTCGACGACGTATACAATACACTAATTACGCACATAACAAAGCCACTCCAACAGCTTCCTCTCTCTCCAACACCCCTTCTCCCCTCTCTACACTCTTCAGAAAAAAGGAAAAAGGATAACGTAGTTACGAGGTGCAGTTGTAAAGGCTTATCCCTCAATACATTCACCTGACCTGACGTTAAGAAGTGTCTGAACTGTGGCTGGAATCAATTGTGTGCTGTTTTCGGTATTATTTGATTGTATCAATGTCATTGGCTGTACATACGTTACTATGTTCATTAATACTAATACTAGACCACTACCGGTATATTGCTAGCCACTTTACCTATGCATTTTTTGTTTTTACATATCTGAGATCTAGGCTATACAACAGACAGTCAAAAGTCATTAGCTGGTTCAATCAGAGCTGAATATCTTTTCCCTCATATGGTATCCTATAATTAACTAACATTTGTGGATACCAGCCACTTAAGTGATGAAAAGGTCATCTAAAAATTGTCAGGGACAGGGTGATTTAAGGAAATTCTTTTGCACCCGCACCTCCAAAGATGAGTGCCAAAAAACAGTGGCTGTTGTTGGGAATGAGGTGCCAGAAGCAACCCCAAATAACCCCCAAGCTAAACCCATCCAGAGTACAGACGTGTGTAAGTAGCCCTAAATCAAGCTATTCCTGTAGTCATTTTATGAAGCTTAGGCCTGGTTTATTATTATTTTAATTATATACTTTTATATTGCTTAAGCCTAGTTACAGATAATATGCCCAATGGTATAATGTGCAACCTTATAGTAACCTTGGTTTTATTTAATTATGTTCCAAAGTTATTATGTCGTCTAATTACAAAGTTGGAAGGATTTGGATAAGAAGGTTACTCTAAATGACTGAAAGACCAACATATGCATAGCCTAAAACTGCATCTGCAAACTTGATGATTTTGGTGTAGTTATCACCTGATGTATCATATGTGACGTTAACCACTCCATTAGAACCGCATGGCTTGTCCTACAGTGACTCGCTAGGATCGCCAGGGCAGTGGATGTGGCTACAGTTGATGTAGTATTGTGTGCTTTAATTCATATGAAAGCTCGTGTCATGGGCAGTCCAGAAAGGCTCTTTGTTTTCGCCCATGTCAAGGCTTTATATATTTAATTGCAAAGTATATGTTTTATCATTAAGTAGTAATGATAGGATTTGAGAGAGAGAGAGAGAGTAGAACAGAATGATAGGAGGCGCGCAGTGTTTTTTGCCAGGCTCGATGACGTCACGGCTGGCTGGCCTCTTGGGGATTGGTTGGAGGAGTTTTTTACCATGCTTGGTGACGTCATGTTTGGCTGGCTTCTTTGGCATTAGCTGAAGGAATTGTTACCGCTTTGCCTACGCGGTGCGAGCTAGTGCTAGTATATATACAGCTCTCTTGCCACTCTCTCCCTCAGATCTGGTTTCTAGAACGCATCCCTCTTATCCCTTTGATACCTGTCCCCCTCACTGCACCTGAGAACCTTTTCCTCTGCCTATCTCTCTCATTTTCCATATCTTTCACCACCTTTTATTAATATTATACCCCCTCTGGTTAACTCTGCATAATCAGCTTCATGCTGGCCAGTTGTATTGTGCGTTAAGGTCTTATATAACCCATGTATGTTAGTTGTTAAGATAAGTTGATCACGAAGCATTGGTTGGCATTCATATTATTCAGTACCGCTTCCTATAATTATTAGTGTTCTGCTGGATTAGATAATGCTAGACTAGGAGTCTGATACTATAAGGTATTGTTTCCGATGGGTGCTGGCTTTAGTTAAAAGCTGCACGACATACCTGAGAACTGGAGTTGATTGGGTAAATTCCAGTCTGTGTGCCATTGAGAGTAGAGCATGCACGAATGAGGGCTTTTTGCCTATACCATTCTGCACTGTTCTAAGCTCGTTGTTTGTCTTCGAGGTACGCCAGGAGAACGCTTGATACTTTGGTATTAAGGTTTCTCAAGAGAGCTACCCTTCATTATAACGTAATATTTGACGCACAGACTTGAGATTTGCACTAGGCTATGCGGCATGTCATGCGCACCAGTATCTCGTATCATTGACTCTAGCTAGACTTTATCAGTCATAGTAGACATTAAGTATATTAACCCAATTTCTCTTATTATGCATACCCGTTTATGATTACACAAGCATTTCGCAGCCTAGTTTGATGTATTGAGACACAAACGACTTAGGCTCTTTTTGTTGATAGGAATACTGCATTGTCGTGGCGATTATTATTATTGTTGTGGCGTTTAGGATATTCTTGGCTCCGACTGCATTATATCTCCTGCCTTTTTGTGTGCATAGCCTGCACGAGCATTGTTCCGCTGCCTGCCTTTTTGGGTTCCATTTCCGATTCGAGCATCTTGATAGCATCTAACATTTAAAGAAGATTCCTTGTTGGTGTTGAAGGACTTTAGTGCACTTTCTTTCATGCAGGAGTGCCTGACATTTATTGATTAAAGTAACGTAAGCTGTAACTTCTCTTACCACCTTACTTTGCATACCATAACCAAGCACCTTCGGTTATAGGTAGTAATAAGCTGTTTTCACATAACATTAAGCCTAGAGTAGACGCACATTTATTGAGAGTTTAATAACTTATTATTGCATATAGAACTCTGGAGAGTATTTGTGTTCTTTGTTCACTGGGAATATACATCAGAGGTTGGATCTAGCGCTTTCCGTTGTAGCATTTATGCCATTACTAGTCCAATGAATAAGAACCCTGATATATTTAAACCTCAGTCGTAACAAATGGCGACCTTACCTAGGATTTGGTGAACCTACATTTATTAGCAGGGAACATTTGTTGTTTTGGGGAATATTTTGCGGGGATCAGCAAGAATAATTTTTTTTTGCAACATAGTATAGCCCTTGAGTATTTCCGATAATTTTTGTGTGTATATTGAGATATAAGAGTTTGGGGTGTTTCTTTTCTGAATATTGAAGTGGGAAATTTTTGTGAGCATCATGTCTTATACCGGATCAGAGGAGAATGGAGACACAGTACGTAATGTCGAAACTGAGGAACAGCAGTATGATGAAATGGTTAATCAGGTGAACTGTGAGGAGGATGCTAGGATATTTTTGCAATGGCCTGTTACTGCCGAGCGGTTGGAGGGTATGGATCGGTACGGTCTTCAATGCCTGGCCACAGCTATCGGTCATGCGGGTACTAGCAGCAAGACCAGGGATAACTTGATAACGTGTGTACTGGGCAGGGTGACTGGTGAGCGAGATGGGTTGAGTGCTCAGAACCCTTCGGCCATGCTTCCCCTACACTCGACTCCCAGCCATCCCAGTGGTTTGCTGACCCCGAGTACACTCCCACAGTTGGGTGGTGACTGGCAGGGTGGGTTGCCCCTGGGGAGACCACCGGTAATTTCAAACATTGTAGCACCTTCACCTCCTCAAGGGTTAACTCCAGAATTATTGTATCAGCTCGAATTAGCTAAGATCGAAGAGAGAAAGGCTATCAGGGTATGTGAGCTTCAGCATCAGCATCAGCTGCAAATCAAATTAGCCAAGATAGAAGAGAGAGCCAAGATAGAAGAGAGAAAAAGTCACCAGCACATAGAGCTAGCAAAAATCCAAGCTGATTTAGAGTCGACTAGGTACTGTGCCGACATGGACGTAGAGAAGTCGCGAGTAGAGACAACGGGACAGCGACTTGGGGCTGGTAACCGTGTTCATGATCAATCTCTCTCGCACTTATTGAAACTGGTTCCGGTGTTTGATGAGAGTGGTGTAACAGAATTTTTCGCATGCTTTGAGAAGAAGCAGTGCCAGGAACACCAGTGGCCAGAGAATAAATGGGCAGCACTTGTATCCTCTAGATTAATAGGCAAGGGTCTTAAAGCCTACGATGCGTTACCTTTGGAGTCATGTATTGTGTATGAGGATCTCAAGGAGGCTGTCCTGAGGGCTTACGAACTGCAACCAGAAACGTACCGTTTTGAAAGTTCCGGGGTGTAACCAAGGGGAAG
Organism: Paralithodes platypus; assembly: GCA_032716605.1. Lineage (NCBI taxonomy): Eukaryota > Metazoa > Arthropoda > Malacostraca > Decapoda > Lithodidae > Paralithodes > Paralithodes platypus. The sequence goes on from CM064540.1 coordinate 14,642,826, forward strand.
AGATAGCACCTTTTTGGAACACGCCCGAGACTTGTCCGATGCTATGGGGAACTGGCTCCGATTTGAGAAGGTAACAACATTTGATGGAATTAAGCAGTTAATGATGTTGGAGCAGTTCTTTAAGAGCACGGGCGGTGATCTAACTTTGAACTTAAAGGAGAAAAACCCAAGAACTGTAGTAGAAGCAGCAGAAATGGCTGATCTACGGCTGTCGTTGATTCGGGGTTGCGGGTCCTCAGAGAAGTACGATGCAAGTGCTAAGGACCATTATCCTCCCCCTCCCCGTAGCAATGACACATTTAAACAAAAGAGCAATGAAACTAAAACTGAATCCAAACCTAACACCGCGCCGTATAAGAAAAGTCAGGGGCCTTTTACATCACAGTATAAGCCGAAACCGAAATTTATGTGTTTTAAGTGCCACAAGGAGGGTCATAAAGCAAATGAGTGCCCTAGTCGACCTCCTCCAGCAGCCGTGTCTTTTGCTCACGGCATTGGAGTGTTCAAGAGGACATCGGAGTTTGTTAGAGGCAATTCTTCCGAGGTAAATACACTACCAGTGCAGAAGGATCCGGAAGGCTTATTCCCTGTCCGTGATGCCTTTAGTGACCACAGGGGACTCGGTTGTGTGGAGTTGGGGGGTAGAAGACATGAGGTGAGAATTTTGCGTGACACTGGGGCATCGCAAACACTGTTGAGAAATTTCACTGGTAAACCTGTCAATACGGCGCGGGTGGTTGTGGTTTCAGGGAGTTTAATGCACAAGGTCCATACCCGCTTGTAAGAATGAAGATGGAAGTTGATGGTGTGACTCATGACCTGGATGTAGGAATTGTGGAGAAGTTACCTGTTGGGGGCGTCGACCCTCCTTCTCGGCAACGGACTTTGGGGGGCCTACTTCTGAGGCTCCACCCTTAGTCGTTGCCGAGAAGCCAGCCGACGTGAGTAGGGAGGAGCTGGAGTGGGTTGAGAGGTGTCAGGTGCAACCTATGGCGTGTGTTGTCACCAGATATCTTGCATCCAGGGAGTCACATTCTGGTCAACAGTCTTTAGACAAGCGGAGGAAAGGTACCGAGAAGGGGTTGAAAGTTGATGCGGTTGAGAGTTTAGTATCAACGGACATTCTCGGGGACTCATTATTAGGACCAATTTTCGAATCTGGAGAAGACCCATTAACTGTTACTAAGAAGGCAGAGGATGGGCTTAAAAAGGCGAAGAGACAGCAACGAGACAGAGAGAGAGAGCAACGGGAGGCTAAATTCAAAGTAGGAGGGGGGCATGAGTTGTTTTGCAAACACTTAGATAAGCTTGCTCCTTCGGACATTCGTAAATTGCAATTAGAAGACCCGGAGGTTCTTGAATGTGCTACCGGTGCTGTCGAGTTGGAGGAGGACAGTGATGCACAGTCGGGAGATTTTTTTTTCATAGATGGCATATTATACCGGCGATTCCAAGATCCGCAGAGGAATTGGGAGGGGGGGTCAGGAGAGGTAGACCAGCTGGTCGTGCCGAGGGTTTGCAGGGAAAGCTTACTTAGGTTGGCTCATGATGTACCACTGGCGGGACATCTGGGTGTCCGTAAGACGGTTGCAGCCTTAGGAAAATTATTTTGGTGGCCTGGTCTGAGAGCACAAGTTGTGTCATGGGTGGCAATGTGTGATGTGTGTCAGAAGGTTGGCAAACCAAATCAGAGCATTCCTAAGGCGCCGTTACACCCCATTCCTGTCAGTGGGCCTCCCTTTAGTAAGGTTATAGTTGATATGGTTGGCCCCCTTCCCCCTACAAGTGCCGGAAACAAGTTTCTCCTGACCATCATGGATGTGGCAACAAGGTACCCTGACGCGTACCCTATGAGAAATTGGTCAGCGAAGACGGTGGTCCGAAACTTGCTAGTGTATTTTTCCCGGTATGGTTACCCGCAGAAGATTCAGTCAGACCAAGGATCCAACTTCACTTCTAACCTCTTTGTTCAAACAATGCAGCAGCATGGGATTGTTACGGTTGTGTCATCTGCGTATCATCCGGAGAGCCAGGGTGTGTTAGAGCGATGGCACTCAACCTTAAAATCTATGCTTCGTTGTTATTGCTTTGAGAATGGGAAAGATTGGAATCTTGGCCTGCCATATGTTTTATTTGCTGCACGGGAGGTACCTGGGGAAAGTTTGGGATTCAGCCCTAATGAGCTCGTCTTTGGACACCGTGTCAGAGAGCCTCTCCATATGGTTAAAGAAATATGGGAGGGTGCAGAAAAACCTTGTTCTATGCTCAAGTATGTCCTCGACAGTCGAGAACGGATGTTGCGCAGTCTGGAGTTGGCTGGCCGTAATTTGACTAGCTCTCAGGCCCTCATGAAGGACAGGTACGACCTCAAGGTTAAACTCAGGGAGTTTCACGTGGGTCAGGAGGTGTTGATTCTACTGCCCCTTGTAGGTCACCCCTTATCCGCGAAGTACACTGGTCCTTATAGGGTGGTGGAGAAGCTATCGGACCTGGATTACTTGGTAGCCACTCCAGACAGACGTAAGCGCAATCAGTTATGTCACGTTAATCTCATGAAGGAGTATGTGAGGCACCCCCCTGAGCCTCTCACTATGCCTGTGATGACGTTTAGCAGTCAAGGTGGAGAACGAGAATGGGACAGTCTAGCTCAGGTGGAGGATAACTGGGATCATCATGTCTCTGCGAACCAGTGGGCGGGGAATACGAACCAGGCGGCTCAGGAAGCGTTGCAACACTTACCTGAGCATCAGCGTGTGGCTGTGGAGCGCCTGTTCGGTTCATACCCCTCTGTTTTCGCGGAGCACCCAGGCCTCACTACCCTAGAGGTGCACGACGTGGACGTAGGAGACCACCCCCCTTTCAAGTCAGTTCCCTATAGGGTGCCCCCTATTAAACTGCCGGCCCTCCGGGCGGAGTTTGAGTATATGTTAACAAGGGGGCTGATTCAGAAAGGGGTGGTGAAGTGGACATCTCCCGTCACGCTGCAACCAAAACCGGATGGTAAGGTGCGATTCTGCGTAGACTACAGACGGTTAAACGGTTTGACGCCCACCAACCCATACCCTCTTCCTCGGGTCGACGACTGTGTGGATAAGATAGGCAATGCAAAGTACCTAACCAAGCTGGATTTTTTTTTTTATTTTATTTTTTAAAAGACCTTTGTCTACGTATTGTGAAAAACCTGTTATCCTCCGGCAAATTGTGGGGTTGAGTGAGTGAAGGGGGGGACAGTGAATGAAGGAGGATACATGTTTTTCATAATACGTGTTGCTAGCCCCAAACGCGCGAGCAACTGTGGCTTTCAACCATCCGACACATCCCCTTTTATTTATGTGCATCACACATGTTACATACAAATAAAGTTTATGTTTTGTTTTACCCTACTGTGGAAAGACTACGGATACACCACTCCTGCCCGGGCCTCACACAGTGGCATGACCCAGTCCTGTCGAACTGAGCTCATGACGCTGGTGGCATTGCCCCGGAGGATAGCCATCCCTAGTCTTTGCTTGAGCCAGAGGGTTTCCCGGGGTTCTCCTGAAACTTCTCTGATTTTACGGCCTATTTCATTCACCATCTTAAGGGTGGTAGGGCCGAAGACTCCTGAAGTTTCGAATGCCAGGGGCTCGAACTGATGATTTCTGGCGATGGCTTGATATTTTTCTCGCTTTTTATTTTCTGCTATCCGGGCGGCTTCACCTGCTTCGTCGGCGTTTCTGGCGATGTTGGTTGTGGAGAAAGTGTCAACACATGTGGCATCCCACACGAGGCACCGGCCATTCTTGTAAGGGAAAGTGGTCATCCCATCTGGCCGTTTGCCGTCTTCTCTGTGAAGTCCATGTGGTTCGAGGATTGATGCACGGTTAGCACTCTGCAGGGCCTGTTTTATGACATCATTTAGTGCAGAGTGTCTTGGCAGGCAGCCTGCGTTGTAATTACATGACAAGGCATGGTGACCTTGAGCATCCATCATTTGCAAGTGTGTGGGTGACAAACTGCCACACCCACTCTGAGCGCGATGGCAACCCGGAGCGCTTCAGCATCCAAGTGAGTTCCAAGAGGTGGGATGGGGATGGCGTGTAACCACAAGCCACTCTCCGAACGGGCGGCTGCCTGAAGGCGTGCTTTTGCAACCTGGTCTGCATTGGTTAGGAGGTTTTCTTAAGTTTTCTTCGCCGAGATGGTATCCCACGCTTTCTGCTTGCTCCTGGAGGTACCCTGAGGCTCCTCCTCTACTCCTGTACTTCCCTTCCAGGTGTTAATCGCTGCTGTTACGTCCCCATTAAGTGTCATTCCGGGTTGAGAAGAAAGGATGGACACTACAAGGTCGTTGGTCGCGATGAGGGAAGAGATAAAGGCTGGTGAGGCAATATCCGAGGCTCTCCGTATGCCCAAGCCCCCGAGGCGGACAGGAAGGGTGGCTTGTGTCCAGGCCCGTTCTTTAAATTCCACGTTGGTGATGCTGGTCACTGCTTCTCGGATTATGCTGTCTAATTCTTGGAGGCCACCATTGTTCGTGTAAGTCATCGATGTGCGCAGGAGGTATTGGAGTTTTGGGATGGAGAAACAGTTCTTGAGCAGGGCCAGAGCTGAGTGGGCATTGATGTGTATCAGGCGACTCACGAGACGTTGAAGCTCCTCCTTTTTAACTTGAAGTGCTGGTGGGATTGCTCCCAGAGTTAGAGGGGAATCTAATAGGGTTTGCTGGTGGTCCTGAAGGATCTTTACATCTGGCAATATGCCTCGAAACAGGGCCTGAGTCTCTTCTCCTTGTTCACGTGTGTGGTTGAGGAGGACAAGTTCACATTTGGTGTCATTTATCACTAGCCCAGCCTGGCCGAGGTCAGTTACGATGTTATTTAGGTCGGTTAGAACGTTCTCTACTGACCCACCCAAGGTTGCATCGTCCAGGTACCATACATTCAGTTCTGACCTTACTTTGTTAGCTGCTGCATCCACCCCTATTGAGAAAGAGCAGGACCACCTGGATCTCCCTGTTGTAACCCGGTCGCTGATGGGATTACCGTCTCGCCAAAAATCAGGATTGAAGGTTTGGAATAAGCCTGCCAAAGTAGGGGGTACAGAGTGGGGATGTGTTCTTGAGCTGCACGGAGGAAGACATCCCTGCGAATGCTGTTGAATGCGTTCCGCATGTCAATCTTTAGAAGCACTCGTTTTTCTTGGGCTTGGCTGAGGTAGGTGCGGGTTGCGTGTACAGCAGCTTCACACCCCCTGGAGTTCCGAAACCTAGTTGAACTGGTCTTAAGTGTTGACCTAGGCCATTCGAGAGTGGTTTCAAACCCACCTTTGTGGCAAGGCGGCGGAAGGTGTTCCCTACTGCTATTGGGTGCACACCGCCATCTTTTTTTGCCAGTGCACAGAGTGATGCCCCAAAAAATAGGGGTGTGGCACAGTCGGGTACTTCCCCTCTTAAAACCATGTTGATGAATTTGGTGAGGGTTTCCAAGAGTACCTCCCCAGCAGCTCCTGATCCCTGACCCAAGAGGCCTTTGAGGTGGGCGGGTCGGATACCATCTGGGCCCGCGGCTGAGCCTGCTGGGAATGAAGTCACTGCGGCAACCACCTGCTCCTTCGTGACAACTAAAGGTTGGCGCATCTGGTCATTTGGGGCAGGGGGGAGGTTTAGGTCCCTAGGTGTAGGTGGGTGCTTTTCTTGTAGGGCTTCAACAACTTCGGTGCCTTGACCAGCAAAACCATCTGAAGAGGACAACAGTCTGACGGCCCCTTTGATGTCACTATCCGCCAGCTTCGCCGCGACCCTCTTATGTAGCTGTTCAGCCTCTTCCTCTTCCTTGTCCTGTTGCTTCTGGGCCCTATTTGGTTGCTGTTCGGGGGGTTCCACCAGTTTGTTTCCATCCATATACTGTGCTACTTGACGTTTCACTCTGGTGGCTAGTGAAACCTGAAGATGGTCTTGTATGTTGGTTCTGGGTGGTTTTCGGAGGGCCCCATAGGAGAAACCCAGGAGCCGTGCCCATGCGAGGGGTGTCTTGAGCTGTAGGGCCTGCTTTATGATGGTTGTAAGGGCCTCCGCCACTTGGATTCTGGCTCCTTTAGGTACCGGCGCAAGGACCTGGATCCGCGCTTTCCATTTGGTCACAAGTTGGGTCAAGTCGGCGACCGGTGTTGCCGGTGTTGCCCCGGTTGGCTCTGCAGTGGGGCCTGGGCATGCGAGACATTGCCAGTTTGGTTGTTCTCCTGATGTTTTCTTTGTCAGCTTAGCACAAGATAAATGAATAGATCTAAGACAGCCGGAAAATGTTCGCGAATTCTTTCTTGCATTGGTTTTTCCGCACTTAAAACACTTAGTATCTGCTAGGCCATAGTCTTCCAAGATTATCCGTTCCTCTGCCTCTACCAAGCCGTCCTGATCTTCCCGTGGTGCTTCCATCTCTACCATGTCTCCCTTGTTTCAGAAACCCCGGGAAATCTCTCCTGGAACATATCTAGATTATTGCTGTTATTAATGTATAATTGGCTGGATGCATAAAAATTCACATATCATAGTCAACCTTTCTGATAGGATATGTAAAAAAAAAAAAAAAAAAAAAAAAAAAAAAAAAAAAAAAAAAACCACAACCTTTCTGATGGGCAATTGGCCTGCTTCTCCTAAAGCTAAGTGGTTAAATGTATAAATCCTCGGCATTGGGCACCGGTACAACTAAAAGATCTAACTGATTGAAGGGAAGCACGCCAATTATATCCTATGATTACTTACACTGGCGACGCCACCCTGATGTTGAGTATTAATAAATGCTTAGGATATTAATAATGCTGTCAACATCAAGATAGGGAGAGAGCCAGAGAGTGAGCGAGAGCCAGGATCTGAGTGGGTAACCGAATCAAGGACAGCAGTTATGGAAAAATGCTTAAATTGTACAAAATGTTAAGAGAGAGAGAGAGGCAGAGAGAGCAGTGGCGGGGGCGAGGGAGAAAGAAAGCGAGCTGGAGAGGGGGATGGCCTGGTTGGGTATTGAAAGATGTTAGGGAAAAACAAATAACTAAAATGATAAAAAGCGATCTGAAGTTATAGAAAACCAAAAAATAATAACAATGAGACGGTTAAGTGCGGTGATTGAAAGTGGATGGAAAGATGTTAAGGATAAAAAGGAGAGAGAGAGAGAGAGAGAGAGAGAGAGAGAGAGAGAGAGAGAGAGAGAGAGAGAGAGAGAGAGAGAGAGAGAGAGAGAGAGAGAGATAAATGAAAATGGACCTTGTAGCAAGTATTTCCTAAATGGTTAGAGAGAGGGAAATAAAAATGGACCTTATAGCAAGTACTTCATAATGGTTAGAATTGTTTGAGAAGTTGAAAGACCGAGGGTCAGGTCCTTGGGGTAGATGGAAGATAAGGCCTATGGTGGGGAACCATAAGGGTGAAACTGCCTGCCCTATAAACGGTTACTTCACTCACCTTGTGGTTACTGCTGGAGGTATATGGTGCCTGGGCAGGGCTGGGCTTGTGCCTGACGGCTCCTTGTCCCCTCACTGATACTGGTAATAACACTCTCAAGATTAAACTAAATATGCTTTGTGGGCGATGTTTAAACAAGAAACCACGTTCTGTTTACTATGTACCGAAGCACCGTATCATCGCCGATCTTCTGATACGTATATGGGTCACTTAGCCCCACGATACCCCTCCGAAAATCCCCTCCTTTGAGGAGCTCAACCAACCCATGTGCTCTCACTCACTCTTGGACTTGGTTAAGGGATACTGGCAGGTGCCCTTATCCGAACGAGCGAAAAAGGTATGTGGCTTTGTGGTGGATGGTGCTACCTACCGCTGTAACGTGATGCCTTATGGCCTAAAGAACGCACCCGCTACCTTTCAGAGTTTGATGAATGATATAACGGCAGACATTCCTAATTGCACAGTATACCTCGACGATGTTATTATCTATGACAACAGCTTTAAGAGTCATTGTGAGCACGTAGAACTCCTGTTCAAGAGGCTTAGTGAGGCTGGCTTAGTGGTCAACCTGGCAAAGTGTGATTTCGTGCGGGCGTCTGTGCAGTATCCTGGGTTCATGGTGGGATTGGGTCAGGTGTGCCCCCCACAGAACAAGATAGCTGCGATTGATCACTTTCCCCGGCCGGCCACCAAGAAGCAGAACAGGAGGTTCTTAGGTATGATCGGATACTACAGACGCTTCAAGGGGTACTCTACCGTGCTAGCACCTCTGACAGATCTTTTAGCGAAGGATAAGAAATTCAAATGGGCGCCTGAGTGTGAGAAGGCATTTAGAGTAGTAAAACACCTGTTGTGCACTCACCCGATCCTCAGGGCCCCTGACTTTAGCCTACCTTTCCAACTAGCAACGGATGCTAGTGGTGTGGGGGCTGGTGCCGTCCTTATGCAAAGGGACGATGATGGGCTGGAACATCCTGTTAGTTTCTACTCGAAGAAGTTCAATTCAGCCCAAAGAACTACTCTGTTGTCGAGAAGGAGCTGCTGGCAATTGTACTTGCACTGAGGCATTTCGAGGTCTATGTTCCAGCCTATGATCCAGTCGTTGTAATTTACACAGATCGTCACCCTTTCAAGTTCTTGAACCAGTTTCACAATCGGAATATGAGGCTGACCAGGTGGTCGCTAATGTTACAGGAATATAACTTGGACATACGCCATATTGCCGGTTGTGACAACGTGATTGCAGATTGTCTTTCGAGGGTAGATGATCCTGGGTAGATTGACACACGGGTAGCCTCCTGCTTTAGTTTGAATAGTATTTTGCGCTTGGTGCTTGTTGGCGCGCGGTTGTAGCCCAGCGTATTGGGTCGTAAAGCAGGAGTTGAGTGTTTGGTATAGAAGAAAAAACTAGGCTTGCCCCTATAGTGCAGCCGAAATAAACAAATTAAAAACATAAAAATCAAATAAAAACTCTTTCTTTAATAGTTGAATTTTTTCAGTATGTTATAGCAGTAATTCTGAGTTGCACTCCTCTCAGAATGCTGGGCTAGAGAAGCTCGCTCTTGAGGAGCATAACTACATATGATTTAACCTATTGTGTTGGGGAGGGTTATAATTTTGTAAAATGTTTTGTTGAAGAACTGTGCCAGATATTTTACTGCCGCTGGGTGATGGGAAGTAGAGATATAGCATGGGTTCTAACCATCAGATTTTTTTTGAGCTTTGGGCATCTGAGAAAAATCTTGGGGGGGGTGTGACGTTAACCACTCCGTTAGAACCGCATGGCTTGTCCTACAGTGACTCACTAGGATCGCCAGGGCAGTGGATGTGGCTACAGTTGATGTATTATTGTGTGCTTTATTTCATATGAAAGCTCGTGTCATGGGCAGTCCAGAAAGGCTCTTTGTTTTCGCCCATGTCAAGGCTTTATATATTTAATTGCAAAGTATATGTTTTATCATTAAGTAGTAATGATAGGATTTGAGAGAGAGAGAGAGAGAGAGAGAGTAGAACAGAGTGAGAGGAGGCGCGCAGTGTTTTTTGCCAGGCTCGATGACGTCACGGGTGGCTGGCCTCTTGGGGATTGGTTGGAGGAGTTTTTTACCATGCTTGGTGACGTCATGTTTGGCTGGCTTCTTTGGCATTGGCTGAAGGAATTGTTACCGCTTTGACTACGCGGTGCGAGCTAGTGCTAGTATATATACAGCTCTCTTGCCACTCTCTCCCTCAGATCTGGTTTCTAGAACGCATCCCTCTTATCCCTTTGATACCTGTCCCCCTCACTGCACCTGAGAACCTTTTCCTCTGCCTATCTCTCTCATTTTCCATATCTTTCACCACCTTTTATTAATATTATACCCCCTCTGGTTAACTCTGCATAATCAGCTTCATGCTGGCCAGTTGTATTGTGCGTTAAGGTCTTATTATAACCCATGTATGTTAGTTGTTAAGATAAGTTGATCACGAATACTATAAGGTATTGTGTCCGATGGGTGCTGGCTTTAGTTAAAAGCTGCACGACATACCTGAGAACTGGAGTTGATTGGGTAAATTCCAGTCTGTGTGCCATTGAGAGTAGAGCATGCACGAATGAGGGCTTTTTGCCTATACCATTCTGCACTGTTCTAAGCTCGTTGTTTGTCTTCGAGGTACGCCAGGAGAACGCTTGATACTTCGGTATTAAGGTTTCTCAAGAGAGCTACCCTTCATTATAACGTAATATTTGACGCACAGACTTGAGATTTGCACTAGGCTATGCGGCATGTCATGCGCACCAGTATCTCGTATCATTGACTCTAGCTAGACTTTATCAGTCATAGTAGACATTAAGTATATTAACCCAATTACTCTTATTATGCATACCCGTTTATGATTACACAAGCATTTCGCAGCCTAGTTTGATGTATTGAGACACAAACGACTTAGGCTCTGTTTGTTGATAGGAATACTGCATTGTCGTGGCGATTATTATTGTTGTGGCGTTTAGGATATTCTTGGCTCCGACTGCATTATATCTCCTGCCTTTTTGTGTGCATAGCCTGCACGAGCATTGTTCCGCTGCCTGCCTTTTTGGGTTCCATTTCCGATTCGAGCATCTTGATAGCATCTAACATTTAAAGAAGATTCCTTGTTGGTGTTGAAGGACTTTAGTGCACTTTCTTTCGTGCAGGAGTGCCTGACATTTATTGATTAAAGTAACGTAAGCTGTAACTTCTCTTATTACCTTACTTTGCATACCATAACCAAGCACCTTCGGTTATAGGTAGTAATAGGCTGTTTTCACATAACATTAAGCCTAGAGTAGACGCACATTTATTGAGAGTTTAATAACCTATTATTGCATATAGAACTCTGGAGAGTATTTGTGTTCTTTGTTCACTGGGAATATACATCAGAGGTTGGATCTAGCGCTTTCCGTTGTAGCATTTATGCCATTACTAGTCCAATGAATAAGAACCCTGATATATTTAAACCTCAGTCGTAACACATACTATCCATTCTATTTTATTTTGATGATGGGCTGGTATTTTTATGACTCCCTCATTATGCTCTAGGCCCTCCTCAGACAGCGGGGTTGAGGCAACCCCTTCAATTAATTCAGACAATAGACTAAGGTTGGAATGGTAACTTAGAGTAAGTTAGCCTAGATTCGTAGAATAACCGAACCCCTTCGCAATGCTCATTCCATTAGGTAATATACACAGTAGGTCAGGTTTTTAGACCAAATGTGTACAAAATATTCTTATACGGTACTGTTCTCAATTTTAAAATTATGTTTCTAGGAAAGTAGCCATAATACTTTTATCACCGAGAATATCCCTACCATGGTTTGGACTATACATTTAACAAACAAGTAGGTCTATAAGATAACTTACTTGTAACTTACTGATGCCTGGTATCAGGCCCATTAATATTAATGTGTCCTATTCTTACTAATATACCTATGAGACGCCATTTCACTTATACTTCCTCATTAGGCCTCTAAAATGCACCTGAAACTTCTTAATCTTAAAACAAACAAAAATCCGGGGGGTGGGGGCTTACTGCCTTGATGGTGTAATAGTTAGAATGTTTAGAATCTGTATGTGGTAACCCAGGTTCGAATCCCAAAGGGATCACATGCTTTCATTCATTTCTTTGGGAGGTGTTTGATGTGTGGAGTGAAATTAAAAAATTATAATATCACATTAGATCCGCTGTCACTTCATGCACTGTTGGAAGAAGGCACTATCTGTAGACGTATTTACAAACCAATGTTTTATGGAGTTTTAGTGTGAGTGAGTAATTCATAGTGACAGCACCAGTGAGCTGCAAGAAACACTGTTTGTTATCAAGAGTTGTCACTTAGTGGTGCTAGTTGTCACACAATTTCCATCTCTATCCTGCTTTTGCCGTGATTTTTGAACGCCTTTGAAAATCGTTCTGACATTAGCCCTATCACAGACCCATCAGGAACGCCTTCCGTGATGCCTATCGCATTTCCCAGGTTAATGCAAGTCTTTTGAACTGCAGTTTAATTCAGACAATTATCAAAATACTATATAAAACAAAAACAAGCAAGCTTCTATAGTATGTAATTCATCTTATACTCCTTATTCATATAGTATATTTGTTGTGTAACTTGTAAAATACCAGAAGCATTTACTACCTATTCAATGACCAATGGGTTATTGAAGAAGGCAATGTTAATAATGGTTGTGAATTCATCTTAATAAATAAAGGTCAATGTTTGTCAGTTACCCGATCAGTTACCCGACCTTTGTTACTAAACTCCTCCCACAGTTTTGGTGCCAGGTGGGAGTGTGGGACACCGTTGGAAAGCCCAGGCTTTGGAGATGGTTTTTGGCGAGTTTAGTGGAAATCAGAGCCACTTTTGTTTAATAAAATTTTCGGCAGAACTTATGTAGTATACGGGAGCGAAAAAAAATAGAAAAAAATTGCCGTTTGGGGCAGAAGGAGGCCTCTGATCGAAAAGGTGTATGGAACAAAAGTTGTTCGCAGCCCCCCAAAATGGGGGAACGGATGAGGTCAGATCATAAATCGGAGGTCATTTAGCGGCCGAAATCGAGGTCGCCGTTTAATGAGGCACAGGGAGGTCGAGGCCGGTGATTATGGTAGTAGTAGTATTGTGATGATTGTGGTAGTAGTGATTGATGATGATGATTATGGTAGTAACCCCCCCTGGGGGTTAGGGAATAGAATATGCCCCACGTGCCTTCTGCGTGTCGTAAGAGGCGACTAAAGAGGTTGGGTCGGTGGGCTTGCGACCCCCACCCGGAAAAAATATCTAAGCAAAGAAAAACGAACGAACAGCCTCGGATGCGGACGGAACCAACGTTGACGAACCACGACCGACTAAGGACATGCCTTCGGACATTCTGAGAATGGCTACGTGGAATGTTAGTGGCATGAATGATGGCACAAAAGAGAGAGGTTCTGGAAGTGTTAGTGAATGCCAGGCTGGATGTATGTGGAATGACAGAGACCAATTGGAAAGGTTCAGATGTGAGAGAGTGGGAGTGTGGAATGGGTGTGTGTGCTGGAGTGAGTGAAGGAACAGCGAGAGAAGGTGCATGTTTGTTTGTAAGTAGCAAATGGAAGGAATGTGTAAGAGAGTATGGGTCTGTGGGTTCAAGGATTGTGTGGGTGAGAATGAAAGTAGGAATACAAACGTGGGTGATTGTATGCGTGTATGCCCCGACAGAGGATATACTTGAAAGAAAGAAAGAGGAGTTCTGGATGAATGTGGAGGCGTGCCTGGAGAAGTTTGACAAGAACGAAAGAATATTTCTGATTGGGGATATGAATGGTAAGGTGGGTGATAGGAAAGTTGAGGGAGTGGTGGGAGGGTGGGGGGTACCATCAGAGGTGAATGGGAATGGTAGTGCACTTGTGGACGTATGTGTGGGGAGGAGGCTGTGGATAGCCAACACCTTCTTCCGACACAGAATGATCCACAGGTACACGTGGAAACGGATGTTGACGATGAAGGATAAGACAGTGGTGGAACGAAAGTCATTGATTGATTATGTATGTGTGGATGAACGAATGAAGAAATCTGTGATGGATGCTAGGGTGTATAGGGGTATTGGAGGGGGTCTGTCTGATCATTATGTAGTGGTAGCTAAGGTTAGGATACAAAAGAAGTGGGTGAGGAGAGCGGGAGGGAGGCGAGAGGAGGGTGGAATGGTGAGGAGGGTGGAGAGGTTACAGGAGGAGGAAGTCAGGGAGGAGTACAGGAGAGCAGTGGAAAGACGACTAGGTGGGTTCGACCTGGAAGTTATGGAGGAAGTGGAGGAGATGAGCAAGGTGTTTAAGGATGAGATCTGTGCAGCATGTGAGGAGGTGTGGAGTGAGGAGAAGAGGGAGGGGAGTGAAAGGTACAGCATGGTGGACAGAAGAGGTAAGAATAGCTGTGGAAGAAAAGAAGAAAGCATATAGAGAGTGGTTGGGTAGTAGAGGGAATGAAGATTCCGAGAGACAGAAACGAGCAAGGTACGTGGAGAGTAAGAGGGTGGTGAAGAGAGTAGTGAAGGAAAGTAAGAGAAGAGTAGATGAGGAATTTGGAAGGAATCTGAGTGTAAAATGGAGGGAGAGTAAGAAACTGTTCTGGAAAGAAGTCAAGAAAGTTAGGGAAGGTAGCAAGGGAAACAGTAAGGGTGTGAAAGATAAGAATGGGAGAATGCTAGCCGAGAAGCAAGAGAGAGTCGAAAGATGGAGGGAGTACTTCAGTGAGTTGCTAAATGAAAGGAATGAAGAGCCAGCAAACATAGCTGGATATGGTATGGGAGGGAGAAGAAGAGAAGTAGTGGAGGAGGAGGTGGGGATCAGGAGGTCAGAAGTGTGGGAAGCCATGAAAAGAGTGAAGTTGGGGAAAGCACCAGGAACAGATGGAGTGTGTGGGGAAATGTTGAGGTATGGTGGTGAGATAGTGATAGAATGGGTATGGAAAATTTGCAAACTAGCATGGGAGAAGGGGAGTGCACCCGATGACTGGAAGACTGGCATAATAGTCCCCCTATATAAGGGCAAAGGGGAAAGAGGAGTGTGTGGTAACCACCGAGGAATATGTCTTCTAAGCGTAGTAGGGAAGGTATACAGTAGGGTAGTGATTGAGAGAGTGAGAGTGTGAACGGAGAAATGGATAGGCGACGAGCAGGGAGGTTTTAGGAAGGGAAGAGGATGTGTAGATCAGATTTTTACCCTGAATTGTGTTGTGGAGAAGTATCTGGAGAAGAAACAAAAGGTGTATGTTGCCTTTATGGACTTGGAGAAGGCCTATGACAGAGTGGATAGAGAAGGTTTGTGGAAAGTACTTAGAATATACGGAGTAGAGGGCAAGTTGCTGAAAGCAGTGAAGAGCATGTATGAGGGTGCAAAGGCGGCAGTACGTGTGGAGAGTGAGCAGAGCGAGTTCTTTGACCTGAATGTTGGTTTGAAACAGGGGTGTGTGATGTCCCCGTGGTTGTTTACTGTATATATGGATGGAGTTATGAAAGAAATACTATCAAGAGCAGTGGATGTTGGTGTATCGCTGAAAAGGGAGGGAATTGAGTGGAAGCTACCTATACTGCTGTTTGCGGATGATACAGTTCTGATGAGTGATAATGAATGGGAGTTGCAGGGTCTGGTAAATGAGTTTGGAACAGTGTGCGAAAAACGGAATTTGAAGGTAAATACGGGGAAGAGCAAGGTTATGGTCTTCGAAAGGGGTGAAGTCACAGAGTGTGAGGTGAAGCTGAACGGTCAGGCTATGGAGATCGTCAACTCTTTAAGTATCTGGGCAGTGTGTTGAGTAAAGATGGGACTATGGATGAAGAGGTGCGGGAGAGGGTACAACAGGGGAAGAGGGTTGTAGGAACGCTAAAAGCAGTAACAAGAAATAGGGTGGTCAGTATGGAAGTGAAGAAGTCCTTGCATGACAGTGTGGTAATCCCGACACTGACTTACGGAAGCGAAGCATGGACGTTGGTTGAGAGACTCAGACCAAGAGTGAGAGAAGTGGAAATGAATTACTTAAGGAGTGCGTGCGGAGTTACATGGAGGGATAGACAGACTAATGAGGAA
The DNA here is from genome assembly GCA_032716605.1 of Paralithodes platypus. Taxonomy (NCBI): domain Eukaryota; kingdom Metazoa; phylum Arthropoda; class Malacostraca; order Decapoda; family Lithodidae; genus Paralithodes; species Paralithodes platypus. Next base: position 14,658,325 of record CM064540.1, read on the forward strand.
GTAAGAAGGAGGTGTGGTGTGGAGGTAGATGTGCTGGAAAGTGTGAAAAGGAACAACTTGAGATGGTTCGGCCATATGGAACGTATGGAAAGCGAGAGAATGACTAAGAGGGTGTACGAGAGCGAGGGGAGAGGTAGACCGAATATGAGGTGGAAGGATGGAGTGAGGAACTACATGAACGAAGGCGGTGCTGGTTGGGGGGAGGGGCGTCGACTGACTGGGGACAGAGGTGCATGGGGGCGGTTCGTTCGTGGCCACCCCTTCGGGGATCACGGCGTCAGGCAATAGATAGATAGATAGATAGATTATGGTAGTAGTAGTGATGGTGATTATGGTGATTACCCGGGCAACGCCGGGTACCCCTGCTAGTAGTTAAATAAAACAAAAATTATCCATAGGACGATTGACGTGTAGCCTTATTGCTTGGCTACACAAATGTATAGAAAGGAAGTGTTGCAAATTTCTACCAGGTGGCTGCTGAATTCTGAGCCACCCTTTATATATATACTAGTAGGGGTACCCGGCGTTGCCCGGGTAATCACCATAATCACCATCACTACTACTACCTTAATCACCATCATCAATCACTACTACCACAATCATCACAATACTACTACTACCATAATCACCGGCCTCGACCTCCCTGTGCCTCATTAAACGGCGACCTCGATTTCGGCCGCTAAATGACCTCCGATTTAGGATCTGACCTCATCCGTACCCCCATTTTGGGGGGCTGCAAACAACGTTCGTTCCATACACCTTTTCGATCGGAGGCCTCCTTCTGCCCCAAACGGACATTTTTTTCGCATTTTTTTCGCTCCCGTATACTACATAAGTTCTGCCGAAAATTTTATTAAACAAAAGTGTCTCTGATTTCCACTAAACTCGCCTAAAACCATCTCCAAAGCCTGGGCTTTCCAACAGTGCCCCACAAAAATGTGGGAGGAGTTTAGTAACAAAGGTCGGGTAACTGATCGGGTAACTGACAAACATTGACCTTTATTTATTAACCCTTGTCTAGCAGGGGGTTTTGGGCTTATTTGGGCATATTCAGGCCCTCCTGCATGATAAACCAAGTATATGCATGAAAAGAAAATTATTTAGCAAAAAACTAGGCGCTAAAAGCTTCAAAATGAGACCAGAACGAGCTACGTAGCACTCGTGGTTCTCATACAGGGATACCAGTAACATGGGAGTTTAGCGTATAGCGGCATATTTTTCCCAGCTATGCTCACTACTGGCTACACTGCCGGCCTCTCGAGAACACAGGGAACATGAGTTAATGGGCGGCGGTAAGCCCTGGGAGTCGGCTGTCTGGCCCGCTGCGCTCCCGGCCATTTGCACTCGATTTTAACCCTTTAAAAGCCTTAATAATGCTCCAAACTTGCTGCAAATTGGAACCGGATTTAATTTAAGTCCGACCCCGATCTTTAAGGGTTAAGATATATATATATATATATATATATATATATATATATATATGTATATATATATACACATATATATATATATATACTGTATATATTCATATATATATATATATATATGTATTTTTTTTTTCTATGTGAATGAGGGAAACAAATGGCATAACTGCCTGTAACGAGTGCCTTCCCCAGATTTCAAAGAGTGACAGGGCCGAAATCAAGGGATGTTCGAGCTAAAATGCCTGGACACACGGAGTTTGAAGCAATTTAAGTCATAGGAAGAGGGAAAGACTGATTCTGGGAGAGAGTTCCAGAGCTCAGCAGTTGAATAGAAGAAAGTCTGAGAATAGCGTTTCACTCTTGGGTTGGAGAGTTGCACAGAGTAGGGGTGGGATTGTGTTGCAAGGCGGGTACTACATACCCTACGTAGAGGAGGTGGTATACACTGGGAAAGTTCCGAGGAATACTGATTATTGTATTAGTGATAGAATAGTGAGAGAGATGCAACATTGCGGCGAAGAGAGAGAGATTGCAGAGAAATGGTGAGTGGACGGGAGTTAATGATACGAAAAGTTTTCCTTTCTACTTTATCTAGGAGTGCGGTGTGAGACAATCTTCCCCACATATGTGAACAATACTCCATACAAGGACGCACTGAGCCCCTGTACAGAGTAAGTAGCTGTGCAGGGGTAAAGAACCCCTTGAGGCAGTGGAGCACACCCAGCTTCTGGGAGGCTGCCTTAGCGAGACTGGTAATATGGTCTTTCCAAGTGAGAGCAGAAGAAAAAGAGACACCGAGAACATTGAGGGAAGATGAAGGGTTGATTTTTGTATTGTTGAAGAATAAGGGATAGTCCTCTGGAGGTTCCTGATGGGTAGTAAGATGGATAAATTGAGTTTTGGAAGCATTAAATGTAACAAGGTTTTCTCTACCCCAATTGGAAATAGTAGCTAGATCAGAAGATAAGCATTTTACGGATCCCCAGATCGACCATGGTGATTGTCACCTAAACATCTACAAAACAAAACAAATTACATTTGCTTTTGAGGGAGCTGCTGGCTGGGGCGTTCTGGAAAACTAATTGAGTGGTGTAAAGTAGAGTCGTCTGCATATGAATGGATGGGACTAGATGTACAGTTGAGAAAATCATTTATGAAAATTAGAAAGAGAATAGGAGATAGGACAGAACCCTGAGGAACACCGGAGTTGATAGGATGAGGAATTGAGCGATGGCCGTCCACATATATATATATATATAACTTCATCTATTAATCTATACTTGTGCCTCCATTATTTTGTTTATCAATCCTAAAGTGTCTATAGTATATTCATTATAAATAAGCGAAAACTCTTGACCACTAACCTCTGTAACTCATAAACGACTAGAGTAGTCACGCTAATATTTCTACCATTTGGGAAGAGTCAGTCTAGGAATAGATGTGGAGACTTACAGCCCATTTGCTCTAGCCTTTGAGTTACAGAGGATAGAGGTCATGATTTTTCGCTTACTTACAGCGAATGGACTGTAGTTCATAATGTTTTGTAAGTAATCCACCATGCCATCTATGGTATCATAAATAAAGTTTCCTTTTCTTCTAATAAATTATCAGATATGGACACATCACCTCGCTCTCTCTCTCTGTATGTTATCCAACAGTTTCTATTTTTATATGTCAATCTGTCCATTTATCTCTTAAATCAATACAACCCATCAACCTCTAACATTTATTCACCAATCAACATTCGTCAATCAAGCAATATATATCTTTTGTCAATTAACTAATGCATCAAGCTACATACAGTACATTATACCCCAACAATAATGCTGCTAATGACTTTCACCTCTTTTAATTAAACCAGATAATTATGTTCCAGGGTGATTAATTAGCTGTCAAAAACCTCATATTAAACAAAATCGCTGCCTCCCCCCTGGCCCCAAATGCAATAATCACACCTGTTAATCATTATTAACTGTCATATTTCTACGTCAATTTACTGCACATTAAAGTATTAATTAACTTTTGAACATACCATTACACCTGATGTACAGTTTGCCGCACATATTCCACTTCTCAACAATCCAAGCAAATCACAACTTGGCAGCGTAGCACCCACCTCCCCAACCCCCCTATCTCATTCCATATCCTACCAATAGTGGAAGAAAAGGAGGTGGAGCGAGTGAGGGGGGTTGGGGAACTGGGTGCAGCACTGCCAAATCACGACCCCAACATAATAGAATATGTGCGGCAAACTGTACTTCATATCGTTTTCTCTTATTTCAATTGTCTGTTTATTTCATGTTATGTATGCAGGTAGTGCAAGAAGTAAGGTGGGGACATGTCCTTGCAGTTATGCTTCTAATACCATAGGTGCAGCATATTAGAGAGCTTAATATTAAGCACTATACCATGGCATATGATAATATTAATTCACCTAGTAGGGAAAAGAACTCCTCAGACCTTGAAGGATATCCACCATGGTATCAATCCTTTCCTGAATGGAAGGGTTAATTTTAGGACTTGAAAGGTTACATGTAAGTAATTCAAGCCCTAGAATTGTTTGCTTTGCCTTGGTTTTCGTTGGGGTAGTGACGACTTTGGCTGCTATGTCCCAGGTCAGGTGAGTGGAGGTCAGAAGGTCATAAGTACAGGGGGTGTATTCCTGGGGGGATTAGGTAGACCCCCTAGAAGTTCGTGGGCTGGTGGGGAGGCCTCTGTGCGGAAGAGCGGCGCAACTGTTCCATGGTTATTTGTTTGTGTTGGTCTTTCTTCTTCTGACTATATACGATCTTTTTCTTCTGGGCTTCGTTGTTATTGATCGTTATCTGAATTGTCTTGCCTGATATGGTTGGTAGAGGAGGATTTATGGTGGCAATCCTGGCGTCCCATTTATTCTGGTGTAGTGGTGTGTATACAGAATTGGGGTGGCTATGTGGTGATGGTTTTGCTGTGGTTTTCGTTGTCCTCTGCGGTTTGGATGTTGTGTTTGGTTTCTTCTGCAGTGGTGAATTTTCTTTCTCTGTGGGTGTCTTCTGGTTCTGGTTCCTGGTTTTGTCTTTGCCTGTTGAGTGGTTGTTGATTGATTGTATTCCTGGGCTCTTCGTTCTTTTTATCTTAGTTTCTCCTTCGTTCATCTTTGTTCGTTTTATCTTAGTCTCTCCTTCGTTCGTCTTTCTTCTTTTTCCCTGCTGTGTGTGTCTCCTTGGTTCTCCTGTTTTAGTTTCCCCTTCATTTGTTCCTTTTCTTTTCTCTTGTCGGGCTGGCATGGTGGTTATTATTAAATCGGGTATTTTATATTTCCCTCGTGGGAGGTAAAGTCACGGCCCCGTGACTCCAGCTGGAAACAAAAAATGTCTCCGTGTCGAGTGAAGGTTGTGAGGGATTCTAAGTATGCCCACCAGTCTACGGAACGTTGATCAGGTTTTCTCTGAGGGTTTGTGAAGACTGATAAGATGGATGATTTTTCTGCAATGATGGCTGCTGTCTGTGCTTCTCTCCACAAAACGAATTTTGTGTAAGGTGTGTTGATCAGCACTCCATTTCACCTTTGTGATGTAGGGCGTGGTAGGAGTCATGGTGCTTAACACTTGGTTAGGGCGGGTGCAGGTAGAGGTGGTGGTTGTTGCTCGGTCGGTGGTGTGAGGGCAAGTGATGACCTGGGTGGTGACCTGAGGGGTTTTATTATCTCTCGCGGATGTGAAAGTACTGGGGGTAGGGAGAGGTGTCAAAAATTGCTGTTTGGGGGTGGCATTTGTGTTTGATACGCATGATATTCTGAGTGTTGTAAGGGTTTGTGTAGGCAATGTGTGGTTTGTGATGTGTGGGTTGGTAGGTCTGCGAGGTTTGTGGATTAAAATTGAAGAGAAACAGTTTGGGGGTTGGGATAGGCGTCCCGATCTTGTGTAAAATTTACTCTAGCTGGTGGAATTGGGATGGTTTCTGAGGGTGTAGAGGGTGTGGGTGAGTGTGGAGGTTGTGGTCGAGGGTTGGGGGTGGTAGGTTGGGTGGTGTAGGAAGGTTGGAGAGTGATAGGTTGAGAAATGGAAGATTTTTGTGGTGGGTTGGGTGGGGTAGGAGGAAGGTAGAGGAGTAAGGTTGGAGGTTGGGGGGGGGGGGGGGGCTAGGCAATGGGGGTTTGTTTGGTGGGAAGAGGGTTGAGGAGGTGGGGTTGCTCGAGAGGTGGAGGGAAACGGTTGAGGGAGTTGGGAAATAGAAGGTTGGGGTAGTGGTGAGGTTGAGGGTAGGGTTTGGGTTAGTGGTTGAGGTTTAAGGGGCTATCACACGGGCAACTTTCGCTGAGCAAAGCAACATTTCGCCAAGCATGCTGCTTGGCGAAAACTCCAAACTTAGGCGTTTCCCTGAGCAAAGCCAGAACTCTATTCACTAATCATTGCTTGGCGAAATTATGCTCACCGGAAGGATTGGTTTGAAACCTATACTTCCTGATAAATAGAACTTCAATTTAAATATATAAATCGGAAATGTGTGCATAAATTATGCCTACTACTTATAAAGTTTACAAATTATTATAATAAACCCGAAACAATCATATTATATGTACAGTTAGCTGAACAACCAAAGCTCATTTGACTACGTTCTTTTGTCCATATTTCGCACTGATATTTCGTCTCTTTCCAATGGTCTATTCACATCACAAGCTATTATGACTCCTGTCCCTGATGTATGGGCGAGGTAGACTAAACAAATATAATGCTAAATGATTTTGTAAGATTCGTTACATATTTAACGGTATATTACGTAAAATACAGCAAGAAATGGAGTGAAGTAGAGTTGCATCACTCTAACGTAACTTTCATGGCTGTCTCCTCGGCATTATTTAACACTAATGCGACCTAAATGTACTCGTTGCATGTTTTTAAAGCTTTGTAATATATAATTTTGAGTGGTATATATAATGATATAGATGTATTACTCTCAAAATACTTTGCAATAAAGCGACAAAGATAAGCTGCAGTACAATAGCAAGAGCCATACTCTGCTCAAATAACTGTCCACTGCTCGCTTACCGGTGTCGCGCTAGCCTAGCAGCAACGGGTATCGCTTTTAATCTGATAATTCTGATGTTGCAGGATCGAGGCCCAGCGAGGACGATGATTTTTTGTCTTCGTATATTTTTGTTTGTGTTGTTCTTAGTATAGTTTTACTTGTATATATAGGGTTAATAGAAGCAGAGTTGATAATAGGTTGGTTAATATTTTATAATTATTTTACTTTTTACTATTATGATTATTTAATTGGTTAATAACGTTAGCATTAGTTAGAATATGATAGCATTGATTAAATTAGCTATAATGTTATATCATATAATAACTAATTTAATCAATGCTATAATTCATAGGCTATGTTTGCTTTATTCTATATTATTAAAATGTGCCTAGGCCTACTTTGTTAATTTTGTTTTATACGACAGATATTAAGACTAACACATAGGCTACTAGCAGTTAGGCTACAGGTAGTTCACGCTTGGAATTAACTTATACCCGGGTAGGACTAGATATTTTTAACAGTTTAATAGAAAAATATACTGCAGTATGCAATGAAACATTAGCTGTGTTGCTTACAATCACATGGTGTTCACAGTGGAGTACTGTAGCCTACAGTATAATGCTATAATTGATTAATATTACGATAAAACCCATAATGCATGAAGCTTATCAATATCAAGTTGGCGTTTTTCGTAAGGTGGGTAGTAGATTTTGTTCTATATATTGATAAGGGTTCACTAAAAACAACAAATTAGGCCTACTTTAAAGTGTATAACTTCTGAGCAAGCAGTGTCATTCAATGCGGCTAGGCTATAGCCTAGTTTTCCCAACAATGATTCGTCGGAATGATGAATTTTGAGATGCGCAACATAATTATATTAATATAGCGTAATATTCATACTAATTTAAAGATATTAAACTCAATTTGAAGACCGGACACTTCCATAAAGCATATGTTTTTGTCAGTAATTCATGATAGATCTTCGTGTGTTTCACTTTGCTCGGCAAAACTGCTAGGTACCGTGTGCTAATTACGCCAAGCTGCTAGGCAAAATTTGCTCAATGAAACGCTGTTATGCTTGGTGAAAGTTGTCCGTGTGATAGCGGCTTTAGGGAGGTGAGGGTGCTGGGTTTGGAGAGGTTGAGGGAGAGTGAAAGTGTGGGGTCGGAGGTGAGGATGATGAGTTGGAAGACGTGTGTGTGACTAGGGTTGATTTAGGGGGGGATGATGATGGTGAGGATTTTTTTTTTTTTTTTTTTCGTTTAGGTGAGGGTGGTGGGGAGGTTGAGGGTGAGATTGATTGGCGTTTTGGATGTGATTTTGATTTGGTAGTTATAGTATGGGGACTAGGGGTGGTGTGGGGTATTTTTTTAGTGTGAAGTTGTGTAGATGGGTGGAGGCGGCGGGAGCAGAGTTGGTAGCGAGGGCAAAGGGTTGGGTTGCTAGTAGGTTTGTGAGAAGTTGAGGGGGTAGTTTTTGTTTTGGGGATGGTTGGGGTAGGGTGTGGTGATGGGGAGTGGGGAGGAGGAGAGAGAGGAGAGGGTGAGGTTTGTGTTTGTTTACGGTGAGTGAAGGGTGGTAAGGGTGCTGGTTGAGGGATGGTGGTAGGTAGCTTAGGTGGTGTCTGTGTAGGCAGAGTTAGTGGTGATTTTAGGAGAATTCGTGTTGCGTTCCCCATCGATATCCAAAGGACGGTAGATCCTCACAAAGCGATTGCGGTATGTTCTAGTCTCTCCATGATAGTCTACGATTATTTGGTAAGGATTGGAGACTTTCAACACCTTGTATGTAACGGGGGCCCATTTTGTTGACAATTGGTAGTTTCGCTACAATGACTGAGTCTCCGATTGCGTAGGGGTTTTGTGTGGATGTTGCGTCGTTGTGTATGTCTTGGCACACCTGTGCTGTATGTTAGGTATTCTTGAGATATTGTAGTGGGTCGATGCTTATCTTTGAGGTGGAGGGTTGGGCGAGGTGGTGGAATGGGAGTAGTAGAGGGGCGACGCTGTAGAGGCGTTCGTGGGGTGTGATGCCGTCTTCTCGAGGGCACAAGTTGATACCCCATTGTATAATTTTGAGTTGGGCGGGCCAGTCTGTTGTTTGCATAGCTATGAGACGAGTTCACAGCTGGTTGTTGATTTTTTTATTGCTGCGTTCGCATATTGCGTTGCCTTGGGGCCAGTATGGTGAGGAGTGGGCTATTTTGATGCCGCATTTCTCCGTGCATGCCTTCCATACTTGTCCAGAGAACTCGGGGGCGTTGTCGGAGAATAATGTGACTGGTAGGCCGAAGTTGGGAAATATTTCCGTGGCGAGGACCTCTGCTACAATTAGGGCGTTGTGGTCTTTAATTGGGCAGGCTACTAGGAAATGGGAATATATGTCTACGAAGGTGACAATGAAACATTTGCCGTTGCTCTTTGGAAATGGGCCTATTATGTTGAGGGAGAGGGTTTGCCAAGGTCTATTGGCGGTTATTTTCCCTGCGGGTCCTGGTGTTTTTCTCGGTCTTTCCTCATGGTGCAGGGTTTGCAGGACTCTGTCACTTTCTTTATGATAGTGGAGGGGTTGGTGGTCCAGTATACTTGTTGGAAAGTTTGTAACATCTTTGTTTGTCCCAAGTGTATACCATTCCCTTCATGAATGACAATCACTAGGTCCTGGGCAGTGCGTGGATCGATGGTGATATCTCCTGATTCGGTGTAGAGTTGATCACCGACTTGATGCAGGTGGTAAAACACATCTTTCGGGATCCAATTAAGTTTACTTTTGGTACACCAGGCTTGCAATAGTGGAATGTCGTCGTCGCGCGGTGGCTTGGATGGGTTGGTGGCTGGCATTGAGGTCCCTAGGGCTGCGAGGGTGGGGGGTGGTGCATTTGGTACGGGTAGGCGGGAGAGGGCGTCTGCGTTGGTGTGTAACTTTCCTGGCCTGTAGTGAATCTTGAAGTCAAATTCTTCGAGAGTTTCCCGCCATCTGACTAGTAGGGCTGAGCTGGTCTCAGAACGACGTAACCGTTGCAAAGATTGGTGGTCGGTGATGATGTCCACCTTAGTGCCTAGGAGAAATGACTGGAAGTGATTTAGGGCCCAGATAACGCCTAGGCATTCCCTTTTTGTGGCTGCGTAGTTCTGCTGTGCATTGTTGAGTGTCGAGCTGGCGCAGGCGATGGTGTATTCCCTGCGATCTTGCACTTGGGCGAGAACCGCACCTATTGCATAGAGTGACACATCTGTGTACAGTCGAAATCGTTGGCGATAATCAAGGAAGGCGACGGTAGGGGCGTTCACTAGGGGTTCTTTCAGGGTGTTAAAAGCTTGGTCTCATTCTGGCGTCCATTTGAATTCAGTTTCTTTTCTGGCGAGTTCGTGGAGGGGTTTGGCTATTGCTGCAAATTTCTGGACGAAACGTCTATAGTACGTGGCTAGGCCTGAGAAAGATCGTACCCCTTTGACAGTAGTTGGGGGCGTCTGTGCTGCAATGGAAGAGAGTTTATGAGGATCAGGTGAGATGCCTTTGGCGGAGATGACGTGGCCTAAGAAATCTACTGTTGTCCTTGCAATATCACATTTGGAGGGTTTGAGTTTGAGTCCTGCTTGTCTGATACGTTGTAGAACCTGACGGAGACGCTGAAGGTGTTCCGACCAAGTTTTTCCATAGATGATCACGTCATCTAGATACGCCAAGCAGGTTTCCCAAGTTAATCCTTTCAGTATTGACTCCATGAGGCAGGATAAAAGTTACATAGACCGAAAGAAAGAACGTTGAACTCATACAGGTGTCCTCCGCTGATTGAAAAAGCTGTTTTTTGTTGGTGTTCGGGTTTGATGGGAACTTGCCAGTAACCGGCTTGGAAATCTAGAGTCGTGAACCATTTCGAGCCGTGGAGGGAATCTAGCGAGTCGTCTATTCGTGGTAACGGGGTTGCGTCTATTATGGTGGCGTCCTTTAGGCGTCTGTAGTCGACGCTAAACTGGATTGATCCGTTCTTCTTTTTTACCAACACTACGGGTGACGACCAGGGGCTGACTAAAGGTATGGCAATGCCGGCATCCAACATTTCTTGGACCTAGCGGTCTTCTTCTTGCCTCTGTGGTGGGTTTTTTTCCTCGTGAGGGTTAACGAATGGGAGGTCCGGTGGTGTGAATGAGGTGTTCCTCTACATGGGTTTTACCTATTTTGGTGGGAGTTTGTGCGAACATTTCGGAAAAATCTTGTAACACATGGTTCATCTGGTGTTTCTGTAGTGATGTTAAAGTTTTTGGGAGGGGGGGGGGGGGGGGGGAGGGGGGGGGGGGGGGTAGACATGGGTGGGAATTATGTCGTCGAAAGTCTCTAAGTCCCCTATGATGAGGCCTTTTAGTAACGTTAACACATCTGAAATATTAGTAATTAATGCAGCGTTGTGATTAGAGGATAAAAGGGCGGGTTGGATTCGACAGCGATCCATGTGGGTAATGTCGCTTTGTGGGGTGAATTTCATGGTTTGTTGGGGTATGGGGCAGAGTGGTACCCATTGTTGGTGTCGGGGAGGGATTGAAATACGTTGGGTGGTCACTGCGGGGCTTATTATGGTGGGCTTGTGATGCGAGTTATTTATTTTTTATTTATTTTTTGGAGATTGTAGGGTTGTGTCAGTGGCTTGTGTGGGTAGGGGTAAGCGGGAGGCGTTGATCGGAGTTGAGGTTGATTTGCTTTGATGTTTTTTTGTTGCTATGTTATTTCTCCCAACGCTTTTTTGGGGGAGTTAGTGGAGGGTTGGGGTAGTCGTCTTCTATTTTTTTTTTTTTTCTTGAAGGTGAGGATCTGCCTGCCTCAGTCTAGTTGGGCTTGAAGTCGTTGAAGGATGTCCAGGCCCATGTAGCCATTGTATTGAGTACAGTCTGAATAAAATATGACGATTGGATGTCTGCATGAGGCGTCAGGTTGAGGGGTGGTGATGTGCAGGGGTGGTGTTTCTCCTCTGATGAGTAAGGGAGTGTCTCCGGCACTAATGAGATTGGTGGTGGCAGCTTTTATTGTTCCTAATATCCTTTCGTATTTTTGGTCAAAAGAGTTAAATAAACATGAGCGTGCGGCGCCAGTATCTATGAGGAATCTAAAGGAAATTCGCTGGATTTTTGCCAGGTGATAAATGGGTGGTGGTTTGTTGAGTATAGAGACCCCACCGCCGAAGCCATAACGGGCGGCGGAGGTCTTAACCCTTAATTAGCGGCGAGCAACATAAGTCGAGTTAAATAAAGCTGGACTATGTGGCGGCGCTCGACATAACTCGAGTGGCAATTTCAGCACGTAATGTGGCTGAGAGAGAGAGACAAGTGGTGGCAGGAGACTAGCGAGCGTATGACTGCTCCAGACCACCGCGGCGAACCTACTGACACAAATCTCAGCTCCCTCCTCCCTCTCTCACTCGCTACATACTCAATTATGTACCGAAAGTACCGAATTACCTGCTTTTTGCACTCGCGTTGCACGGTTATTGCAAGAAAACTATCCATCATACAAGGATCGTTATGGTGTCATTCGAAAGCTCTGTTTATGCCCTTTCAGGGATAGGTACTTGTTTTACGTTCTGGGTCTTATTTAGGCATGAAAATGATCACGTAAACAGCCCTATTTTGGCTAAAAACACCCCGCTGTGCGGTACATATAAATAAACCGCATAGGCCGCTCGTAAGGTGTTAAACACTCTGGGGTGAGGCTTTGGTGTCCTCCAGGATTTCTTCTTCCTCCTCAGTAATGGGAGCGATTTCCTCTGAACCGTATTCCTCATTGAGGTTTTCTTCTTCGAGTTCCCTTGACCCTTCCTCCGCGGCTGGGACTCCTGGATTTTGCTTGATCCCGGATAAAATGAAGGGGACAGGTGGAGTTGCAGGCACGAAAGTCAAAGGGCTTAATGGAGACGAGTGGGTGGTCTCTAGGGGTGTATCCGTGTGTGTTTCTCTGTGAGATACATCCTGGCTGGTTATGCGAGGGATATATTCTTGGACGAGGGCTCTGTGAAGGGGTGGGTCGGAAGTGCTGGGGGCGCCTGGGGGCGTAAGGTTGAGGGCGACCCTGCGTTGTTCTAGGGTTGTATGGTTGTTGAAAGTTCCCCGGCCTCTTGTTGTGTGGTGGGTGGATGGGGAACCTTTTTATTGCACCCACCGCTAAGGTTTTTGGGCGGGCGGCCAGAAGTTTCCTTATGGTGATTACATCTCTTTGGAACCTGGTGGGGTCATGGATTGTGAAGTGCTCTTTGACGAAAGAGGGTAGTATGCATAACAGGTGGTTAAATACCTGTTGTTTTTGTTGTTCTGTGGTCAGTAGGGGTTATGCGGATTTGACGTGCTGGTTAAGAGTGGCCAGGGTAACGTCAATATATCCGTCAAACCTGACCTCGTCGATTTTGGCTTGCGCAACGACGGAACCCAATGATGGCTGAACGGCCTCAGTTACTATGGATCGGAATTGATCCCAGGTAAGTATTGGTGTTACCTGCGTTGCTACCAGGGAAACGGCCTTTCCGAGGTGAGTTAGGAGTACAGCGATCTTTTCTCGATCGTTGTTGTAGGCCAGGTCGAGTACTGGCTTAACCATGTCCAGATAAGTTTGAATGTTGTACGTGTCCCCATCATGCTTGGGAATGGGGATATATGAGTGATTAGTTGCCATGATGACTAATGTTATACAATGCTCTACTTCTTTTGATTTGTGTGCTGAAATGACTTTTCTTCCCGAATCAAGAACCACCGTCTGTTTCAATGTTATGCCAGAGTTTTGACCGGGTTTGTGTTGGTGTTTGGTAGGTTCTACTCAACTGGAGAAGTTAAAATCATACAATGCATGCACAAAAGGAGCAAAGGGTAAAATATAACACTGAGTAGATCTTATTAACAACTTTTAATTAATAGTTAAATGCGTAGGACAACAATACTTATTTACACTAGTACACTGGATACATATACAGTATATATGGGCTTTGCACGGGCGAGAATCCACGAGGGAATTAGGAATACACTTGGCTTTCTCTCTCTTATCAACTTATTAATATACACCTTGAGACACTGGTGTATGGTATAATTTGCACTTTTACTATTTTACGCCTTGTCTCTTATCTCTTATTATTTGGATGAGGTATGCTTAGGTTTCTCAGTATAATATTGGATTATCACTTCTATTGTATTTTACATAAGAACAATACGATACACCTGGTCACACTGGTGTAGAAAGAAAACAGAGTGCTTGGAGTTACTCTATTTCCTAAGTATCACACCGGGGTTGCACTGGTGTCGGAATTAAAACAGTCATATGAGTTGCTCTATTTTTCCTAAGTATTACACCAGGGTCGCAATGGTGTAGAAGTTAAAGAGATTTATGGTAGCACTCCTAATCTAACACTTTGAAGATCTGGGGCTGCTAGCACAGTAGGGGTAGAGATGAGAGTTGCCAAGTCCTTTCGTCTAAGTTCCGTCGAGCCGCTTAGATGGTCCTGCCATGTGGATGAGGTGGATAGGGATACAGATGGATTAGTTGGTTTTGGGTCTTGAATGGTAGCTCCTTAATGTCATGACATAGGGTACATACCATCGGACTAACGCGAGCATGAACGACGACATGTCCTGAGTTACTATTGCTCGTCTATCCTGACCTTTGTACTAATCCGTGGTGAAGTTCTGTTCCAGTACTCTTGACTTAGGGTCTTTAATACAGTGTCGCTAGTGTCATGACACAGTGACAAGGTATCGAGCTAACGCGAAGAGATAATAAGATCATGAACTTACTAATTTCACTCAATCTACCACTGACCGTTATAAGAGTGTTCAAAGAACCCAAGTTCGGTGTTTAAACCTATTTACTGCAGATGTCTTTGACCATGGTGTTAGACAGCTACAGTATGGACTTTAATATGTAGAGTGCGGGTTGAAGTATGCAGTTTTGGCAAAAGAAGTACAGTAAGGTGGGGATATGTCCTTGTGGTTATGTTTCAAAGGTGCAGCCTATTAGAGAGCTTAATATTAAGCACTATACCATGGCATGTGATAATATTAATTCACCTAGTAGGGAAAATAACTCCTCAGACCTTGAAGGATATCCACCATGGTATCAATCCTTTCCTGAATAGGAGGTTTAATTTTAAGAGTTGGAAGCTTACATGTAAGTAATTAAAGCCCTAGAATTGCTTGTTTTACCTTGGTTTTCGTCGAGGTCGTGAGGACTTTGGCTGCTATGTCCCAGGTCAGGTGAGTGGAGGTCAGAAGGTCATAAGTACAGGGGGCGAATTCCGAGGGGGATTGAGTAGAACCCCAAGAAGTTCGTGGGCTGGTGGGGAGGCCTCTGCGCGGAAGAGCGGCTCAACTGTTCCTTAGTTGTTTGTTTGTGTTGGTCTTTCTTCTTCTGACTATATAGGATCTTTGTCTTCTGGGCTTCGTTGTTATTGATCGTTATCTGAATTGTCTTGCCTGGTGTGGGTGGTAGAGGAGGATTTATGGTGGTAATCCTGGCGTCCCGTATATTCTGGTGTAGTGGTGTGTATACAGAATTGGGGTGGCCAGGTGGTGATGGTTTTGCTGTGGTTTTCGTTGTCCTCTGCGGTTTTGATATTGTGTTTGGTTTCTTCTGCAGTGGTGAATTTTCTTTCTCTGTGGGTGTCTTCTGGTTCTGGTTCCTGGTTTCGTCTCTGCCTGTTGAGTGGTTGTTGATTGCTTGTATTCCTGGGCTCTTCGTTCTTTTTATCTCTCCTTCGTTCGGTTTTCTTTGTTTTCCCTGCTGTGTGTGTCTCCTTGGTTCTGCTGTTTTAGTCTCCCCTTCATCTGTTCTTTTTCTTTTCTGTTGTCGGGCTGGCATGGTGGTTATTATTAAATCGGGTATTTTAATATATACAGGTATATACAGTATACTTATAATTATATATATATATATATATATATATACAGTATATATATATATATATATATATATATATATATATATATATATATATATATACAGTATATATGTCTGTTAAAAATACGAAATACGTGTTAGTGATGTGAATATATGTTTAGACCTGAGCTAGGTATGCGAATCACAGTCAATCAAAATGACATTCCACAATCCCATTCCCAATCGGCCATGGCGTAATAATAATACTTACCAACCTTTTCCTATATAAATAGGACAAGTGAAATCCATCTTCGGGTAGGTTAATCACATACCAAGTCATAGGACCCATGTTTCAGAGTGCACCACAAGGGACTTCTACAGTAATCTCCACACAACTTGAGGCAAAGTGAATTAATTAAATGTTCTTGCTGGCAAACATAGAGGTGTCATATATAAGTACAATATATCACAAATACGTGTGAGTTACATTAATAAACGTTTAAGCTTCAGTCAGGATTCGAGCCTCGGACAATCAGAATGACATCCCACGCATTTACTCACTCGGCCCTGGCCTTATATATATATATATATATATATATATATATATATATATATATATATATATATATATACTGTATATATATATATATATAAAAAACATGAACAATATTTATTCCTGTGGTAAAAATATATGCGAATATGTTTCTGTTGATTCTTATGTTTTGTTAGTGACGCCATTATTCACGAATAAGTAAAACATATTCAACTTATTCCAAGTCACCCAATATAGCCATTGGTCTTACGCTTTATAGCTAAGTGTCTGAGGTGCCCCATACTGTATCTAGTTATTAAGAAATAAAACTTGTGAACTATACTGTGTGTATTTATTGTCTTTGGGTGTGATTTGAGTGATCTAGTAATATTTACATCAATGCTAGCTATGTTCCTGTCAGGCAGAATTATGTTCTAAGTTGCCTAAATAAGGGACTTATGAAAGCAAAGTATCAAGCGAGTTGGATTACATCTACGCATAATAATACTAAAAGAATTATAATAATATTAATCATATATAAACATTTGGTTAATCTAAAATCATCTACCTTGATTCTAGTTGAGGAACTGATACCAGTGAAAATAGATCCGAAATGTGGCCACGATAAAGTGGCCAAAAATGGCTGCCAGGATAAACTCACGAACATCCACATTTATTGCTACTAATGTTATAATACACAATTAATTATCATTTAAAAACGCTCCTAGTCCCTTTATGCTTCTTCCATGTTCACAAAACATTAACTAATTTTCGACTGACACTATCTTTGATCCACTAATTGTCGTAGATGATTTATACTCATACAGTGCTAATATATTGCATACAGCAAGGATGCTTTAATGTAACGTCGGTGGGCTTTGCGTTACAGTTCTGTATAGTAAGCTCAGTAGTGAGGTCTTTACATGATCAAATGCTTATGACAATATACAATGAGATACAATCTATTAAAATATTGCAAATTATACTAGATCGTTCACAAAGACTTTTGCAGATAAACATGCTTCATTCCTTTAAAGGTTTGGGCTCATGGGTTGAGATAAACATGGAATGATAATCGCCAAGCTGTACATAATTATCTTGCAAAATGCAATGGCACTGAAATAATTATTAACAATGGTATAAAGGATTTAGTGGATCGTCTATACCGGGCCTATGACGTCACAAGAGTGTAAGTCCACCATCCAGTCTAGGATAAGGATACTGGTGTGACGTTACTATGACGTCACAGGCCCAGTATAGACGATCCACAAAATCCTTTATACCATTGTTATTAATTATTTAAGTGCCATTGCATTTTGCAAGATAATTATGTATAGCTTGGCGATTATCATTCCGTGTTTATCTCAACCCATTAGCCCCCACCTTTAAAATACAATGTGGTATTGGAATGTGCTTATCGTACATTCATGTGGCGATGTTTGTAGAATTACTGAATATATATATATATATATATATATATATATATATATATATATATATAATATTATATATATATATACTTATATATATATATATATATACTGTACTGTATATGCTAATTAGGCCTCCACCAGAATTCTAGCTTGAACTTGGCCACGTCTTGAAATAGCTTACCAGCCTTTTCCCATATATATATATATATATATATAAGATGGAACATCCTACTTTGGGATGGTTGATTCCTATATATATATGTTATTTTTATTAATTCACTCCAACACCAAACACCTCCCAAAGAAATCAATGAAAGTATGCATGTGATCCACCGGGATTTGAACCGGGGTTATCACATAGGCCCCTACAGATTTTAAACACTCTAACCATTACACCTTCAAGGCAATTATAAATATAGCATATGACTTCAATTAATTAATTTGGAGTTAAGTATACAAAGAGAGGAGTCACGTGGTATAAATATGGGCAGCTGATATCGCGGACACAAACAGGTTAGTTTGTGCGTGGCTGGTGGCTGGGGGTCACGCTGCCAGGTATAAAGGGGATCAAACTACCCGCGACTAGGGTCTAGGTCAAGGTTACTGTGAGGTATTTTTGAAAGTCTTAATAATATGGAATGTTAGTCTAGGATGGATCTATCTATCTATCTATCTATTGCCTGACGCCGTGATCCCCGAAGGGGTGGCCACGAACGAACCGCCCCCAGTCAGTCGACGCCCCTCCCCCCAACCAGCACTGCCTTCGTTCATGTACTTCCTCACTCCATCCTTCCACCTCTCATTCAGTCTACCTCTCCCTCTCTGTCCCTCCACCTCGCTCTCGTACACCCTCTTAGTCATTCTCTCGCTTTCGATACGTTCCATATGGCCGAACCATCTCAAGTTGTTCCTTTTCACACTTTCCAGCACATCTACCTCCACACCACACCTCCTTCTTACTTCATCATTAGTCTGTCTATCCCTCCATGTAACTCCGCACGCACTCCTTAAGTAATTCATTTCCACTGCTCTCACTCTTGGTCTGAGTCTCTCAACCAACGTCCATGCTTCGCTTCCGTAAGTCAGTGTCGGGATTACCACACTGTCATGCAAGGACTTCTTCACTTCCATACTGACCACCCTATTTCTTGTTACTGCTTTTAGCGTTCCTACAACCCCTGTTGTACCCTCTCCCGCACTTCTTCATCCATAGTCCCATCTTTACTCAACACACTGCCCAGATACTTAACACCTAACGAGCGGCCCAGGCGGTAATTTATATGTACCGCCCAGCGGGGTATTTTTACCCTAAATAGGGTTGTTTACGTGATCATTTTCATGCCTAAATAACACCCAGAGCGTAAAACAAGTATATATCCCTGAAAAGGCATAAACAGAGCTTTCAAATGACACCACAACCATCCTTGTATGACCACTAGTTTTCTTGCAACGATCGCGCAACATGAGTGCAAAAACCATGTAATTAGGTACTTTCCCTACATAATTCCCTGTGTAGCGAGTCTGAGGGGGGAAGGAAGGGTGGTTTTCACTTCAGTTGGCCCACCGCGGTGGTATGCGATGGTCATAGCCTTACTACGCTCCTCACACCGCTCAGCTCTCTCTCTCTGCACCATTACGTGCTGAAAATGGCACGTAAGTACCGCCACTTAGTCCAAATTTCTTTCACACGACATAAGTTGCGCACCGCCAATAAAGGGTTAAAAGAGTTGACGATCTCCATAGCCTGACCGTTCAGCTTCACCTCACACTCTGTGACTTCACCCCTTTCGAAGACCATAACCTTGCTCTGCCCCGCATTTACCTTCAAATTCCGTTTTTCGCACACTGTTCCAAACTCATTTACCAGACCCTGCAACTCCCATCCATTATCACTCATCAGAACTGTATGATCCGCAAACAGCAGTATAGGTAGCTTCCACTCAATTCGCTCCCTTTTCATCGATACACCAACATCCACTGCTCTTGATAGTATTTCTTTCATGACTCCATCCATATATACAGTAAACAATCATGGGGACATCACACACCCCTGTTTCAAACCAACATTCAGGTCAAAGAACTCGCTCTGCTCACTCTCCACTCATACTGCCGCCTTTGCACCCTCATACATGCTCTTCACTGCTTTCAGTAACTTGCCCTCTACTCTGTATATTCTAAGTACTTTCCATAAACCTTCTCTATCCACTCTGTCATAGGCCTTCTCCAAGTCCATAAAGGCAACATACACCTTTTGTTTCTTCTCCAGATACTTCTCCACAACACAATTCAGGGTAAAAATCTGATCTACACATCCTCTTCCCTTCCTAAAACCTCCCTGCTCGTCGCCTATCCATTTCTCCGTTCTCACTCTCACTCTCTCAATCACTACCTGTTACGAACTGGCACTCGGGTACACAAGGGCTCTCAATCAGGACTCGAATACGGCTCGCTGCCACAACGGAAACACACGATCCCAACCCCTGAGTACTGCCAGCCGAACAAAAAACACCAATACCCTCCAGAGTTCAATCTGCTATAACGGGGTTTACAAGAACTCGGTACTAGTGTTCAACAACAGACTAATAAAGAGACAGGAATAATCTAGTCTGGTCAACAATCAAACAATGAAGTAAAAAACAACAACACAAAAGAATAGTGTTGGCTGAAGCCGAAGTAATCCACCCTTGACTATGAACTTAAGAAGTCCACCACCCTCTACTTCGGATCGGCACTATTACGTTACGTTAATTAATAGCCAACCGTTGAGACCCAGCGTCGCACGTGTTGCGTCGGCAGTCTTTGATCACCAACTCCCAGCGACGCATCACGTGCGTCCGACATATAAAAAACACTTACGTGGCTCGTAAGGTAGGAAATGGCGGGAGAATAGGAGGGGCCGGTAGTGTGTGGGGGAGCGGGGCCAGTAGGTGTGAGCGGGCCGAGCCAGCCGCGCGGCTGGTGGTGGTGGGCTTAGTGGGGATAGTTTACACCCCTAGTCCGCCACTTTGAACCTTCATTACTCAGTCGTATGGGAGCTAGAGGCTTGAGATTATGTGAGATACTCTTGGATGTATGCGTACAATGCCATACTCAGTTTTTACCTAGTGCTCCCGGGGGTGGTCATGCGGGGGAGACGAAAAACTATTGAAACCCCCCCCCCCGCCCCCCAAATGACCGAAATGAGTTTTTTTTATTTGTGTGTTCATTTCTCACCATTCTCTTCCATTTTGGCTCAACAAATTTTTTTGAAGCTCCCCCCCCCCACCCCCCCCCGCCCCCCCCCCCACAAAAAAAAATGTCAGAGGTGATTTTTTTTTTTGTTTTTTTTCATTCTCATCCTTGTCTTCCATTTTAGCAAACAAAAAAAATAAGTGAAATGGCTTGGGACTGGGGTGAACAAATATTATAACTACCGGGGCTCAACGGGTTAAGCATCGAGCAAGGAATCTTCTGAAAAAAGTTAGATGCTTCTCGGATGCTCGTAAGAAGTACGTATTGGATTTTGAACAGTAATTCAATAAGCAAAAACACTGGCAATTAAATACTATTAAAGGCTTAAATTGGCATAAGAATAATTAAAAGAATATGCAATAGTAAATGGCAAACATTAAAAGGAAGTACTCTGCAAATGCAACGGCAATAGCCTACTCGGATTGTGCTCGTGGGCCACTAATCACTAAAGTAGCCAAGCTTGCAACACATCAAATCAATAGTGCATAAACAATATCATACATAAGGAAAGCTTCAATACTATTCTGTATCTACTAATAGAGTAAAGTCTAGCTGGGGTACTGTTGGCAAAAGGTAGCAGTGACTGAGCAAAAACGGCTCGTAGCCTAGCGAAGTCCTCACGACTGTTTAAAGTATTACGTTAAAACTAACAAGTGCACTTTGAGAAATCCAGATCCCTTGTATCTGGTTTTTTCCTGGCTCCTTGACAAAGTAAAAACAAACTGTTAATAAAATACAGGGTGGTTAGGCTCTTGCCCTCACGCACTGTAAATTATTAACTCAACACAGTCAGCCGCGAAGACAACCTAGGCTTCACTGAACCGAAACGAGTATGCAGGTTTATCGCTAACCACTGCATCAAACAACAACTCGTAACACAGAAAAGCCTTACCCCAGTCTAGCATTACCTAGACTAGCAGAAAACAGGAATAATAATAATAACACACAGGAAATGCATATACAAGTGCAACAAACATAAATCAATCCTATTCTAAGTCAACCCTTCCAAAATAGGCTATCTAATAGGTAAGTATCTCGTGAGAACTCAAGCGATAATACGTTGGCTGACTAGCTCTGCACCAACGGGACCATGGAAGTTATACAGGGCAGGGAAAAGAGGAAATAAGAATGTAAGGTAGTAGAGAAAGTTCCCATCAGTCAGAAGAATATAAATAGTTAGCAAGGGAAATGAGAAGTCGCTCTGCCTAATGAGTTCTGATGAAAAAATGGCTAGACTTCCCTTTTATACCCGGCCCTCTAGTGAGCCCAACGTGAACTACTAAGAACCGCCCACTGACAACCATTACGTAATTTCTCTCTCTCCTCTGGGATACACAAAGGCTCCCCTAGCACTGAGGGAGGGAGGAATGCGAGTGAGTTAGGCCTACCTCCTGCCTGGCGTACCCACTGACACCTAACTGTGGCTGTTTCTCTTCCGATCATTACAAATAAGTTTTACACATAATACTTATAACTAATGATATAAAATAGAACTCGTTGACTCATATGAAAACAAAATACATATTCATAATACTTATAGTACAACGGCTCACACGAACTAAGTTAGGAAACTCTACATAGACTACAGCCAAAGTTCCTGCCCTGACGATCCTAGCGAGAGTGGGGCATGACTAGGCGTTCTGTACAGCATGCTCACACGTGGACATGCGTTACACCTCCCCCAAGATTTTACTCGCTCAACCCTGAGCTAAAATCTGACAAACACAGAACCCCATCAAGCCCCTCACACCCAGCGACCGCATGGCACTAAAACAAAGCTGAGTTTATCACCAAAACACATCTTATTAAAAAAAAAAAATCACATTTTATAACTCCTCCCACCAATAGCAAAAAGACACAATATCATGCTCCCAGAGCGAGCTTACAGCAGCTCAGCCGTTTGATAGTTTGTGGACTACTCAAACTCTATAGGCTATGACAAACTTATACGATTACCTATATAAAAAAAAAAGAGTTTTTATATGATTTTTATATTTTAATATGTTTTTCCCGGCTGCACTATAAGGGCAGCCTATTTTCCTCCACTCAAACCCACACACCTGTGATAGCCTACGACTGATCATCCACCCTTGATAAACAATCCGCGATCACATTGTCACATCCAGCAATATGACGGATGTCCAGGTTATACTCCTGCAACATCAAAGACCACCTGGTCAGTCTCATATTGCGATTGTGAAATTGATTCAGGAATCTCAAAGGGTGATGATCAGTGTAGATAACCACGACTGGGCCATAGGCTGGAACATACACCTCGAAGTGCCTGAGCGACAGCACAATCGCCAGTAATTCCTTTTCTATTGTAGAATAGTTCTTTGTGCAGCATTGAACTTCTTAGAAAAGAAACTTACTGGGTGTTCCACACCTTCATTGTCTGTCTGTAGCAAGACGGCACCAGCCCCTACACCACTAGCATCTGTTGCCAGCTGAAACGGCCTGTTAAAGTCTGGGGCCCTGAGTATCGGGTGAGTACATAGCAAATGTTTCACCAAAGTGAAAGCCTTTTCACACTCAGGTGCCCACAAAAACTTTTTGTCTTTAGATAACAAATCTGTGAGAGGTGCCAACACCGTTGAGTAACCTTTTATGAAGCGTCTGTAGTAGCCTATCATACCCAAGAATCTCATAATCTGCTTCTTGGTTGTTGGGTGCGGAAATTTATTGATAGCCTGTACCTTGTTCTGAGGAGGGCACACCTGTCCCCTTCCCACTACAAACCCAAGGTACTGCACAGTGGCTTTTACGAAGTCACACTTTGCCAAATTTACTACCAGACCTGCTTCACTAAGTTTCCGGAACAAGGTCCAAGGTGCTCACAATGGCTCTCAAAGTCGTCATCATAAATTATTACATCGTCCAAATATACGGTGCAATTTGGAATGTCCTTTACAATTTCATTCATCTGGTTCTGAAACGTTGCTGGTGCATTCTTAAGTCCGTAAGGCATAACATTGCACCGGTAGGTACTCCCGTCCACAACAAAACCACATACCTCTTTAGCACGCTCGGACAAAGGTACTTGCTAAATCTACTTTAGACAAAAAACGAGCATTACCAATTTTGTCAACACTATCATCAACCCGAGGAAGAGGATATGGGTTAGTTGGAGTCAAACCGTTTAACCTACGGAAATCAATACAAAAGCGTACCTTGCCATCTGGCTTAGGCTGCAGTGTTACGGGGCAAGTCCACTTAACTGTGCCTTTCTCTATCAACCCTCTACCGAGCATATACTCCAATTCATCCCTCAGAGCTGGTAGTTTTATGGGGGGCACACGGTACGGGATTGACTTAAAGGGTAGATGGTCCCCCACGTCAACATCATGCATAGCCTGAGTAGTGAGGCCTGGGTGTTCAGCATATACCGTGGGGTATGAACCGAACAACGGACGGATAGCATCAAACTGCGGCTCAGGCAAATGAGCTATAGCCTCGTCAGCCCTTAGGCTCGAGTTCCCCGCCCACTGATCCGCTGAAACATGTTGATCCCAGCTATCCTCCTCCGAAGCTTGACTGTCCCCCTCTCCTTCTCCACCATGGCCGCAACAAGCCAACACAGGGACAGTGAGAGGCTCAGAGGGGCGCCTCACATACTCTTTAATAAGGTTCACGTGGCATAACTGGTTCTTTTTCCTCCTGTCTGGAGTGGCAACAAGGTAATCTAAGTCTGAAATTTTGTCTACAATTTT
Organism: Paralithodes platypus; assembly: GCA_032716605.1. NCBI lineage: Eukaryota > Metazoa > Arthropoda > Malacostraca > Decapoda > Lithodidae > Paralithodes > Paralithodes platypus. The sequence goes on from CM064540.1 coordinate 14,682,506, forward strand.
ATAAGGTCCAGTGTACTTCGCAGAGAGGGGTTTACCAACCAAAGGCAACAAAATTAATACCTCTTGTCCTACAGTGAACTTCCGGAGCCTCACTTTGCGATCATACCTGTCCTTCATCAAAGCTTGTGATTCTGTCAAATTTCTACCTGCCATCTCCAGACTCTTAAACATGTGCTCACGGCTTTCAAGCACATACTTTAATAATGGACAAGGCTGCACAGTCCCCTCCCAAATTTCTTTCAGCATGTTAAGGGGGCCCCTGACACGGTGTCCAAAAATCAGCTCGTTTGGACTAAATCCCAGGCTCTCACCAGGTACCTCCCGAGCAGCAAACAGCACATAAGGCAATCCAAGATCCCAATCCATACCGTTGTCAGCACAATAACACCTGAGCATGCTTTAAAGTGTCGCATTCCACACCTCAAGCACACATTGACTCTCAGGGTGATACGCTGACGATACTACTGATCGTATCCCATGCTGTTGCATTGTTTGCTTGAACATGTTGGAGGTGAAATTAGATCCCTGATCAGACTGAATCTCCTCCGGGTACCCGTACCTTGAGAAGTACCACAACAAGTTACTGACTACCGTCTTAGCCATTCCATTTTTCATAGGGTATGCATCGGGGTATCTAGTGGCAACATCCATTATGGTTAACAAAAATTTATTTCCAGCCTTAGTGGGAGGGAGTGGACCAACCATGTCAACAATAATTTTACTAAAGGGTAGCCAAATCACAGGAATAGGGTGTAACGGAGCCTTAGGAATAACTTGGTTCGGTTTCCCGACACGTTGACAAATATCACATGAGTTTATCCATGACTGCACATGAGGACTTCATCCCCGGGCCACCAAAACAATTTCCCCAAAGCCGCCACCGTTTTCTTGGCACCCAAAATGTCCTGATAATGGAGAATCATGAGCCAACCTAAGCAAACTTTCCCTGCAGCCCTCTGGCACCGACCAGCTGGTCAAACTGTACCTGATCCGCCTCCCAGTTCCTTTTAGGGGCTTGATATCGGTGGTATAAAATTCCATTAAAGAAAAAAAATCCCCTGCCTTTGCATTCCTATCTTCTTCTAACTCCACAGCCCCATTGGTACACTGCAAAACCTCTGGATCCTCTAATTGCAACTTTCGAATGTCTGTGGGAGCCAACATGTCTAACTGCTTGGTCAACAACTCATGCCCTCCCCCAACATCCAACTTAGACATCCGGTTTTCTTGCGGCAGGTAACGGTGCTGTCTCTGAGTCTCTGCCTCCTCCACACTATCAACTGTGTTAGGCACTGGAGTTACAACAGACTCGGTCAAAGGTCCTGCTATTGGGTCTTTTGGGAGAGCCACTGGTTCTAAACTCTTCAAACTTTTCCCAGCCTTCGGTTTCTCCTTAATTCCCTTCCTCTGCTGTTCTGTGGCCTGGGAAATAGGCTGTGATACCTTAAATGCTTGGGAACGAGTTACCACACATGCCATTGTTGGTGTTGACAACTCACTACCCACTCTTGTTCCTCCCTACTCACGTCGGCCGGCCCTCTCGCCAAAGACTAAGGGTGGAACGTCTAAAGTAGGCACCGCAAAGTCGTTGCCGAGAAGAAGGTCGACGCCCTCCACTGGCAATTTCTCAACGATCCCAACATCTAAGTCCTTAATCACACCATCAACTTCCAGCTCCACATGAACCAACGGGTATGACCTGGTCGCATTAATACCCTGAACAACAACCACCCGTGCCGCATTAATTGGTCGCCCCGTGAAATTCTTCAAAAGTGTCTGAAGCTCCAGTATCACGCAAAACTTCCACCTTATGCTGGCAATCCGCCCAACTTACCCTACCGGTCCCTCTATGGGTGCAAAAGACATCACGGACAGGGGACGAGCCTTCCTGAGTCTTATACATAGCCTGTGACCCTGCCGCTGGCAAACTACCCTGGGTAAATCCAGACGACATTTCAGCCACACCTATGCTGCGCACCAAAGACACGGCTGCAGCTGGCGGCTTACTAGGACAAGATTTTGCATATGCCCCTTTTCTACAATGAAAACATTCCACTTCCCCTATCGTTCTCTTCTGATAAGGGGCGGAGTTCTGACCCTTCTGTAATGGGACGGCTGTAGTCTTTGGTTCAGTCCTGGTATCTTGGCTTTTAAACTGAGGTTTATATCTATAGTGATTGTCCTGAGCTCGAGGGTTTGGAGTATCGCGCCCCTTGGGAACTGCATCAACACGCTTTACCTCACATCCCCTGATTAGCGACAACCTGAGGTCAGCCATCTCAGCTGCCTATGAAGAGTTCTTGGGTTCTTTTCTTTAATAGTTAAAGTCATTTCTGCACCAGTACACTTATAAAACTGCTCGAGCAGAAACAGCTCAGTCAACTGTTCTGCCGTCTCAGCTTTCTCAGAACGTGTCCAGTTTTTAAGTGCATCTTTTAAGTCCCGGGCATGTTCAAGAAAGGTCGCCTCCCTAGTCTTTGTAACACCCCGAAACTTCAATCGATATGTTTCCGGTTGCAACTCGTATGCCCGTAGGACAGCTCTCTTCAATTCTGGGTAGTCAATGCAAGACTCTAAAGGCAGTGCATCATAAGCCTTCAGACCCTTACCCGTAAGTCTTGAGGAGACTAGAGCTGCCCACTTCTCTTCAGGCCAATTATGCTCCCTACACTTCTTCTCAAAACGATTAAAAAATTCTGTGACTTCAGTTTCACTAAATACCGGCACCAATTTGACTAAGTGGGCCAAGGACTGTTCTCTTACTTGGCCCTCACGGCCCATCCGAGTCCCTGTCGACTCTGCACGAGTCTTATCTAAATCTAATTTAGCACAATATTTCTCCGAGTCGTACCTAAGCTCAGCCTCATGCCTCCTAACCTCAATCTCATGCCTCCTCGTCTCATCCTCCTGCCTCCTGGTCTCATCCTCCTGCTCCTTCCTAGTCTCATCTCCTGCTTCCTAGCCTCAATCTTAGCAAGCTCAAGTCTAAATACCATATCTGGAGACAGGCAGGAAGAAGGAGCTGCCACTACTGAAGGAGGGGGGGCAAAAACTGGGGAACCACCACGTGCACCACCCGAGGGCACTCCAATCTGCCAATTCTCATCCCTCTGTGGGAGAGTGCTAACCTCCGGTAACTGAGTGGACGGCACTGTGGGAGTCGAGTGAGAGGGGATCTGGGGAGGAACCCCCCCAAACGCCCTCTCCTCCGAAACCCCATGTCGCCCACGCAACACCCAGGAAATCAGCTCCCCCTTGGACATCCCTGCTACATTGGAAATGCCCAAAACCTTGGCTATCAGGTGCAAGCCACAAACATCCACCCCAGTCAGCCTCTCCTCTGTCACGTGGTACCGCTTACTCACAAAAACTCTAGCATCCTCCTCACTGGTTACTAACGGCACACCTTCAAATGACATCTCTCGCTCATCGTCAGTGCTAATGCACGACATACTGAAGTCCACAAAAAAATTCTCGAGACAAAAGTGTTAAACTTCCTATGCAAGCACTGATTAGTAAATTAACTGGAGTCTCTTAAATGCTTTACTAATTGCCATACAAAAAAATATATTCTTCAATATGCACGCTAAAATACAAACAAACAAATGTTGTACAACTCTGCACAAATTTATACTGTTCACAAAATCCTAAGCAAGGTCGCCATTTGTTACGAACTGGCACTCGGGTACACAAGGGCTCTCAATCAGGACTCGAATACGGCTCACTGCCACAACGGAAACACACGATCCCAACCCCTGAGTACTGCCAGCCGAACAAAAAACACCAATACCCTCCAGAGTTCAATCTGCTATAACGGGGTATACAAGAACTCGGTACTAGTGTTCAACAACAGACTAATAAAGAAACAGGAATGATCTAGTCTGGTCAACAATCAAACAATGAAGTAAAAAACAACAACACAAAAGAATAGTGTTGGCCGAAGCCGAAGTAATCCACCCTTGACTATGAACTTAAGAAGTCCACCACCCTCTACTTCGGATCGGCACTATTACGTTACGTTAATTAATAGTCCTTAACCCATAATTAGCGGCGAGCAACAGTCAGTTAAGTAAATAAAGCTGGACTATGTGGCGGCGCTCGACATAACTCGAGTGGCAATTTTCACGTAATTGAGAGAGAGACAAGTGGTGGCAGGATAGCGAGCGTATGATTAGAAACTGACACAAATCTCAGCTCCCTCCTCTCTCGCTACATTATGTACTAAGTACCATACTGCTTTTTGCACTCGGTGCAGGTTATGCATAAAACTATCCATCATACAAGGATCGTTATGGTGTCATTCGAAAGCTCTGTTTATGCCCTTTCAGGGATAGGTACTTGTTTTACGTTCTGGGTCTTATTTAGGCATGAAAATGATCACGTAAAACAGCCCTATTTTGGCTAAAAACACCCCGCTGTGCGTACACATAAATAAACCGTAGGCCGCTCGTAGGTGTTACAAAGGAATCTTCTGAAAAAGTTAGATGCTTCTCGGATGCTCGTAAGAAGTACGTATCGGATTTTGAACAGTAATTCAATAAGCAAAAACACTGGCAATAAATACTATTAAGGCTTAAATTGGCATAAGAATAATTAAAGAATATGCAATAGTAGGGCAAACATTAAAAGGAAGTACTCTGCAAATCCACGGCAATAGCCTACTCGGATTGTGCTCGTGGGCCACTAATCACTAAAGTAGCCAAGCTTGCAACACATGAAATCAATAGTGCATAAACAATATCATACATAAGGAAAGCTTCAATACTATTCTGTATCTACTAATCGAGTAAAGTCTAGCTGGGTACTGTAGGCAAAAGGTAGCAGTGACTGAGCAAAAACGGCTCGTAGCCTAGCGAAGTCCTCACGACTGTTTAAAGTATTACGTTAAAACTAACAAGTGCACTTTGAGAAATCCAGATCCCTTGTATCTGGTTTTCTCCCGGCTCCTTGACAAAGTAAAAACAAACTGTTAATAAAATACAGGGTGGTTAGGCTCTTGCCCTCACGCACTGTAAATTAGTACTCAACGCAGTCAGCCGCGAAGACAACCTAGGCTTCACTGAACCGAAACAAGTATGCAGGTTTATCGCTTACCACTGCATCAAACAACAACTCGTAACACAGAAAAGCCTGACCCCAGTCTAGCATTACCTAGACTAGCAAAAAACAGGAATAATAATAATACACAGGGAAATGCATATACAAGTGCAACAAACATAAATCACTCCTATTCTAAGTCAACCCTTCCAAAATGCTATCTAATAGGTAAGTATCTCGTGAGAACTCAAGCGATAATACGTTGGCTGACTAGCTCTGCACCAACGGGACCATGGAAGTTATACAGGGCAGGTAAAAGAGGAAATAACAATGTCAGGTAGTAGAGAAAGTCCCCATCAGTCAAGAATATAAATAGTTAGCAAGGGAAATGAGAAGTCGCTCTGCCTAATGAGTTCTGATGAAAAATGGCTAGACTTCCCTTTTATACCCGGCCCTCTAGTGAGCCAAACGTGAACTACTAAGGACCGCCCACTGACAACCATTACGTAATTTCTCTCTCTCCTCTGGGATACACAAAGGCTCCCCTAGCACTGAGGGAGGGAGGAATGCGAGTGAGTTAGGCCTACCTCCTACCTGGCGTACCCACTGACACCTAACTGTGGCTGTTTCTCTTCCCATCATTACAAATAAGTTTTACACATAATACTTATAACTAATGATATAAAATAGAACTCGTTGACTCAGATGAAACAAAATACATATTCATAATACTTATAGTACAACGGCTCACACGAACTAAGTTAGGAAACTCTACATAGACTACAGCCAAAGTTCCTGCCCTGACGATCCTAGCGAGAGTGGGGCATGACTAGGCGTTCTGTACAGCATGCTCACACGTGGACGTCACATACCCTAATACCTTACTACGCTTAGAAGACATATTCCTTGGTGGTTACCACACACTCCTCTTTCTCCTTTGCCCTTATATAGGGGGACTATTATGCCAGTCTTCCAGTCATCGGGTGCACTCCCCTTCTCCTATGCTAGTTTGCATATTTTCCCTACCCATTCTATCACTATCTCACCACCATACCTCAACATTTCCCCACACACTCCATCTGTTCCTGGTGCTTTCCCCAACTTCACTCTTTTCATGGCTTCCCACACTTCTGACCTCCTGATCCCCACCTCCTCCTCCACTACTTTTCTTCTTCTCCCTCCCTGGCCTAATCCTGCCACGGACATTAGTTCCAGGCCAGTAATTCCCTTTCCAATGTTCCCTTACCCACTCTAAACCACTGTTTGGACACTTGATCCTCAGTGTTTTGGAGGACAAGCAACCTAGAAGGGTCACTAGATCTGTTGTTGCTTGATTTCCTTTGTACTCCTTTGTACTCCCACACCATATCCAGCTATGTTTGCTGGCTCTTCATTCCTTACCTTTAGCAACTCACTGACGTACTCCCTCCATCTTTCGATGGATAAATACGAATTTAACGTTAGTCCTAGAGGTATTACAATTAAAATTAAAATTAAAGTATAAAGACAAACTGGTGAATAATTAGCCACCGGGTCTAGGGAAAATAATTTAAGTCATAAATGAGACTCGAAGATTTGTAATAAGGAATTTCAATTTCACAGAACTTGTAGTGAATAAAACATAACCGAATGAGGTTATGAACACAACGGGTCTAAATAAATAATCAACGCGCTGGAAATAAAATATGAAACACCACAAGGTGGGTGAACGAATTTATATAATATAAATTTGTGTCACAGAACAAGTAGTGAATCGAAAAGCAGCCAGAAATATTGGCTATAAACACAGTTGGGTGTTATAGAAATGTCCAAACTAGTATCGGCCACCCCCAAGAAAGAAAACAAATAATAATAATTATAAAAAAGAATAAAATATAATACAATTTTTTTTTTGTGTGGAAAACTGGGGATTGGGCCTGAGCATATAGCATAGTATCGAATATTATTCACCGTATAACGTGGTGGGTCGAATTATTCACAAGACTATGTGGAAATAATGTTATTCAAAATAAATGAATAAGGCACTCGAACGTACTAAATTAGAATTATAAAAGGGGGATCGAATTATTATCTAATCGAAGTAATATTCAAATGGACCTAGAGATGTCCGTGAATTCGAATTATATTAACTATGGGACAGATATGAAAATTACACTCTCTTGGAACACTTCACTACATATTCTTATACACAACTAATAATACACACATGAATAAAATCTATAAGTGTTCATAAAAGGTTTACATGTGGTGTTGTGTATACATATTAGGTCTAGAATATATATAACATTTATATGGAACATAAAGGAGTTATATCCAGAATATTATATATAATAATAACCGTAAAACATTGTATTATGTTCTCACATTACTAGATATAAGTTAATGAAAAGATAGTCCAAAACGGGTCTCGATAATTACGTTGACTTGAACACTAACATATCTTATTGTAACCTTCACAACAATTTCCAAAACTCAAGAACACAGAAAACACTTAGACTGGGTGGAGAGGATCCTTTAGAGAGATCTGGTCTGCGTTTGGCTCATACGTTTTCTCCTTTTATTTTCATCAGAGAGGTACGACGTTCTCACAAAGAACTAGAATAATTACTTCCAGTATTCTTACCCAACTAGACTTTCACTTCTAGTATTTATACACATAACTAGAATTTCACTTCTAGCCTCTCTACTCACAACTAGAATTTTCACTTCTAGTCTCTCTCCACACAACTAGAATTTTCACTTCTAGCCTCTCTACACCCAACTAGAACTTTCACTTCTAGTGTTACTACACCTACTAGAACTGGCACTTCTAGTGTTACTGGGTTACTTGTCTATGGGGACAATAGGCTAACCCCAACAGTAGTGACTCTGACATTGGATTCCACATTCTGGTTTGCCGTTGGCTTACAGACGGGTTCGGCAATGCTTGCCTAACAATTCTAAATTTCAGGCAGATGATATTCAGTTTATAAATTGGGTCAGGGTTAATTGGTTTCGGAATATTAGGGGCATTCGGATTCTGGTTTTCGAATGATTGTGAAGTTAATAATGGCCTTAAAATTACAATACATATAGTGATACATGGGGAATGTTATTCTTTATTTCTTAAAATTAAACTCATATTTTAGAAAGTTTGCATGGTTGCATGATAATTGTTTTGCATTAATTCTGACTTTTATCTATTATCACTGGTGTATACAAAACTTTCGTTACTCTTTGTTGATCTGTTATTGTTGATATTCGTGGCCTTCCGCACTGTAGAGGTGGCTATTCTGGTCACAATCTGTTGTAGTAAAACATCGGATGTTGATGAGGAATTTGCATAAACTCTTCTTTATTGTAATTTAAATCAGGTTCTAATGTTGGAGATGCATCTGTGTTGTATAGCAGACCTTGTGATTGGCCCGGAAGAAGCCCTGGGGATTGGCCCGGAAGAAGGCCTTGTGAGTGGCCCGGAAGAAGGTTATCCTTGATGAGTGGCCTTGCAGTTCCTGTGGGTGCCCATAGAGGACGTTGGTAAAATAGGGGAGACTGCGTTGTTTCCATTTCTGGGCTTGTTGTCCTGTTCTTCTTCTTAGGTCTTCTCTTCTCTCGTATGCTGGCTATTTTGGCTTGTGGTCTTCCTATTTCCTCCTGATATGTTGGCAAATATTTTGGGGGTCTGTTCGTGTTTCCTTTTACACGTATGTCTTCTGGATATATGGACAGATCTGGTGAGGGTTTTGTTGTCTCTCTTTTTGACCCCGTTATTACAATTACACTACATTACAAACATCTTACATACATTTTGTAATCCAAATTGTTACAATGGCAAAATTGCGACCCGCCTCGGAGTCCCCATAGGAAGGGGGTCAGAAATGCCCCCCTAGGTTTGGCCCCTGGCCTTGACTCCCCAGAATGCTCTGGACCTCCACTTTTTACTCGTGCTATTAATATCTGCAATATTCGTTGCCTTTCCTCTATTTTCCACTCAGTGGAACACTACCTCCCCTCTATCCTCAGATGCATGCCAAAGGTGGATGTTGCGTATATGTGTGCAACAATCTTGCTTTCTCTCGTGTTCCCAACTTTCATCCTTCCGAATTCTCAACTCTCTGCCTAAAGCTTCCTTTTCACTCTCAAACTAAATATTTCTGTGCTGTTTTTCTCTCCTCTAGTTATATTGATTATCCAAAATTCTTTGACTATCGAACTTTTAGAGTGAAACACATTCTGTCCATCTTTCCTTTCGCCAAAATTTTCTTCTGAGGAGATTTCATTGTTCTCTGGCTGGGCGACCTAGATGTGTGTGATTTTTATTTTATTTTTGATTTTATGTTGTGTTGTCCCTGTTCGAGCTCTGTCGCGAGTCGGCCACCCCCAGCTATGGGGTATGTGCCTGTGTAAATACATACAAACATACAATACCAACGCCAATGGCTCTCCTCTCATTTCACTGATCAACCTGGTGAACAAACCTATAGTTTATCTATCCTAAATTACCTGGAACAGTTAATTCAACACCCTAATCGTATCCCTGACCGGCTTGGAGATCCGCCCAAAATCCTTGACTTATTCTAACTTCTAATCCTTCTACTTAAAATGTAAACCTTTTCTCTCAGTTGAGTTCCTCCGATCACAACCTTATCTCTATTACCTGTCCTACCTCTACAGTACAGCTATCCGTCCGTCCCAGCCAGGGACGCTTGTGGCGCTTTGGTACTGTCGACTAGGAGGCTCTTTGGCAGTACTTCTTTGAATTCCCATGGAATTATTTTTGCTTCCGTGGCCACGGGGACACTCAGGATTTTCTGAGCGTATTCCTTTGGGAATGGAGGCATACATTCCATTATCTTTCTCTATGCCTATTGCAAAAATATTTTGGTTTACTCACACATATTCTAATGCTGTCCGCAATAAGGTTAGAACGCATGCATGTGGTACCATTATTTTCAAACTCAAGAATATCTTACTTTGTATGTTTCTGCTCGGAATGATAAATAATAATAATTAAAGTAAAAAGGCCATCCACCAATCACCGTGCCCCCTTTACTTTGCTCGCCTCGCCAGCTGAGTTTGACAGTTCTGGCCGAGAACATCAACACGACACACCTCCCCGGCCGGCCAATCAGAGGCCTCCATTATCGGAGCGCACGGCTAAACATACCACCTCACCTTTAAATTCGCTCTCGTTCTCTTCCCGGACATTTTCCTCTGGTTGCAATAGGTCTACTACCTCAGTGCTAGCCCTATACTCCCGTAAGCCACTAAAAAACATTTCCAACCAGCTTCCAGGAACTTATTACGAAGAGAAAAGAGTGGAGGTGGGGGAGAGCGAGTATTCAAAGCGAGCGGGCAGCCGCACGACCAGCTCAGCCAATCACAGCGCCGGAGAGCGGGAGGCGGGACTATAAAGGAAGGGAGGGGCAGGTTACAGGGGTCATTCACCCCTCGGAACTCACTGGGCGAGCTTCTTGCAACCCACTTCCCCTCTCTCGCTTGGGCACAAAAGGGAACTCGGAGCCCACTATTTCCAGCTACCCTGCCCCCACTAAATGTTCCAGTAAAGATCACTCCTGGAATAGCCTCGCTCTCTCCCACTAGGCAGATACACCTTCAGTATCCGGCCGCCTGTCGTCACATCGCTAGCTTACACACTCACAGCCAGGCGATTCAAGAGGGACGACAAATAGTATACGGGAGCGAGAACTTCCAGAAGAACTATTGGCCAGCTCTGTGGTGGTAAAACAGTTCCAGCACACACACTTAATAACAGACAATATATATCTTTAACACCTTAAGAGCGGGTGGTGGAGTATATTTCACTGTGCCGCTCAGCGTTTTTTTTTTTTACCATAAAGGGGGTTGTTTCCGTGCTCTTTTTCATGCATAAACAAGACCCAGAGCGTAATACAAGTATGTATCCCTGAAAGGGCGTAAATTGAGCTTTCCAATGACACCTGAACCATCTTTCTACGATCACTGGTTGTGTCTTGCAACGATCGTGCAACCGAAGGGCAAAATCGGTAGTTTCTTTATATAATTACGTATGTAGCGAGGGAGTGAGGGTGGATGTAAGTGGAGTACGTCTCAGTTGGTCCACGGCGGCCGTGGCGAGCGGTCATGAGGTAACCCATGCTCCTCCAGTCACTCGTCTCTCTCTCAGAGCCAATATTGCGCCAAAATTGCACTCAGACTTAAGTTGGGCCCCGCCACATAGTCCAAATTTTTCGATACGGACTTAAGTCGGGCCCCGATAGTTAATGGTTAAAGGACCCATATTGGGCCCGAACCAGAGTTGAAGAAAGAGAGAGAAAGTGCTTGACTAACCTAGTGGTTCCTTAAATATTTGATGTGTCCTTATAAGACAGTCTAAAGAGAAAAGATCCTAGACTTATATATAATTAAATGATGATGTGTTGAGAGGGAAATAGTTATTCTTGTTAGAGAAGGCTCCATACTAGAGTAATTTTCTTGGCTCCTGTGACCATTTTGTTCCTACCTTTGTTTCTCAGTGGATTTAGTTAATTGGGTCAATAATGAAGAAATTTAGCTCCTATGCACCTCTGGAAAGTGATGGGAAGTTCCCGCTGGGGGGCGCTTTTCAAAATGGCCACCGACGGCCCCTTAGAATTATCATTAACTTATATTTCTTCAATATATGTGGCTGTATGGGCATGCAATATGTCATTTTCAACTAATTTCGGCATGATAAATCCATTGAAACCATTATTTTCATCATTCGGGGTAATTTTGACCTTAAAATTTAATATGGCGGAAATTGATAATACGAATTTCATGGAAATATTATTTCCTTACATGAAGTACCCAAATAGCGTATGAAATTTCTCTGTAGTAGAAAAAGATTTGTTCTACATTTCTATAATTCTTTACTCCATGACCAATTATACCATAACTCTATGATACCGCTAACCCACAGCTACGTTCTAACTATATATTATCACTCCATGTCACTATCACTCAAGAATTCAGAGCCACAGCCTTTACTATCATCATCGCTAAATGTAACCATATTATCATCTGTGTCAGAGTCACTTGTAGTATCATTGTTCTCTGAAGTTGATTGTGGCATATATCGCGGTAACGGTGGTAGGGTTGATCAGATAGGTAGACACATGTCATTCTCGATGTGCCATCCATGGTCGATACAGGAAGGGTGGTTTTTCAACTGGAAGTGTTTCTGCAGATACGAAAGATAATTGGCACGTTTGAGATGAAGGAGGAGGCTGTCGGAATCAGGCACTATTCGAGATAGACGTTTCCTCTTTTAAGATTTGCATTTGGAGGCCCTCGCATCTCCTGAAGTTTCACTCTTACTATTGTGACGCCTGCCAGCGTTGGCAGAATTGCCTCCCGGTAGCCTAGCGCTCGCCAGGGCAGTGAAATGGGCTACAGTCTATCTACAATGTTGTACTTTCCTTCTTGTGAATCGTCATGTCACAGGCAGTATAGAAGTGGTCTTTATTTTCGCCTGTGACAATGCATTATATTTTATATCATCAGTTATAAGTTTAATTCATAAGACTGAATGATACAGCTAGAGAGTGTGAGTGAGTAAGTACAGTAGGCAGTGGGGTTGTAGTGTGTGCGTGCGCATACATGTGCTGCCTTCCCCCACCGCTCGTAGGCTCGCGCGCGTGCCTCTCACGCCTCTTGATTGGCTGGTGGTTCCTGGCGCCTTCTGCAGGTCTGCTGCCTGGTGACGTAGCGGCCTGTGATTGGCTGACTATCATGCCTTTGTGTGTGATCCTGGGGGGGTCCCGAGGAGCTACTCTCTTCAGAGCTTGCCTGACCAGCATACCCTTAACATCTCCCTTGCCACCCGTCCCCCGACTTCTACCTATAGAGCACTTTCTCTCTCTCTCAACTTCTTACCTCTCATTCTTCCACTCTATTTAATATCATAACTCCCCTTTGGTTCTGCACGATTTCATATATCGGCCATCGTATTATATGCTGAAGCTCTCAGATATTACATGTTTAGTTAGGCATTTTGGAGGGGTTACCATTTTGTCTGTAGAGGTTCGACACACTCACAGTGTCTCCCTACCTATTCCTTGGCTGTCTGCTGGGCTATTTAATACTAGACTGGGGTAAGGCTACTTGTGTTGTGATTTCCCATGTGTACCAGGTTTTGTTGAACTTGTACAATCGTAACGGATACATGGGAAGCCTAGGTGGTCTTTCTGACTGTGTACCTTGTGAGTTTAGCACTGTGTTGCGAGTGAGGGCTTTTGCCTCTGCCACTCAATACTGTGCTAACTCGTTTTGCTTTGACTTTGAGAGGGTCGCCAGGAGAGAACCAGATACTAGCGATCTGGATCTCTCAAGAGAGCACCCCCTCATTTAACGTAATTCGGCCGCACAGTCTTAAGGACCTCGCTAGGCTACGAACCGCTTGCTCAGCCATTGTTTCCTAGCCTACGACATCCCAGCTAGGCTTTATTAGCCTAGCAGACACCCGATTAGGATTATAAGCTCTTATGTTATGTATGCAGCATTTGTATTCACGTTGACTGTAAGCCTTGGTTGTTGTTGAGTTGCACAACTTGAGCAGGCTTTTTGAGTTGCCTGAGGAAGTACTTCTTTTGTTGTGGGAGATAATACTATTGCGCATTTATTATTATTCCTGTGTCAGTTAACCCTGTATGTCCCTACACTTGTCATATCTTGTTCCTGCTTTATATAACAGTTCAAAATCCGATTCGATCATATTAAGCAGCATCAGACTTTCTTCAGAAGATTCCTGCTCGATGCTTTAGGACTTTCATTCACTTTCTTTAATATAGGAGTGACAGTTTATTATTGTTTAGAGTAATTTTAATTATACCTTCTTCTTGTTTGCATTAAATCATTGCAGTGATTTAATTAAGCTCTCTATCCTTTTCCTTGTATACATTATTAACGTAATTGTATGTTGTTGTGATCAGGCTGTATCAGAGATCATCAGCCTGTAGTAGTAGTGCATTTATACCGAGTTATAGGATACCCCGTTATCGCAGATTTTACTCTGGAGGGTATAGGTGTTTTTGTGCGCCGGTATTATAAGTTCGAGAGTTGGATCTAGTGTTACCGTTGTGGCTGTGTGCCTTTCTAGTCCAATGATTAAGAGCCCTTGTTTTATACGAGTCCCGGTCGTAACAAATGGCGACCTTGCTTAGGATTTTGTGAACTTAGAGAAATATTGCAGGAGTGTTGTGGTCATTTGTTTTTTGTTTAAAGGAATATAGTGGACACGTGGATTTTTTTTGGCAAGTAGTATAACACTTAAGAGTCTTCAAGCATTTTTGAGTGAATAGTGCTACATGAGAGTTAGGTACTTTTTTTTTTTTATAAACGTTGAGAATTTTCGGTGGACACTATGTCAGACGACGGATCAGTGTACAGTGAGGACACAGTACGGGAAGCAGGCTCTGAGGTGCAGCAGCGGGGTTTGTTAGAAGGCATTAGAGTTATAACTAGTGAGGAGGATGCAAAGAAGTTTCTGGAGATTCCTATTACTGTTGACCGGGTGTCGGGGATTGATCGGTATGGTCTCCAGTGTTTGGCCACGGTCATGGGTCATGTGGGCACTAGCAGCATGACAAGAGGTGACCTGGTGGCCTGTGTGCTCGGCGGGGTGCATGGGGCTTCGGGTGGAGCGGGAGCTGGGACACCTTCGGCCCAGCCCTCATTCCACTCGACTCCTACCATGGCACCCCCTCGGGTTCCGGAGCCGGGTACGTTCCCGTAGGCCGATAGTCACTAGCAGCGTGTTTTTTTTTTTTTTTTTTTTTTTTTTTTTTTCTATGTGATTGAGGGAGGCAAAAGGCATAACTGCCTATAGCGAGTGCCTCCCCCATAGTTGAAAGAGTGACAGGGCCAAAATCAAGGGACGTTCGAGCCAAAATGCCTGGACACACGGAGTTTGAAGCAATTTAAGTCATAGGAAGAGGGAAAGACTGATTCTGGGAGAGAGTTCCAGAGCTCAGCTGTTGAGTAGAAGAAAGTTTGAGAGTAACGTTTCACTCTTGGGTTGGAGAGTTGCACAGAGTAGGGGTGGGATTGAGTTGCAAGACGGGTACCACGTGCCCTACGTAAAGGAGGTGGTATGCACTGGGATAGCTCTGAGGAACACTGATTATTATAGTAGCGATAGAATAGCGAGAGAGATGCAACATTGCGGCGGAGAGAGAGAGAGATTGCAGAGAGTTGGTGAGTGGACGGGAGTTAATGATACGAAAGGCCTTCCTTTCAACTTTGTCTAGGAGAGCAGTGTGAGAGGAACCTCCCCACACATGTGAACAATACTCAATACAAGGGCGCACTATGCCCCTGTACAGAGCAAGAAGCTGTACAGGGGAAAAGAACCCCCTAAGGCGGTTGAGCACACCCAGCTTCTGGGAGGCTGCCTTAGCAAGACTGGTAATATGGTCCTTCCAAATGAGAGCAGAAGAAAAAGAGACACCAAGAATATTGAGAGAAGATGAAGGGTTGATTTTTGTATTGTTGAAGAATAAGGGATAGTCCGCTGGGAGATCCTGACGGGTAGATAGATGGAGAAATTGGGTTTTGGAAGCATTAAAGTTAACAAGGTTTTCTCTGCCCCAATTGGAAATAGTATTTAGATCAGAATTTAAGAGTTCTATGGCTTCATTACGTTTGTCGTTGAGGGATTGCTGGCTGGGGCGTTCTGAAAAACTAATGGAGTAGTGCAAGGTTGAGTCGTCTGCGTATGAATGGATGGGAATTAAGGTACAATTAAGGAGATCATTTATAAAAATTAGAAAGAGAATAGGAGATAGGACAGAGCCCTGAGGAACACCGGAGTTTATAGAGTGAGGAAGTGAACAATGGCCGTCCACAACCGCGGCTATGGAACGGCCGGAAAGGAAATTAGAGACAAAGGCACAGATGGAGGGATAGAAACCGAAGGAGGGTAGTTTAGAAATTAAAGATTTATGCCAGACTCTATCGAAGGCTTTCGATATGTCTAGTGCAATAGAAAAAGTCTCACCGAAGTCCCGAAAGGAGGATGACCAAGAGTTAGTAAGATATGAAAGAAGATCACCAGTAGAGCGACCCTTAAGGAAGCCATACTGGCGATCTGAGAGCAGATTATGAGAAGAGAAATGCTTAAGAAATTTGGAAGCAAGAATAGTTTCAAAAACTTTAGAAAGACAAGAGATAAGAGCAATTGGACGATAGTTGGAGGGTTGAGAGCGGTCACCCTTCTTTGGGACAGGTTGAATGTGAGCAAACTTCCAGCATGAAGGGAAGACGTTAGAGGATAGACAGAGACGAAAGAGTTTGCCTAGGCAGGGAGTCAGCACGGAAGCACAGTTTTTGAGAACAACAGGAGGAACACCGTCCGGACCGTACGCCTTATTAGTGTTAAGCCCAGAGAGGGTAGAAAGTACATCTTTAGAAGAGATTAGGATATTAGGCATAAGTAAGAGAGAGGAGGGCGGAGAGGGAGGAATAGCACCGGAATCATCCAAGGTGGAGTTTCTAGCAAAAGTTTGAGCGAAGAGTTTAGCTTTGTCAGAGGAAGAAGTGATGGTTGTGCCATCAGAGTGGGAAAGGGGAGGGAAAGACGAGGAAGAGAAATTGTTGGAGAGGTTTTTGGCTAGATGCCAGAAAGCTTGGGAAGAGCTAGAGTTGGATAGTTCAGTGCATTTATTATTGATGAAAGAGTGTTTGGCAAGTCGAAGAACAGATTTGTCTTGATTCCGGGCAGAAACATATGAAGAATGAGAGTCTTGAGTTTTAAGGCGTCGGTACCGTTTGAATGCTTCCTCCTTATTGCGGACAGCAGTAGAACAGGCGTGAGTAAACCAAGATTTTTTAGCATTAGTCTGAGAGAAAGAGAATAGAATGTATGCTTCCATGCCCGATAGGATTACCTCGGTAATGCGTTCAGCACTCTCCGAGGGTCCTCGGCCATGGAAGCAGAAATCATTCCATGGGAAATCAAAGAAGTACTGCCGAAGAGCCTCCCAGTCGGTTTGCACTTGGGTGAGTCTCCAATTGTTGCATCTCCTCCTCCTCAAGGTTTAACTGCAGATATGATTTTCCAGCTTGAGATGGCTAAGATTCAGCAGCAGCAGCGGGCGGCTGAGCTTGAGCAACGAAGGCATGAATCTGAGATTGAGATGTCCAGGATTCAGTCTGAGGAGAGAAAGGCCATGTACTGTGCAGACAAAGATCTTGAGAAGTCTAGGGTGGAGTCGACAGGGCAGCGTCTCGGTTCTGGGAATCGAGGTCTTGATCAGTCTGTATCGCACCTGCTCAAGTTGGTCCCTGTATTTGATGAGTCGGGTGTCACCGAATTTTTTATGCGTTTTGAGAAGAAGTGCCGGGAGCACCAATGGCCCGAGGTTAAGTGGGCAGCCCTTGTTTCCTCTAGGTTGATTGGCAAAGGACTCAAGGCATATGATGCGTTGCCCTTGGAGTCTTGCATCGATTATGAGGTATTGAAGGAGGCTGTCCTGCGGGCATATGAGTTACAACCAGAGACGTTCAGATTCAAGTTCCGGGGTGTAACGAAGGGTCGTGAGTGCACCTTTCTTGAGCATGCCCGGGATCTGTCCGATGTATTTAGAAACTGGCTGCGTTCTGAGAAAGCATCGACGTTTGAGTAATTGAAACTGCTGATGCTTCTAGAACAATTTTTCAAGTGTACGGGCAGCGATCTGACGTTGAATATTAAAGAGAAAAACCTGAAAACTCTTCAGGAGGCTGCTGAGATGGCTGACCTTCGGTTATCTTTGATTCGTAGGTGCGGTCTTGCACAGAGAAGTGATGCAGGCAATAAGGAGCGTAACCCTCCCCCTCCCCGAAACACTGATACACATAATTACACGAAGAACAAGAGCAACGACACCAAAACTGACCATAAACCTAGTACCGTCCCTTTTAATAAGGGTCAGTGCCCTTCCCCACCTCATGGGAAGCCCCAGGGGGAGTTAGAGTGTTTTCATTGTCATGAGAAAGGGCATTTTGCAAGAGCCTGTCCAAGCAAGCTACCTAATGCAGTTGTGTCTTTGGCTCGCAACATTGGGGTGTCCCCGAAGTCGTCTGAGTTTGCCCGGGGTAGAACTTCAGAGGCTGGGACACAGCCAGTGGAGAAGAATCCGGAAGGCTCGAACCCTGTCCGCGATGTCTTTTGTGACCATCGAGGGCATGGCTGCGTGAAGTGGGCTGGTAAGAAGCATGGAGTTGAGCTGTTGCGAGACACGGGTGCCTCTCAGACTTTAATGAAGAACTTTACTGGTAGACCAATAAACGCGGCACGGGTGGTTGTGGTGCAAGGTATCAATGCTATCAGGTCATACCCGTTGGTCAGAATGGAACTGGAGGTAGATGGTGTGACACAAGAGTTGGATGTGGGAATTGTGGAGAACTTGCCTGTTGGGGGCGTCGACCTCCTTCTCGGCAACGACTTTGCAGTGCCTACTTCTGAGGTTTCACCCTTAGTCGTTGCCGAGAAGCCGGCCGACGTGAGTAGGGAGGAACAGGAGAGGGTAGAGAAGTGTCAAGTACAACCTATGGCGTGCGTTGTTACAAGACCTCTTGCATCCAAAGTGTCATAGCCTATTCCTCAGTCTTCTGATCAACGGAGGAACGGTTGGAAGAAGATGGCTAATGTTGGTAAAAGTTTAGAGAGTTTAGTACCAGCAGCTCTTCTTGGCAACTCAGTATTGGAACCATTGTTGGAGTCTGGAGAAGCCCCAGGACCTGTCACAGCTAGTGAGGAGGTAGGGCAGGAAGAGACTCCGAGGCAGCAACGTTACACACAGAGAGACAAAAGGGTTGCTCAGTTTGATATTGGGGGAGGACTTGGGTTGCTTCGGAAGCATCTAGACAGGTTGGTTCCCTCAGATATTTGTAAACTGCAGTTGGAGGATCCGGAAGTTCAGAAGTGTGGTAATGGTGCTGTCGAGATCAAACACGAGGACGGGGAAACATGTCATGTGAACCTGTTGGAGGAGTTTGTGAGGCAACCACCTGAGCAGCCTACTGTCCCTGCGTTGGTCTGCAGCGGCCAAGGTGGCGAAGGAGAGGGGGGCAGTAGGGCACAGGTGGAGGAGAGTTGGGATTGTCATGTCTCGGCGGAGCAGTGGGCGGGGGACACGAGTCTGGTGGCTGTGGAAGCGCTAGAGCACCTGCCTGAGCAGCAGTGTGCAGCGGTCCAGCACCAGCTCGGTTCATACCCCACTGGTCGTGCCGAGCACCCGAGCCTCACAACTCAGGCGGTGCAAGATGTTCCATGGGCAGGTCACGTGAATGTTGGGAGACCGTTAGCCTCGTTGTTTCGGTGGTTCAAGGTGGGCGACGAGGCTTGGACATGGCTGTCAGGTCAAGGTCGACCCATGGCTGCCAAGGGTGGTGGTCAGAAGGAGGACATTGAGCAGATTGGTGAGTTTGGCTGTGGAGTGGATGTGCCTGGTCGTCATATAGCCGCCCAATGCTGCTCTAGTTGAATGCAACAGCCCTACCATAGACCGACTATATCTGGCCATGTCGCTAAAAGCGGTGATGCTGCGCAGGCAGATGTAGTCGTAAGGAATGCGGGGGTGTGCATGTACGGTATCAGTGGGGAAGCCTTAGCAATAATGAACTATGGGAGTGACTGCACAGGTGTTACTGATTGTCCCTCTCATGACCTGGCTGTTCTAGGGACGAAGGTGGAGAAGGAGGGAGACTACAGGTTAGAAGCTGCGGTCTCGGCTGGGTTGTGGGAGGGCACTAGGCATGTTGTTCTGCGAGATAAGTTGTTTACTAGGCTGTGGCAGTGCATCCGCATGTTTGTTGCTTCTCCAGGCCTGATGTACGGGGTAGAATCCGACATGGAGGCTGGGGACAGTGCAAGGCTTAGTTTAATTCCCTACCGTATAAATCCTGCTCGACAGCCTGTGGTGCAAGCAGAGCTGGATTACGTGTTGACGAAGGGTCTGAGGGATAAAAAATGTCGTGAGTGGTCGTTGCCAGTGAGTTTGCAACCTGTGTTAAGTGGCAAGATCAGTGAGTGTGTTGATTGCGAGAGTGTGTGTGCATTATCCCTGACAGACGCCAATACCTTATCGAGAGTTGACGACACCATAGACCGCATCGGGGCTGCATCGCCTATCACGAAGGTAGAACTAGTGAAAGGCTTTTGGCAGGTCCCGTTGCCGGAAAGAGCGAAGAGAAATGCCAGTCTTGTGATGAACTGGGCAGGTTATCAGTGTCAGGTGTTGTTGTGCTGCCGGAACACAAGTTGGATGTGTGGCATGCTAAGGGCACTGATAATGTTTTGGCTGATTGTTTGTCACGGGAGGGTCTGTTTGCAGGAGAACCCTCGCCGTTCAATCAGTATGTGTTGAGAGTGGAGAAAAACTATGCTTGCTCCTGTAGAGCAGCCGCCAAAAACAACATTAAAGTTAAATACAAAAATCATATAAAAACTCTTTCTTTTGATAGTTAATTGTATGTTGCCAATGTTATAGCTAAAGTCCTAAGTTGAACCTGTCTTTCACTTAGGAGGCTGGGCTCTGTGAAGCTCGCTCTGGGAGCATAGCAGGCTAAAATTATACTATTATGTTTGGGAGGGGTTATAAGATTTTCTTTATGTTGATATGTTGTTTTATGTAAGATTGAGCTTTGCATTTCAATTCTGGCGGAGTGGCTATGTGTGACGGGTCTTGTCGGCATTCTGCCTTGTCAGATATCGTGCTCGCCTAATGTTGAACGTCCTATATCTTGGGCGGGGTGTGACGCCTGCCAGAGTTGGCAGAATCGCCTCCCGGTAGCCTAGCGCTCGCCAGGGCAGTGAAATGGGCTACAGTCTATCTACAATGTTGTACTTTCTTTCTTGTGAATCGTCATGTCACAGGCAGTATAGAAGTGGTATTTTTTTTCGCCTGTGACAATGCATTATATTTTATATCATCAGTTATAAGTTTAATGCATAAGAGAGTGTGAGCGAGTATGTACAGTAGGCAGTGGGGTTGTAGTGTGTGCGTGCGTATACATGTGCTGCCTCCCCCCCGCTCGTAGGCTCACGCGCGTGCCTCTCACGCATCTTGATTGGCTGGTGGTTCCTGGCGCCTTCTGCAGGTCTGCTGCCTGGTGATGTAGCGGCCTGTGATTGGCTGACTACCATGCCTTTGTGTGTGATCCTGGGGGGGTCCCGAGGAGCTACTCTCTTCAGAGCTTGCCTGACCAGCATACCCTTCACATCTCCCTTACCACCTGTCCCCGACTTCTACCTATAGAGCACTTTCTCTCTCTCTCAACTTCTTACCTCTTATTCTTCCTCTCTATTTAATATCATAACTCCCCTTTGGTTCTGCACGATTTCATATATCGGCCATCGTATTATATGCTGAAGCTCTCAGATATTACATGTTTAGTTAGGCATTTTGGAGGGGTTACCATTTTGTCTGTAGAGGTTCGACACACTCACGGTGTCTCCCTACCTATTCCTTGGCTGTCTGCTGGGCTATTTAATGCTAGACTGGGGTAAGGCTATTTGTGTTGTGATTTCTGATGTGTACCAGGTTTTGTTGAACTTGTACAATCGCAACGGATACGTGGGAAGCCTAGGTGGTCTTTCTGACTGTGTACCTTGTGAGTTTAGCACTGTGTTGCGAGTGAGTGCTTTTGCCTCTGCCACCCAACACTGCGCTAACTCGTTTTGCTTTGACTTTGAGAGGGTCGCCAGGAGAGAACCAGATACTAGCGATCTGGATCTCTCAAGAGAGCACCCCGTCATTTAACGTAATTTGGCCGCACAGTCTTAACACCTTACGAGCGGCGTAGGCGGTAATTTATATGTACCGCCCAGCGGGGTGTTTTTACCCTAAATAGGGTTGTTTATGTGATCATTTTCATGCCTAAATAAGACCCAGAGCGTAAAACAAGTATCTATCCCTGAAAGGGCATAAAGAGAGCTTTCCAATGACACCCCAACCATCCTTGTACGACCACTAGTTTTCTTGCAACGATCTCGCAACACGAGTGCAAAAACCATGTAATTAGTTTCCCTACATAATTCCCTGTGTAGTGAGTGCGTGAGGGGGGGGAGGGGGGGATTCATGTCAGTAGGTCCGCCACGGTGGTCTGGAGCAGTCATACGCTTGCTACTCTCCTGCCACCACTTATCTCTCTCTCTCAGCAACATTACGTGGTGAAAATGGCACACGACATAAGTTGTGAACCGCCACTTAGTCCATTTTTATTTCACACGACATAAGTTGCGCACCGCCAAAGAAGGGTTAAGGACCTCGCTAGGCTACGAGCCGCTTGCTCAGCCATTGTTTCCTACCCTACGACATCCCAGCTAGAGTTTATTAGCCTAGCAGACACCCAATTAGGATTATAAGCTCTTATGTTATGTATGCAGCATTTTTATTCACGTTGATTGTAAGCCTTGGTTGTTATTGAGTTGCACAACCCGAGCAGGCTTTTTGAGTTGCCTGAGGAAGTACTTCTTTTGTTGTTGGAGATTATACTATTGCGCATTTATTATTATTCCCGTGTCAGTTAACCCTGTATGTCCCTACACTTGTCATATCTTGTTCCTGCTTTATATAACAGTTCAAAATCCGATTCGATCATCTTAACCCTTTCCGACATATGACGCAATTTTGAGCCGATTAGGGATACTTTAAAGCCTTTGTTACCATCAGGGGTATTTAAAAATCTTTAGTTTAGTTACTTCAACCTCTGCAGTTGTCTTTGAGTTAGCTGTGGGCAGAAAACTAATTTTGGAAAGGTAATTATAAGAGTGAGAGAACTCTATTTCTTATTGCTAATCTGGCAACCTCTGCGTCATATGAGTCTGAAGGAGTTAAGCAGCATCAGACTTTCTTCAGAAGATTCCTGCTCGATGCTTTAGGACTTTCATTCACTTTCTTTAATATAGGAGTGACAGTTTATTATTGTTTAGAGTCACTTTAAATATACCTTCTTCTAGTTTGCATTAAATCATTGCAGTGATTTAATTAAGCTCTCTATCCTTTTCCTTGTATACATTATTAACGTAATTGTATGTTGTTGTGATCAGGCTGTATCAGAGATCATCAGCCTGTAGTAGTAGTGCATTTATACCGAGTTATAGGATACCCCGTTATCGCAGATTTAACTCTGGAGGGTATAGGTGTGTTTGTGCGCCGGCATTATAAGTTTGAGGGTTGGATCTAGTGTTGCCGTTGTGGCTGTGTGCCTTTCTAGTCCAATGATTAAGAGCCCTTGTTTTATACGAGTCCCGGTCGTAACACTATCTGCATACACATAACGAATCACAAACTTCATCATGTTGTTGATGGTCTGGTTAGTCATCGGAAGGTCTGTACCACATGATGCAAGAATATGTTGTGCCTCTTTGGACTTAGCCACACGATCTGCAACAGCTTTCTTACCTACCCCATAGAAGCTTGAGGTATGGTCACATCCGGTGATAACATGTAGTGGAATGAATGAATCCACTATTTCCTCTTCACACAGCTGTTGAGAGTCAATTAGCTTATTCTTGCGTTTGATGCAGAGCGTTCCTGGTATTCGGTTGGCGACATATGCTGCCTGGACATAGTTGTCTGTGTCCTCAGTGTCTACAACAACGGGCTTTGCATATCCATCAGATCTGAGAACACTGTATATTTTGAAGATGGCGGTATCTGCCTCAGCATGGGAACATATGGGGTTTGGCTCCTGCTTGTTTTTTGTTAGGTTCATAGCATTCTGCCCCACAGTGGTGTAGATGATATCAGTTTTTATTGTGCTGGAAATCTTCTTGAATTCATTCTCAATAAATGTTTGTAGCGGTGTCTTATTCTCAGGTTTTGACAACAGAATGTTGAAGTCTTTGTTTGAAGGGAATTGCTGTTCACCTTTCATAAACACACTACCTACTGGTTTGTTATTCTGCCTGAACAGCCTTTCACTGTCTTTGATGGAATATTCCTGATTGTAGGAGTCGTTGACGCATATGATGCGTTCAGCATTCCTATGTCTGTTCATCACAAGATGTGTTAGTTTCTGGCCATAATCTCCCCATGTGTAATTTTAGCCATCCAGTTTCTCTCTGTTATCAGTTGTAGGTGTTGTTAGTCGCCAGATGAGACCCATATCAACAATAGCTGTATATCTATCAGGTTCTGGGACATCAAACATATTCATGGCCTGCTGTAGCTTACTTTTCTGTGTCAGAAACTAACACATCTTGTGATGAACAGACATAGGAATGCTGAGCGCATCATTTGCGTCAACGACTCCTACAATCAGGAATATTCCATCAAAGACAGTGAAAGGCTGTTCAGGCAGAATAACAAACCAGTAGGTAATGTGTTTATGAAAGGTGAAAAGGAATTCCCTTCAAACAAAGACTTCAACATTCTGTTGTCAAAACCTGAGAATAAGACACGGCTACAAACATTTATTGAGAATTAATTCAAGAAGATTTCCAACACAACAAAAACTGATATCATCTACACCACTGTGGGGCAGAATGCTATGAACCTAACAAAAAACAAGCAGGAGCCAAACTCCATATGTTCCCATGCTGAGGCAGATACCGCCATCTTCAAAATATACAGTGTTCTCAGATCTGATGGATATGCAAAGCCCGTTGTTGTAGACACTGAGGACACAGACAACTATGTCCAGGCAGCATATGTCGCCAACCGAATACCAGGAACGCTCTGCATCAAACGCAAGAATAAGCTAATTGACGCTCAACAGCTGTGTGAAGAGGAAATAGTGGATTCATTCATTCCACTACATGTTATCACCGGATGTGATCATACCTCAGGCTTCTATGGGGTAGGTAAGAAAGCTGCTGCAGATCGTGTGGTTAAGTCAAAAGAGGCACAACATCTTCTTGCATCATGTGGTACAGACCTTCAGATGACTAACCAGACCATCAACAACATGATGAAGTTTGTGATTCGTTATGTGTATGCAGATAGTAAGAGTGAAACTTCAGGAGATGCGAGGGCCTCCAAATGGAAGTCTCAAAAGAGGAAAAGTCTATCTCGAATGGTGCCTGATTCCGACAGCCTCCTCCTTCATCTCAAACGTGCCAATTATCTTTCGCATCTGCAGAAACACTTCCAGTTGATAAACCACCCTTCCTGTATCGACCATGGATGGCACATCGAGAATGACATGTGTCTACCTATCCGATCTACCCTACCACCGTTACCGCGATATATGCCACAATCAACTTCAGAGAACAATGATACTACAAGTGACTCTGACACCGATGATGATATGGTTACATTTAGCGATGATGATAGTATTGGCTCTGAATTCCTGAGTGATAGTGACATGGAGTGATAATATATAATTAAAACGTAGCTGTGGGTTAGCGGTATCATAGTTATGGTATAATTAGTCATGGAATCAAGAATTATAGAAATGTAGAACAAATCTTTTTCTACTACAGAGAAATTTCATACTCTATTTGGGTACTTCATGTAAGGAAATAATATTTCCATGAAATTCGTAATATCAATTTCCGCCATATTGAATTTTAAGGTCAAAATGACCCCGAATGATGAAAACAATTGTTTCAATGGATTTGTCATGCCGAAATTAGTAGAAAATTACATATTGCATGCCCATACAGCCACATATATTGAAGAAATATAAGTTAATGACCCAAGGGGCCGTCGGCGGCCATTTTGAAAAGCGCCCCCTAACGGGAACTTCCCATCACTTTCCAGAGGTTCATAGGAGCTAAATTTCTTCAATATTGACCCAATTAACTAAATCCACTGAGAAACAATGGTAGGAACAAAATGGTCACGGGAGCCAAGAATATGACTCTACTACCATGCCGATTAGTTATAGCTAGTATAGGATCTGCTAGGACAGCACATAGATATTAATAGTAAAGTAAAAAGGGAATAATTCTTGAAGATAGACACGCAACTATAAGGCTCAGGGGAACAAATAATAGTTGCCATTAGACCAGCTTTAGTTTGAGAAATAGGTCGGAAGGACACTAGTCCGTATGATCAACGAAACCTTTGGTTATAAAGGAAACATTATCTGTTATCATAGTTAAAGGAATATTCGATTTGTGTTAAGCGTTATGGGCGTTAAGTACAGGATAATATTGTATTCATAAGAATCTATGTAAAGGATTAAAGCAGAGAATCTTTTCCGTGTAGAGGTTTTGAGGTACTGTCTACCTATCTATCTATCTATTGCCTGACGCCTTGATCCCCGAAGGGGTGGCCACGAACGAACCGCCCCCATGCATCTCTGTCCCCAGTCAGTCGACGCCCCTCCTCCCAACCAGCACCCCCTTCATTCATATACTTCCTCACTCCATCCTTCCACCTCTCCCTCGGTGCACCTCTCCCTCTCTGTCCTTCCACCTCGCTCTCGTACACCCTCTTTGTCAATCTCTCGCTTTCCATACGTTCCATATGGCCGAACCATCTCAAGTTGTTCCTTTTCACACTTTCCAGCACATCTACCTCCACACCACACCTCCTTCTTACTTCCTCATTCGTCTGTCTATCCCTCCAAATAACTCCGCACGCACTTCTCAAGTAACTCATTTCCACCGCTCTCACTCTTGGTCTGAGTCTCTTCCCGAATGTCCAAGCTTCGCTTCCGTAAGTTAGTGTCGGGATTACCACATTGTCATGCAAGGACTTCTTCACTTCCATACTGACCACTCTATTTCTTGTTAGTGCTTTCAACGTTCCTACAACCCTCTTCCTCTGTTGCACCCTCTCCCGCACTTCTTCATCCATAGTCCCATCTTTACTCAACATACTGCCCAGATACTTAAAAGAGCTGACAATCTCCATAGCCTGACCGTTCAGCTTCACCTCACACTCTGTGACTTCACCCCTTTCGAAGACCATAACCTTGCTCTTCCCCGCATTTACCTTCAAATTCCGTTTTTCGCACACTGTTCCAAACTATTTACCAGACCCTGCAACTCCCATTCATTATCGCTCATCAGAACTGTATCATCCGCAAACAGCAGTATAGGCAGCTTCCACTCATTTCCCTCCCTTTTCAGCGATACACCAACATCAACTGCTCTGCCTAGTATTTCTTTCATGACTCCATCCATATATACAGTAAACAACCACAGGGACATCACACACCCCTGTTTCAACCCAACACTCAGGTAAAAAAACTCACTCTGCTCATTCTCCACACATACTGCCGCCTTTGCACCCTCATACATGCTATTCACTGCTTTTAGCAACTTACCATCTACTCTGTATATTCTAAGTACTTTCCACATACCTTCTCTATCCACTCTGTCATAGGCCTTCTCCAAGTCCATAAAGGCAACATACACCTTTTGTTTCTTCTCCAGATATTTCTCCACAACACAATTCAGGGTACAAATCTGATCTACACATCCTCTTCCCTTCCTAAAACCTCCCTGCTCGTCGTCTATCCATTTCTCCGTTCTCACTCTCACTCTCTCAATCACTACCCTACTGTACACCTTCCCTACTACGCTTAAAAGACATATTCCTCGGTGGTTACCACACACTCCTCTTTCCCCTTTGCCCTTATATAGGGGGACTATTATGCCAGTCTTCCAGTCATCGGGTGCATTCCTCTTCTCCCATGCTAGTTTGCACATTTTCCATACCCATTCGATCACTATCTCACCACCATACCTCAACATTTCCCCACACACTCCATCTGTTCCTGGTGCTTTCCCCAACTTCACTCTTGTCATGGCTTCCCACACATCTGACCTCCTGATCCCCACCTCCTCCTCCACTACTTCTCCCTCCTATACCCCATCCAACTATGTTTGCTGGCTCTTCATTCCTTACATTTAGCAACTCGTTGAAGTACTCCCTCCATCTTTTGACTCTCTCTTGCTTCTCGGCTAGCATTCTCCCATTCTTATCTTTCACACTCTTACTGTTTCCCCTGCTACCTTCCCTAACTTTCTTGACTTCTTTCCCGAATAGTTTCTTACACTCCCTCCATTTTACACTCAGATTCCTTCCAAATTCCTCATCTACTCTTCTCTTACTCGCCTTCACTATTCTCTTCACCACTCTCTTTCTCTCCACGTACCTCGCTCGTTTCTGCCTCTCCAAATCTTCATTCCCTCTACTACCCAACCACTCTCTATACGCTTTCCTCTTATCATCCACAGCTATTTTTACCTCTTCTGTCCACCATGCTTTACCTTTCACTCCCCTCCCTCTTCTCCTCACTCCACACACCTCCTCACATGCTGCACAGACCTCTTCCTTAAACACCTTGCTTATCTCTTCCACTTCCTCCATATCCTCCAGGTCGAACCCACCTAGTCGTCTTTCTACTGCTCTCCAGTACTCTTCCCTGATTTCCTCCTCCTGTAGCCTCTCCACCCTCCTCACCATTCCACCTTCCTCTCGCCTCCCTCCAGCTCTCCTTACCCACTTCTTTTGTATCTTAACCTTAGCTACTACTACATAATGATCAGACTGTTTACCAAGATTAAGAATTATTATTGATTAAGTGATTTATGTGAATATAACTTGTTTGTAATAAGATTACGTGAACACATAATTAGAGATGTTCTCGATCAGGGTGATCAAGGTGAATTGTGGAAACACCCTGTTCTTTTGAGTAACTGTGTTGTACAAACCAAGAATGTATTAGAGAGGGAAATCTAGATAACTTGTAATAACGACCGGTTCATTTGGAGGAATATATTGTATAATAAAAGAGTGTTGAGATACCATTTGTAACGACGTCCTTGTCATATAAGTCAATGTAATGTATAGGAAATATTAGTCAATAGATTATATGTAGTAACACCTTGGTCTCTGGAGTAGACGAAATAGGCCCGGTAGAGGTGTATCATTCTTAAGGTTAGATAAAGAATATAACTTTTGTTTAAATAGGTGAATAACGGTATGATTTATTAGTGCCCTGGTCTCTACAGTAGACACAGCAGGGCTCGGTAAAAACCATATTAATTTAGAAACTAATAACGTGCCTTTGGATCGAAGCCGACTTGAGTCAATACCTGAATAACGGGAATTCAACTAGGGAGTAACGGGAGCTCTAGGGTTACAAAGTACAACCTATCGTGGATCGACGTGTCAATCCGTGTCTTGAACTCATCTCGGCCCGAACAGAGAAACAGTTATTAGAGTAGTTAGGAAGTTTGTTAAATAAAGTATACAAACTTCCAAATGACTGTCGATTTATCCCCCACTTCAGTAGTATATTCGAGATAAAAAAATAAGTACTACAATACTAATAATGAAACGAAATCTGTTCTTCAAATCGCCAAAAACTCAAATGTTTTGAGCTTTCCAACTCTAACTCTTATGAAGCATTCTGGCATATAGCCAAAAACCTCTCTAACAATTTTACTTCCACGTCTTTTCCTCCTCTTTTTCACTCTAACGACAGCACTGTCATGTCTTTTCTGACAAAACTGAACTCTTCGCTCAAAACTTCGTTAAAAAACCCACCTTGAAAGATTCAGGTAGTACTCCTCCTTCTCCACCCCCTTTCTCTTACTTATGCCTGATATCGTAATCTCTTCTCAGGATGTACTTTCTGCCCAGACTGGCCTTAATACTAAGAAGCCGTACAGACTGGATGGTGTTCCTCTTGTTGTACTGAAAAACTGTTCTTCGTACTGAATCCCTGACTAGGCAAACTCTTTTTGCTATTGTGCTAGTTATATCAAAAGCCTCCGATAGAGTCTGGCACAAATTTCTAATTTCAAAAGTACCCTCCTTCGCTTTCTATCCCTCCATCTGGGCTTTTACTAATTCCCTACAACCCCTCTCTACTTCTCCCTTACGGGGAGTGGGGGGCAATCGCCTTTCAACGCACTCCCACCCTTCTTCTGTCCAACTCTTTAACCCAAGAGTGAACCAATTTTCCCAATCTGTCTTGTAATCAATAAGTAAGTGTTGGAACTCTCTCCCTCAATCTGTCTTTCCCTCATCCTATGATTTAAACTGCTTCAAGCTCCATGTGTCAAGACATTTTGAGTCTAACGTACGTTGAATTTGGCTCTTTGGTGGAGGGAACAAAATAATTCACTCTTTCAACTATGGGGGAAATACTTGTTACATGTAACTTTGCCTTTTGTTTCCTTCATTCACTTAGAAATAAATAACATTTGCTGATATAATGATGCCGGGAAAATGGATCGCGTAAATTCACCTTAGCTAAGAGTTTAAGGTATTATTTGGGTTTGCTACTCTTTCTTGCACTAATCTATGGTTATATTTGTGAATATTATATTGATGATGAACTTGGTGAAAGTATTGACTTCATTCCTTTCTGTTATTATATATAGAACAAGTAATTGAAGACTGTAACAGTAATATACTGTAAGTATTCGATATTTGGTGTTGTATAATAATAAGTATATTCATTATTTGACTATTACTTTATTAATATAATAATAATTATTATTATTATTAATAATATTATTATTATTATTACTAATTTTATTATTGTTGTTTTGATTAATAATAATATTATTATTATTATTATTATTATTATTCCTATGTTTATCAATATTTGTATTATAAATTTCTACCACTAATATTATAGCATATATCCAACAGACTGACTCCATAATGATAATCAAACTCACCAGCAGCAGCAGCAGCGAACAAAGCTCAGCTGTCCACCCTCTAAATATCATCTAATTAGAAGAGCCATATATTTTAGCGGCGCCATATATCACGATAGTATATATTTACAAATTATTATTTATTATAATGGCTTATTTACTCGTGATTAATGCAGATGATTAAGTCAGTAATTACGGGAGGCCTTACAGCTGTCTGGCAATTGTCCAGTGACGATCATGTCAGATACACTTATTAACCCATTAACCTTTCAAAACTAAAGACATTTGTCTAGTTGTTGTTTGGATGCAAAGTAATGGATGAACACTTTTTTTTTTTTTTTTTTTTTTTTTTCAAGGAAACATGTAATGCAAGAAGTTCATTAATATGTTTATTTTTATTTTATTTTTATTTTTTAAATCATAGCCTATAAGTAAGCATACAATTCGGTGATATGGCAAAATTAATCCGTAGATCATACATGCTCATTTGTTATCATAGTAAATGCGTACTAACAATTACTTACCTATTTTCATTTATATAGAGTACAATATTTGAACCATCTGGAGCATAGGGAAATTACATTAAGTTACATACCAGCCCTTTTGTTTCACCGCGCGATAAATGGCTGGCCACAATAATCGCGTCTACTGTAATGGGTTATACATGACAAGAAAGAGGAAAACCCATACTATAATATATGAGCGAATATAATCGTCAATATATCGACTTATCATACTGAAATTTGTTCGATGATAAAATATTTCATCGTTTTTCGGACTTCACATTGTATTTTTTGTTATATGAGGTATGACTATAATGCTCTGGACCAGTACTTTCCACTCTTACTATTAATTTTTGCAACATTTGTGGCCTTTCCTCTAACTTCCATTCTCTGGAACACCACCTCTCTTCTGCAAACCCTGATCTTCTCTTTCTCACCAAAACGCAGTTGTCTGGGACTACTGACAGCAAACCCTTTTCTGTATCCTCTTACTATCTTTATCATCAGTTTCAAGTCAAAGGTGGATGATGCGTATAATTATGTATGCAACAATCTTGCTTTCTCTCGTGATCCCAACTTGGATTCTTCTGAATTCTTAACTCTCTGGCTAAAGCTTTCTAGTCACTCACAAATTAAATAATTCTGCGCTGTCTATCTCTCCCCTATATCTATTGACAATCCAAAATTCTTTGACTATTTAACTTCTAAAGTGGAACACATTCTATCCATCTCTCCTTTTCCATCTTAGGAGATTTCCACATTCAACACCGCCAATGGCTCTCCTCTCTTTCCGCTGACCAACCTGATGAACAAGCCTGCATCTTTTCTATCCTAAGTGACCTACAGCAGACAGTCCAGCAACCCACCCTTATCCCGGATCACTTCGGAGAATGGCCTAACATTATTCTTGACATCTTTCCAACCTCTAACCCTTCTGCTTATGCTGTAAATCTTTTCTCTCCTTTGGGCTCATCCAACCAAAAAGGTTTCTCTGTCACCTGTCCTATCACTCCGGTACAGCCACCTGATCCTCCCAGCCAGCGGCGCTTGTGGCACTTTGGCGCTGCCGACTGGGAGGCTCTTTGGCAGTACTTCTTTGATTTCCCATGGATTGACTTCTGCTTCCATGGCCGGGGATCCTGAGAGTAGATTATGGGAAGAGAGATGCTTAAGAAATGTTGAAGAAAGAATAGTTTCAACATTATTGGAGATGCAAGAAATGAAAGCAATTGGACGATAGTTGGAGGGTTGAGAGCGGTCACCCTTCTTTGGGACAGGTTGAATGAAAGCAAACTTCCAGCTAGAAGGGAAGACGTTAGAGGAGAGACAGAGACGGAAGAGTTTGCCTAGGCAGGGAGTCAGCACGGAAGCACAGTTATTGAGTACAACAGGAGGAACACCATCCGGACCATACACCTTCTTAGTATTAAAGCCCAGAGAGGGTAGAAAGTACATATTTAAAAGAGATTAGGATATACTATTATTATTCTACAATGTGTAGATTAATTCATATTGTATAGTTATATTAATGCTACATATCATAAATATATCTTCCATAGATATGATTAAATTTAGAACAAGTGCCAGCTCCCGACTTGAATTGTCTGCCAAATTCACCATACTAACAGTACGGTATGGTAAGGTAATATATTTAGTGTGTCTGTACCTGAGAAGTTTCGTACCTTACATTCATGAAAATACCATATCGTAATTCTCTACCGTATTTTGGACACAACACCAACCGTACTGTACCGATTTCCGTATTGTATCGTACTGCCAGCCTTGAACTTGTGCCCAGGTAAGTGAATTTATAGAGTAGGTTATGAGGATGAGATTGTGTTTGTTCCTATACTGGAGGCTGAGTGAGAGTTTGCAACGCATTAGTGCTCCACGGAACGTAGCCACACACACCCACACTTGGAAGATTATTTATTTATTTTATTTTTTATTTTTTTTTCTATATTCCAATTACTCCCTCTCGGGCATAGGTTGAGAGCCTGTACATTCCACCGCCCAACACGGTGAAGCCCGTGAGGTGTTGTTCCAGTCTGGGGAGTGAGACATGCGAAGCATCCATCATGGCTCGAGGCAGCTCCATCTCTGAAGCGGCCGGTTGCTTCGCTCAAGTGCTTCACCGTCTCACCCTCCAGACTCAGACCCTCACTCTCAGAACACCACCTATTGAGCAGTGAATTATCTCGTTATTATGGTTTTATACAAGTTCGGCTAACGAATATTGATAGGCTCATTCATAATGTATACCGTATAGCATCATAAATGTATTACCTTATGTAATTATGTATATATTTTGTATATACTGTATGTAAAGCCCTTGGGATTAAAGTGATCTTTCGTAAGCTGAATTAAAGTGTCTAGGGGTCAACAAAATAGTCTAGTGGTATCTACAGTAAAATATTTGGAGGCAACTCAAACAAAACTGTATCCAAGATAACTTTGTAACTATCACCCTTAATCTGTTTTCCCTCATCCTATGACTTAGACTGCTTCAAGTTCTGTGTATACAGACATTTTGACTCTAACGCATCTTGAATTTGGCTCTCTATCATTTTTGTTCAATGTTGGTGGAGACTCTTATTACAGGCAGCTTTGCCTTTTGAATCCTTCACATAAAAACACGATCGTAAAGTAACGATTAACTCGACATCATGCACTGTGTTTATACATGTGATAAAAGTGTTGTCCATCTCAAGCTGAACGAAGTCGTAATATCTAGGTACTGATTAATGTATCCTTTGTTTATATATCACCATAGCGAACTGTTTCCAAGTGTTTCGTATAGCGAAACTAAGGTTCTCACAGAATGGACATAGGCGTGAAGTAGTGTTGTGATGTTGGTGAGTCTAGAGTGAGAGTAGCGCGGAGCCTGTTCCTTCCTTCCTCCTGTACACCCGCTGACCCGCTGGTCTATATATTCCCCGCCGTGCAGTATTCTACTCTCTCCGCCGACAAAACCCGCCGACTCTCCGCTAATAACTCGACCATATATTGTACATTTACCAAAGTTACCAATGACAAATATGTACAGTATTTGAGCATAATATAATTTATTTATTTGCAATATTTTAAACTATTGGTTAGGCCACAAATGTCGAATGACAGTTGAACTGGTCAATTGTTCACTGTTTCCTATGTATTGTAAGGAGGTGTTCCAGTAATCATGACAGTGACTGTACAATTATGATCTAAGAACACATAGCTATCCCCTTTATTTACACAAGGGTATATCTTAAAGAAAATTGACTTCTAACAATGTACCGGTATTTGTTTAGTATTTTATGGTTATATGTTCATCATTTATTTAGCTTGAATTTAAGCATTATTCTGGTACATGATGTCTCAAATGTTTCAATAATGCTGCAGCTAAACGATATATTTAGGACAGGAAAAAAGACTTTGGATCACTGGGTGTCTTCCTTAATATTTTACTGGCGATGCTTGTATTTACACGATTTTGGTCTATAGATAAAATTAATTTGTAGGTGTCACCTCATAAATTTTACAATTGTGCATTTAATAATATTTTCATTAGATTCAACAAATACTTCAGATGCTTAGAGGGATAACTGTTCTACGGTGTGTACGTCTCCAGTACACTGTGATTATGAATTTACTGCAGTCATAGCCAAGGTTAACTGTGTAATACACTCCTATGATCAAGTTGCCACATTACTACATAATAAAACTATACCGGTATGTGAAGAGATAATATACCTTGATCATTTTATATGGTTTATTATATGTAAATATTGTCATTAACATTATATGTTTTATATTATATGATTAATAAGTTAATGCAAGTACAGTTGCAATAAAAAATCAGTATCATACTGAATATATATATATATATATATATATATATATATATATATATATATATATAAATCGGTTACTTGTATATATAATGAATACATTCGTGTTCGGTATTTGTGCCAACACTTATCTTAATACTGTGAAATGCTACTGATATCATTCTAGTGATATACATAGAACTCTTAACATAATAGATAAATACGTGGTATGCAGTCGACTTCCTGAATACTCGAACACACATTAATGTAACAAAACAACACGATGTTTAACATAAGTTAAGCTCGGTAAATTGGCCTTTGTGGCTCAAGTACTTTATCAATGTTGTTCGCCTGTGCATTATATTGTGACTCCAAAAATTGTCAGGAATATTCCTGTCCACACCTGCAGTCAAGGGAATATATCGTTAAATGGGAGGTAGTTATTTATTTGGACCCCCTTCTCCCTCGTGCTTAGCTCCATTAGTTTTCAGATTTTCAGACGTTTGGCCCATTAGTTTGGCAATTTTAACACATTTCGCCCCTTTTCTTTGTCAATGTTAAAACCTTTCGTGCCATTTAGGCTTCGATATTTTTCTGGCGAGCGATAGCGAGCCTGTAATTTTAAGAGGAACCAGCCTTCGGCGGGGATATTCTACTTCCGAAAAATTTACAAATTTATCTTAGAGGGCGGTCTAGAGGTGTTTTTTAAGCTTGATGGTGGTCTAAATTACCACTACCCACTAATGTATCTTGATTTTGATATACATACTATGCAGTCCATTGCACATGCCACAGCTTTTGACACTTAAAAATCAATACTTATAATCCGAGGCCTTTGAAAGAAATATACAAATATTCAATTCAAATAATATAATGGTAAACAATAGTGATGCAGCAAATTCCTAATAATTAAATATTTTTCATTTTAAATTAAGCAGAACCTATTTTGTATAATCTCTGCACCTTTAGGAATAGTATATACATGTCATTAACAACATTTATTAAATACTAAACAATTATTGCTTGATAATAAATGTATTTACATTATCATATAAGTAAATGCTTTCCAAAAAAAGGTAAAGTTGATGATCCAAGGAGTGTGAGGTTAGCAATGTGAAGCTTAGCAGACAGTTTCTTGACGCTGGCGGCCTGGTCTGATCGATCCCTCCATTTGGTTGTCAATAACTTAAAACAATTGCTTATATTTACGAACTTATGCATAATACAAATATTGTAAAAACTGATTAATCTGCAACTATTAGGTAGAATTTGATCAAGATGGCTATACCGTTGACTTCTCCCCTATTGCAATGGAGGTTGTTTGAACTACATCAATTTGTTTTGTGTTAACAATTAACAAAAGTAATAAAAGTAACTTAACACAAATAAATCTATCTAATAAGATTTTGTGTCTTGAAATATATATATATATGAAGGTTAGGGGAGTAGTGATGCTCTAAAAACCTAGTGGAAGAAGGTGGGGAGAGTACATCTTGATTGTTGCCTACAGTATATTGTCTTTTGTGAACTATTCATATTCAGAATTGACCTATGTATCGACACTTAACACTCGGTTAGCAAAATAAGTTATTATGAAAAGAAAGTATGTATGTATGTATGTATATACTCAGGCACATACCCCATAGCTGAGAGTGGCTGACTCGAGACAGAGCCCGAACAGAAACATTAAAAGTTCTAGTTCTTAGGGCCCAGGACCACTTCGCATTACCTCGCCCGTTTCTCTGTATTGTCTAGTTATGTAGTTAGTAGGTGCATTTTACAAGGGGAGGAGGAATCCTAGCCTCCCGCCCTCGAAGTAAGACAAGTAGTACAGGAAAAGAGACAGACAGCAACGGCAAAGGTTGGGTAGAGGATGCCAAACCTCACTCTGGATAGGACCAGCGCTTGAATTCATATAATGTGTCCTTCATCTTGTTCTTACAATACGATGGCGTGTTTTGCTGGATAACAATGCCATGCAGCTTCAATAGGGTCTTTGACAATGAAAGGCTAAATATCTTAATTCAAAATTTGACATATATACTGTATGTATTACCTAAGCTCTATGGAATCGTCTAATGATAGTCATAATTCACTGCAAATTGGCTTCATCGCACTGACTGTGACCAGTAATGTTCTATAAATCCTGTGATAAAAGATGATGAAGGTGTGAGTAAGATGTGACCCAGTGCCAATCCTGAGCTCTTCCTCATATACTGTATACATCACAACAGGAACCTCACCACACCATAACTTCACAACACTTACTTCACCCACAACACCCGTATATGTCAACACCATAGCACTGTCCTCACAACTCCTCTGCCTAATTCCTACATCTATATTGCACATAGTCTCAAAACAGAAGTACATAAGCACACCATAACTTCATACTGTTTACCTCATTACTCTTCAGCCCTACCTAATTTTATTCATCACCAAGGGGAAATCACAACACCCGAATATCACCACACCACACCATAACTGCATATCACTTACCTCATCAATCTTCAGCCTTTCCTCATTATATACATCACCATGGAGTCCTCACAACGCTCGTATATCACAATACCATAACTTATCATCACTCATAGACACTCAACACATCTTACCTACATC
Source organism: Paralithodes platypus (assembly GCA_032716605.1). Taxonomy (NCBI): domain Eukaryota; kingdom Metazoa; phylum Arthropoda; class Malacostraca; order Decapoda; family Lithodidae; genus Paralithodes; species Paralithodes platypus. The sequence goes on from CM064540.1 coordinate 14,720,035, forward strand.
CACACTATCACATGACATGACATGACATTAATTTAGGAAAGGTGAGACAGGTAATCAAATATATCCCTGGAATACTACTGAGCATCAGAGAAGTTCATCGTTGGTCCTGGCGAACGTTTAATTGAGATGGAACACCAAGGGGATAGAGCTTGCTCAGTACACTCCATGGTCAGGACCTTGCACCACCACCGTAATCGCATGTTTTGCATAATATACTGTGTATATATATATATATATATATATATATATATATATATATATATATATATATACTGTATATATAGGGGAGGTGTGGCAGAGTGGTCTTGCCACTGGACTGGTAATCCAATGGACCCGGGTTCGAATCTCAATATGTCAATGGGAAGATATTATTGGGATGGAATTTGTGCTGTACCTAGTTTCAGTGCATTACCACAGCACACCGAAATGCCAAAACAAAATACCCTCATTGTTCCCTGATTAAATAGCACTGAATGAATATTCCCATATTCAAAATATGCTACAGGGGGGCAATGCCTAGTGATTTATTTGCTCAATAGGTGGCGTTATGAGAGTGAGGGTCCGAGTCTGGGGAGTGAGACTGTGAAGCGCAGAGGCGAAGCAGCTTCAGAGATGGAGTTGGGTTCGAGCCGTGAATAGGTGCTTCGCATGTCTCACTCCCTAGACTGGAACAAGACCTCACGGGCCTCACCGTGTTCAGCGGTAGAGTGTAAAGGTTATCAGCCTATGCCCGAGAGGGAGTAGTTGGAATATAAAAAAAAAAAAAAAAAAAAAAAAAAAAAAAAAAAAAACTGTATATATACCGGTATATATATATATATATATATATATATATATATATATATATATATATATATATATATTCCTGTAAGTAGTTGCTTCTAAATGTACTATTAACGACCCACTGTCATTCAATATAATCCTTTATTTTCTTTCAAACATTGATTTGGTACAATATGATACGTACATACGTAACCAGCTAGACCCCTTATATTAAGTAGTTATCTCAGTATAAGTGAATGAACAAGTAAGTTATGGAAATTAGAAGGTATGAGCCCACCAAGACCATTACAAGTCAAGATTCATATAATTTGGTATATATATCTTCACAAATAAAACTAGTTTTTGTTATTGGTTAAAACATTCGGCATTTTGTTATCAATAATGATAAATTCACAAACTCAGTTAGTTGATACCTTTATATGATAATAATAGGCTACGTAGAGTAATTATATGCTTATTTAATTATATCTTCGGTTCCCACACCTAGGACATCTTCCGGCAGACACTATACTACTCTAATGTTATTAACATATACATATATATATATATATATATATATATATATATATACTGTATATATATATATATATATATATATATATATATATATATATATATATATATATATATAATATATATATAATATATAGATATATGGATAGATATATAGATATAATTATATTGATCACGTAATAATAACGCCTTGATTGATTAGTTGATAAGATAATGATATGATAATGGAGTTCCGTCGTGACCTATTTTTCGTATAAATATAATATACCGAATTGCTAGATTATTTTGCTGCAGAATGTTTAGTTTGTGTCTTTTGTGAGATTATTGTTCATTGTTTTGACCTGCAAGTGTCGGGAATACAATAAGTAGGTAATTATTCCGGGCACTTTTGGCTCCCACTGACTGTGATGCCCAGGGGCGGCCACAGAGCTTGTCAGCGAGGGCCAGTGTCTTTACCACAACACAACCCGACCCACCACAACACCGTCAGTACAGCAGTAGCAGCCAGGGTGGTGAGGGGGCTCTGCCTGTCGTCTTGTTGTTGTTGTGGCTACCCCCACTGTTTCCCGCCATTACCACAACACTACCCGACCCACCACAACACCGTCAGTACAGCAGTAGCAGCCAGGGTGGTGAGAGGGCTCTGCCTGTCGTCTTGTTGTTGTGCTGGCTGCTCCTTCAGTTTCCCCCAATACCTTTTCTTGCCACATCAACTCTTCAACTCAATATTATATAATTTATTAATTTAACCTTGCTGTCATATACCAATAATGGAGTCCCGCCACAACGAAATCGACGAAATACGAAATTAAATGTAAGACATAGTAAAAATCTTGGAATTTGCTTATAATGAAATTGATTCGCTAAAGGCAAAACTGAAAATCGTATATCAAGATAAAGATATACTCTCTAAACAGTGCCATCTATTGAAGGAAAAGCTTAATGAAGCGGTTCCTAGAATAGACTACATTGATGACCAATCCCGAAGGTTCACCTTGCATTTTACAGGTATGGTCGAAAAAAAATGGGAAAATTGGGAGCAGGCAGAACACAGGGTCTCCAGGCTTGTTGAGGAAAAGTTCGGAATTAGACCAGCCATTGGACGTGCTCACCGAGTAGGACAACACAACAATAGACCTCGGGACATTGTGGCCAGGTTTGCCTCACAGAAACACCGTGACACCATACTTGCCAACAGGAAGAATATGAAGGACACAACCATATTCATAAATGAAGATTTTTGCCCAGCGACTATCGAAACAAGGAAGAAACTAATACCACAACTAAAAGCGGCCAGAGCAGAGGGAAAATTCGCCTTTTTGAGTTATAGAAAGTTAATCATAAAACCTAAATATCATCATGTACCCACTAAAGTAAAACAAAATGGTGCATCCTCCCATACCCAACAACAACCTACAAACGAAAATCACACCCCAGGTCAAGAGAACGAAAATACCATATCCCAACAACCGCATCAAGAGGAGACATCACCACCACCAAGCAACCGATCGACCGAGACCCTGAAGCAATCGGTGAACATTCTTCGAGAGGGACTGCCACATCAACCACAAAAAAACTTACCATCACCGACACTCGATACCAGAACACCAAACCCTGTGGCTTTGTTGCCAACACCCTCGAGAGATACATCATGGATTGTCACCCGTTCAAGACAAAATAAATTTCAGTGAGTAACTAACGAAATATACAACAAATGCCTGTGTTTAGATTTCCTTTTAATGCCTTATCAGATAACGAATTTAATAACTGTATAAGTGTAAATGTAGTAGGGCACAGTCAGGGAACTTTTAATCATTCTATAATCTTAAAAAATATACTCAGATTTCACCTCTCTTGGATAATCATAGCGAAAGCGATCCTGATACTTTTCTCCAAAATACCTTGAATATAAAAGAACCAATGTGTGATTATTATTGTTCTGATTCTTTACTGGATACATTTAATGTGAATAAATCCCTCTTGAAAATCATGTGTTGTAATGTAAATAGTTTACCAAACAAATTGGACAATATTATGGAGGAATGCATTTAATTTTTAAGTAGTGATTTAACCGCTATAGGAATTTGCGAGTCAAAACTTACTTCAAATATTGAAAATTTGTATTGTATACCAAACTACCATAATTATGTTCACAAATAATCAGTCTAGAAATAGCGGAGGTTTGGCCCTGTATGTACATTCCAGTCATCAAGCTACAGAGAGACTTGATCTAAGATTGCAGAAACCATATATGGAAACTCTATTAGTTGAATTAAGTCTACGGAAGGAGAATATCATCATGCACAATATATAGAAAACTACAAAACAATACCGATCAGTTTCTACAAGCATTGCACAATATATTTACCATTATACAAAGAGAGAAGACTACCTGTTATATAATGGGAAATTTCAATATAGACCTCCTTAAGCATAAAAACTGTAAAGCTGCTTCAGAACTAATATCCCTAATTAATTGTAATTTCTGTTAGTGTACAATAACTCATCCGACTAGAGTAACTACACACTCAGCAACCTTGATTGATCATATCTGGACAAATAATATTAAAAACTATATATCGAATTGCATAGTTTATACAAATACTTCGGACCATTTTCCGATATGTTCCATGTCTTTGCTTAAAGAAAATCTAACAACTTGTAATAAAAATGTAATTAAGAAATACAGAGACTATTCAAATAATAATATAGAAGCTTTTAATCTGGAATTAAGTAAAATTTACTGGACTTTCTGTTATGACAACGGTGACTTCAATACGACCTTCAAATTGTTTTATGCTAAGCTTCTATCCGCCTTCAAATTCTGCTTCCCAGAGAAAGAATTAAAAATAAAATAAAAACACCTCAATAAACCGTACATAACACAAGCAATTAGATTAATGATACACCAAAGAAATAAGCTACAACGCAAGTACGCAAAAAAACCTATCACATATGGTGAGGCCTACCGTAAGCTAAGAAATAAATTAGCCAATTCAATTAAGAGTGCCAAGTCGGAATATTTAAACAAATAAACTGTCAAACTCCTCAGGTGACTCTAAGAAAACTTGGAATACTATTAATTCAATTCTGAGGAGGAATGTCAGAAAAAAAGAAAGTACCAAAGATAATAACTCTACACCTTCAGCAGATATGTTTAACCGGTATTTTTCAGAAGTAGGCCAGTTATTAGCAAATAACATCACCCCCTCTAGAACACCGTACCAATCTTATTTGGTACATCGACAAGAGCAAGAATGTTCATTTAACGAAATCACAATTCCAGAAATGCATGAAACTATATTAAAAATGGGAGATTCGGCAGCCGGGTATGACGATATTCCCATTATGATCATAAAGAAATCCATCTTCATATTGTGCCCACTACTTACTCATTTATGTAATTTATTATTTACCACAGGAATATTCCCCGATGAACTGAAGGTAGCAAAGGTGATCCCAATTCATAAAGACGGTCCAACAAATCTCCCCCAAAACCACAGACCAATATCTGTTTTATCGTCACTGAGCAAAGTTTTTGAAAGAGTAGCATGCAATAGAATTACCAATTTATTTTTTTTTTTTTTTTTTTTTTAATGATAACCAACATGGATTCAGAAAACAAAGATCAACTGAATCAGCTATGCAATCTTTGATTAATTATATATTGAGTTCCTTTGATAACAGCCAATTTACCCTTACCTTGTTTTTAGATTTATCAAAGGCGTTTGATACTGTAGACCACAAAATATTACTTGCCAAGTTATCACACTACGGTATTAGAGGCAGCACTCTCAACTGGTTTACTAGCTACGTACCTCACAAATCGAGAACAGTATGTCCCTGTAAATCATTCATCATCAGCTAAAGCAAAATGTACGATAAGGATCAATCCTGGGACCTATTCTTTTCTTAATATACATTAATGATATATCAAGTTCGAGTACATTATTGCAAAGTGTGCTATTTGCTAACGACAGCACGTTCTACCTCCGGCATAGTAATATTAACACCTTAGTGAATACCTTTAATGACGAGATTGCAAAAGTTTCCAACTGGTTAGCAGTAAATAAATTAACATTAAATTTACAGAAAACACACTATATGATATTTCATAGAAAAAAGAAAATAACTAATTCAAGTACCATTGTCATAAATAATGAACTAATAAGAAAGGTTACCGAAACTAAATTTCTGGGAATAATTTTAGACAGTGGTTTACACTGGCATAAATATATACAATGTATAAAAGATAAAAATGTCTAAGCAATGTGGCATTTTGTTTTTGACACGTGATTTCCTAGACAAACAATCAATGATATTAATATATTATTCAATAATTTACACGAACTTGATATACTGTCAAACAATTTGGGGAGCTGCCCGTAAATCTGCCTTAAAGCCTCTAGAAATAGCTCAAAAAAGAGTAATTCGCACTATAGAAAGACTACAGTGATATGACCATACAAATGATGCATTCCTAAATTGTAAAATACTTAAACTGCAGGAGTTAAATATTTTGTATTGTTCAGTTTTTGTGTATAAATGTTTTAAATAATCTAAATATAGGAAATTTATACTTTAATCCTAGTCAACCAACCAGATACCCCATACGAGATTACCCACGTTTAACTGTTCCTTCTACAGTATGTCCTCTTCCCAATCCCAATAAAATATTATCTATCATGGTGCAAAGATCTATAATTCCCTCCCAGATTTTTTGTTTAGTAAATTGACATTGTTTAGCTTTAAATCTAGTCTTAAAAGATTTGTACTTACTAATTATAGAAACCTATGATCTAGAAAATAATAACTACTTAGTAGTATAGTTTGTGTGTTTTTAGCTTAGTAATTAAATAAATTATGTACATTTGTTTTACTATTTAGAGGGAATGAAGATTTCGAGAGACAGAAACGAGCGAGGTACGTGGAGAGTAAGAGGGTGGTGAAGAGAGTAGTGAAGGAAAGTAAGAGAAGAGTAGATGAGGAATTTGGAAGGAATCCGAGTGTAAAATTGAGGGAGAGTAAGAAACTGTTCTGGAAAGAAGTCAAGAAAGTTAGGGAAAAGCAAGGGAAACAGTAAGGGTGTGAGATATAAAAATGGGAGAATGCTAGCCGAGAAGCAAGAGAGAGTCGAAAGATGGAGGGAGTACTTCAATGAGTTGCTAAATGTAAGGAATGAAGAGCCAGCAAACATAGTTGGATATGGTATGGGAGGGAGAAGAAGAGAAGTAGTGGAGGAAGAGGTGGGGATCAGGAAGTCAGAAGTGTGGGAAGCCATGAAAAGAGTGAAGTTGGGGAAAGCACCAGGAACAGATGGAGTGTGTGGGGAAATTTTGAGGTATGGTGGTGAGATAGTGATAGAATGGGTATGGAAAATGTGCAAACTAGCATGGGAGAAGGGGAGTGCACCCGATGACTGGAAGACTGGCATAATAGTTCCCCTATATAAGGGCAAAGGGGAAAGAGGAGTGTGTGGTAACCACCGAGGAATATGTCTTCTAAGCGTAGTAGGGAAGGTATACAGTAGGGTAGTGATTGAGAGACTGAGAGTGAGAACGGAGAAATGGATAGGCGACGAGCAGGGAGTTTTTAGGAAGGGAAGAGGATGTGTAGATCAGATTTTTATCCTGAATTGTGTTGTGGAGAAGAAACAAAAGGTGTATGTTGCCTTTATGGAATTGGAGAAGGCCTATGACAGAGTGGATAGAGAAGGTTTGTGGAAAGTACTTAGAATATATGGAGTAGATGGTAAGTTGCTCAAAGCAGTGAAGAGTATGTATGAGGGTGCAAAGGCAGCAGTACGTGTGGAGAGTGAGCAGAGTGATTTCTTTGACCTGAATGTTGGTTTGAAACAGGGGTGTGTGATGTCCCCGTGGTTGTTTACTGTATATATGGATGGAGTCATGAAAGAAATACTATTAAGAGCAGTGGATGTTGGTGTATCGCTGAAAAGGGAGCGAAATGAGTGGAAGCTGCCTATACTGCTGTTTGCGGATAATACAGTTCTGATGAGCGATAATGAATGGGATCTGCAGGGTTTAGTAAATGAGTTTGGAACAGTGTGCGAAAAACGGAATTTGAAGGTAAATGCGGGGAAGAGCAAGGTTATGGTCTTCAAAAGGGGTGAAGTCACAGAGTGTGAGGTGAAGTTGAACGGTCAGGCTATGGAGATCGTCAACTCTTTTAAGTATCTGGGCAGTGTGTTGAGTAAAGATGGGACTATGGATAAAGAATTGTGGGAGAGGGTACAACAGGGGAAGAGGGTTGTAGGAACGCTGAAAGCAATAACAAGAAATAGGGTGGTCAGTATGGAAGTGAAGAAGTCCTTGCATGACAGTGTGGTAATCCCGACACTGACTTACAGAAGCGAAGCATGGACGTTGGTTGAGAGACTCAGACCAAGAGTGAGAGCAGTGGAAATGAATTACTTGAGAAGTGCGTGCGGAGTTACATGGAGGGATAGACAGACTAATGAAGAAGTAAGAAGGAGGTGTGGTGTGGAGGTAGATGTGCTGGAAAGTGTGAAAAGGAACAACTTGAGATGGATCGGCCATATGGAACATATGGAAAGCGAGAGAATGACTAAGAGGGTGTACGAGAGCGAGGTGGAAGGACAGAGAGGGAGATGGAGACCGAAGGAGAGGTGGAAGGATGGAGTGACGAAGTATATGAACGAAGGCGGTGCTGGTTGGGAGGAGGGGCATCGACGGACTGGGGACAGAGGTGCATGGGGGCGGTTCGTTCGTGACCACCCCTTCGGGGATCACGGCGTCAGGCAATAGATAGATAGATAGATAGTATTAAGTATTAGGTTTAGTTTTACTTAGTACTAAAATATGATTAAATTATATATGCTTATTCAGCTCTTACAAGATGACTGTTCATCAAAGAGCTGGGTCGGACATTGTTTAATTGGACTACTTATCAAACATTGTAATGCATGTATACGATTTGACCAAATAAACTATCAATCAATCAATCAATTACTACCCTTGCCTTCTTAGCAGTTTTCGCACCAACTTCTTTCCGACTTTCTCTGATTTTGACCATAGGCAACCTTCTCTTGGGTATTATTTTCGTACATAACTATTGTGTGGGAGTGTTATACTCCGTGAAGAGGGACTAAAGTTCGGTTCACACATGCCCGAATTAACGTCCCGTCCGTCCCCGACCCCTGCAATCAAGCAAAGACTCTGGCAAAACCGCCTATGGTCGGTACACGGACGATGCCACATCACTGACTCTCCTTCCAATGTTTTTTTACCGCTGTTCTCATCCCGTTAGTCGGCGTCTAGACGCCGACTGCTCCCGTGTGTGTCCCGTGGGTGTCCCGACATGACACGTTTTCTGACGGTTGACCCGACCCACGCCGACCATTTTATGCATGCACAAAACGGTCGCCTCCAGATTGATGCCGTCCTGACTATTTTCTTGGTCGGGGACGGACGGGACGTTAATTCGTGAATGTGTGAACCGAGCATAACTGGGGTAAGCTAAACCTCAGGAGCTGTGGAGGTGAGGCTCTGGCTTTCATATAGTACTGATCCCTGCACACTCCCTCCCGCTTAGCTTTTGTGCCAGACATAGTGCATCGTGGTGTTTAAGTAATTGTCTTTCAACATTATGCGTACCGGTTGTTAGGATTAATATTTGTTAGTTCTTGCTGCTGAGGACAGGAAGGTGTTTTGTCTTGAATGATGCTACATTCCAGGCACCTGCAACCGCGGCCTGTCTTGCAACGTACTCTTGCTCCGCTTATAGCCTCACCGAGCGACTCTGGAACTTCCCCTCACCTTTATGACCGGGCCAAAGTATTGGGATTTAGGAGGACGCCTTCAGCAATTTTGTGTGACATTACCTGTCAAAGCATTATTTACTTTGAGTCAAGTTAGGATGTAGTTATATGGTCTCCCTATTTATTGTTTGACCTCCCAGTATCAGTTTAGGAGATATCCTCTTCTATTTTGTGCTTGCAACGTACCGTAGTCCAGCCCTTTGTGTTGTTTGACAAGGACGTTGTGTTTGTTATTGTGGGGAGAGTCACAGATGACTTATCCCTTTGTAGTTGAGTAACGTAACCTAATTTCATGTTTAGGCTTCGCTGCTGCACATAACCTATTATGCTGTTTGTTGAACTTGGAGCGATGTACTCTAAGTGAGTTTCTGTTGCACCTTTTGATGGCATTTAGTTGAGCAAGGTTAGGCTGCCTACGTATACAGTGTATATCCACCACATTGTATTAAGCATTTATCATAACTGCATAATGGACTATGACAATAAAATTACTAATTAATATGGTTTTGTAAGCATATCTTGTTTAGTGGTTACCACTACATTTCTGGTTAATCACCCTGACAGATAAATACTGGAATACTCAAGAATAATAATTATGAAGCGGACAGTTATATATAGTTGATATAGACGGTGTTAATGGTAGCACAAGAAGCTATACCGTAATACTCTATGGGAAGAATGGAATATGGGTGAAAGGCCAGAGGGTCACAAATGACAAGACTGCTATATAATTTTCTGATTCACCGAAGGAGAATGATATGTCTTGATTTAAACTTTCTACGAGATAATTAGTCCCTACTCGCTATTTATTTAATGATTGTGTTATGCTTACCATGCTTGCTATTTCTCTTAAATCCTTAAATACATATTGGAGTATATCATTTATCACTCTTAACTGTGCATATAAAATTGTATTAAAACATATAACCGTTATACAGATCATTAGAGTTTTCCACGCTGAAATAATTTGGGATATACTATAAACACTCATTAATTTATGAGGCATCATTCATTTGACCATAGGTATAGCAAACATTATATTAATAGGAAAATTATAACCTCATTGCCATTATGACCGTAAACTATTATGACAATTTTGTTAGGTATTCCAAATACTTAGAAAAATGATGTTTCCATTTCCTTACTTTTCTGAATTATTAGAAATCAGATAATTTGATAATACAAGTATGTTGTATTGCTCAAAGGACACCGCTGACATTGACTATCTTTTGTTCGAGATAGGTAGGCCAGAACTCGTGAAGCCTATAACCTCTGTAACTCAATAGAAGGCTTGAGCAAATGGGCTGTAAATTTCCAAATCCATTCCCTGGCTGACCCTTCCCAAATGGTAGAGAGATACGATCGATTACTCGACTCATTTGTGAGTTATAGAGGTTAATGTTCAAGAGTTTCAGCCTACTTATTTGGAACAGGGTATAGTATGCCTATATACCATCACCTTCATTATATATTCCATATTAGAGGTGCTATATATAACAAACATTATACATATATGCGTCCAATGTGACTGGCTGTAATATTGTACTAAGCGTCCAACAGCTTCCATATAAAGCAAATTTAATATCACAGATAGCTCGATGTGATTAATTATAATGTTTGTGGTGCATTGGACTATTATTTATTAATATATTGCAGTCGGAGCCAGCGCAGGGGGAGTAGAGTGGGGGGCCTGAAGGTAATTAGAAAGGCGATAACGAATGATAGTAAAAGAGAATAGTCGTAATTATGATAACAACTCGAAGTGCTTCAGGGCTAGAGCTGGGACGGGTGGATTGGCACATGAAGGATATACATTTAAGCGAAACAATACTGAAAAGAGAACGAAAGTGAAAAAGAGGCGAAGTTAGAGAGCTGCATTTCGAAAGAGAGCTGGCAAGAGGGGGAGTGTGTGCATGGCAGGGAGAGAAGAGAGGAGGGTGAGGGGTGGGAGGAGAGAGGAGGGGGAGCAGAGGGTTATGAGAGAGAGAGAGAATTGAGGGGAGAGCTGAAGGGGGGGGGGGGGGCTGATAGGAGGGGAGGTAAGGGAGGGTGAGAGGAGAGGAAGCGATGGTCATGCGGAGAGAAAGAGGGAGGCAGCGGGGGAACTGAGGGTCATGCAAGGGAGAGAGAAGGGGAACTGATAGGAGGGAGAGGAGGATCATAGGAGGGGTGAACCGAGGGGAGGGAGGGAGGAGCTGGTGGTGGTGGGGACGGGAAGGGAGAAGGGGGTTACAAAGGGTAGATTGATTTGGTGAAATAGGAGGAGGGTGAGCGTCCGTACCATGAATAGAGAAATTCATGTAGAGATATAGAAGTAAATAGAAACACAGGGGGAAATGGAGAGAGGTAGGAAGCACATACAGGGAGGGTGAGGGAGAGTGAGTGAAGATGATAGAGAGTGAGTGAAGATGAGGGAGAGTGAATGAAGGTGAGAGAGGGTGAGAGCTTGAGTGAAGCAGAGTGAGGTTGAGGGACAATGCATGAGTTAGAATGCATGAATGTTAGGGAAAGAGAGGCATAATGAGTACGGTAAGGATGTGAGGGAAAGAGAGGCATAATGAGTACGGTAAGGATGTGAGGGAAAGAGAGGCATAATGAGTACGGTAAGGATGTGAGGGAAAGAGAGGCATAATGAGTACGGTAAGGATGAAGGAGAATGTGAGGGAAAGAGAGGCATAATGAGTACGGTAAGGATGTGAGGGAAAGAGAGGCATAATGAGTACGGTAAGGATGTGAGGGAAAGAGAGGCATAATGAGTACGGTAAGGATGTGAGGGAAAGAGAGGCATAATGAGTACGGTAAGGATGTGAGGGAAAGAGAGGCATAATGAGTACGGTAAGGATGTGAGGGAAAGAGAGGCATAATGAGTACGGTAAGGATGTGAGGGAAAGAGAGGCATAATGAGTACGGTAAGGATTGTGAGGGAAAGAGAGGCATAATGAGTACGGTAAGGATGTGAGGGAAAGAGAGGCATAATGAGTACGGTAAGGATGTGAGGGAAAGAGAGGCATAATGAGTACGGTAAGGATGTGAGGGAAAGAGAGGCATAATGAGTACGGTAAGGATGTGAGGGAAAGAGAGGCATAATGAGTACGGTAAGGATGAAGGAGAATGACTAAGGATGAGGGAGGGTGCTTGAGTTTGCCACATTTGAGCAATGTATTTATAGTTTTCCCACTAAGCTAAATAACCCAACTCTCCAGACTTTTTGCAAAGTTACAAACTAATTAATAATACTCCCTAGACGCACTTTCAAGCAAAATTGCGTTGTAATGTAACCTTTGTCTTTGTCTAATTAACAGGTACAGATATAAATCTTTGCTAACTTATTCACCCAATAGAAGATTGTTTTTTACTTAGATAAGCAAAAATTAGGCCTACATGATGAGAATGTAAAACATTAATAATTTGTTGTAATGAGTGGAAAAACCGAGTTAATAGGTAACATAATGACGGAGAATGAATGTAAAGGAAAATGATTATGAAAGGTGAAGACTAATCAACTTACTATTATAATATGGCACAGACAGACTGTCATGCAGATCTACTACCTGACAGAGATTGATAGATAGGTTGATTTAGATGTGCAAGTGGGTCCAAAAGGTACATTTGAGTGGTCCCAAAAATGCCAGGAATCGTACAATAAACTAAAGAGTACAGGCGGATGCTAGTGGTAAGGGTGCCCGTGCACTACTATTGCAGGAGGAAGATGAGGCAGGAGGCGTGCAACACCCAATCAGCTATATGTACCACAAATTCAAGCCCCACCAGATGGCCTACAGCAGCATCGAGAAGGAGCTTTTGACGTTAGTACAGGGTCTAGAGAAATAGGACGTCTACTTGGAACAAAACACTTCACTAACGGTGCACTCAGACCACAGTCAACTACAGTTCCTTGCAAGAATATAGAATAAGAATTACCGACCAACAATATGGTATTAAATCTTACAGAAGTATAGTATTAAGGTTAAACACAAATAAGGAAAGAATAATGTGATGACCAATTTTCTGTTTCCATTAATTTAGACTGTTCCATCCATAAATTAACTTTTGAGAAAGGTAGAAAGGTAGCTGCCCTATGAAACATGACTGACCAATGTTCGATAAATGTTGCTATTTTCACAAGGGGTATTATGGAGTAGTAATACCATCTTGGCCATAATGTCTTGTTTTTGTTTTAGTATTAGTGGTGCAATCTACTGTCAGTGTTATTGTTTGTAGTATATTAGTAAGGATGATGCCATCTAGTTTTCAAGTTCTCATAACTAATTCAAGTAATCTAGATGCCTCCAAAGCTTCATAACCGTGAAATCTTCTAATTATAGATTTAATTTGCGTTGTTTAAATTAATGTTTGAGCTCCTATTTACAAATGTACTGGTTAGGATATGGAGATTTAAAGTTTAACCCTTACTGTACCAGCGACGGTATACAGTACAGCTGTCAGTAAAAAAATCACTCGTCAGTACCAGCGACGGAAGATGTCTGTCAGTAATATGCAGTCCTTGTAACTACCCGTATCGAGCGGTACCTCGTACAATGACTTGTACGCACTGCTCTGAAACATTAGCAACACTTCTCAGCTTGGATCCAAGCCTGTGGGAGCTAGCTGGGTCAGTAATCCTCCAACTTTCGTGGTGAGAAGGTGTTCTCTCTTGACTCGGAAGCCATTTTGGCCACAATGCCTGGTACTGGAGGGTACATTTATAGTAACACCCTTTGGTACAGTAGGGGTTAAGGATATTTATTTTGATGAATCAGTTCATATTTCACTTGTGTCGTATAGATTTCCTCATTAGTAGATACAATTGTAAATATGAATATGAGTAATCATTTGGCGACTAATGATAATAGATTAGAGAATACTTTGTTTATAAATAATTAATAGGAAACAATGTTAACACAAGCTGACAGGTAGTTTAAACCTATGACATCTGAGGGTTTCATAGGGAGTTTTTGAGCCATATTTAGGCTTTGTTCACCGTCCGGAGTACTACTCCAGCCCCATTTAAGTCTATGTTAATTAAAATAGGACTTCAGAGGCTATCAATCCTTCTGGATTATTAAGCCAGCACACTGTAAGTCAAGAATAGCGTCAGGACTGGAGCTCCGTTTCGAGAACTCCAGTGCCTTGTAATTCTAAGGTTATAGGCAGAGTTGAGGGCTAAGCAGTAACACAATAGAAAGATAATGTCAATGTGAGTGGTGTTTGGTGGTCATAGTTACTGCCTCGATAATGTTAAGTTTAGATCTAAGTTTAGATTGAATATATTTGCCAGCTATGTGATGATATAATGGCCTTAATATGTATATGTTTTGTGTTTTTTACCATTTTATTCCTATTACTGTGAGAGTCCTAAATATATATTGATGATTTAATTTTATCTCACTCATTTATACTAGATTATAATTATTATTTACTTATTATATATTTATATACTAGATACAAAAGGTAATTGTCAGGATATTTTGTTTAATATTTAGTGTTCTTTATTTGTTTACAGATCGAATTTGATGCTCTGATACATAAGAATACACAAAGTAAAGCTCCTAAACTCCATTGCATTCCTATAAAAACATATATTTATACATTGCAATATACCTAAAAATGCAATGTTATCTCTATTCATATACAACAAATGGTACAAGTCAATTAATTTAAGAACATTAGTACAACACAATTTCTATACTTATTATGTAGTATTGACATCTATACAAACAGCCTATATGAAATTGGAAATAAACCCTTATACGTACATATACTGTACATAGTAAACTATAATAGTAATGTTTATATTATAGTTTTGATGCAATGACGTGGGCTGTTATTCTTCACATATATTGAAATATGTTTAGGAATTGATATACTTATAGTCAATGTTGCCAAAGTGTTCCTAAAAGGCATTTTACCACCAGTTCTAAGTGAAATCTTTACCCATAATATGAATTAACATCAGCATTCAACTAGGCAGAGCCATAATTGCTTCACATTCCTATTGAGAGGTCAATGAAAAGAACTTTTAGACACAGGGGCGTTAAAAATGGAATCATATTATGGAAGTAATAGAGACACAGTGTATGTTTGTATATTTAAAAGAAAACTGAAAGGCTATTTACGTAATAAATCTGTATATAGTTAATGGTTACTAATGTGTATTGAGGTGATTGGAAAAGCAAGGATTCCCTGCATCCAATAGCATAAGTGTTATATGTTTCCTATTTTTCTTCCTCTTATCATTATTATTATTATTATTAGTAGTAGTAGTAGTAGTAGTAGTACCCTTATGTGTTCTTGTACATATTTTGTTGCATGGGTTGACCTAATAATATGTTAGTAGCAATGTATTAATGAGGACATAGCCTATATGCGTTAGGGCATCAACTCCTCATTGTCACTTTTGTACTGTATGTTAAGTTTAATATTGTAAAATGATGATGTATCTAACATTGGTGACAATAAAACTATTTGAATTTGAATGGTGGTCATCTATGTGGCAGCTTGATGGTGACAGTGAGGAAGAGTTATGCTATTAAGGGTTTCGAAGATTTTAAGACGTTTTGCCTAATATTTTAGCGATTATATCATGTTTCGCCTCATTCAGAAGTCGATTAATTCCTGGCGAGCGGGCATGCGCCTTTAATTTAAGATAAAACGTCCATTGCCTGCGACATTTCCCCCCCACCCAAAATGGACAAATTTAGCTCAGAGGAAGTTGGGCCTGGGAATCCCACCTCCAGAATGTACTCCCACTAAGGGATCAGCAAGTCTTTTTCTTGCTGATCCTTCCTACCCCTTTAAGGGAGTGCATGTTTGGCTACTGAGTGACTGACTGACTGTATATATATAATGTTAAGGGGATCTGGTAGGCGACTCCATTTTATCTTGAAGGAGATAAACAAACTGGCAAACTGGCATTTGTATAGCCATAATGAAAGTGATCGAAAAATGCAAAAAAAATCAAAGCCAGAATTCCTTGCGCACAAACTGTGACGTCTACCAGCGTTGGCAGAATCGCCTCTCGTTAGCCACTAGCGCTCGCCAGGGACATCGAAATGGGCTACAGTTATCAGAGAATGTTGTTCTTTGTTTCCTAGTAATCGCATTGTCACACACAGTCCAGTGGTGGTCTTTGTTTTCGTCTGTGACAACGGGTTATATTTTATATCAACAGTAGTGATGATAGTACCAGCGTGTGAATGAGAAAGACTTTCAGAGCGAGAAGGTAGTGAGTGTCTGTAGGTGCGGGTGCATTCCTGCCTCTCGCTCGCCATTCGACGGCGTGTCTTGCTGTGTCACGTGACACCTACTGTCTTGTGACGTCTCGGCCCATGATTGGCCGACCATCGCGCCTTTACGGGCTCCTGTGTAACATACCTCCTCCATGAGGGTCCCCAGGAGCTGTCCTCGTCAGGACAGGCTTGGCGCGCGTGCTTCTAACATCCCTTTGCATACTCTCTCCCGATCACCCCCTTTATCACTGTTTCTCTCACTCGATTCTCTCTTTCCATACTCTAACCTTTATTAACTGCACAACACTCCCCTTGGGTTCTGCATACGGTTTTCATAGCCGGCCCATTGTATTGCATGCGCCGTCCTCAGAGATATTTACATGTACTTAGAATAGGTTTGAGGGTTCTTAGTTAGTATAGGTTAAGAACTTTGTGTGTCTCCATTATTGATTTAGTGTTTCTGCTCTTTTATTTAATGCTAGACTGGGATAAGGTAACTGTAGTCGTTGTCTCCGATGTGTGTACGGTTTGCTTATACCTACACGACTTCGACCGGTCCTGTGGTAGCCTGGGTTGTCTTTTCGGTTGCGTCCTTTGCGAGTGCAGCATTGTGTTAACTGAGGGTTTTGGCCTGTACCAGTTCCACACTTTGCTGCCTCTTTGCTTGTCTTTAGAGGGTCGCCAGGATAGAACCAGATACTTGTGATCTGGATCTATCAAGAGAGCACCCTAGTCAATTAATGTAACTTAAAGGATGCAGTCTTAAGGACATCGCTAGGCTACGAGCCTGTCTTGCTCAACCCCAGTTCCTTACCTAGAGTATCCCAGCTAGACATTATTAATCGAGTAGACACTTGTTAGTATTTAATATAAGCTCTTTGATATGTACGCATTATTATTCACAGCATTTATTAGTCTAGGTTGGTGTTGAGCCACACAACCATAGCAGACTGTTTCGTTGATGAGGAAGTACTTCTTTTAGTGTCGAGCATTGCTACCGTTGCGCATTTATAGTATTCGCGTGTCAGTTAACATTATATGTCCTATCTTTTTGTGTATTCGATTTTCACGTGTGGTGTCCTGTCTCCTGCCTTTATATAGTTCAAGATCAGTACGAGCATCTTATGAGCATCAGACTTTCTTCAGAAGTTTCCAGGTCTATGCTGTAGGACTATACTTCACTTTCTTTCAGATAGAAGTGAAGAGTTTATTGTTGTTCAGAGTAACTGTATCGAAGCATCTTTTTATTGTATTAAATCTTGCAGTGATTTAATTGATCTTTCCATAGATTCCTTTTGATGCATTTTAACGTAACTTGCATCTTGTTTGTTATCAGGCTATACCAGTGTCGGTTAGCCTGAAGTAGAGTACATTTATGCCCAGTTAAGGATACCCGGCTATTGCAGATTAACCCTGGAGGGTATAGGTGTTTTGTTCGCCGGCATATAAGTTTGAGGTTTTGGATCTAGCGTACCGTTGTTGCATAGTGCCCTCTTACTAGTCCAATCATAGAGTGCCCTTGTTTTATTCGTAGTCCCAGTCGTAACAAATGGCGACCTCGCCTAGTATCTTATCTTAGTCGTCATAACAAATGGTCGCCTTAGTCTAGGATTTAGTGAACTAAAAAATAATTGCCGGATTTTTGGACATTTGTTTTTTGAGGAATATTTTGGACACGTTGGAATTTTTTTTGGCAACGTAGTATAGCACTTGAGTTGTCTTCAAGCATTTTTTGAGTGAATAGTGCTACATGAGAGTTTAGGTACTTTTTTTTGTGTATAAACGTTGAGGATTTCCGGTGGACACTATGTCGAACGACGGATCAGTGCACAGTGAGGACACAGTACGGGAAGCAGGCGAGGAGGTGGAGAAGGTGGAGTTGTTAAGCGGCGTTCGGGTGGTGAACAAAGAGGAGGATGCTCGGATATTTTTGGAGGAGCCTGTGTCGGCGCATCGGGTGTCGTGGCTAGACCGGTACGGACTGCAGTGTGTAGCCACGGTCTTAGGGTTTCCCGGTACTAGCGGTTTGTCGAGAGGTGAGCTGGTTACCTGTGTGCTCGGTGGGGTGCGTGGGGCTTCGGGTGGAGCGGGAGCTGGTGCACCTTCTGCCCAGCCCCCATTCCACTCGACTCCTATCATGGCGCCCCCTAGGGCTCCGGAACCGGGTACGTTCCCGCA
This sequence comes from Paralithodes platypus, assembly GCA_032716605.1. Taxonomy (NCBI): domain Eukaryota; kingdom Metazoa; phylum Arthropoda; class Malacostraca; order Decapoda; family Lithodidae; genus Paralithodes; species Paralithodes platypus. Next base: position 14,738,536 of record CM064540.1, read on the forward strand.
GGCCGATGCCCGCTGGCGGTTGGGTATGCCTCTAGGTGGCTCACAGGGTGGGTCCCCGATAGTAGCACCCCCTCCTCAGGGTTTGTCTGCCGAGATGTTGTTTCAGCTCGAACTCGCCAAACTTCAGCAGCAGCAGCGGGAATCTGAGCTTAGGATTCAGGCTGAGGAGAGAAAGGCCATACGTGAGGCTGAGCTCAGGCAGCAGCAGCAGCAGCGGGAGGCTGAGCTTCAGGTTGAGGCTACGAAGTACTGTGCAGACATAGAGCTTGAGAAGTCTCGGGTGGAGTCGACAGGGCAGCGTCTCGGTTCTGGGAATCGAGGTCTTGATCAGTCTTTATCGCACCTTCTTAAGTTAGTCCCTGCATTTGACGAGTCGGGTGTCACCGAGTTTTTCCTGCGTTTTGAGAAGAAGTGCCGGGAGCACCAATGGCCCGAGGTTAAGTGGGCAGCCCTTGTTTCCTCTAGGTTGGTTGGCAAAGGACTCAAGGCATATGATGCGTTGCCCTTGGAGTCTTGCATCGATTATGAGGTATTGAAGGAAGCTGTTCTGCGGGCGTACGAGTTACAACCAGAGACATATAGGTTGAAGTTTCGGGGTGTTACAAAGGGTCGTGAGTGCACTTTTCTAGAACATGCCCGGGAACTGTCTGATGCTTTGAGAAATTGGCTGAGGTCAGAGAAGGTGACGACGTTCGAAGAGCTTGAGCAGTTATTCCTTCTAGAGCATTTTTTTAAATGCACAGGCGGCGACCTGACTTTGAACCTCAAAGAGAAACATCCTAAAACTCTACAAAAGGCAGCTGAGTTGGCTGACCTGAGATTATCGCTGATTCGTGGGTGCGGGTCTGCACAACGGACCGATGCAGTTAACAAGGGGCGCAACACTCCACCCCCCCGAGTCAGTGATGCAACATTTAATAACAAAAGTAAGAGCAATGATACTAGTTTTTATCACAAACCAAGGACCGTCCCGTTTGAGAAAGGTCAGGGCCCTTCCTTACCTCAGGGGAAGTCCAAGGGTGAAGTAGAGTGTTTTAAGTGTCATAAAAAGGGGAATTTTGCACGATCCTGCCCTAGTAACCAACCTGCAGCAGTCGTGTCTTTGGCTAGCAACATTGGGGTGTCTCTGAGGTCTTCAGCATTTACCCGGGGTGATATGTCAGATGCGGGGGCACCGCCAGTGAAGGAGTGTCCGGAAGGCTCGAAACCTGTCCGCAATGCTTTTTGCGACCATAGAAGGCGTGGCTGCGTGAGTTGGGCTGGTTGCAAGCGTGGGTTGTTGTTGCGTGATACAGGTGCATCCCAAACTCTGATGAAAAACTTTACAGGCCAACCTATAAACGCGGCACGGGTAGTTGTGGTGCAGGGTATTAATGCTATACGGTCATATCCGTTGGTTAGAGTGGAGCTGGAGGTTGATGGTGTGACAGGAGAGATAGATGTTGGAATCGTAGAGAAACTGCCAGTAGAGGGCGTCGACCTTCTTCTCGGCAACGACTTTGCGGTGCCTACTTCTGAGGTTCCACCCTTAGTCGTTGCCGAGAGGGCGGCCGACGTGAGTAGGGAGGGGCAGGAGTTGGTCGAGAGGTGTCAATTACAGCAGAAGGCGTGTGTTGTCACCCGATCTCGTGCATCTAAGGTGTCACAGCCTATTGCTCAGTCTCTAGACCAGCGGAGGAACGGTCGGAAGGAGAAAGCTAAAGTTGGGAGAAGTTTTGTGAGTTTTGATCCAGCGGCTCTTCTTGGCGACTCAGTATTAGCACCAATGTTTAGGTCCGGAGTGGCCCCAGAACCTGTCACACTTGGTGAGGAGGTAGGGCGTGAGAAAACTCCGAGACAGCAACGTTACACACTTAAGCAAGATAGGATCGAACAGTCCAGTATCGGGGGAGGCCATAAGTTGCTCCGGGAGCACTTAGATAGATTGGCTCCTTCGGATATCTGTCGGCTGCAGATAGATGATCCTGAGCTTCAGAAGTGTAGTAACGGTGCGATTGAACTCGAGGACGGGGAAGCATGTCATGTGAACCTGTTAAAGGAGTTTGTGAGGCAACCACCTGAGCAGCCTACTGTCCCTGTGTTGGTCTGCAGCGGCCAAGGTGGAGAAGGAGAGGGGGGCAGTGGGGCACAGGTGGAGGAAAATTGGGATTGTCATGTCTCGGCGAAGCGGTGGGCGGGGGACACGAGCCAGGTGGCTGTGGAAGCGCTAGAGCACCTGCCTGAGCAGCAGTGTGCAGCGCTCCAGCACCCGCTCGGTTCATACCCCACTGTTTGTGCCGAGCACCCAGGCCTCACAACTCATGCGGTGCACGATGTTCCGCTGACAGGTCACTTGAGTGTGAGTAGTCCGTTGGCCTCGTTGTTTCAGTGGTTCAAGGTGGGCGACGAGGCTTTGGCATGGTTGTCAGGTCAGGGTCGACCCATGGCTGCTAAGGGTAGTGGTCAGAATCAGGACATTGCGCAGATTGGTGAGGTTGGCTGTGGAGTGGATGTGTCCGGTCGTCACATAGCCTCCCAATGCTGCTGTAGCATTATGCTACAGCCCTACCATAGACCGACTGTATCTGGCCATGTCGCTGAAGGCGGTGTTGTTGCGCAGGTAGATGTAGTTGCAAGGAATGCGGGGGTGCGCATGTACGGTATCGGCGGGGGAGCATTAGCAATTATGAACTGTGGGAGTGACTGCACAGGTGGTACAGATTGTCACTCTCATGACCTGGCTGTTCTAGGGATAAAGGTGGAGAAGGAGGGAGACTATAGTGTAGAAACTGTGGTCTCGGCTGGGTTGTGGGAGGGCAATGAGCATGTTGTTCGTCGATATAAGTTGGAACCTCTTGTTCCTAAGCATCAAGAGAAGTTGTTTACTAGGCTGTGGCAGTACATCCGCATGTTTGTTCATTCTCCAGGCCTGATGTATGGGGTAGAATCCGACATGGAGGCTGGAGACAGTGCAAGGCTCAAAGTGGCTCCCTTCCGTATAAATCCTGCTTGACAGCCTGTGGTGAAAGCAGAGCTGGACTACATGTGGACGAAGGGTCTGAGGGATAAGGGATATCGTGAGTGGTCGTTGCCTGTAACTTTGCAACCTGTGTTAAGTGGCAAGATCAGTGTGTGGGTTGATTGCAAGAGTGTGTGTGCATTATCCCTGACAGACGCCTATACCTTATCCAGAGTTGACGATCCCATAGACCGCATCGGGGCTGCATCGCTTATCACGAAGCTAGAACTAGTGAAAGGTTATTGGCAGGTCCCGTTGCTGGAGAGAGAGAAGAGAATTGCCAGTCTTGTGATGAACTGGGCAGTTTATCAGTGCCAGGTGTTGTTTTGCTGCCGGAACACAAGTTGGATGTGTGGCATGTTAAGGGCGCTGATAATGTTGTGGCTGATTGTTTGTCACGGGAGGGTACGCTTCAAGGAGCACCCTCGCCGTTCAGTCAGTGTGTGTTTGAGAGTAGAGAAAAACCAGGCTTGCCCCTATAGAGCAGCACTCAAAAACAACATTAAAAATTAAATACAAAATCACATAAAAACTCTTTCTTTTTGATAGTTAATTGTAAGTTGCCAATGTTATAGCTAAAGTCCTAAGTTGAACCTGTCTTTCACTTAGTAGGCTGGGCTCTGTGAAGCTCGCTCAGGGAGCATAGCAGGCTAAATTATACTATTGTGTTGGGGAGAGGTTGTAAGATTTTCTCTATGCTAATATGTTGTTTTATTTAAGATTGAGCTTTGCATTTCATTTCTGGTGGAGTGGCTAGGTGTGGCGGGTCTTGTCGGCATTCTGCCTTGTCAGATATGGTGCTCGCCTAATGTTGAGCGTCCCATATCTTGGGCGGGGTGTGACGTCTACCAGCGTTGGCAGAATCGCCTCTCGTTAGCCACTAGCGCTCGCCAGGGACATCGAAATGGGCTACAGTTATCAGAGAATGTTGTTCTTTCTTTCCTAGTAATCGTATTGTCACAGACAGTCCAGTGGTGGTCTTTGTTTTCGTCTGTGACAACGGGTTATATTTTATATCAACAGTAGTGATGATAGTACCAGCGTGTGAATGAGAAAGACTTTCAGAGCGAGAAGGTAGTGAGTGTCTGTAGGTGCGGGTGCATTCCTGCCTCTCGCTCGCCATTGGACGGCGTGTCTTGCTGTGTCACGTGACACCTACTGTCTTGTGACGTCTCGGCCCGTGATTGGCCGACCATCGCGCCTTTGCGGGCTCCTGTGTAACTTACCTCCTCCATGAGGGTCCCCAGGAGCTGTCCTCATCAGGACAGGCTTGGCGCGCGTGCTTCTAACATCCCTTTGCATACTCTCTCCCGATCACCCCCTTTATCACTGTTTCTCTCACTCGATTCTCTCTTTCCATACTCTAACCTTTATTAACTGCACAACACTCCCCTTGGGTTCTGCATACGATTTTCATAGCCGGCCCATTGTATTGCATGCGCCGTCCTCAGAGATATTTACATGTACTTAGAATAGGTTTGAGGGTTCTTAGTTAGTATAGGTTAAGAACTTTGTGTTTCCATTATTGATTTAGTGTTTCTGCTCTTTTATTTAATGCTAGACTGGGATAAGGTAACTGTAGTCGTTGTCTCCGATGTGTGTACGGTTTGCTTATACCTACACGACTTCGACCGGTCCTGTGGTAGCCTGGGTTGTCTTTTGGGTTGCGTCCTTTGCGAGTGCAGCATTGTGTTGACTGAGGGTTTTGGCCTGTACCAGTTCCACACTTTGCTGCCTCTTTGCTTGTCTTTAGAGGGTCGCCAGGATAGAACCAGATACTTGTGATCTGGATCTATCAAGAGAGCACGCTAGTCAATTAACGTAACTTAAAGGATGCAGTCTTAAGGACATCGCTAGGCTACGAGCCTGTCTTGCTCAACCCCAGTTCCTTACCTTGAGTATCCCAGCTAGACATTATTAATTGAGTAGACACTTGTTAGTATTTAATATAAGCTCTTTGATATGTACGCATTATTATTCACAGCATTTATTAGTCTAGGTTGTTGTTGAGCCACACAACCATAGCAGACTGTTTCGTTGATGAGGAAGTACTTCTTTTAGTGTCGAGCATTGCTACCGTTGCGCATTTATAGTATTCTCGTGTCAGTTAACATTATATGTCCTATCTTTTTGTGTATTCGATTTACACGTGTGGTGTCCTGCCTCCTGCCTTTATATAGTTCAAGATCAGTACGAGCATCTTATGAGCATCAGACTTTCTTCAGAAGTTTCCAGGTCTATGCTGTAGGACTATACTTCACTTTCTTTCAGATAGGAGTGAAGAGTTTATTGTTGTTTAGAGTAACTGTATCGAAGCATCTTTATAGTGTATTAAATCTTGCAGTGATTTAATTGATCTTTCCATAGATTCCTTTTTATGCATTTTAATGTAACTTGCATCTTGTTTGTTATCAGGCTATACCAGTGTCGGTTAGCCTGAAGTAGAGTACATTTATGACCAGTTAAGGATACCCCGCTATCGCAGATTAACCCTGGAGGGTATAGGTGTTTTGTTCGCCGGCATATAAGTTCGAGGGTTTGGATCTAGCGTACCGTTGTTGCATAGTGCCCTATTACTAGTCCAATCATTGAGTGCCCTTGTTTTATTCGTAGTCCCGGTCGTAACAAAACACACACACACACACACACACACACACACGCACACACACACACACACACGACTTCCTTCAAACGTCGGATGAGGTACTGTTATATTAAGTAGGTAGATCATTGTAGATCACTAGAGAACTGCTGCAATATGATGATAGCAGATACACAATTCAGGTCAAATTGAATGTTTCCCATCCTACCGATTTACATTCACTAATTTTGTGATATACGTTAAAGAACAACGATTCCTGGTGAAGAATATACTGTACATGTACACTACTATAATTGAGCATATCTTCCTGTTGAGGTTGGTGTTTAATACGCAAATTATTTATTACCCTCCGGATTTGCTAAGATGGCATAAATTCGCAAAGAAGGAGAGGTAAATTACTTAGAATATTTTAACCGTAGCATTGATTAAAGAATACAATCAAGATTGAATGATAATTCTTTGTCGAATATTTTGTTTCAGAAAGGAAACGAAAAAAATAAGAAGTGTCATCATCTTTTAAGATGATTACTGCCAGAAACAGCTTTCCTCTCTCAACATATACTTCCAACACCTCTCAGAGACCCAGACAATCCACGTCATAGTAAGCAGTTTCCTTATCCATGACTGGTGCACAGAGTATTATACTTTTAGCTAGATATTTTTTCCAGCGACAATTTCCTTTAAGATATCTGGGCAATGCAACACCTGACCTTTCTGAAATCTCTCTGCTCTTATAATCAGTTACCTGCTGTATCCTGGTTGTTAATACTGTTTCGTGTACCTTATCAGGTATGGCAAATATACTCATTTCACTATATCTCTTACATTCCTATGCCATTACCATTTTGTAGGGGCATATTCACTCATTCATTCAGTCCTCCGGTACCCTCTTATTCCACATGGCAGTTTGCTTAACTTATGCTATAATTAATTGCATTGGGAGGTGTTTGGTGTTGGAGTGAAATGAATAAAAATAGATTGTCCAATGTCTTATTCCTCGATATCGCAATATTTCTACTGGAATTGGATTAACAATATTTGTTTGGATTCGGTATTTCGTATATATATATATATATATATATATTGTGACATCTGGAAGATATCCAAGATGTGACGTGTGACCAGACCAACCTGTTGAACGCGACTTTACACCTACAACTGCAAGAAACGATCCCTCTTTCATTCCTACGTGACCAGAGAGAGAGAGAGAGAGAGGGAGAGTGGGGCCCGGCTACATCCTGCATTCTTGGCATTCCTCGCTTTCTTGCCAAAACTTGCGTGTGAAGGGCGGGGCACCTGTGACGTGGTGAGCTTCTAACACCTGGTTGGCTCCCGCACACCTGTTCTCGTCATAATTGGCTCTCACACCCTGCCTGCATCGGATTGGATTAGGCACCTGTTTCCTGAATTCTGATTGGATTAGCTTGGTCCGGGAAATGATATATAAGCCTGGGATTTGATAGTTCAAACTAGTACTTTCTTAGCTGGGGAAACGAGCAGTGTGTTGGGGAGACGAGACGGACTTCACAGGCTTGTATAATAGGGGTTATTATATGTTAAGAAGCGTTCGGGATCAACCTCTTACTCGTTAGTTAGGGATTACCCGTGACTATTAATTAACCCGAGGTATGTCGAAAACATACACTCCTTTGATTTAGGATTTTGTGATTGGAGAATCATATATGTTTAATTGGAGAGATATATATTTTGAATTACTGTTTACTTTTGGTGATTAGAATTAATGTTTGATTCAGAGATGATTTGTGATTGAATATTGACTACTTTACCTGTTAACAATTAACTAACTGGATGTAAAGCTATTGTCATTCATAATTAATGATTAGCCTTGTATAAGTTAAATACTTACCTGACTTTATGTAAAGCTATTATTCGGAATAGGCATTGTAAAAGTCCTATAAATTATATTGTCTACTTAAGCCTACTAAATTTAATTTGTACTTTATAGTCCAGTCAATCTACTAGAAATATGGGCTGAACCTTGCACAAATTGCAACATTAATTATTTCACCTGTATTGACTTGTGGAAACCCACAAATATAACATATCAAAAGTCCTCAATAATCCAGATAGTGGAAAGTCCTCAAAATAACATAATTATGTTAATTAGTCCAATCAAAATGTAACTGGACCTGGAAATAATTGCAACATAAATTATTTCACCAGTAATGGATTCGGGAAACCCCCAAATACAACATATCAAAAGTCCTCATAAATCCGAATAAGGGAAAATCCTCAAAATTGCATATTGATATTAATTGCTATCACATGAGCCGAAAATTGAAAACCAGCATAACTTTACAACCAAGTGTCCTAACATAATAAAAGTGGGGTCTATACCCATGTTTTCATGGCCAAGGAATCCAATGTACATACAATTAACCTTCCTCGGGTATTACATAATATGGATTATGCAAATCAGCAGCAGCAAATGCCCCCCAAAATAGAACATTTTGTAACCTTGCAACCAATGGTGCAAACTCAGTAAAATAGGTGGCTTTACCCATATTTTCAACGCCAGGGAATTCAATGATCATTAAAGTAACCTACCATATGCATTACATAACTAGTATTATGTTAATCAACAGGTGACCAATAATGCAATCTTAGTAAAATAAGTGTCTATATCTGTGTTTTCAGGGTCAGTGGATTCCTTGACCATGAACACATGGGTATAGACCCCACTTTTATTATGTTAGGACACTTGGTTGTAAAGTTATGCTGGTTTTCAATTTTCGGCTCATGTGATAGCAATTAACATCAATATGCAATTTTGAGGATTTTCCCTTATTCGGATTTATGAGGACTTTTGATATGTTGTATTTGGGGGTTTCCCGAATCCATTACTGGTGAAATAATTTATGTTGCAATTATTTCCAGGTCCTGTTACATTTTGATTGGACTAATTCACATAATTATGTTATTTTTGAGGACTTTCCACTATCTGGATAATTGAGGACTTTTGATATGTTATATTTGTGGGTTTCCACAAGTCAATACAGGTGAAATCATTAATGTTGCAATTTGTGCCAGGTTCAGTTACAATTTGACTGGACTATTAGTGAAATCAGAACGTATGCAAAACGATCCTGAAATCTATCATAACTTGCATTGCTTATTATTTTGATTAATTGTAAAATACCTCATTTACGTTTATAAATATAATTCCATTTTATATGTGATTTTTTTTTGTTTTTTTACCATTTTTATTTAGTCAAATGTCTTTCAGTAATAAGTATAAATAAGATAAAATACTAAAGGGAGAATAATAATAAACTAAGAATAACGAGATAACATAGACAGAATAAAACAATCTTTAAAGGGTTAACAAACTTATAAATAAATTATAAAAAGATCTTAATACCTTGCTGATAATCCAGATTTTTTTTTTTTTTTTTTTTTTTTTTTTTTTTTTCTATATTCCAACTACTCCCTCTCGGGCATAGGCTGAGAGCCTGTACATTCCACCGCCCAACACGGTGAAGCCCGTGAGGTCTTGTTCCAGTCTGGGGAGTGAGACATGCGAAGCATCCATCATGGCTCGAAGCAGCTCCATCTCTGAAGCGGCCGGTTGCTTCGCTCAAGTGCTTCACCGTCTCACCCTCCAGACTCAGACCCTCACTCTCAGAACGCCACCTATTGAGCAGTGAACTCACTAGGCATTGTCCCCCTGTAACATATTTTGAATATGGGAATTTTCATACAGTGTTATTTAATCAGGGAACAACGAGGGTATTTTTTTGGCATTTCGGTGGGCTTTGTGGTAATGCACTGATACTAGGTACAGCACAAATTCAATCCCAATAATATCTTCCCATTGACATATCGGGATTTGAACCCGGGTCCATTGGATTACCAATCCAGTGGCATGACCACTCCACCACACCTCCCCTAATAATAATTGAGATATTCTAGTGACTTAAAACCCTTGCTTACATATTGAACTTTTAGTATTCGTAATAAATAACCTATTTCATATTAAACATTCAATGTAACTTTAAATAGTTTCCTAATTAAATATAATTGAAGTGTATCAGAGTATAAAGGATAACTGTCCCAACAACTGAGGGAAAGCAAGTAACAACATAAATGACTTTAATATTTTACGTTCTTTTGGCCTTCAGCTGTTTGCTACACTTTCATATTAACTGTTCTGTCTTTATTTATTTAGTTAACCACTTCTAAATCAAGATACGTAACAGATTAACTGGCGATCTCGCCAGGATACGTTTTGTATAAGTTTCACTAAGTTCATAATTATCTTTTCATAATCATGCCTGAAATTATTAATAAGGAAGATGTTAAGAATTTCTTAAGAATCGTCACCCGTTGCCGATGACATCGATCTCTTGTCCAAGGCAGAGTTAATAGTACTAGCCTCGTATTTTGAGCACACGGTCTCGGACATGGCAAAACCTGAAATAGCACAGATCATAAAGTCAGAATTATTTGGGATTCACGAGGGCGGTGAGCCTAACGGAGCGAATGGTGGGATTCACGGAGACGAGGCTGTGGGCGGAGAGCATAACGGAACGGTTGGTGGAGAACTCGGTAATGGGATACAGATGCGGTTTGGTGAGAATTTGCCAGAGGGATTTACCCCTGAACAATATCTTTATTTAGCTAGGTTAAATGCTGCCCAGGCAGACACTCAGCTGCAAGCACAGTCACAACAAACCCAAACTCGGCTAGAGCTAGATCATCAATATCGCATGGCCCAATTAACTGCTAACCGAGTCCAAAAACAATGTGCTTGCTCCCCCTCCTGGATTAACCATGACGAGTGTAATTCCCCCATTCACCGAAGACAATGTTCAGGACTTTTTTGTGTTGTTCGAGGAGGTTGCTACAGGTATGGGGTGGACAAGAGATCGGTGGCCATTTATGTTGCAAATGGTGTTGACAGGACAAGGTCGGGAAACTTACATATCAGTAGAGTCTGAGGTTCAGCAAGACTATGACCGTCTCAAAGCAGCCATTCTTAAAACCTACAAACTGCTGCCTGAAGCATATAAACAGACTTTTAGGAAGACTCACAAAAAATATGAGGAAACTCATACGGTGTTTGCCAGGACCATGAACAAAGCTTTAAATAACTGGCTAACAAGTAAGAATGTCACTCAGTTTAAGGGTCTGAAAGAGTTAATCTTGCTTGAGAACTTCCTATGGAAGGTAGATTCATCAGTAGCTTATCATTTGAGAGGGAAAAAGGTAGAAACTCTTGCCGAAGCTGCAGACATGGCTGATACGTATGTACTAAACAACAAATTTCGTGGGAAAAAGCCCTATGATAATAATAAGTTCTCCAATCACTAATCTGATAAATCTAGTCACTCGCAAAAGCCTGTAACGTCTCTCCATGCAAGCCAAACTAAAAATGCTCCCCCAATTAAGAATGTGACTCCTGGTAATGGTAACAGAGGTGGGGCCCAAACCAATAATAATAATGCTTACAAGGGGAATGTATCCCAGAAAGTGTGTACCTATTATGGCTAGAGAGGCCACTTAGCTTATCAATGTTGGGCCAAGGAGAGAGCCGAGAGATCGTGGCTGACAGTAGCCGCAGTAACTGCCTCCCCAAATAACCAAAACCACCCAAATGTGCCTAGGACGCAGGACTCCCGGCCGCAGGAGTACCTAGCTAACGTAAATCAGACGGGAAATGGTGTAGTAGCGTGTGTGGTACAACCCACAAGGGTTAAGCCTGTCTTACTGTCCCCATCAGTTCAGGATAGCTACTGTCCCTTTATTTCATCTAGATGTGTGAAAATAAATGGTTGTCTACATGAGGTAAAAATCTTAAAGAGATATTGGTTCTAGTAGCACCCTCATGGTGAATCCTTATTCTGAATGCCCAACTGGCGAATCAGTAATAATGAGAAATGCTGGAGGTCAATTCTCTGCTAACTTGGTGAATGGTGAGATTGAGTGTGATTTACTGAAGGGTGAAGCCTGTATAGCTTTGTGTAGGCCTCAGGATATCCCTGTGCCTGGGGTAACACTCCTTTTGGGGAATTATGTGGCTGGTGAGAGGGTCCGACCAGACCCCATTTTGTCACTTTCCCCTGTTGACGAGCCACTGACCGGTGAGCTCGAGAAGGAGATGCCAAAGGTTTTCCCAGTGTGTGCTGTCACTCGATCTATGGCCCAAGTAGCAGTTCCCTCAGATATAATTGTACCAACTGTGAAGGTAGATAAAAGGGATGAAAGAGTAGTGAATGATGCTCTAACTGTGCCTGATGCGGAGACTGAAGTAGATCTGTCTGAAACTTTTATGGCTAACCTTGAGCCAAATGATCATGAAACCCCTCCTAATTGTCCTAGTGGCCTGGTAGAGTTGCAGCGAGATGATAATGCGTGTAAGGAGTTAGCTGCCAGTGCCGTGAGTGAAGAGGAGAGCGAGAAGGAGAAGGTTGAATTTTTTTATTTGAAGAAAGGAGTTTTGTAGCGTAGGTGGAGACTGCCACATAGACCTATTGATGACGGGGCATGGGACGTACATCAGGTAGTAGTTCCTAAACCTTGTCGTAGAGATATACTAGAAATGGCCCATAGTATACCCTTAGCAGGGCATCTAGGTGTGAGGAAAACCTTAGATCGCATTAGAGCCCACTTTCACTGGCCAGGAATGCGTGCAGATGTAGTGGAGTTCTGTAGAGTGTGTCACACCTGCCAGATGACAGGAAATCCTAATCAAAAGGTGCCTGCACACCCTCTGGTGACGTTATCAGTGTTCGAGAACCCTTTCACTCAGCTGGTAGTGGATATCGTTGGCCCATTGCCAAAGACATCCCAGGGACATACATATTTGTTAACTATAATGGACATGGCAACTCGATACCCAGAAGCTATACCTTTAACACCTTACGAGCGGCCTATGCGGTTTATTTATATGTACCGCACAGCGGGGTGTTTTTAGCCAAAATAGGGCCGTTTACGTGATCATTTTCATGCCTAAATAAGACCCAGAACGTAAAACAAGTACCTATCCCTGAAAGGGCATAAACAGAGCTTTCGAATGACACCATAACGATCCTTGTATGATGGATAGTTTTCTTGCAATAACCGTGCAACGCGAGTGCAAAAAGCAGGTAATTCGGTAGTTTCGGTACATAATTGAGTATGTAGCGAGTGAGAGAGGGAGGAGGGAGCTGAGATTTGTGTCAGTAGGTTCGCCGCGGTGGTCTGGAGCAGTCATACGCTCGCTAGTCTCCTGCCACCACTTGTCTCTCTCTCTCAGCCACATTACGTGCTGAAATTGCCACTCGACCTATGTCGAGCGCCGCCACATAGTCCAGCTTTATTTAACTCGACTTATGTTGCTCGCCGCTAATTAAGGGTTAAGAAATACTTCAGCCCGAACAGATATTAAGGAACTGCTCAAATTCTTCACCAGAATGGGTTTCCCCCATGAGGTGCAGAGTGATCAAGGTACTAATTTCACTTCCAATATATTTCAGCAATCCCTGACGGAATTGGGTATCGACCATGTGAAGTCCAGCTCCTACCACCCAGAGAGTCAAGGGGTCCTCGAACGATACCATCAAACTCTAAAATCTATGTTAAGAAAATATTGTGAGGAAACTGGAGGTGATTGGGACAAGGGGGTACCTTTCTGTTGTTTGCCACCCGTGAGGTTCCAACTGAATCTCTAGGCTTCTCACCCAATGAACTAGTTTTCGGTCATAAGGTACGTGGGCCTTTGCAGCTATTGCAGGACAGCCTAGTTTGTCAGGAAGGGAACCAAAATCTCCTCAGGTATGTGTCAGAGTTCAAAACCCGGCTGAGATCCTCGTGCGAGTTTGCAGCACAGAATCTAAGAGTGGCTAAAGACACCATGAAAGTATGGTACGATAAAAGAGCCCGTGTGAGGGAGTTTCAGCCCAGTGATGAGGTCTTGGTTCTCATTCCCCTTTTCGGCCAACCTTTACCAGCAAAATTTAGAGGACCATATAAAGTAGTAAAAAGGGTGAGTGTTACTGACTACTTAGTGGCTACCCCAGACAGGAGGAAGCCTAAGCAAGTATTTCACATAAATATGTTAAAACCCTATCATAGGTCCCCTGACTCCTCTCCTCCAGATTCTCTTGTTGTGGCAGTAATAAGGACCTGTGGACATCCTGGTGCGGGTGATGTTTGTAGTACTTACCCACAGATCCCGCAGCAGACTGTCCCAGATCCTGAAGGTATCGATTTTGACTTGTCTTGTGGTCTATCCAACTTTAAATATAATTCAGTAGCATGGGGGGAATTACCAACTAAATAATGTCATCTTCCCTCAGAGAAAGCTAACTAACTAATCCATGTTTTATCACAGTCTCCCAGTGTGTTCCGTGATACTCCAGGGCTCACCTCATTGGCCGTGTATGACATAGATGTCGGAGATGCAGCACCCATCAAATTATCCCCATACCGTGTCTCACCACAGCGCAGGAGTATTCTGCAAGTTGAATTAGATTTCAAGTTGTCCAATGCCATAATTACTAGAGCCTTAAGCCAGTGGAGTAGTCCGGTCACACTTGTGCCTAAGCCAGATGGGAGTCATAGATTTTGTATGGACTACAGACAAGTCAATGCCGTAACAAAGAATGATACTTATCCACTGCCATGGATTGATGATTGTATTGACCAGATTGGCACAGCCAGTTATATAAGTAAAATTGACCTTATGAAAGGATATTGGCAAGTACCTCTTACACCCCGAGCAAGGGAGATTTCATGTTTTGTGGCAAACAATCAAGCCTTCTGCTGTGAAGTAATGCCTTATGGCCTGAAAAACGCTCCAGCTACCTTTCAGCGCCTAATGAATCAGGTGACTGAAGGGGTACCTGGGTGTGTGGTGTACATTGACTATATCCTTCTGTTTTCCCATACATGGGAAGAACATCTCAAACAAATCAGACTGCTTTTTGCTAACCTTGCTGAAGCAAATCTTGTAGTGAACTTAAAAAAGTGCACTTTCATTAAGAGTACTGTCCAACATCTTGGATATATAGTAGGACAGGGTCAGGTTGCACCTCCTCATGCTAAAGTAGAGTCAATTTCAAATTTCCCAACGCCTACCAATAAGAAAGAAATCCAAAGATACTTAGGGATGATTGGATACTACAGGAGGTTTATTTTAAATTGTTCAAGGTTAACAACACCTTTAACAGATCTTCTCCGAAAGGATGTGAAGTTTGAGTGGTCCTCCGATTGTGAGGAGGCTTTCAGTGCTACTAAATACATTCTATCTAACTATCCTGTTCTCCGTGCCCCTGATTTCACCAGATCTTTCTCCCTAGCTGTTGATGCAAGTAATACTGGGGTCGGAGCCGTGTTACTCCAGGAGGATGACTGTAATGTATTGCATCCTGTTTGCTATTTTAGTAAAAAGTTAAATTCTGCTCAATGTAATTACTCTGTAATAGAAAAGGAGCTGTTAGCATTGATTTTGTCCCTCCAATACTTTAGTGTTTATGTTCAATCTGCCCCTGGTTCCATTACTGTATATACTGACCATCACCCATTAAAGTTTTTGCACAAGTTCCAAAACAATAATCAAAGACTGACACGGTGGAGCTTGTTGCTGCAGGAGTACGCCTTAGATGTCAAACATATTAACCCTCTCACGTTCTTGACGCAATTTTGAGCCTATTAGGGATACTTTAAATCCTTTGTTACCATCAGAGGTATTTAGAAACCTTTAGTTTAGTTACTTTAACCTCTGCAGTTGTCTTTGAGTTAGCTGTGGGCAGAAAACTTATTTTGGAGAGGTAATTATAAGAATGAGAGAACTCTATTTCTTATTGCTAATCTAGCAATCTCTGCGTCATATGGTCGTGAGAGAGTTAAGGGGGTCCAGAATGTGTTGGCAGATTGTCTGTCAAGAGTCTGAAAATTTGTCATATACTTTCCTCCTCTTGAACTCTTTTATAGCGGTGGAGGTGTGACATCTGGAAGATAACCAAGATGTGACGTGTGACCAGACCAACCTGTTGAACACGACTTTACACCTACAACTGCAAGAAACGATCCCTCTTTCATTCCTACGTGACCAGAGAGAGAGAGAGAGAGAGAAAGAGAGAGAGAGAGGGAGAGTGGGGCCCGGCTACATCCTGCATTCTTGGCATTCCTCGCTTTCCCGCCAGAATTTGCGTGTGAAGGGCGGGGCACCTGTGACGTGGTGAGCTTCTAACACCTGGTTGGCTCCCGCACACCTGTTCTCGTCGGTAATTGGCTCTCACACCCTGCCTGCATCGGATTGGATTAGGCACCTGTTTCCTGACTTTTGATTGGATTAGCTTGGTCCGGGAAATGATATATAAGCCTGGGATTTGATAGTTCAAACTAGTACTTTCTTAGCTGGGGAAACGAGCAGTGTGTTGGGTAGACGAGACAGACTTCACAGGCCTGTATAATAGGGGTTATTATATGTTAAGAAGCGTCCGGGAGCGACCTCTTACTCGTTAGTTAGGGATTACCCGTGACTATTAATTATCCCGAGGTATGTCAAAAATATACATTCCTTTGATTTAGGATTTTGTGATTGGAGAATCATATATGTTTAATTGGAGAGATATATATTTTGAATTACTGTTTACTTTTGGTGATTAGAATTAATGTTTGATTCAGAGATGATTTGTGATTGAATATTGACTACTTTACCTGTTAACAATTAACTAACTGGATGTAAATCTATTGTCATCCATAATTAATGATTAAGCCTTGTATAAGTTAAATACTTACCTGACTTTATGTAAAGCTATTATTCGGAATAGGCATTGTAAAAGTCCTATAAATTATATTGTCTACTTAAGCCTACTAAACTTTAATTTGTACTTTAGTGAAATCAGAACGTATGCAAAACGATCCTGAAATCTATCATAACTTTCATTGCTTATTATTTTGATTAATTGTATAATACCTCATTTACGTTTATAAATATAATTCCATTTTATATGTGACTTTGTAATATTTCTTTGTCATTTTTATTTAGTCAAATGTCTTTCAGTAATAAGAATAAATAAGATAAAATACTAAAGGGAGAATAATAATAAACTAAGAATAACGAGATAATAATATTTGTATTAATCTCACCACCACACCCCCAATGAAATTAATTAAAGTATATATGATCCACCGGGATTCGAACCCGGGTTATCACACACATATTTTTGCCACCTTAACCATTACACCACCAGGACGGTTAAAGGTTTATGCACACGCCTACGACTTATTATTCATTCTCGAATACTGGATATTAATCTAATCATGTTCATATTCCCAACCGCACTATGGTAGCCTACTGTTTAAGTGAGAGGAAAGAATATTCATGGGGCACAGATCATATAGACCGGCCTCTCGAAGAAATATCCCTAAACCTACTAATAATATTATTTTTATTAATCTCACCACCACACCCCCAATGAAATTAATTAAAGTATATATGATCCACCGGGATTCGAACCCGGGTTATCACACACATATTTTTGCCACCTTAACCATTACACCACCAGGACGGTTAAAGGTTTATGCACACGCCTACGACTTATTATTCATTCTCGAATACTGGATATTAATCTAATCATGTTCATATTCCCAACCGCACTATGGTAGCCTACTGTTTAAGTGAGAGGAAAGAATATTCATGGGGCACAGATCATATAGACCGGCCTCTCGAAGAAATATCCCTAAACCTACTAATAATATTATTTTTATTAATCTCACCACCACACCCCCAATGAAATTAATTAAAGTATATATGATCCACCGGAAACATAGAAAGAAGAAAACAATCTTTAAAGGGTTAACAAACTTAAATAAATTATAAAAAGATCTTAATACCTTGCTGATAATCCAGAATAATTGAGATATTCTAGTGACTTAAAACCCTTGCTTACATATTGAACTTTTAGTATTCGTAATAAATAACCTATTTCATATTAAACATTCAATGTAACTTTAAATAGTTCCTAATTAAATATAATTGAAGTGTATCAGAGTATAAAGGATAACTGTCCCAACAACTGAGGGAAAGCAAGTAACAACAGAAATGACTTTAATATTTTACGTTCTTTTGGCCTTCAGCTGTTTGCTACACTTTCATATTAACTGTTCTGTCTTTATTTATTAAGTTAACCACTTCTAAATCAAGGTACGTAACAATATATATATATATACTGTATATATATATATATATATATATATATATACCGGTATATATGTATATATATATATATATATATATATATATATATATATATACCGGTATATGTATATATGTATATATATATATATATATATATATATATACTGTATATATATGCAAATGTATATTATATTAAATGTATAAGACATATCCTGAGTCAAACATTAGCCATTTATTGCCTGAGCTGTTTCCTACTTTATCAAATCTGACCCAATGATTATATTCTTCGAACATGGCTTACTGAATAATATATAATTATAGATGCCCTATATAAATGTGTTCCATCGAATTAAGAAACCCATGTCTTCCTCAGCAATTTGCAAATGCATTCTGTCTTTGGGAAAAATAACTGCCTGGTTATGGATACATCCCAAGTGTCTTTGAATACAACAAAGCTTCATAATACATTTTTTGAAAACTGTTGCTCTTTCATATGACTGTGTCCAGAATTTAGTAGACTATATTATGTGTAAGTATACTGTATGTATAAGTATATTATATATAGGTATAATCCCATCGGGTGGATGGGACTCGTTAGCCTTGGTCGGTGACCAATCTAGGGGAGACAACCTTCTAAAAATCCAGGTGGATGGGACTCATCATTCTTGGTTGGCAACCTGTCTAGAGGAGTAAACCTTATAGTAAGTCCATGTGTCCAGGCAATTTGGCTCGAACACCCCTTGATGTTGGCCCTGTCACTCTTTCAACTCTGGGGGAGCCACTCGCTACAGGCAGTTCTGCCTTTTGCCTCCCTCACTCACATTGAAAACAAAAATACAAATCCGTACTGCTTACCTAATGGTGAAGCAGGTTGGTGGAAGGACTAGGCGCATACCACTGTAGAAAAATAGTGCTAAAACGGTACATAGAGGGCCTCAGAGTCAAACAGACCAACAGTTGAATGGTCAATCCTTTAAGTCCATAAATATAGTGGCAAGGGTTGTCCTTCTCACAAGGGGCAGGTCCACTTCGGGGTGGGGCATGATGTGTATGGCCACCCTCAAAAAGGGGAGTATGTCGTCCGAAAATAGATAAATACAGTAGATAGATATTTCCAATACAATTAACCCACTGAGCTAGTTATAAATAAATGTAACACCAGGGACCGGCAGGATTTGATTTTTTTTTTCCCAGAAACAATAGCGAATGGGTTAGGAATGAAGGAATAACCACAAAAAAACGATCAAAAAGGTCAAAAATTGGTCCTACGGAGCCCCCGAAAGTCGATTTTACAAGAGTAAAAAATTAAGCCAAATACACCCAAAATACCGGTTTTTGCGCGCTCACGCGCACGCGGTTGGACTTTAGGAGTTTTCAACCATCGGCATGGTTGCGTGGGATACTTACACAGTTCCCATACAAATCTGAGCCCTCTAGGTGCCATAGGACCGGAGTAATTGGGACCGGAGTACCTGTGACGACACGTTGTTGTCGCTGGGGTTTAGCGTTACATACATTGACGACGACACGTTGTCGTCGCTGGGGTTCAGTGGGTTAAGGATCCATCGTTGTAATAATTGAAAGCAGATCTTTGCATGTACGTAGAATTTACATTAGTCACCTGTTGCTTTCGAATATGTGACGTAGAAATACACACACGCGCCAACACCTACACAGTAATACATGCACGTTTATACAATGTGTAATTATAATATATATATATGTATGTATGTATATTTTTGCGACTGAGGTTTAAATATATCAGGGCTCTTATTCATTGGACTAGTAATGGCATAAATGCTACAACGGAAAGCGCTAGATCCAACCTCTGATGTATATTCCCAGTGAACAAAGAACACAAATACTCTCCAGAGTTCTATATGCAATAATAGGTTATCAAACTCTCAATAAATGTGCGTCTACTCTAGGCTTAATGTTATGTGAAAACAGCCTATTACTACCTATAACCGAAGGTGCTTGGTTATGGTATGCAAAGTAAGGTGGTAAGAGAAGGTACAGCTTACGTTACTTTAATCAATAAATGTCAGGCACTCCTGCATGAAAGAAAGTGCACTAAAGTCCTTCAACACCAACAAGGAATCTTCTTTAAATGTTAGATGCTATCAAGATGCTCGAATCGGAAATGGAACCCAAAAAGGCAGGCAGCGGAACAATGCTCGTGCAGGCTATGCACACAAAAAGGCAGGAGATATAATGCAGTCGGAGCCAAGAATATCCTAAACGCCACAACAATAATAACAATCGCCACGACAATGCAGTATTCCTATCAACAAAAAGAGCCTAAGTCGTTTGTGTCTCAATACATCAAACTAGGCTGCGAAATGCTTGTGTAATCATAAACGGGTATGCATAAAAAGAATAATTGGTTTAATATACTTAATGTCTACTGTGACTGATAAAGTCTAGCTAGAGTCAATGATACGAGATACTGGTGCGCATGGCATGCCGCATAGCCTAGTGCAAATCTCAAGTCTGTGCGTCAAGTATTACGTTAGAGTGAAGGGTAGCTCTCTTGAGAAACCTTAATACCGAAGTATTAAGCGTTCTCCTGGCGTACCTCAAACACAAACAACGAGCTTAGAACAGTGCAGAATGGTATAGGCAAAAAGCCCTCATTCGTGCATGCTCTACTCTCAATGGCACACAGACTAGAATTTACCCAATCAACTCCAGTTCTCAGGTATGTCGTGCAGCTTTTAACTAAAGCCAGCACCCATCGGAAACAATACCTTATAGTATCAGACTCCTAGTCTAGCATTATCTAATCCAGCAGAACACTAATAATTATAGGAAGCGGTACTGAACAATATGAATGCCAACCAATGCTTCGTGATCAACTTATCTTAACAACTAACATACATGGGTTATATAAGACCTTAATGCACAATACAACTGGCCAGCATGAAGCTGATTATGCAGAGTTAACCAGAGGGGGTATAATATTAATAAAAGGTGGTGAAAGATATGGAAAATGAGAGAGATAGGCAGAGGAAAAGGTTCTCAGGTGTGGAGGGGAGGACAGATATCAAAGGGATAAGAGGGATGCGTTCTAGAAACCAGATCTGAGAGAGAGAGTGGCGAGAGAGCTGTATATATACTAGCACTAGCTCGCACCGCGTAGACAAAGCGGTAACAATTCCTTCAGCCAATGACAAAGAAGCCAGCCAAACATGACGTCACCAAACATGGTAAAAAACTCCTCCAACCAATCCCAGGCCAGCCAGCCGTGACGTCATCAAGCATGGCAAAAAACACTGCGCGCCTCCTCTCACTCTGTTCTACTCTCTCTCTCTCTCTCTCTCAAATCCTATCATTACTACTTAATGATAAAACATATACTTTGCAATTAAATATATAAAGCCTTGACATGGACGAAAACAAAGAGCCTTTCTGGACTGCCCATGACACGAGCTTTCATATGAAATAAAGCACAATAATACATCAACTGTAGCCACATCCACTGCCCTGGCGATCCTAGCGAGTCACTGTAGGACAAGCCATGCGGTTCTAACGGAGTGGTTAATGTCAAGATTTTTCTCAGAGGCCCAAAGCTCAAACAAATCTGATGGTTAGAACCCATGCTATATCTCTACTTCCCATCACCCAGCGACAGTAAAATATCTGGCACAGTTCTCAACAAAACATTTTACAAAATTATAACCCTCCCAATACAATAGGTTAAATCATATTTTTTATTTTTTTATTTTTTTCTATAGTCCAAATTACTTCCTCTCGGGCATAGGCTGAGAGCCTTAACATTCACCGCTTTACAATGAACAGTGAAGCCCGTGAGGTCTTGTTCCAGTCTAGGGAGTGAGACATGTGAAGCACGTAGAGTACAACGAGCACCTGCCATCTTGCCTTCACATGAGGCACGGTGCTCACTCATGGCCCGAAACGACCCCATCTCTGAAGCCACCTCGTTCCCGTGCTTCACTGTCTCACTCCCTACACTCGGACTCTCACACTTACACACACACAATGTAGTTATGCTCCTCAAGAGCGAGCTTCTCTAGCCCAGCATTCTGAGAGGAGTGCAACTCAGAATTACTGCTATAACATACTGAAAAAATTCAACTATCAAAGAAAGAGTTTTTATTTTATTTTTATGTTTTTAATTTGTTTATTTCGGCTGCACTATAGTGGCAAGCCTAGTTTTTTCTTCTATACCAAACGCTCAACTCCTGCTTTCCGACCCAATACGATGGGCTACAACTGCGAGCCAACGAGCACCAAGCGCAAAATACTATTCAAACTAAAGCAGGAGGATACCCGTGTGTCAATCTACCCAGGATCATATACCCTTGAAAGACAATCTGCAACCACGTTGTCACAACCGGCAATATGGCGTATGTCCAGGTTATATACCAATAACCTTAGTGACCACCTGGTCAGCCTCATATTCCGTTTGTGAAACTGGTCCAAGAACTTGAGAGGGTGCTGATCTGTGTAAACTACAACGACCGGACCATAGGCTGGAACATAGACCTCGAAATGCCCAAGCACAACAGCCAGTAGCTCCTTCTCGACAACAGAGCAGCTCCCCTGGGCTGAATTGAACTTCTCCGAGCAGAAACTAACAGGATGCTCCAGCCCATCATCGTCCTCTTGCATAAGGACGGCACCAGCCCCCACACCACTAGCCTCCGTTGCTAGTTGGAAAGGTAGGCTAAAGTCAGGGGCCCTGAGGATCGGGTGAGTGCACAACAGGTGTTTTACTACTCTAAACGCCTTCTCACACTCAGGCGCCCATTTGACTTTCTTATCCTTCCAGTTATCCTCCACCTGAGCTTGACTGTCCCGTTCTCCTTCTCCACCTTGACTGCTAAACGTCATCACAGGCACAGTGAGAGGCTCAGGGGGGTGCCTCACATACTCCCTCATGAGATTACCGTGACATAACTGATTGCGCTTACGTCTGTCTGGAGCGGCCACCAAGCAATCCAGGTCCGATAGCCTCTCAACCACCCTATAAGGACCAGTGTACTTCGCGGATAAGGGATGACCTACAAGGGGCAGTAGAATCAACACCTCCTGACCCACGTGAAACTCCCTGAGTTTAACCTTGAGGTCGTACCTGTCCTTCATGAGGGCCTGAGAACTAGTCAAATTACGGCCAGCCAACTCCAGACTGCGCAACATCCGTTCTCGACCGTCGAGGACATACTTGAGCATAGAACAAGATTTTTCTGCGCCTTCCCATATTTCTTGAACCATATGGAGAGGCCCTCTGACACGGTGTCCAAAGACGAGCTCATTAGGGCTGAATCCCAAACTTTCCCCAGGTACCTCCCGTGCAGCACATAAAACATATGGCAGGCCAAGATCCCAACCTTTCCCACTCTCAAAGCAACAACAACGAAGCACAGATTTTAAGGCTGAGTGCCATCGCTCTAACACACCCTGGCTCTCCGGATGATACGCAGATGACACAACCGTAACAATCCCATGCTGCGGCACTGCTTGAGCAAAGAGGCTAGAAGTGAAGTTGGATCCTTGGTCTGACTGAATCCCCTGCGGGTAACCATACCGGCAAAAATACACTAGCAAGTTTCGGACCACCATCTTCGCTGACCCATTTCTCATAGGGTACGCGTCAGGATACCTTGTTGCTACATCTCCCGACTGTGCATCGCTGTCCTCCTCCAACTCGACAGCACCGGTACCACATTCAAGAACCTCCGGGTCTTCTAATTGCAATTTACGAATGTCCGAAGGAGCAAGCTTATCTAAGTGTTTGCGAAACAACTCATGCCCCCCTCCTACATTGAATTTAGCCTCCCGTTGCTCTCTCTCTGTGTATCGTTGCTGTCTCTTCGTCTTTTTAAGCCCATCCTCTGCCTTCTTAGTAACAGTTAATGGGTCTTCTCCAGACTCGAAAATCGGTCCTAATAATGAGTCCCCGAGAATGTCCGTTGATACTAAACTCTCAACCGCATCAACTTTCAACCCCTTCTCGGTACCTTTCCTCCGCTTGTCTAAAGACTGTTGACCAGAATGTGATTCCCTGGATGCAAGAGATCTGGTGACAACACACGCCATAGGTTGCACCTGACACTTCTCAACCCACTCCTGCTCCTCCCTACTCACGTCGGCCGGCTTCTCGGCAACGACTAAGGTTGGAGCCTCAGAAGTAGGCCCCGCAAAGTCGTTGCCGAGAAGGAGGTCGACGCCCCCAACAGGTAACTTCTCCACAATTCCTACATCCAGGTCACGAGTCACACCATCAACTTCCATCTTCATTCTTACAAGCGGGTATGACCTTGTTGCATTAACTCCCTGAACCACAACCACCCGCGCCGTATTTACAGGTTTACCAGTGAAATTTCTCAACAATGTTTGCGATGCCCCAGTGTCATGCAAAATTCTCACCTCATGTCTTCTACCCCCCCACTCCACACAACCGAGT
The DNA here is from genome assembly GCA_032716605.1 of Paralithodes platypus. Classification (NCBI taxonomy): domain Eukaryota; kingdom Metazoa; phylum Arthropoda; class Malacostraca; order Decapoda; family Lithodidae; genus Paralithodes; species Paralithodes platypus. The sequence goes on from CM064540.1 coordinate 14,762,714, forward strand.
CCCCTGTGGTCACTAAAGGCATCACGGACAGGGAATAAGCCTTCCGGATCCTTCTGCACTGGCAGTGATTTACCTCGGAAGAATTGCCTCTAACAAACTCCGATGTCCTCTTGAACACTCCAATGCCGTGAGCAAAAGACACGGCTGCCGGAGGAGGTCGACTAGGGCACTCATTTGCCTTATGACCCTCCTGGTGGCACTTAAAACACATAAATTTCGGTTTCGGCTTATACTGTGATGTAAAAGGCCCCTGACTTGTCTTATACGGCGTGGTGTCAGGTTTGGATTCAGTTTTAGTTTCATTGCTCTTTTGTTTAAATGTGTCATTGCTACGGGGAGGGGGATGATAGCGGTCCCTAGCACTTGCATCGTACTTCTGTGAGGACCCGCAACCCCGAATCAACGACAGCCGTCGATCAGCCATTTCTGCTGCTTCGACTAGAGTTCTTGGGTTTTTCTCCTTTAAGTTCAAAGTTAGATCACCGCCCGTGCTCTTAAAGAACTGCTCCAACATCATTAACTGCTTAATTCCATCAAATGTTGTTACCTTCTCAGATCGGAGCCAGTTCCCCATAGCATCGGACAAGTCCCGGGCGTGTTCCAAAAAGGTGCTATCTCTTCCCTTGGTTACACCCCGGAACTTCAAACGGTACGTTTCTGGTTGCAGTTCGTACGCCCTCAGGACAGCCTCCTTGAGATCCTCATACACAATACATGACTCCAAAGGTAACGCATCGTAGGCTTTAAGACCCTTGCCTATTAATCTAGAGGATACAAGTGCTGCCCATTTATTCTCTGGCCACTGGTGTTCCTGGCACTTCTTCTCAAAGCGTGCGAAAAAATTCTGTTACACCACTCTCATCAAACACCGGAACCAGTTTCAATAAGTGCGAGAGAGATTGATCATGAGCACGGTTACCAGCCCCAAGTCGCTGTCCCGTTGCCTCTACCCGCGACTTCTCTACGTCCATGTCGGCACAGTACCTAGTCGACTCTAAATCAGCTTGGATTTTTGCTAGCTCTATGTGCTGGTGACTTTTTCTCTCTTCTATCTTGGCTAATTCTATTTGCTGCTCAGATACCCTGATAGCCTTTCTCTCTTCGATCTTAGCTGATTCTATTTGCTGCTGGATCTTAGCTAATTCGAGCAGAAGCAATAATTCTGGAGTTAACCCTTGAGGAGGTGAAGGTGCTACAATGTTTGAAATTACCGGTGGTCCCCCCAGGGGCAACCCACCCTGCCAGTCACCACCCAACTGTGGAAACGTACTCGGGGTCGGCAAACTACTGGGATGGCTAGGAGTTGAGTGTAGGGGAAGCATGGCCGAAGGGCCCTGAGCACTCAACCCATCTCGCTCACCAGTCACCCTGCCCAGTACACACGTTATCAAGTTATCCCTGGTCATGCTGCTAGTACCCGCATGACCGATAGCTGTGGCCAGGCATTGGAGACCGTACCGATCCATACCCTCCAACCGCTCGGCAGTAACAGGCCATTGCAAAAATATCCTAGCATCCTCCTCACAGTTCACCTGATTAACCCTTGCATCATGCTGCTGTTCCTCAGTTTCGACATTACGTACTGTGTCTCCATTCTCCTCTGATCCGGTATAAGACATGATGCTCACAAAAATTTCCCACCTCTATATTCAGAAAAGAAGCACCCCAAACTCTTATACCTCAATATACACACAAAAATTCTCGGAAATACTCAAGGGCTATATATACTATGTTGCAAAAAAAATTATTCTTGCCGATCCCCGCAAAATATTCCCCAAAACAACTAATGTTCCCTGCTAATAAATGTAGGTTCACCAAATCCTAGGTAAGGTCGCCATTTGTTACGACTGAGGCTTAAATATATCAGGGCTCTTATTCATTGGACTAGTAATGGCATAAATACTACAACGGAAAGCGCTAGATCCAACCTCTGATGTATATTCCCAGTGAACAAAGAACACAAATACTCTCCAGAGTTCTATATGCAATAATAGGTTATCAAACTCTCAATAAATGTGCGTCTACTCTAGGCTTAATGTTATGTGAAAACAGCCTATTACTACTTATACCCGAAGGTGCTTGGTTATGGTATGCAAAGTAAGGTGGTAAGAGAAGGTACAGCTTACGTTACTTTAATCAATAAATGTCAGGCACTCCTGCATGAAAGAAAGTGCACTAAAGTCCTTCAACACCAACAAGAAATCTTCTTTAAATGTTAGATGCTATCAAGATGCTCGAATCGGAAATGGAACCCAAAAAGGCAGGCAGCGGAACAATGCTCGTGCAGGCTATGCACACAAAAATGCAGGAGATATAATGCAGTCGGAGTCAAGAATATCCTAAACGCCACAACAATAATAACAATCGCCATGACAATGCAGTATTCCTATCAACAAAAAGAGCCTAAGTCGTTTGTGTCTCAATACATCAAACTAGGCTGCAAAATGCTTGTGTAATCATAAACGGGAATGCATAAAAAGAGTAATTGGTTTAATATACTTAATGTCTACTGTGACTGATAAATTCTAGCTAGAGTCAATGATACGAGATACTGGTGCGCATGGCATGCCGCATAGCCTAGTGCAAATCTCAAGTCTGTGCGTCAAGTATTACGTTAGAGTGAAGGGTAGCTCTCTTGAGAAACCTTAATACCGAAGTATTAAGCATTCTCCTGGCGTACCTCAAAGACAAACAACGAGCTTAGAACAGTGCAGAATGGTATAGGCAAAAAGCCCTCATTCGTGCATGCTCTACTCTCAATGGCACACAGACTAGAATTTACCCAATCAACTCCAGTTCTCAGGTATGTCGTGCAGCTTTTAACTAAAGCCAGCACCCATCGGAAACAATACCTTATAGTATCAGACTCCTAGTCTAGCATTATCTAATCCAGCAGAACACTAATAATTATAGGAAGCAGTACTGAACAATATGAATGCCAACCAATGCTTCGTGATCAACTTATCTTAATAACTAACATACATGGGTTATATAAGACCTTAACGCACAATACAACTGGCCAGCATGAAGCTGATTATGCAGAGTTAACCAGAGGGGGTATAATATTAATAAAAGGTGGTGAAAGATATGGAAAATGAGAGAGATAGGCAGAGGAAAAGGTTCTCAGGTGCGGAGGGGAGGACAGATATCAAAGGGATAAGAGGGATGCGTTCTAGAAACCAGATCTGAGAGAGAGAGTGGCGAGAGAGCTGTATATATACTAGCACTAGCTCGCACCGCGTAGACAAAGCGGTAACAATTCCTTCAGCCAATGACAAAGAAGCCAGCCAAACATGGCGTCACCAAGCATGGTAAAAAACTCCTCCAACCAATCCCAGGCCAGCCAGCCGTGACGTCATCAAGCATGGCAAAAAACACTGCGCGCCTCCTCTCACTCTGTTCTACTCTCTCTCTCTCTCTCTCTCTCAAATCCTATCATTACTACTTAATGATAAAACATATACTTTGCAATTAAATATATAAAGCCTTGACATGGGCGAAAACAAAGCGCCTTTCTGGACTGCCCATGACACGAGCTTTCATATGAAATAAAGCACACAATAATACATCAACTGTAGCCACATCCACTGCCCTGGCGATCCTAGCGAGTCACTGTAGGACAAGCCATGCGGTTCTAACGGAGTGGTTAACGTCATAATATATACATAAATATACTGTACACATATATATATATATATATATATACAGTATATATATATATATATATATATATTTATTGATTTATTGATTTATGTTTTCTATGAGGATGAATTCAGGGAGAGAGTTCCAGAAAGATTGGGAGAATGGTTTCACTCTTGAGTTGGAGAGTTGCACAGAGTAGGGGGGAGGGGGTTGTGTTGCACGACAGGTACTACATACCCTACAAAGAGGAGGTGGTATACACTGAGAGAGCACTGAGGAACACTGATTATTTTAGTAGCGATAGAATAGCGAGAGAGATGCAACATTGCGGCGAAGAGGGAGAGATTGCAGAGAGTCAGTGAGTGGACGGGAGGTAATGATACGAAAGGCTTTCCTTTCTACGTTATCTATAAGTGCTGTGTGAGAGGATTCTCTCCACACATGTGAACAATACTCAATAAAAGGATACACTGTGCCCATGTACAAAGCAAGAAGCTGTGCAGGGGTAAATAACCCCTTGAGGCGGTTGAGCACTCCCAGTTTCTGGGAGGCTGCCTTAGCAAGGCTGGTAACATGGTCCTTCCAAGAGAGAGCAGAAGAGAAAGAGACACCAAGAATACTGAGAGAAGATGAAGGGTTAATTTTTCTATTGTTGAAGTATAAGGGATAGTCCTCTGGTAGTTCACAACGGGTAGATAGATGGAGAAATTGGGTTTTGGAAGCATTAAAGGCAACAAGGTTTTCTCTGCCTCAGTTAGAAATGGCAGTCAGATCAGAAGATAAGTGTTGCATGGCTTCATTATGTTTGCTTTCAAGGGATTGTTTGCTGGGGCGCTCTGGAAAACTAATTGAATAGTGAAAGGTAGTTGTCTGCATATGAGTGAATGGGGCTGGAGGTACAGTTGAGAAGATAATTTAATAAGATTAGAAAAACAATTGGAGATAGGACAGAGCCCTGAGGAACACCGGAGTTGATAGGATGAGGAAGTGAGAACGATGGCCATCCACAACTGCAGCTATGGAACGGACGGAAAGGAAATTAGAGACAAAGGCACAGCTAGATGGAGGGATAGAAACCGAAGGAGGGTAGTATAGGAATTAGAGATTTGTGCCAGACTCTATCGAAGGCTTTCAATATTTCTAGCGCAATAGAAAAGGGCTCACCGAAGTCCCGAAAGGAGGATGACCAAGAGTTAGTAAGATATGAAAGAAGATCACCAGTAGAGCAACCCTTAAGGAAACCATACTGGCGATCTAAGAGAAGATTATGAGAAGAGAAAAGCTTAAGATATTTGAAAGTAAAAATAATTTTTAAAACTTTAGAGATACAAGAGATGAGAGCAATTGGACGATAGTTGAAGGGTTGATGGCGGTCTTCCTTCTTTGACAGGTTGAATGAGAGCAAACTTCCAGCAAGAAGGGAAGACGTTAGAGGAGAGACAGAGATGAAAGAGTTTGCCTAGGCAGGGACTCAGCGCGGAAGCACGTTTTTCCAGTACAACAGGGGGAACACCATCCGGGCTGTACACCTTCTTAATATAAAGCCCAGAGTGGGTAGAAAGTACATCTTTAGAAGAGATTAGGATATTAGGTATGAGTAAGTGAGAGGGGGTGGAGAGGGAGGAATAGCACCGGAATCATCCAAGGTGTAGTTTTTAACCCTTCTTTGGCGGCGCCCGGCTATTGTCGAGTGAAATAAATGTGGCCTATGTGGCAGGTCACGGCTGTTGTCGAGTGCAATTTTGAGTACGTAATGTGCTCTGAGAGAGAGCGGAGCGGTGGAAGGAGCGTAGTTTACCTCATGACCGCTCGCCACGGTGGCCGTGGAGCTACTGAGATGTAGTCCTTTGTACTCCACCCTCTCTCACTCGTTTCACACGTAATAATGTAAGAAAATGACCGTATTTTACCGATTTTGCCCTTCGGTTGCACGATCGTTGCAAGACAACCAGTGATTGTAGAGGGATGGTTCTGGTGTCATTGGAAAGCTGAATTAACGCCCTTCCAGGGATACATACTTGTATTACGCTGTGGCTCTTGTTTATGCATGAAAACGAGCACGGAAACAAGCTCGTTTACGGTAAAAACCCCCGCTGGGCGGCACAGTCAAATATACTCCACCACCCTCTCTTTGAGTGTTAAAGAAAGTTTAAGCAAAGAGTTCAGCTTTGTCAGGGGAAGAAGTGATGGTTGTGCCATCAGAATGGAAAAGGGGAGGGAAAGACGAGGACAAAAAATAGTTGGAGTGGTTTTTGGCTAGATGTCAATACACTATATATATATATATATATATATATATATATATATATATATATATATAGAGAGAGAGAGAGAGAGAAGCGAAGCGAGAGACAAAAGTGTGAGAGAGAGAGGGACCTAGGCGTTATGAAATTGATATGTGATATCTGTATATATTGTAGGTATTGATTTTATTCATATATAAAAATAAGGAAGCACACGTCTAAATATACCTATTATAATCATGAATACAATGTTTACAAAGTGCTGTATGTGTAACAGAAAACAAAGTATGTAAAACATAATAAAACAATATGAACAGGATTACTGAAATACGACACTTCAAAACTGAACAAAACCTAAATCCACAATATGTTCAATAATGGATAAAATAAACAAACAATATACACAATACACACTGACCGTACATGCTGGATTAACAAATACAAAGCCTGAAAAAACGACGGTAACAATGATAATTCAGTACATTACATAAAGCCGCCAAATGGAAATATTACATTGTTCCCTTGCAAATAATGAAAAACCAAATGGGGCTGTGTTGATAACGTGAACATGATTTTTTTAAAGCACTGAAAAACAAAAACGTGTTGTTATAGCGAAGATTGCTAACAATAATAGTATTGTTAAATATACAGTATAATACCTTAAATCAATATTTACATACATAACAAGTGCACTTCTAAATACAAATATATTTGTAAACAAAAATAGAATACAAGAGCTACAGAATATGTAAACAAGGTAAATAATATACTGTATATCTTCAACCCAAATTAACGGAAACATATAACAGCAGTTTTGAAAGAGTACCATAAGATCAAACAAACGCAGCACAAACAATAACTTTCGAAAAATAGCGATAATCAGTGAAAAATGTATAGCGGCAGTGCACAGAAATAGGACCAAATCAATACAAAATAAATAATTTAAAAAAAGGATGAAGGCCTCTGCATTTATAAACTCATACACAATACAATATTATAAAAGCGGATTACGGGAGCAGGCAATACAAAGGGAAAACTACATGCAAAGGTTATGATGGGGAGGAGTGAGGGGTGGAAGGGAAGGAGGAGAGGGATGGACAGACCGGAGAGAGAGGGTGTAGTAGGTATGAAGAAAGGATGGTGTTTGTGGTTTGTGGGAAAATGGAGAGAAAACAAGTATGGAGGGAGGAAGTAGGACAGGGGGGACGCATGGGAGAGAAGTGTGTGGTAAATTGGAGGACAGGCAGCATGGGACACGTGATTTGCTGGAAGAGGGAAAAGGAAGACGAAGAAGAGAGAAAGGAAGGGAAAATTAAAATGAGAGCCTTGGCAAGATGAGAGATAAAAAATATCATAGAGTGTTGGATGGATTAGATTATTAGTTAGGGATGTAAGAGAGGCCTAGAAGAAGGAAGGATGGAAAAGGGGGATGGGCAATGAAGTAGATTTGGAAGATAAAGGGGACTGGCAGAGGGATGAGCAACGATATGGATCCTAAAGATGGAGTTAAAGGTCAGAAAAATGGGAGTCTAGATGGATCGTGAACTGGAGGAAAGAGAGTGAAGTTGTCGGATGAGAGAAAATCAATATAATGGAAAACCTAGCAGTGGGAGGATATGGATAGAAGGGAAAGGTGGCTAGGTTAAGGGAGAGGCAGAAGGCCGGAACGGTGATCAAGGTGTAGGGAAAATGGAGTAAAGAGTGAAAGGGTTGGAGTGTGAAGTGGGTGAAAGAGGAATGGGAAGCAGATGAGGACGAAGTGAGGAGGAGAGAAGATAGGCGCTAGGTGAAAGAAGGACTGTAATCAATTTGAGAAGCAGATGAGAAGTTTACGAGAGAGTAAGGAGTTGTGTTTTAGGGAAATCATGAACAGTTAGTGAGTCTAGTAACGGAAGATGATGGGGTTATAGGAAGATGAAAGGAAGACAAAGGGAGAAATGGGGTCTGCGATGTCAAATGATGGGAGGGACAAGGTGAAAAAGGGTAAGAGAAAGAGAGAGTCACACGGAGTTACAAGGAACTGTTAACATCTCAAACACCCTGCGGTCCATTCCGGGGAGATACTCGAAGTGGATATACAATGATTGTGTAGTAGCCTGACTTGGGGTTAGCGAATATGCATCACCTTGCACTTTTCTAAGTTTAGTGGCAATACTCCATGTTTCAGACCATTCACTCAGTGTGATAAGATATATCCTGAGCTGTTCAACCAGGTAGTCAACTATCATGTCTACTAGTATCCCTTCTAAAAGTTTTACTATGATAGAAGTCAAACTAATTGACCGATAATTCTCGAGACATTCATGATACCCTTTCTTAAAGATTGGGATCCACATTGGCCTGTTTTCAGTCTTCAGGAACCTCTCCAGTTCCAAATGATTTATTGAATATTTTTGCCAATAAAGGTGAGGTTTCATCTCACACTTCTCATGCAACTAGAGGAAGAAATCCATCTGGGCTAGATGACTTGAACCTACAGTTTTTAACTTGCCTATGAATTGTGCTGACTCCTCTTGGGTACATCTAATTTTTCTAATAGCTTCACCCTCATGCACTAATCCTATACTTGGCATGTCACTGGTATTTTACCTTGTAAATACTGGGTCAAAACAGTCGTTTTCAACATTTTGATGTGGAGGCCCGTACACCATAAGAACCCTATATATACAATTACTTAGATTGAGGTGTCTACTCCTAACAGTTAGCCTACACCTAATTCACAGTAAGAGAGAGAGAGAGAGAGAGAGAGAGAGAGAGAGAGAGAGAGAGAGAGAGAGAGAGAGAGAGATAGGGAGAGAAGGAGGGGGGAGGGGATACGCAGTGGATGAGTATACTAGGGTATACTAATTGAGTGCAAGACGATCTAGGAGAAAAGAAGGTTAAAGAAAGGAGAGTATTGGATGAAGTGGACAGATGGTCTAGGGTAGAAGATTGAGAAATATTGGGAACAGAAGATAATAGACTGCATAACATTGAAATCAGTAAATTATAGAATGCTATAAATTAAAAAGGTGATGATGGGATAAAGCATGACGTACGCAAATACTGGAAACAAGCTCACTCCCACCTTCTGTCAACCGCAGTGTTTATTTTGCTTGAAAGTATGACAAGTAATTGTTAGTAAACCTTGTAGGATGAAGGACAAGAGAAGAGAGAGAAAGGTATGAGACGGATACCATACTATATAAGCAAATTAGAGAACCCGTTAGATTAAACACAAACAAATGTGAGGTTTGTTTGAGAGATTAAATTAAAGCAAAATGCATAACAACAATAAAACTGTAAAAACTATGCACCATTTCGCACAAATACGGTGAAAATAAATCTTTTGGATATTATGTGATTTCAAGTTCTCTACCATAAACGAGCTCTTAGTGGTTTAATCCATGTTTGATGTTATATACGCCATCGCTTCTCCACATGCTAAATTATGAGCTATGAAAGCAGGGAGGGTGAAAGGAAGTGTGCAGGATGTCAAAATAGAAAGAATCAATCGAAGTGCATAATATAATATATACATCATATATATATATATATATATACAGTATATACATCATATATATATACAGTATATATATATATATATATATATATATATATATACATATATGTATATGTGATTAATTATGTAAATTAAACAGAATGTCAGCTGATGACCTAGGGCCTCTCATAATAGGGGGTAAAGAGGAACATGATTCTAGGAAACATCAAATATATTTTCCAGTTTTCAGATATTTTCTCGCAGTCATCCCAGGAACACACCCAAGATCCCCTATGAAAGAACATATGTGTATACATTCAACAAGAATAGAACCAGGAATGTACAACATTCAATGTATAGTCTATCATACATGTATTTATATTATGTATATGATTATATGTTAAACTATTTCTTAATGTACTTACCAAACCTACAACCAGTTACACGTTTACAGTACAAATTGAAACTTTGTGCTAAATATCTTAATTACCATAAACTAAATATAAGAATCACAGTGCATTTGAATACTTTATATTGATTTACTACATAGTTCATTAGTCAGTCATATTTGCTATTGCTTTTGTAATTTGTTAATTTAGATTAGTTTGCAAATAATGCAAAATTGAAACTAGGAATATATCAACATAACGAATATATTTTCTTTTACGCTGCATAGATTATGATTTTGTAAAGCTATTATATTACCTATTTGAGTAAATTATTAGGGGTGCTCTATTTTGGACATTACCCCAGACCAGACCAGATGGCTGGAGTAAAATAGAAAAGAAGAAACATTATTTGGGAAGTTTGGTTATATGTATATTTTTACTGAAGAGTTACATATATTTACAAACTTTCATCTAAAATCAGTGTTCCTTGGGAAGTATTTACAGCGCCTATGTATGACGTTAGAGTAGCCATATTAATTCGAACTGAGTTTATGAGTTAAGTCAATACAGAATATTCATATACATAGGGATTCTTATTTTTAGTTTATGGTATGATATTTAGGACAAAGTTGTCTTTTTTACTGTAAATGTGTAACTGGCTGCACATTTGGTCGGTATTTTATGAAAAGTATATAATAGGCTATCATTATTATTTTTCTATGTAAGTGAGGGAGACAAAAGGCAGAACTGCCTGTAGCGAGTGCCTCCCCTATAGTTGAAAGAGTGACAGGGCCAAAATCAAGGGATGCTCAAGCCAAAATGCCTGGACACACGGAGTTTGAAGCAATTTAAGTCATAGGGGGAGGGAAAGACTGATTCTGAGAGAGAGTTCCAGAGCTCAGCTGTTGAATAGAAGAAAAACAGTAACTTTTCACTCTTGGGTTGGAGAGTTGCACAGAATAGGGGTGGGATTGTGTTGCAAGACGTGTACCACATACCCTACGTAGAGGAGGTGGTATACACTGGGAGAGCTCTGAGGAGCACTGATTATTGTAGTAGCGATAGAATAGCGAGAGAGATGCAACACTGCGGCGAAGAGAGAGAGTTTGCAGAGAGTTGATGAGTGGGCGAGAATAAATTATACGAAAGGCCTTCCTTTCTACTTTGTCTAGGTTTGCGGTGTGAGAGGATCCTCCCCACACATGTGAACAATACTCGATACAAGAACGCACTGTGCCCCTGTACAGAGCAAAAAGTTGTGGAGAGGTAAAGAACCCCTTGAGGCGGTTGAGCACTCCCAGCTTCTGGGAGGCTGCCTTAGAAAAACAGGAAATAATTATGGTCCTTCCAAGTAAAGAGCAGAAGAAAAAGAGACACCAAGAATATTGAGAGAATATGAAGGATTGATTTTTGTATTGTTGAAGAACAAAGGATAGTCCTTTGTATAAACATAGTCCTTTGTATAATATAATATTTGTTAATTATATAATTCATAATGAATATTATACATTCCCGGTTCCATTCTTGTTGAATTTCTAGAAGTATTATGTTTTTTACACCAACCAACTTCACATCTAAACTCAATTAATGTTATCAACAAATACATGTGGCACTCCGAGGACTCAAACCCAGGATACAAACATCAAAATTCCGCGCGCTATGCAGTATCAAGACAGTTATTTGTATGAACTATTTTATAGGGGATCTTGATGTATTCCTGAGGATGGTTGCCAGAGGTTAGCCGAAAATATTAAAATAAATAAGATGTTTCCAACCGTCCTTTTCCTCTTTAGCCTCCTATCATATATATATATATATATATATATATATATATATATATGTGTGTGTGTGTGTGTGTTTATATATACTGTATAAGAAGGGTTGGAGGACGGAAGTGAAAAGTCGAGAGTTCATATTGCAAAAAGCAAAATATATTGTATAATTATGTCATAGTTGTCATTATATTTTGCCCGCTCTGTACTTAGTAATGGCTGCCAGTTGTTGAATAACGTGTAGACATTCAGGGATATATTGGAAGGCTCTCCTCCATTGACTACAGTATAACAAGCTACTATGGGTTTCAGAGGCCGTGTTACATCGTTTTTCGGGAATAACTTCTAAACAAACAGTTGGATCAGTATGATATTTTGACACGGGGTTTTTCACACCGTGCCCTAATTTTCGTCAATATAGTGCATTACCAAGTGTAGAATTAAGCCACTTGTCCCTGTGTCATGATGTTAAAGTCACACATTAATGACACAGAAACGAACAAGGCTACCGTGGCTTACCTGTGAGAACCACCAAACCATTATTGCTCCTCCCTCAAACACGGTAGTTATCACCCACCACCCAACCCTACTATCACCTTTAAATTAAAGTTATCTGTCAATATCAAAATATAAATATACCGTACAAAAAAACATACTTTATATATACATATATATATAGTTATATTTATACAGTATATATATATATATATATATATGTATATATAAATATATATATATATATATATATATATATATATATATAATGAGAGAGAGAGAGAGAGAGAGAGAGAGAGAGAGAGAGAGAGAGTTGTAGCTGTGCGGGGGTAAACAGTAAACAAATATATCATCATGCATCAACAATTATTCAAATTAATGATAATTAGTACACACAATATGCATTAGTCGTGTGCATTTGTCACTGTGCGCACTGATGCAGGCAGGAGTGCATGTGGATGTTTGCCAATTAATTTAAACACACGCATATATAAACAAAATGTAACCCCATCGTCGACATTACGTATATGAAGGGGAGAGGGCGGACAGGGGGAAGAAGGGGAGGTGTAGGGGGAGAAGGGGAGGGTTATAGGGAAGGATTGTGATTGTTAGTGGAGAGTATGGAAAGGGTTAAAAGATAATCTGGGGGAGAATAAATGGAGGGGTGGTAAAGGTTAGAAGAAGATGGGGATGGTTAGAGGGAGGATGGTGATGGTTAGAGGGAGGATGGGAATGGTTAGAGTGAGGATGGGGAGGGTTAGAGGGAGGATGGGGAGGGTTAGAGGGAGGATGGGAAGGGTTAGAGGGAGGATGGGAATGGTTAGAGGGAGGATGGGGAGGGTTAGAGGGAGGATGGGGAGAGTTACAAGAAGTGTCTGGGGATAAGATGGGGGGGGGGAGGGGGGGCAGGAGGTGAATCAGATGGGAATAGAAAGGGTGATGAAGGGGGTGAGTTTGTATCGGGGAAAGCAAATGGAAATAGGGATATTACAAGGGATGGAGGTGGAAATTAAGATAGCTATATACTATGAAGAATGGGAAAGGTTAGAGAAGATGCGAGAGGTGTGAAAGAGTTTGAAAGAATCGGCATCAAAATTAGAATCAGATTAATCGTTTTCAAAATACAGAGGGTACTCACATGAAATATAAAACATATGGATAGAAGACGTTAGTTATGATCTGGAGGGTGAGGATTATGAGGAAGGGACGACAAGGGAAATAAGGGCGAAAAAGAGTTGGGAAGGAAGAGCGAAAAAGAAGAAAAATGGTTAAGCATACGGACGGAGGGATAAAGAATGTTGAGCATCAAGGCAGTAGGGATAACGGTGAAGGGGTAACATCAAGCGGGGAATGTGTTCAGGAAGATGAATAGAACGGTGGAAAAAGTTGGGGAGAAGATAGACAGATGACAAATAATGGCGAGGAGCGAAGGTAAATAAGTCAACAGTGTGACGCATGTCCACGTGTGAGCATGCTGTACAGAACGCCTAGTCATGCCCCACTCTCGCTAGGATCGTCAGGGCAGGAACTTTGGCTGTAGTCTATGTAGAGTTTCCTAACTTAGTTCATGTGAGCCGTTGTACTATAAGTATTATGAATATGTATTTTGTTTTCATCTGAGTCAACGAGTTCTATTTTATATCATTAGTTATAAGTATTGTGTGTAAAACTTATTTGTAATGATGGGAAGAGAAACAGCCACAGTTGGGGGTCAGTGGGTGCGCCAGGCGGGAGGTGGGCCTAACTCACTAGCACTCCTCCCCCCCTCAGTGCTAGGGGGAGCCTTTGTGTATCCCAGAGGAGAGAGAGAAATTACGTAATGGTTGTCAGTGGGCGGTCCTTAGTAGTTTACGTTGGGCTCACTAGAGGGCCGGGTATAAAAAGGGAAGTCTAGCCATTTTTTCATCAGAACTCATTAGGCAGAGCGACTTCTCATTTCCCTTGCTAACTATATATTCTTCTGACTGATGGGAACTTTCTCTACTACCTTACATTCTTATCTCCTCTTTTCCCTCCCCTGTTTAACTTCCATGGTCCCGTTGGTGCAGAGCTAGTCATCCAACGTATTATCGCTTGAGTTCTCACAAGATACTTGCCTATTAGATAGCCTATTTTGGAAGGGTTGACTTAGAATAGGATTGATTTATGTTTGTTGCACTTGTATATGCATTTCCCTGTGTGTTATTATTATTATTCCTGTTTTCTGCTAGTCTAGGTAATGCTAGACTGGGGTAAGGCTTTTCTGTGTTACGAGTTGTTGTTTGATGCAGTGGTTAAGCGATAAACCTGCATACTCGTTTCGGCTCAGTGAAGCCTAGGTTGTCTTCGCGGCTGACTGTGTTGAGTTAATAATTTACAGTGCGTGAGGGCAAGAGCCTAACCACCCTGTATTTTATTAACAGTTTGTTTTTACTTTGTCAAGGAGCCGGGAGAAAACCAGATACAAGGGATCTGGATTTCTCAAAGTGCACTTGTTAGTTTTAACGTAATACTTTAAACAGTCGTGAGGACTTCGCTAGGCTACGAGCCGTTTTTGCTCAGTCACTGCTACCTTTTTGCCTACAGTACCCCAGCTAGACTTTGCTCGATTAGTAGATACAGAATAGTATTGAAGCTTTCCTTATGTATGATATTGTTTATGCACTATTGATTTCATGTGTTGCAAGCTTGGCTACTTTAGTGATTAGTGGCCCACGAGCACAATCCGAGTAGGCTATTGCCATTGCATTTGCGGAGTACTTCTTTTTAATGTTTGCCATTTACTATTGCATATTCTTTTAATTATTCTTATGCCAATTTAAACCTTTAATAGTATTTAATTGCCAGTGTTTTTGCTTATTGAATTACTGTTCAAAATCCGATACGTACTTCTTACGAGCATCCGAGAAGCATCTAACTTTTTTCAGAAGATTCCTTGCTCGATGCTTAAGGACTATTAATTAACGTAACGTAATAGTGCCGATCCGAAGTAGAGGGTGGAGGACTTCTTAAGTTCATAGTCAAGGGTGGATTACTTCGGCTTCGGCCAACACTATTCTTTGGTGTTGTTGTTTTTTACTTAATTGTTTGATTGTTGACCAGACTAGATAATTCCTGTCTCTTTATTAGTCTGTTGTTGAACACTAGTACCGAGTTCTTGTATACCCCGTTATAGCAGATTGAACTCTGGAGGGTATTGGTGTTTTTTGTTTGGCTGGCAGTACTCAGGGGTTGGGATCGTTTGTTTCCGTTGTGGCAGCGAGCCATATTCGAGTCCTGATTGAGAGCCCTTGTGTACCCGAGTGCCAGTTCGTAACAAATGGCGACCTTGCTTAGGATTTTGGGAACAGTATAAATTTTTGCAGAGTTGTACAACATTTGTTTGTTTGTATTTTAGCGTGCATATTGAAGAATATTTTTTTTGTATGGCAATTAGTAAAGCATTTAAGAGACTCCAGTTAATTTAGTAATTAGTGCTTGCATAGGAAGTTTAACACTTTTGTCTCGAGAATTTTTCTGTGGACTTCAGTATGTCGTGCATTAGCACTGATGATGAGCGAGAGATGTCATTTGAAGGTGTGCCGTTAGTAACCAGTGAGGAGGATGCTAGAGTTTTTGTGAGTAAGCGGTACCACGTGACGGAGGAGAGGCTGACTGGGGTGGATGTTTGTGGCTTGCACCTGATAGCCAAGGTTTTGGGCATTTCCAATGTAGCAGGGATGTCCAAGGGGGAGCTGATTTCCTGGGTGTTGCGTGGGCGACATGGGGTTTCGGAGGAGAGGGCGTTTGGGGGGGTTCCTCCCCAGATCCCCTCTCACTCGACTCCCACAGTGCCGTCCACTCAGTTACCGGAGGTTAGCACTCTCCCACAGAGGGATAAGAATTGGCAGATTGGAGTGCCCTCGGGTGGTGCACGTGGTGGTTCCCCAGTTTTTGCCCCCCCTCCTTCAGTAGTGGCAGCTCCCTCTTCCTGCCTGTCTCCAGATATGGTATTTAGACTTGAGCTTGCTAAGATTGAGGTTAGGAAGCAGGAGATTGAGGCTAGGAAGCAGGAGAATGAGACTAGGAGGCATGAGATTGAGGTTAGGAGGCAGGAGGATGAGACCAGGAGGCAGGAGGATGAGACCAGGAGGCATGAGGCTGAGCTTAGGTACGACTCAGAGAAATATTGTGCTAAATTAGATTTAGATAAGACTCGTGCAGAGTCGACAGGGACTCGGATGGGCCGTGAGGGCCAAGTAAGAGAACAGTCCTTAGTCCACTTAGTCAAATTGGTGCCGGTATTTAGTGAAACTGAAGTCACAGAAATTTTTAATCGTTTTGAGAAGAAGTGTAGGGAGCATAATTGGCCTGAAGAGAAGTGGGCAGCTCTAGTCTCCTCAAGACTTACGGGTAAGGGTCTGAAGGTTTATGATGCACTGCCTTTAGAGTCTTGCATTGACTACCCAGAATTGAAGAGAGCTGTCCTACGGGCATACGAGTTGCAACCGGAAACATATCGATTGAAGTTTCGGGGTGTTACAAAGACTAGGGAGGCGACCTTTCTTGAACATGCCCGGGACTTAAAAGATGCACTTAAAAACTGGACACGTTCTGAGAAAGCTGAGACGGCAGAACAGTTGACTGAGCTGTTTCTGCTCGAGCAGTTTTATAAGTGTACTGGTGCAGAAATGACTTTAAATATTAAAGAAAAGAACCCAAGAACTCTTCAAGAGGCAGCTGAGATGGCTGACCTCAGGTTGTCGCTAATCAGGGGATGTGAATCTGTAAAGCGTGTTGATGCAGTTCCCAAGGGGTGCGATACTCCAAACCCTCGAGCTCAGGACAATCACTATAGGTGTAAACCTCAGTATAAAAGCCAAGATACCAGGACTGAACCAAAGACTACAGCCGTCCCATTACAGAAGGGTCAGAACTCCGCCCCTTATCAGAAGAGACCGATAGGGGAAGTGGAATGTTTTCATTGTAGAAAGAAGGGGCATTATGCAAAATCTTGTCCTAGTAAGCCGCCAGCTGCAGCCGTGTCTTTGGTGCGCAGCATAGGTGTGGCTGAAATGTCGTCTGGATTTACCCAGGGTAGTTTGCCAGCGGCAGGGTCACAGGCTATGTATAAGACTCAGGAAGGCTCGTCCCCTGTCCGTGATGTCTTTTGCGCCCATAGAGGGACCGGTAGGGTAAGTTGGGCGGGTTGCCAGCATAAGGTGGAAGTTTTGCGTGATACTGGAGCTTCACAGACACTTTTGAAGAATTTCACGGGGCGACCAATTAATGCGGCACGGGTGGTTGTTGTTCAGGGTATTAATGCGACCAGGTCATACCCGTTGGTTCATGTGGAGCTGAAAATTGATGGTGTGATTAAGGACTTAGATGTTGCGATCGTTGAGAAATTGCCAGTGGAGGGCGTCGACCTTCTTCTCGGCAACGACTTTGCGGTGCCTACTTTAGAAGTTCCACCCTTAGTCTTTGCCGAGAGGCCGGCCGACGTGAGTAGGGAGGAACAAGAGTGAGTAGTAAGTTGTCAACACCAACAGATGGCATGTGTGGTAACTCGTTCCCAAGCATTTAAGGTATCACAGACTATTTCCCAGGCCACAGAACAGCGGAGGAAGGGAATTAAGGAAAAGCGGAAGGCTGGGAAAAGTTTGAAGAGTTTAGAACCAGTGGCTCTCCCAAAAGACCCAATAGCAGGACCTTTGACCGAATCTGTTGTAACTCCAGCGCCTAACACAGTTGATAAAGTAGTGGAGGAGGCAGAGACTCAGAGACAGCACCGTTACCTGCAGCGAGAACACCGGATGTCTAAGTTGGATGTTGGGGGAGGGCATGAGTTGTTGACCAAGCAGTTAGACATGTTGGCTCCCACAGACATTCGAAAGTTGCAATTAGAGGATCCAGAGGTTTTGCAGTGTACCAATGGGGCTGTGGAGTTAGAAGAAGATAGGGATGCAAAGGCAGGGGATTTTTTTTCGTTAATGGAATTTTATACCACCGATATCAAGATCCTAAAAGGAACTGGGAGGGCGGATCAGGTACAGTTGACCAGCTGGTCGTGCCAGAGGGCTGCAGGGAAAGTTTGCTTAGGTTGGCTCATGATTCTCCATTATCAGGACATTTGGGTGCCAAGAAAACGGTGGCGGCTTTGGGGAAATTGTTTTGGTGGCCGGGGATGAAGTCTCATGTGCAGTCATGGATAAACTCATGTGATATTTGTCAACGTGTCGGGAAACCGAACCAAGTTATTCCTAAGGCTCCGTTACACCCTATTCCTGTGATTGGGCCACCCTTTAGTAAAATTATTGTTGACATGGTTGGTCCAATCCCTCCCACTAAGGCTGGAAATATTTTTTTTTTAACCATAATGGATGTTGCCACTAGATACCCCGATGCATACCCTATGAAAAATGGAATGGCTAAGACGGTAGTCAGTAACTTGTTGTGGTACTTCTCAAGGTACGGGTACCCGGAGGAGATTCAGTCTGATCAGGGATCTAATTTCACCTCCAACATGTTCAAGCAAACAATGCAACAGCATGGGATACGAGCAGTAGTATCGTCAGCGTATCACCCTGAGAGTCAAGGGGTGCTTGAGCGGTGGCATGCTACACTCAAAAGCATGCTCAGGTGTTATTGTGCTGACAACGGTATGGATTGGGATCTTGGATTGCCTTATGTGCTGTTTGCTGCTCGGGAGGTACCTGGTGAGAGCCTGGGATTTAGTCCAAACGAGCTGATTTTTGGACACCGTGTCAGGGGCTCCCTTAACATGCTGAAAGAAATTTGGGAGGGGACTGTGCAGCCTTGTCCATTATTAAAGTATGTGCTTGAAAGCCGTGAGCGCATGCTTAAGAGTCTGGAGATGGAAGGTAGAAATTTGACAGAATCACAAGCTTTGATGAAGGACAGGTATGATCGCAAAGTGAGGCTCTGGAAGTTCACTGTAGGACAAGAGGTATTAATTTTGTTGCCTTTGGATGGTAACCCCCTCTCTGCGAAGTACACTGGACCTTATAAAATTGTAGAAAAAATTTCAGACTTAGATTACCTTGTTGCCACTCCAGACAGGAGGAAAAAGAACCAGTTATGTCACGTGAACCTTATTAAAGAGTATGTGAGGCGCCCCTCTGAGCCTCTCACTGTCCCTGTGTTGGCTTGTTGCGGCCGTGGTGGAGAAGGAGAGGGGGACAGTCAAGCTTCGGAGGAGGATAGCTGGGATCAACATGTTTCAGCGGATCAGTGGGCGGGGAACTCGAGCCTAATGGCTGACGAGGCTATAGCTCATTTGCCTGAGCCGCAGTTTGATGCTATCCGTCAGTTGTTCGGTTCATACCCCACTGCATTTGCTGAACACCCAGGCCTCACTACTCAGGCTATGCATGATGTTGACGTGGGGGCCCATATACCCTTTAAGTCAATCCCGTACCGTGTGCCCCCCATAAAACTACCAGCTCTGAGGGATGAGTTGGAGTATATGCTCGGTAGAGGGTTGATAGAGAAAGGCACAGTTAAGTGGACTTCCCCCGTAACACTGCAGCCTAAGCCAGATGGCAAGGTACGCTTTTGTATTGATTTCCGTAGGTTAAACGGTTTGACTCCAACTAACCCATATCCTCTTCCTCGGGTTGATGATAGTGTTGACAAAATTGGTAATGCTCGTTTTTTGTCTAAAGTAGATTTAGTAAAAGGTTACTGGCAAGTACCTTTGTCCGAGCGTGCTAAAGAGGTATGTGGTTTTGTTGTGGACGGGAGTACCTACCGGTGCAATGTTATGCCTTACGGACTTAAGAATGCACCAGCAACGTTTCAGAACCTGATGAATGAAATTGTAAAGGACATTCCAAATTACACCGTATATTTGGACGATGTAATCATTTATGATGACGACTTTGAGAGCCATTGTGAGCACCTTGAGACCTTGTTCCGGAAACTTAGTGAAGCAGGTCTGGTAGTAAATTTGGCAAAGTGTGACTTCGTAAAAGCCACTGTGCAGTACCTTGGGTTTGTAGTGGGAAGGGGACAGGTGTGCCCTCCTCAGAACAAGGTACAGGCTGTCAATAAATTTCCGCACCCAACAACCAAGAAGCAGATTATGAGATTCTTGGGTATGATAGGCTACTACAGACGCTTCATAAAAGGTTACTCAACGGTGTTGGCACCTCTCACAGATTTGTTATCTAAAGACAAAAAGTTTTTGTGGGCACCTGAGTGTGAAAAGGCTTTCACTTTGGTGAAACATTTGCTATGTACTCAGCCGATACTCAGGGCCCCAGACTTTAACAGGCCTTTTCAGCTGGCAACAGATGCTAGTGGTGTAGGGGCTGGTGCCGTCTTGCTACAGACAGACAATGAAGGTGTGGAACACCCAGTAAGTTTCTTTTCTAAGAAGTTCAATGCTGCACAAAAGAACTATTCTACAATAGAAAAGGAATTTCTGGCGATTGTGCTGTCGCTCAGGCACTTCGAGGTGTATGTTCCAGCCTATGGCCCAGTCGTGGTTATCTACACTGATCATCACCCTTTGAGATTCCTGAATCAATTTCACAATCGCAATATGAGACTGACCAGGTGGTCTTTGATGTTGCAGGAGTATAACCTGGACATCCGTCATATTGCTGGATGTGACAATGTGATCGCGGATTGTTTATCAAGGGTGGATGATCAGTCGTAGGCTATCACAGGTGTGTGGGTTTGAGTGGAGGAAAATAGGCTGCCCTTATAGTGCAGCCGGGAAAAACATATTAAAATATAAAAATCATATAAAAACTCTTTCTTTTGATATAGGTAATCGTATAAGTTTGTCATAGCCTATAGAGTTTGAGTAGTCCACGAACTATCAAACGGCTGAGCTGCTGTAAGCTCGCTCAGGGAGCATGATATTGTGTCTTTTTGCTATTGTTGGGAGGAGTTATAAAATGTGATTATTTTTTGTTAATAATAAGATGTGTTTTGGTGATAAACTCAGCTTTGTTTTAGTGCCATGCGGTCGCTGGGTGTGAGGGGCTTGATGGGGTTCTGTGTTTGTCAGATTTTAGCTCAGGTTTGAGCGAGTAAAATCTTGGGGGAGGTGTGACGCATGTCCACGTGTGAGCATGCTGTACAGAACGCCTAGTCATGCCCCACTCTCGCTAGGATCGTCAGGGCAGGAACTTTGGCTGTAGTCTATGTAGAGTTTCCTAACTTAGTTCATGTGAGTCGTTGTACTATAAGTATTATGAATATGTATTTTGTTTTCATCTGAGTCAACGAGTTCTATTTTATATCATTAGTTATAAGTATTGTGTGTAAAACTTATTTGTAATGATGGGAAGAGAAACAGCCACAGTTGGGGGTCAGTGGGTGCGCCAGGCGGGAGGTGGGCCTAACTCACTAGCACTCCTCCCCCCCTCAGTGCTAGGGGAGCCTTTGTGTATCCCAGAGGAGAGAGAGAAATGACGTAATGGTTGTCAGTGGGCGGTCCTTAGTAGTTCACGTTGGGCTCACTAGAGGGCCGGGTATAAAAAGGGAAGTCTAGCCATTTTTTCATCAGAACTCATTAGGCAGAGCGACTTCTCATTTCCCTTGCTAACTATATATTCTTCTGACTGATGGGAACTTTCTCTACTACCTTACATTCTTATCTCCTCTTTTCCCTCCCCTGTTTAACTTCCATGGTCCCGTTGGTGCAGAGCTAGTCAGCCAACGTATTATCGCTTGAGTTCTCACGAGATACTTGCCTATTAGATAGCCTATTTTGGAAGGGTTGACTTAGAATATGATTGATTTATGTTTGTTGCACTTGTATATGCATTTCCCTGTGTGTTATTATTATTATTCCTGTTTTCTGCTAGTCTAGGTAATGCTAGACTGGGATAAGGCTTTTCTGTGTTACGAGTTGTTGTTTGATGCAGTGGTTAAGCGATAAACCTGCATACTCGTTTTGGTTCAGTGAAGCCTAGGTTGTCTTCGCGGCTGACTGTGTTGAGTTAATAATTTACAGTGCGTGAGGGCAAGAGCCTAACCACCCTGTATTTTATTAACAGTTTGTTTTTACTTTGTCAAGGAGCCGGGAGAAAACCAGATACAAGGGATCTGGATTTCTCAAAGTGCACTTGTTAGTTTTAACGTAATACTTTAAACAGTCGTGAGGACTTCGCTAGGCTACGAGCCGTTTTTGCTCAGTCACTGCTACCTTTTTGCCTACAGTACCCCAGCTAGACTTTGCTCGATTAGTAGATACAGAATAGTATTGAAGCTTTCCTTATGTATGATATTGTTTATGCACTATTGATTTGATGTGTTGCAAGCTTGGCTACTTTAGTAATTAGTGGCCCACGAGCACAATCCGAGTAGGCTATTGCCGTTGCATTTGCGGAGTACTTCTTTTTAATGTTTGCCATTTACTATTGCATATTCTTTTAATTATTCTTATGCCAATTTAAACCTTTAATAGTATTTAATTGCCAGTGTTTTGCTTATTGAATTACTGTTCAAAATCCGATACGTACTTCTTACGAGCATCCGAGAAGCATCTAACTTTTTTCAGAAGATTCCTTGCTCGATGCTTAAGGACTATTAATTAACGTAACGTAATAGTGCCGATCCGAAGTAGAGGGTGGAGGACTTCTTAAGTTCATAATCAAGGGTGGATTACTTCGGCTTCGGCCAACACTATTCTTTGGTGTTGTTGTTTTTTACTTCAATGTTTGATTGTTGACCAGACTAGATAATTCCTGTCTCTTTATTAGTCTGTTGTTGAACACTAGTACCGAGTTCTTGTATACCCCGTTATAGCAGATTAAACTCTGGAGGGTATTGGTGTTTTTTGTTTGGCTGGCAGTACTCAGGGGTTGGGATCGTGTGTTTCCGTTGTGGCAGCGAGCCATATTCGAGTCCTGATTGAGAGCCCTTGTGTACCCGAATGCCAGTTCGTAACAACAGATTGATCAGCGAATGTAGGATAGGAATGGGTTTTAGCATATGCCGGTAAGTAGAGAGGATAGATAGAACATAGTACAAAGGAGTACAAAGGAGTGCAAAGAAAATCAAGCAACAACAGGTCTGGTGACCCTTCTAGGCTGCTTGTCCTCCAAAACACTGAGGATCAATTGTCCAAACAGTGGTTTAGAGTGGGTAAGGGAACATTGGAAAGGGAACTACTGCCCTTGAACTAATGTCCGTGGCAGGATTAGGAAGTTAGTAGGGGACGGATTGGTTAGTAACTGAGGGGGGGATAAAATAAAGTTATTCATTTACAAACGCAGTCAGTCGCGGGTTTGATGCAAGATATTTGTCTAGGCGAAGTTTAAATGAATCAACGGTGCTGCAGTCTATAACGTCTCGGGGAAGCCCATTCCACAAGTTGACAACTCGATTAAAGAAGAAATTCTTAGATTTGTGCGAGTTAAAAGATTTACCATTAGTTTTGCAACCGTTTCCCCGCGTGTAATTAGATTGGTCGATAGTGAAGTACTTACTACAGTTCATATTGCCCATGCCTTTGATGATTTTGAACACTTGAATTAAGTCGCCTCTTAATCTGCGCTGGGTTAAAGGAAATAGATTTAATTCTCTAAGACGCTCCTCGTATGGTTTGTTCTTTAGGCTAGGTATCATTTTGGTAACTCTACATTGAACTCGTTCTAGCTTGTCTATATCTTTTTGGTAATAAGGGCACCAGGATTGAACGCAGTATTCCAGAAGAGGGCGGACCAAGGAATTGTAAAGGGTTAGGATAACTTTTTTGGATTTATGCTCAAATGACCTGCCTATAAAGCCAATTATTTTGTTTGCCTTCTTAACAACTTCTGAACATTGTTGACTCAGTTTTAGGTTACTCGATATTGTTACTCCCAGATCGGTTTCTCTGTTTATATTCTTAAGCTGAGTGCCATACATCGAATAGTTTGTTTACTCATTTTGGTATCCGATATGTAGTACCTTACATTTATCCGCATTGAAATTCATTTGCCAAATTTGGGCCCAACGTGACAACTTATCTAGATTGTGTTGCATATCGTCAACTTGTTCTTTTGAGAGTACGCTATTTGCAATTTTTGTATCGTCAGCAAATTTTGAGATTGTACAGGTGAGACCCTCATCTATGTCGTTGATATAAATTAGAAAGATAATTGGCCCTAGTACCGATCCCTGGGGTACCCCTCTACTTACATTGGTCCATTTAGATGCCTTACCGTTTATGACTACTCTTTGCTTTCTGTCGCGGAGCCAATTTTCTATCCATTTCAACACACCGTCTTGTATTCCATACGCTTTTAGTTTTAGCAGTAAACGTTTGTGGGGAAGTTTGTCAAAGGCCTTTTGAAAATCAAGGTATATAATATCTACAACTTTACTCTCATCATAGAGGTTGAGGATATCGTGGAAGAAGTCTAAGAAGTTTGTTAAACAGGAACGTTTGCTAGGAAAGCCGTGTTGAGTATCTTTAAGTATGTTATTTTCCTCTAAGTGATTTACGAGTCTGTCTCTTATGAGCGTTTCTAGCATTTTACATACAACTGAGGTTAAGCTAATTGGACGATAGTTACTTGGTAGGGATTTGTTGCCTTTTTTTTTAAATCGGTGTTACGTTAGCTAGCTTCCACTGATCAGGCACTGTTCCAGACTGCAAGGATTTATTGAATAGCAATGTCAGTGGTTTGGAGAGCTCATCCTTAGCTTCCTTTAGAACTCTAGGTGCGATTGTATCAGGTCCGGGCGTTTTATTTACCTTGAGTTTATCTAAACATTTCAATACTTCTCTCTCTGTTATGGTGATATTGCTTAGAACATCAGAATTATCTATCTGAACCGGCGATGCTGTAGGGATATCAATGAGGTCTTCTGTTGTAAAAACTGATGCATAGAAGGTATTGAGGGTATTACTCATTTGTACTTCGTCTTTGGTATATTCTCCATTTTCATCGACTAACTGTCCTACAGTTGAAGTAACTACTCTCTTCTTTCTGATATAACTATAGAATTATTTTGGGTTTGTTTTTCTTTGATTCGCAACATGTAACTCCAGGGTCTTTTTACTTTGCTTAATAAACCTTTTGGCTTTGCGTCGTAGTTCTACAAATTTCACCCGTTCTTCGTCATTTTGTGAGGATTTTAATCTATCATTAGCAAACTTTTTAGCAAGCAGATAGTTTGAAATATCTTTATTCCACCATTTGGGCTTATCATTATGGCCTGTACGCCGTATTGTCGATGGTATGCAGTCTTGCACTGCTTTTAGGTAAGTGTTTGCGAATGATTCCCAAGATGTATTTATGTCGTTATTGTTAATTAAAAAGCTCCAGTCAGTTTCTTTAAACATTGCTCTAAGTTTACGAAAGTTTGCTTGCTTGAAATTAGGGACTTTCGCGATGCTGCTATTGGGTTCGTTACTAGTAAACTTTAAACTGAAAGTTATCGTACGATTGTCTCTGTTACTGAATTCATCACCGACATTCAAATTCTCTATTAATTCTTCTTTTGTTGAAAGTACAAGGTCAAGGACATTATTTCCACGGGTTGGAGATCTAACAAATTGATATAGCGAACTCTCTTGCAAGTTTGCATGCAGGTCTTGTCCAGAGGGTGAAGTAATACTATCTCCCCACTTGGTCACAGGTAAATTGAAGTCGCCAAAAATTACGGTATCTTGCGAGTTACTAAAGTCTGCAATTTGCTCATACATTTCTCGGTCACTTTGCACTGATTGAGCTGGAGGTCTGTATATTAGTGTAAGTATTATTTTTGTATCTTTATTATTCTTTATTAGCACAAAGGATGTGTCGACGTTCACAATTTGAGGTTTTGACAAGAGGGCCGGGTTAATACTTTCTTTGATAAAAAATAAAACTCCACCTCCATTTCCATTAATTCGGCTTTTCTCAAACATTACATAACCGGGAAGTGAATACTCTGCTAAAAAGTCTCTGCCTTCTGTATTGAGCCAAGATTCTGTTATGCCAATAACATCGTAATTTTCCGTAAACACTAGTTCCTCTAAATCTGAAAATTTATTGAGTATGCTACGAGCGTTTGCATAGAAAACATTCAAAGTTTTGGATTTGGAATTCACGGAACACTCTTTATTCAAATTATTGGTTCTGCTCGGATCTACATTTATGTGCCTGTCTGCCCTCAGTCCTCGATCCTCGTCCCTGGTTGTCCTCGGTCCTCGGTGTCCTCGATCATTGTTCCTAGTGGTTCTCGGTCCTCTATCATTGTCTCTGGTGGTCCTCCGTTCTCGCTATGCTCGATCGTCGTCCCTGGTAGTTCTCGGTCCTCGATCGTCGCCCCTGGTCGTCCACGGTCCTCGATCCTTGTCCCTGGTGGTCCTCGGGCCTCGAACCTCGTCCCTGGTGGTCCTTGGTTGGCTCTGCTTTTTATCCGAAAATCCTTTAGTGCATCGTGAAGCAGGCGGCCAAATCTTGCTGCTCCCACCTGGTTCAGATGGACTCCATCCACTACAAACAGATGATCTTCACGGTAGAAGTCATTCCAGGTATTGATGAATCCAACGTTTTCTTCCCTGCAGAGATTAGCCAGACGACGATTTACGCTAGTGGCTATATTGAAGAATCGGCTCTCCACACCGATTCTGGGGACGATCCCTGATATGATTACTCTGCCTGACTTTTCCTTATACTTCTGAATCAGCTTCCGGTACTTCAGCATGAGGTCCATGAGGTCCATAGGAGGGAAAGGGAGGGTTTAAATGGAAACAGGATATTAAGAAATTATGAGAATGATATATTGACCAATGACTTAATATAATATATATATATATATATATATATATATATATATATATATATATATGGGATAGAGTGAAGGAAAGAGTGAGGACGAGAAAGAAAAATATAAAGAGCGCATGGGCCAATGAAAAAAATAGAAAAATAACGCTTTGCAGGAGCAAGGCATCAAGAAATGTGGGAAAGAAAATGGTGACATAGAAGATGCCTGGCTACATGGCTTAACACTTCCATGTACTCTGCATTACTAGCCTTCTCCAGACAGTCCTACAACATAAGAATAAGGTTGCTTCATATCTTCCCTGCCTACTCCCTGTTATACACAAGAACCATAGCCTGTCCCATACTCTTGACATTATAAGATTTCTTCTACCTTCAGTTATACTTATCCGCTCATTCTCCATCACTCTCCCATTACCCATCACAGTTATTTATGATACCAATAAAATACTTGTCTTTCAATTCAAGTGTTCAAGTTCTACTGTAAAATATTATATGACTAAATTATGATACAGCATAACAATGGAGAAGACATATGGGTATACGATAAAGTGTTATGCAGAGTATTGGATAGATAAAATTACGAAATGGATAGTAGGTTAAGGAAAGCAGATGCAATCACTGCTAATGGATTAATAGATCAGTTGGTGGTGAAAATGGGTAGAGAGGAATGGTGTGAGAACAGAAAAGTATGACATTAAGTGAGTTCATTTGAAAATATGACAGTATGAAAACAAAAACAATATGGGAAGAGAAGATGCAATTTGCTAAAGTGAAAAAGTGTAAATACTTAAAACTATCCCATGCCTTCCTTGATCACAACGCAATTAAAAATAGCAGGTAACCAAAAAAGGTGGAGTGGTCTTGCCACTGAACTGGTAATCCAATGGTCCCGGGTTCGAATCCCGATGTACCAATGGGAAGATAGTATGGGGATGGAATTTGTGCTGTACATAGTATCAGTGCATCACCATAAAGCTCACCGAAATCCCAAAAAACATAAATACAAAATATCCTCATTGTTCCCTGATTAAATAGCACTGTATGAATATTCCCATATTAAAAATATAATACAGGAGGGGGGGGGGGATGCCTAGTAAGTTAATTGATCAATAGATGGCGTTCTGAGAGTGAGGGTCCGAGTCTTTGGGATGAAACAGTGAAGCACGAAGGCGAAGCAGCTCTTAAGAATGCCTCTAAAAAACTGGGACTCCTGTACAGAGTTCGAGAATTCTTCACTGACGAGCAGTTGGCCGTAATATATAAAAGTCATGTGCGCTCTCAGATGGATTACTGTTCACCTCTGTGGGGTGGAAGTGGAGTGGTTGCATTGAGGCAGTTGGACAAAATTCAAAATAAAGCTATTAGATTAATCAATAACCCTGCAATCACACAGGACCTTCCTACATTAGCCATACGAAGAAACGTTGCATCCCTTGCATTATTCTACAGATATTTTCACAGCAATTGTTCCGAGGAACTTGCTTCAATTGTGCCGCCTCTCCACATCTTTCCCCGTAGAAGTAGGGCAGCTGAGAGCGCCCATGAATTTACACTTTCTCCTCCACAATGCAGAACTTCTGCTTATCAGAATTCATTTATCCCCAGAGCTACTACTCTTTGGAATTCACTTCCCTCGAATTGCTTTCCACAAACTTACAATCAACAAATGTTTAAATCCAGTTGTTACAAACATTTTATGAATGGAGGATGCCTTTAGGCACATGGACCTTTTTGTTTTATCTGTGTTTTTCCTTCCTCCGTTCATTGTCTCTTAAAAAAAAAAAAAAAAAAAAAAAAATATATATATATATGCGAAGGCAAGATGGCAAAGGCTGGTCAATGAAGCAACTTGGTTGAGCCCAAGAACTTTCAGTCTTCTACTGTACTTCTCACTTCTCCACTTGTTCTTCCTCTGTCCAAATACTCTTCTTTCCTATTTTACTCCAGCCATCTGGTCTGGAAAGGCTGGTTGCAGCTTCACATGTCTCGCTCCCAAGATGGGAACGAGAACTCACGGGCTTCACCGTGTTGAACGGTTGAGTGTACAGGCTCTCAGCATATGCCCGAGCATGAGTAAGTTGGAATTTACTAAACATAAATAAAATGCTGTTCAAAAATAACAAACGAATGAGCTAGAAAAGAGATATAGAGGGTAATCTCAATTGACTATACAACTTGCCATAATATGAGGAATAATAAACTAATGTGGTATGAGATACACATTATTACACAGTTCAATAAAGACTTCAGTGATACCATAAATGGTTTAAGAATCATAATATATAAAGCAAGATTAGATAATGCAATATGATACAAAATGTATGTGAATCCTTAAATATATGATACAAGAATTGAAGGAATGGATGTATAATGTAGAAAAAGAATATCAGTTGTTGTTGTTGTTCTTGTTGTTCCCTAAGCTGCCTGGCCGAACAGCCCCGAGTCCCTGAGAAAGGCCATGGCCACGATCGGGCTTTCCCACAGAGCTCTCATTGAGTGTAGATTGTGTTGTTGGCGTAAGAGGTTGTGTGAAATGCAGTCTTCTATGATGTGTTTAATGGTATGGGGTGCTGTGTTACATCCCGGGCAGGAGTCGACAACGGAGTCATCCAGTCTCTTCTGATAGCTCAGGAGAGCTGGATGGTGTCCGCATCTCAGCCTGGCCAGGTGGACTCTGTCGTCGCGAGGAAGGGAGGATTCGGAAGGATGGATTTCGGGAGGTCGTGCATGCAGCTGCGTGTTGTCTGTGAGTGAGTGGATGGATCGGTGAGAGATATGAGTATGGATGTGCTTCTGGAAGTTGGTTCGGGGTGGGCAGGGAGGGAGAGAGGACAATAATTGTGTGTGATACCGTGTGCTGGGTGTTGTTTTGATATTTCTTGGTGTCTGTGGGTGTGTTGCCATGTAGTTTAGTGGGTGGTCTTGGTTCGTGGAGGCTGCTGCCAGGAATTGAGTGCCTCTCATGTCCAGATGGTCTTTGACTTTGAGGATTTTGGTTTCTTGATGTAGGTGATCTGTGGGTGCAGTAGCTGTGCAGCCTGTAATGATCTTCAGGGCTTTGTTTTGAATAGTCTGTAAGGTCTTATGATGTGTTTCAGCTAGGTTAGAAGCCCAGGCTGGGCTTCCATATTCCATCACTGATCTTATGTATTGTTTATATACTGTGGTGGTAGTTTCTTTGTTGTGTCCAAATTTTGTGTGAGCAAGTGACCTGAGGGCGTTAAGTCTGGGTGTCAGTTTCTTTTTAATGTTTGTGGTGTGCTGTTTGAATGTCATATGAGTATCATATGTTACTCCTAGGATTTTGGGTGTGTGTGTGTGTGTTAGGGGTGTGTTGTTTATGGTGAGTTGAGGGATGTATTCGTGTTCTCCTGTCCAACTTGTGAGCAGGGTTGCGGTGGATTTGGCTGGGGCTAGATTAAGTCTGTTTGTAGTGCACCAGCCATGTAGTGTGTTGAGATAGGGTTGAAGGAGATCTGTTGCTCTTTTTGGGTCATGGTGTGTGCATGTGAGTGTTATGTCATCTGCATAGGAGGCTAAGTTTATTTGGGGCGTATTGGGTGTAGTTATATCGTGCATGTACAGATTGAAGAGTGCGGGCGATAGGACGGATCCTTGTGGGACTCCGTTTGGAAAGTTTCTGATTTTAGATGACTGACCGGCAAAAGATACGTGTGCACATCTACCTGCTAGGAAGTTGGCCAGCCACCTTTTTGTGTTGTTGTGCATGTTTGTGTTGTAGATTTTGTTTGTTAGGTTGTGGCGGGGGATGGCATCGAAGGCTTTACTAATGTCGAGTGTGGCTAATAGTGATCTGTGTGGTGGTCTAGCTGAATTGATGCCGTCGAAAGCTCTTTGTGTAAGGTCTGTGAGAAGAGTGTTTGTGGAGTGCAGTGGCCTAAAGCCATGTTGTATTGGAGCTAGGGGTAGGTCGGGTGTAATTAGTTGTAATACTAGGCGTTCCATGACTTTGGAGGGGGAGCAAAGGAGTGTGATGGGGCGGTGCGAGGAGGGTAGCGTGGGGTCTTTGTTGGGTTTGGGGAATGTGATGATGATACCATGCTTCCAAATGTCTGGTATTGTGTTGTGTGAATAGCTGTAGTTTGATATGTTAGTGAGTGCTTGTATGCCTTGTGGTCCCAGGTGTCTGAGGTGTATGTTGCTTATGTTGTCTAGGCCACAGGCGGGTGAGTGCTTGAGATTGTTGATGATATGCTTTGTCTGGTGATTGGTGAAGGGTGTATAGTCAGGGTCTGTGGGGAATTGTCTCTTACGTCGGATGACACGTCGGTCGCCTTTGTGAGGTTTTAGGTGGCTGACATGTGAGAAGTGATTGATGAGAGTGTTTGCTTGTTGTTTACATGAAGGAGTAGAGTCTGTTGTTGTGATTGCAGCATGTGATTGTGTTGTGTTGCTGTTGGAAAGTGTGATGCTGTTTAGTGTTTTGTAGAGTTTTTGGGGGTTTGTTTTGTGATCCAGTGTTTGTAGGAAGTTATTCCAATTTAGTTTTTGTTGTTCTTGTATTTTGTTGTTAGTTTGGGTGTTGAGTGCTTGAATTTGTTGTGTGATGTCTTGTGTGTGGGGTGCTGGGGAGTGTTTCAGTATGTCGCGTTGTCAGATGAGGTTTTGAATTTCTGGTGTGAAGTTGGGGTTGTGTCTTTTTCTGTTACCTCTTGGAATGTGTTTCTTGTCAGCGTTTTGGATAGTTTTATTGAGTATGTGTACAGCATTGTTGATGTTAGTGATGGGTGTACTGTTTAGAGTTGTGAAGTGTTGTTCTGTCTCATTTATGAATGCTTCCCAGTTAGCTCTTTTATAATTGGTGTATGTGTGTTTGTGGCTAGCTGGGGTGAGTCTGGTTTTGGTGGTGATAATGATCGGGAGGTGGTCAGAGCCTAAGGTTCTGACCACCCTCCAGGATGTTGTGGGGGCGAGTTCTGGGGAGCAAAAGGTGATGTCTGGAGATGATGGGTTATAGAGGGCTTGGTGAGGAATATGGGTATGTTGATGGATGTCGTTAAGGATGATGAGGTTATCGGTTTGGTTTTGTAGTACCAGCCCTCTGTCTGTGTCGGGGTTGTCGACAAACCAGGCCGACGTCTTGGCGTTGAAGTCACCACCCAGGATGATGTGTGGGTGTGGGGGTGATTGTGATGTGTTGTAAGTGTGGTCTGTATTCATTTGGTACTGTAGGGGATGTTTGGGGAGGGATGTATGTGTTTATGATGGTTATGTTGGAGTTGTTGCCAGTGCGTATTTTAATTGACTGTATTTCTGTTGTGTTATCATTTGGGGGGAGGAGGGATCAGGTTTGTACACTGGTTACTATGTATGATATTTCTTTGTGTACCAGGGTGATGAGTCCACCGCCCCCGCCGACAGCCCGGTCTTGTCTGATGGTGGTGAAATTATGAAATGTGGGTGTTTTTTGTGTTGTGCGGAGTTTTGTTTCTTGTAAGATGGCAATGTGTATGTTGTATGTGTATGTGTTGTATGTGTATGTGTATCAGTTGTAAGAAATAGTACACGATATATATATATATACAGTATAATATATATATATATATATATATAAATGTATGTATGTATGTATGTGTGTGTGTGTGTGTGTGTAAAAGAAGTGGAAGAAAATGGAGAAGGAAAGGTAGCGGAGACATAAGACACGAAGGATGGTGGTGGGAATGAGTAAATGTTGAATGTCATTGGGGTATTGTCGAGAGAGAAAATTAATTCTGAAAGAGAAAGTGTCTTTGAAGGGTGTGCAGATGTATAAGAAATATATGTATAAGTAGCACATGAAGTGGCTAAACGTTTGCTGGAATCCAGAGGGAGCCTATGGAATAGGAAAGGATGGCTTGAAGTGGAAGGGGTTGGTTTATGTTGAAAAGGGTTTTCAGAAGCTGAAAGAGGGTGCAGAGGGAGGTAGAGGGTTGGTAAAGGGTTGCATGAAGTAGTATATGATTAAGTGAATTATAACAAATTGGTATGAAATGGGAAAGAGTTAAATGCATTAGAAAGGGCTGTCATGGTGTGGGAAGTGACTGCATGGAGTGACAAGGGGATGTATGGAATGGGAAATGGTTGTCTGGTCTGGGAAATTAATACATGGAATGGGAAAGGGTTGCTTGGAGGGGGAAAGAGTTGCATGGGGTGGGAAAAGGTTGCATGGAGTAGGAAAAGGTACATGTGTACTCTACAATGTTTGCATGGAGTAGGAAATGTTGCACGGAGTGGGAAAGGGTTGCATGCAGTGGAATGGGAAAGGCTTGCATGGTTTGGGAAAAAAAGTTACATGCAGGGGAGTGGGAGAGGTTGCAAAGAGAGAAATAGAGTACATAGAGATGAAAACGGTAATATGGAGTGGAACTAGGTCCACAGGATTTAGTGCAGGTAATTGGGAGCGAGAAATTACAGGGTGTTTGTCGCGTGCATATAATGAGAGAAGTAAACGGATCAATAGGCATCATATATGCAAATATTTCCATGCATAATTACGCTTAGCTACAGTAGCTTAATTGACTGATTACATGTGCACATTTCTATACACAGACAGATATACATTCACTCATATACGCTTACACACAAGCACATAAACTCATATGTATGCAAACATACATACATGTAGATATGCAAAACAAGTAAACTACATACTTAAATGCGCAAACAAAATGCATACACATATCTCTATCGACTAGGAGTTTCGACCTTGGCCAGCTCACTCGACAAGATTGTTGCGGGGTTTCGTTAAAAAAACCTGGGTGTGTAAGTAAAATACTGTCTCCATATGGAGCAGGTACTTCATGTGACAAACCAGTGAGTAAAATAGAAATACAGGAAATAATAAGTTAGCTAAACACAATAGAAAATTAGTTGCAAATAAAAGTAATTTGTAGGAGTTTATGTAACAAAATGAACGAACTTAGAGCACTCGTTAGCACAGAAAATATAGACATATAGCGCTAACTGAAACGTGGATTAATACAGAATCTAGGCATTTTTTAGCAGAATTTGATATTCCAGGATATAGTTTGTTTAAATATGACCGAACAAGTAGGAGGTATTAGACTAAATAATGATAAGGAAAGTGTATTGGGTAGAGGTTAACGAAGGTAGTGAGACCATAGTTATTGGAGTTATATAGACCGCCTAATATGAGTAGAAATGGCGGAAAATCGATGGGAGGAGACTAGAGGTATTAATATTCTTGATTTAGTTTTCAGTAACAATGAACATATGAAAATAGCGATCATAAATCTATTTATTTTAATATACAATGGACAGGGAATGCTAAAGAGAATACGACACTTATCTATCAGACTCTATCAAGACAGGTCAAAAGGAAATCAGGAAAGCAAAAAGGGCTTTCGACAGAGTCCCTCATGAGAGATTGATGAGAAAGGTTGAGGCACATGGATGGATTAGGTCATGGCTAATTGGTAGGAAACAGAGAGTGGTACCAAGTCAGAGTGGGGAGCAGTCACATTCGTTAGAGAGACGCAGAGTTAGAGGGGATATGATAGAGGTGTTCAAGTGGGTTAGTGGGATTAACAAAGGGGACATGACAAATGTACTAAAGCTCAGTGATAGCGAAAGAGGTAACAGAGTTGTAGATGGGTGGAATAGGCTACCAAGTGATATAGTGGGATCAAGAACGCCAGGGAGCTTTAAGAATTGTAAGCATATGGACGAGAAGGGTTGGGTGTGAAGGGGGATCAGCCGGGTTGGGCCAATCAGACAAAACACAGGAATGCACACGAGCGATCAGCCTATAAAACAGAGCGAGGGGGACAGACAGAATGCGATATCGGGTGAAAAGAAAAAGAAAAATATCAAATATATATACAGAACTAAGCGGGGCTCAGGGAGGGGTGGTGATGCTGAGGGAGAATAGGGGGGGGGGGGATACGAGGGGATCTGACAGAGGGGGAGAAAGAAGGAAGGGGGATAAACAGAGAATCCGTGATGAAGGGAAGAGAGAGACGAGAGATAAATGCACAACTGGAAAACAGAGTGCGAGCCAAAGCCATGGACAGAGGGGAATGCCAAGCAAAGGAGGAGGGGATTTGGTGAGGAGAGAGAGAGAGAGAGAGGCGTGCGATGGGGTAAAAGTAAAACAGTGAAAGAGAGAAGGAGCGGGAGGGAGAGAGAGACATAAGTGGAATACATAGTGAAAGGTAAAGCCAGAGGGCAGGGGAGGGGATTTGGCCAGTGAGGATCGACATATGCCATGAACGAATTTAATTTTGGAGTCATGCATGCTTTTCGCTCCCCTCGCTAAGCCTCTGCTGATGATGACTGGGGAGGGCAATCGTCATTTCAATCAGTCCGCATTCCCCCCTGTGAATATGAAACTTTTATGTTCCAACCTGTTTAATTAATTAAACGGGGGTGAAAGGCATCACAGAGCTAAATTACCTTTTGGAAAATTTCCCATTGTACGCAAACATCAAATGCTACGGAATTCGTGACCAAGAGTTTAGTAGATTATTAGGTTGAACTTCTGGCAATGGTGTTTCCTACGTGAGTGCACTGCGATGTTAACGGCCAAGATATGCGCACTATGCATTCGCCAGTGCATTTATATTATTGACTTCAATTATTTCACGAAGGCGCAAAACCAATGTTATGTTAAATCATTCATGAATACAGCATCAGTTCGTATTATCATTCTGTCCACAAATATGTATAAATTCAATAGAGGATTTTAGGGGCGTCAAAAAGTCCGTGAGGGGAGTGAGTGTGAATACAGCGAGAGAGGGGAGTGGACGGTGGTGGGCCTGCATGCCTGCGCCTGCTCCGTGCATGGCGGCCTGGCCAAGCACCGCCTACATAAACATGCTAGCAAATAAATATTCAGTACACAGCATCAATTATTACCCGTCATTATTGGTAGGGTGGGAAGGGGGGAGGCGCTCAAGGGCCAGCTCGTGTTCAAACGTAGCTCTCCGGTGAGCGGCCAGTTGAGCACTGGCTGACCTGTGATGGTCTGGTCGCCGCTTGAGGGACAGCTGGACTACCAGGCCTCCAGCCAGCCAACACTACCATTAAGAATGCATACATTACACGTGGCTATAAATTGTATAATACATATTATGAAGATAATAATATCATGAACACGGAAGTTGTCAGTGACGGTCAAGCTGGGATACTTGTTAGGGTGAGGCGGACGTCTTTAGGAGGGTTGAGGAGGGAGTCTGGGAGAGGAAGTGGTTGGAGGGGAGGGAGTATGGAGACAACAAGGCACAGTTAGACCTTCACTTACTCTGAATGACAAGGGTCAAGTCATGGGATCTTATTTTCAACATTTCTTGATATCTATTAAGAAAGATATCTGACAGGTTCTGACAATATTACGTCTTCGTCTTCTTTGTGACCTACGGTGCAAAATGTCATGCAAGCTAACTTTCATCTTTTGTTATTTTATGAGTAGGCCTACTTGATACAGGTTGATCATATCAATATTTTATACATATGACAATAAGATGTAAGTTACATATTCTAACAATACAATATGTTATGTTATACCATGTTACAGTCTTCATATTACTAAAATAGGCTACATCCAAAACTTGTAATGCAACAAACTGTGTATTTTGTGTCATCTAAAGGTGTACCTTTAACCATCTTTCATAAATTCACTATTTTTTCGTCTGAAGTTATGTCTGATACTAAACTATAAAGTATTGGCTACCGACTTATTACGCTTGCAGGGGAAACAATATGTGTAGTCCTCCAACGATCACGTTATTAAAATAGAGTTAATGAAATCACATGTCATAAAAAACGAATAAATCAAAATTATAAATTAAGAAACACTAAGTTTATTTGTTTATTGAACACGGTAAAGTTGCTATACTACTTCCGTGTATGCGTTTACAGCATAATTTTCAAGGAATACATTGTTGTCGTTGTTTCGTGAATATATGTATATTGTAAAAACTACATATAACGGGAAATGAAAACACCATTTAACTATTTTCTATTACTGGTACCAGTTGGCATTTCGTGACCTGCAACGTAAATACCATAACATTAAATATTTGAGAAGCAAATTGGAAGCGCACTGAAAAATTTACATTATGAAATGATTTAAACAAGGGGAATACAGATCTTTTTAGTAAACTAATTTACTCTCCAATAAAATATGAATGAAATAAACAACAAAATTACTCGTTATAACTATTTCAACTTATCGCATAATTTGAGCAATATTTTATTCAGTTGCCTAATCACAGATATTTTGGCTATTGCTTTAATTGATGCATTTTTTTGTTTGTTTGTTTCTAATCATTCATAGAATCACTTTCCTAAGAGATCAACATATACAGTATATCTTCTTGATTTGACTTTACTTTAAAATGTAGCAAAAATAGCGTAGATACTTTAATTTTCAAAACTTGGCCTTAAATTGTGTGTGAAACACAACATAAGAACATCTTGTGAACACTTTAAACTGTATCAACCTGGGTTTTCCTCCATTTGGTATACTGTACATGTGGACCATATGCTTAGTAAAATCTAAATGATCGGTTGCTATAATTTTTAGATTCTGTACAATATTTTGAAAAGTTGGGTATGTAGGCTATACATAATTACCCGCTACTTGTAATTCCCTGTCTTTGTATAAAATATATCCATGTTCTTATTAATTTCAACACTGCATTTCAGCAACTATTCAGGGTGTCCTAAAATATGTGCACCAAACTTCGGGATTTAAGTTATATACATAATTATAAGCATATAATGTTTTATAAGAAAACATCCAAATCTAAACCGTAACCAATATAATTCATGTTGAAAATTGTATTTGCCCATATATTCCCCATAAGGCTTGCTCAGTTGTCAAAGGGCCTATCCCATCATCACCTAAATGTGTTTATTTTACCATATTATAATCAAGATACTTTATTATTGTATGTTGCTAAATAATTAGAGACATTCTAGCTCACATTGGACTTATTGGGAATAGTATTTCATAGAAAAGTCCATTACAGCTATACAGGGGAAAACACTATAAATAACCGTCAATAATTATGTAATGGTTGAGATATTGCTTTTGTATTGAACATTGTGTGCATAAAGTCATCTACATACTCGAATCATTAAGTTTGGCACACCTATTTTGGGACAGCCCGCATAAACAATTCAAATTTGGTTTTCTCCAAAAAATGAAAAGGCGTTAGCAGCTCAACAACCTGTTCTGCTTATTAACCCGCATTGTGATGAAGGGTATAACTTACATGGAGGGTAATATTGAACAGTTGGTAAATAATCCATATCGCAGTATTGATATGTATATTCATGAATTGATATGCAACCAGCAACATTTTCTCTGTATATAAAGCGAGTGAGCGGAGATTGCTTAACTATGTTTCTAAATATCCGTATATGTGCCAGTTAATAAAATTGTATTAATAGTATCTTAATGCAAAGCAATAATACACTAAAATGTATATAAGGAAAACAAAAAACTATGATAATCTCGAAAAAGTCAAATTCTCCACCCTGTAATATAACAATAAACAATAACGTTATTACTCACTCCCAGACTTTTAGTGGAGCAGATAACTGCAAATTTCAGGAGAATCGTTCATTTCCGGAAACAAACACCAAATTTGGCACACATACTCCTTGGGGATTGCTCTTTTGATAAAACCCGTTAGCCACCTAAAAATTCAAGATGGCGGCCATTTTTCAAGATGGCCGCCATTGAATATACAGAAATATTGCATTTCGCAATAAAATCGCAAAGACTTGTCCTATTTGAATGATCTTGGTGTCAAATCATACATTTTTCACTATGTAGAATCCGAATTTGGAACCATGGACTTACTCACTAGCTTCCTTGTACCATAATATCAGTCCCGAAATCCTAATATTCTGCTAAATTAGAGGTTCATGTTACGTCTGACTCGGCTAAAATGCATGGTAGTGTATATCGTAGTAGTATTAGAGATTTAGTATGTGTAGCATCTTCCTATACAAGGCTTCCAAACTGGACATGACACGATGCGGTGGGGGGGGGGGGGGGACGTTGAGAGACTTGCAGCGGAAGGTGTAGAGTAGTAGCTCAACAGAGCGGATGTCAACGCACAGCCA
This sequence comes from Paralithodes platypus, assembly GCA_032716605.1. Lineage (NCBI taxonomy): Eukaryota > Metazoa > Arthropoda > Malacostraca > Decapoda > Lithodidae > Paralithodes > Paralithodes platypus. Next base: position 14,801,537 of record CM064540.1, read on the forward strand.
GGGTACACTGGTGGCACCGCTGCTGTGAAACTCAGCATGGGGTTCAGTATCAGTTGAATAATTAGTTTAGCGTAGCTAAATAATTGGTTTAGTGTCCCAAATGCTGTCTAATAAGCCCCGCATCAGTTAGCTACTGTAGATTACATGTAGTTTAACATAGATGTTTAGTTAGATAGCCGCGCCTGAATTGACAGGGTGTGCCAGCGCGGGAGAGCCGAGCCAAGGGTAACGGGGCTTTACATTGCTTTGCATGTAGTTACCTGGATGGTGTACAGATCGCACGGGACTTAAATAATACTGGATGATCGATCGGGCTAGGTGTAGGTCATATATTTTTATTCCCGAACCTAGTCGTATCCCATACCTTATTGTGCATGATTGTGATCAAGGTGGTAAAAGGATAACCCCTCGCCCTTGATTCACTGGATACAGATAATTATCATACTGTGATTATCTGTTATATATGTTATCATATAACATACTGTGTTATATCATACTGTGATTATCTGTTATATACTGTGATTATATGTTATCTATTATATCTGTGTTACAGATAATTATCATACTGTATTCACCAAGATGGCAAATACAGATCCAGGACCGTCTAAATTAAGGACTGACTGGAGCAAGTGTTGTCTTTGCCAGAAGAAGAAGAGTGAAGAGCTCAAGTCACCACGTGCACAACAACCACAAGAACATGATGGCTACACTATGATTGCGACTACTATTCCCCTCTTTCACGCAATTAATGAGATGCCTATTGCTCTGGATCCAGCCAGACTTGTTGATGGTGGTGGCATTGAAGAAACTCTGAGGAGGAACAAGGCGCAGTACCACCAAAGTTGTCACCTTATGTTCAACAACACGAAACTGGAGAGAGCCAGAAAAAGAAGAGCAGAGAGTGCTCAGCCAGTAGAATGCCAGACCAAGCTGTGTAGAACCAGCCTTGAAGGCCAAACGTGTTTCATATGTGACAAAAAAGCCCCATCCTCTGAACTCAGACAAGTTATGACGATGAACCTCAATAACAGACTTAATGAATGTGCCCAAACTTTAAATGACGGAAAACTTCTTGCAAGACTCAGCGGTGGAGATGCTATTGCACAGGAGCTCAAATACCATTTTGCATGCTTGACAGACCTGTACAATAGAGAGAGGACGTACCTCAGAGCCACTAAGAGACTGGAACAGGAACGTGCACCCGAAGAGGATGCCCACCACAGGCATTCTCAGAGCTAGTCACATATCTAGTGGAGACCACCAGATCTGGTGAGGGTCCTGCAGTCTTCCAACTTGCAGACATAGTTCACCTGTATGCCCAGCGCCTGGAACAGCTGGGTGTTGATGCACCTGCTGTTAACTCCACAAGAATGAAGGAAAAACTGCTGTCAGAAATACCTGAGTTGGAAGTGCACAAGCAGGGAAGGGATGTTCTTCTGGCTTTCCAGAAAGATGTGGGCTTTGTCTTGTCAGAAGCCTCTGACTATTATAGTGAAGCTATGATCCTTGGCAAAGCAGCTAACATCTTGCGAAGACATATGCTGGACCACAAGTCCACATTTGATGGAACCTTCCATGAGGGGTGCATCGAGCAGGCCATTCCACTCACTCTTCTTCAGTTTGTGGCCATGCTTAAACACGGAGCGGACATCAAATCTCAACTGAGGTTTGGCGCATCAATGACAGATCTAGCAATTGCTCAGCTGCTTCAGTACAACTGCTACGCAAGGTACAAAGAAGGAGCACTAACTCACAGACACTCCAAAGACAGAGAGACCCCATTCCCTGTTTACAAGGGGATGTCCGTCTACACAAAGACCAGAAAGAGAAAGTTGGTGGAAATGCTTAACGAGCATGGCATCAGCATTTCATACGACAGGGTGCTACAGATATCTGCACAGCTGGGAGATGCAACAGTCAGCAAGTATGTGGAGGATGGGGTGGTCTGTCCACCAGTTCTGCGAAAAGGGCTGTTCACCACATCAGCCATGGACAACATAGATCACAATCCCACTGCAAAGACAGCGACCACTTGTTTCCATGGAACCAGCGTCTCTGTTTTCCAGCACCCAACCAAAGAAGACAAAGGTGAAGAGCGTGGACAGCTGAAGTTCGGAGAGGAGAAAGTGAAGACAGTTCCAGAACTTCCAGACTCCTTCACCAATGTCCGGCCCGCCTTCACCAAGAAGAAACCCTCTCCTCCCCAGAGTGGTGTGACACACCCAGACACCAGTCTGCTGAGGCCACAACTGGCAATGGAGTATGAGTGGCTGGAGAAGGTCACTGTGACAGATGGGCCAGTGGATGTGACTTGGTCAGCCCACCATGCTTCACAGAAGAGAGGAAAGCCATTTGAGGTCAGCATTACATCACTTTTGCCTCTGCTGCGAGATCAGGCCCACTCGGTTGCTACAGTCAAGCATGTGATGGACAAGATCAAGGAGATAGTGGCATTTCTGAACCCCGGTCAGGTGCCAGTCATTGCTGCTGACCAGCCAATATATGCAGTAGCCAAGCAGGTCCAGTGGCACTGGCCTGAAATCTACGGTGAGGACAAGTTCGTCATAATGTTCGGAGGCTTGCATATTGAGATGGCGGCACTGAAGTCCATTGGAACTCTACTCCAGGACAGTGGTTGGACAGGAGCCCTCTTGGAGGCAGGGATAGCATCTCCTGGGACAGCAGATTCATTTCTGACAGCTTCGAGCATCACTAGGACACAACAGATGCACCAGATAACAGCATGCAGTCTGTACAAGCTTCTGAAGGCAGCCCACACGGACTACTCGAAAGAGACAGATGAACAACCCGAAGAGGTGCCTAGCTTCGAAGCTTGGTGTGAACATCGCAAACTGCAAAGTCCCCAGTTTCATTTCTGGTATATGGTGCTGTCAATGGAACTGGTGATCCTCTTGTTGATCCAATCATTCAGGGAAGCCAACTTCTTCCTGTACTGTCAGTCACTGGCTGAGCTGATACCGTACTTCTTTGCCAACAACAATGTAAACTATGCACGGTGGCTTCCGATCCACTACAGAGACATGGTGACCCTGGAACAGAAGCATCCTCAGCTAGCTCAGGAGTTCCAGAGTGGAAACTCTGTTGTACACATATCGAGCCGACAGTTCTCAGCAAAGGCTATTGACCAAGCTCACGAGCAGGCCAACGCTGTCATCAAGGCAGACAGGGGTGTGATCGGCGTGACTGAAGATCCATCAGCACTGAGAAGATGGATGATAGCTGGTCCTCAAGTCAGCCACTTGGTTGCACAGTATGAGGCAGCATGTGGGACCAAAGAGGGTACTGAACACACCAGCCACCATGAGGAGACAGAACGAGCACAAAGAGTGTTCCTTGAGAAAGTAGAAAAGCTCTCAAAACCCATGACAGATATGTGCAATCCTTTCCAGGAGGAGAGTCGGGACCTGCTTTCGCTTGATACAAAGGATATTGCTCACCACACTGCCGCCGAGCTGATTGGCACAAACCTTGAGAAAGGCAAGGTCCGTTTCCAGGAGTTTATGAAGGGACTGGAAGGGGAAGAAGAATCCACCTTCTATGAACCAATCAAGAAGAACAGGGTTGACTTTTTCCGACAGGTACCAGCCTCTGTTGACTCATCAAAGCAAAAAGTGCTGAAGGAAGACTGTCAACTGTTCTCCAAGCTGTTCATATCATGCCAGAGCAGAGAGTGTGACTTGAAGGAGTTCTTCCATCATGAGAACCAGTCACATCCTGCTGCCCTCAGTGATGGTGGAAAGCTCCACACCTGTCAGAAATCCCACCTCACTACCATTCTTCAGAGCCAAGTTACAACCCCTGAGGCAGAGCCAGACGCCAACACCATCATCATTGATGGTGCAGCGTTGGTGAACAGTCTGCCCCCACGGAGTTCAAAGACGTTCGAAGAGTACACAATGCTCGATGTTCTTCCTAGAATACAAGCATACTCTACCAAGTACAAGAGAACAGACATTGTGTTTGATGTCTACTGGCCATCTAGTCTGAAAGCTGAAACTAGATCAAAGCGAGGACGTGGGGTGAGACGCAGGGTGACAGGGAAGGGTAAAATTCCCTCAAACTGGCGAAACTTCCTGACAGAAAATGACAACAAAGCAGAGCTGTTCAACTTTCTGGCTGATAAGATTGCACGTGTGGCCACACCAAATGTGGTCATTGTGACCAAGGAAGAAGATGCTGTCAGCAACTGCACTATTAATCTGGCTGGGGTGGCACCGTGCAGTCATGAAGAAGCTGACACGCGGATCTTTGTGCATGCCAGGCATGCAACAGAAGCAGGCAGCAAAGTCATCATGGTCAAAGCCAGCAACACAGATGTTGTCATCATCGCAGTCAGTGTTCTGCAGGCACTTCAGGAGCTAGGTCTGCAGCAGTTGTGGTTTGCCTTTGGCCAAGGACAGAACCTGAGGTGGGTTCCTGTACATGACTTGTGTTGCACTCTTGCAGAAAAGAGCAAAGGGATGCTCTTCTTCCATGCCTTCACTGGCTGCGATGTCGTTTCAGCATTCCGTGGCAAAGGGAAGAAGTCTGCTTGGCAAACCTGGGATGTTTGTGATGAGGCTTCCGGTGTCTTCAGCAAACTCAGCCAGTACCCACCGGTAGTTGGTGATGAAGACCTGGAGACCTTGGAGAAGTTCGTGGTCATGATGTACGACAGATCCAGCACAGCTGAAGGTGTCGATGATGCGAGGTTGGACATGTTTGCTCGGAAGCAGAGGCCGTACGAAGCCATTCCTCCAACCCGAGCAGCACTGAAGCAGCATGTGAAGCGTGCTGCCTACCAGGCGGGCTGCATCTGGAGTCAGTCAACAGTACGCCAACCAGTAACGCAGACTACTGCCAACTGGGGATGAACCAAGAAAGGAGATCTGTGGCAGATCGTTTGGACAGAGCTCCCACCCATTGCAGAGAGTTGCCAGCAGCTGACCAAGTGTGGATGCAAGTCGGAATGCTGCGGTCGATGCAAATGCTACTGCTTTGGTCTGACCTGCACGGCACTGTGCAGCTGCAGATGCGAGGTTTAGAAGCGTTGCAGTATACTCATCCAGGCAGCAAGACAATAAGTGACAAACAAGTATGGGCCTACTGCCTACATGTACATCCAATAATATATCGGACTGATGGTGCCTATGATATGGGCACTTTTTACCCTAATTATGATTCCGGGACTGATATTATGGTACAAGGAAGCTAGTGAGTAAGTCCATGGTTCCAAATTCGGATTATACATAGTGAAAAATGTATGATTTGACACCAAGATCATTCAAATAGGACAAGTCTTTGCGATTTTATTGCGAAATGCAATGTTTCTGTATATTCAATGGCGGCCATCTTGAAAAATGGCCGCCATTTTGAATTTTTAGGTGGCTAACGGGTTTTATCAAAAGAGCAATCCCCAAGGAGTATGTGTGCCAATTTTGGTGCTTGTTTCCAGAAATGAACGATTATTCCAGTTATCTGCCCCACTATTTTGTATACTTCGGATGTACCCTGACACAAGGCGGTGCATGCGACGTTGAAGTAAGAAACGGATTGCGATAGCCAAAAAGGGATTCAACAACCTAAAAAACGTCCTTGCAAACCTACAAATTAATATTACCACAATAATTAGAACCCTAAAAGCATATGTATATATTCTACAATGAAAAATGGAAGTGAGACATGGACCCTACGCACGGAAAACAAGAGGAGACTCAAAGCAGTGGAGATGCGGAGAATACCGAGGATCACATGGACGGACAAATCAGCAAGTACTCAAGAAAACTCACACTCGATAATCTCTGCTCGAAACAAGTATAAATAGGTAGTTTACTTTCTTGGGCCATGTCCCTCGTCGCCAAATCAATGAACATCTAATCATAACGGGCAAAATTGACAGACAAACGTCAAGAGGAATACAGAGACAGAGATACGTGGAGAGTCTACTGGAGGACGTGGAGGGGAATTGGACGTCAACGCAGTTCATTCAAGCAGTACAGGACAGATCCAGGTGGAAACATATGATCGTCAACGTCAACGACACGGTACTTTAGTAAAGGCAAAGGATATAATATGCATTTGCTTCAACACAATTATATACCAAGGCAACAAATGAAGTACAAAGCTTTAAATACCTAGATGCAATTGACCGTAATAAATAACGTAAACTTTTCTTTAGTCATTCGACGCGGCTCAATGTCATAAATGAACTAATTTGTTCTTCCTACAGGTACCCATGCCTTGCCCATCACTAGGTAGCCTTGTGTGGACCAATAGATATGTTGATGCTAGTTTTCATTTCTAATCCTCTGTTAATCTTATCATAATTTCATAATATGACATTCTAGTTACATGTTAATCATTCGACCCTACCTACTGGCTATTTTTATTTTTATTTTTTGTCTCGAATATACCCACACAATTTGTTTGTTCTATGATTTCGCCTAAAAAAGCTAACATTGCAAATTACTTTGTTGTGGCCGACTATGCACACCATCTCTTCCCTACAGTTATGAAATGATGAACTATATTGCAAATTTCATATGATAGACCTTACCTGAGACTGCACAAAATATCTGTGTGAAAGGGTTGGGTGGGTGTTACGCTAAGCTCACCATTTTTTTTTTTTTGTTTTTTTTTTTTTTTTTCTGGTGCTACATCCACAACATTTGGGTTGGTATTAAAGGGAAAAAGTCATTATGATAGCGTTACAATAACAGAAAACGGACTAGGTTTTTGCATGAGAGGTTGCAGGGGAAACAATGATGTTTGTATCATATATCAAATATATATAATTACGTAATTGTGGTTAAACACAATTAGGTTGTATACAATTTTGCAATATATAAATACTTATTTTAATGACTAAGCAAACAACTGCTTTAAAAAGAGGAACATTCGCAATTTGATAATATAATTTGATTAAAATAAAGCATTTATAGTAGTTAGGAACATAAGTGTAAGCATGCGTACATATTATATAATATATACTAAGGAAACAAACATAGCGATGGTAAAACAACTGATGTTATTATGTTTATACAAAACAAAACAATATTGTGTTTGTAGTTATTTCAACATAGAATAAATTATGCTAAACTAATCATAAAAATAAATTTATGTTTCAACAGCATTTAATATATTTTAGGTTAATGAAAATGACAAGATAAAGCAGATATAGCTGGCCTTCAGTCCAGGTCATATTTTCCATGAGCATTAGTGTATGTAGATCTCTTTTCAATTAACTTTCATTTCATGCTTGCATTACATGTTTACGAACATGAAACGGGGGGAGAACGGAATTGCATTGCATTGCATTGCATTGCAGCTTATCATATGGAAAAATGAATAAATATATGATATATATACCGGTATATATATATATATATATACAGTATAGTCAAGACAGGATAATAGTGGGTGAAAGTCTCGTGGTGTATGGGTCATTCCAGTGGGTTGAGTGGATGGCACACCTACTGTAGCCGTGTATCTGCTCGGAGGCAGGTATGCCACTACAACTACCACACATCCCCTTTCTCAGACTTAAAAGGATCTGCATGGTGACCCATCTCTGGGGTGTAGATTATTGTATATATTGTATGCTCTATTACTATTGTATTATACTGTATTGATCTCTGTGTGTTCCAATGTACAGTATATGTTTCCTGTATGATACACTATAATTCGTGTCCTTTTATGTTTACTTTGCTTGCCCAGCTAAAAACCTGACATTGTTTTCCAACCTAAATAATATTGGCATTTCAGAAAGCAATCTAAAACATGTGAATTACGTAAACCAGAGTTAGTTGACATCAAACAAAATACATACATATTGATATAGAGGAACGTGAAACTGAAACATAATATTAATCTGACATGTTTAGTTGACAAATATCAGTCTGAGGCATAATTATACGAGTTATCGGTGAAATAACGGGACCCAAAGGAGAACCACACAGAGTAGCCGCAGTCAGAGAATCCAGGAACAGCAGGAGAAAAGGATTTAGAAAGAAAAACATTTCCCATTCTCCAGAGAACAGGACACACAAGAACGGGAAATCTGACCCCTGGACCCATTCTCTATTTCCCGGACAAACAGGTGAGTTGCCCCCAAAAGGCAGGTCAAGCCCCACCAATCATCACCTCACACGGCCCCACCAATCACAGTGCGGGGCTCAAACAGCCAAGGCAGAACTTTCCCCCGAATACTAAGATGAAAAAGTGTTTATGCAAGCTAAGCATAAAGAGCCCTGGGAGTATTTAAATCGTTGGGGCCCTTCACCCTCGAGAAGCTGTCAGACGAGAAGGAAAGCGAAATGGTGATAGGAAGTGCCACGGAAGAAAATCATTACATAAACAATCCAAATAGCCAGAACAATTAGTGAACAGAAAATCACGAATTACATCATCAGGCTAGATAGTATAAGTAAGAAACAGAGGTCAAAAGGACGAGAACCTCAGTGCGATGTCATTAACACCTTACGAGCGGCCTATGCGGTTTATTTATGTGTACCGCCCAGCGGGGTGTTTTTAGCCAAAATAGGGCTGTTTACGTGATCATTTTCATGCCTAAATAAGACCCAGAACGTAAAACAAGTATCTATCCCTGAAAGGGCATAAACAGAGCTTTCGAATGACACCATAACGATCCTTGTATGATGGATAGTTTTCTTGCAATAACCGTGCAACGCGAGTGCAAAAAGCAGGTAATTCGGTACTTTCGGTACATAATTGAGTATGTAGCGAGTGAGAGAGGGAGGAGGGAGCTGAGATTTGTGTCAGTAGGTTCGCCGCGGTGGTCTGGAGCAGTCATACGCTCGCTAGTCTCCTGCCACCACTTGTCTCTCTCTCTCAGCCACATTACGTGCTGAAATTGCCACTCGAGTTATGTCGAGCGCCGCCACATAGTCCAGCTTTATTTAACTCGACTTAAGTGGTGAGCCGCTTTTTAAGGGTTAAGCACCATAATATATTTTTCATGTAATAATTATCCTCAACATAGCCAATTTTTATGTATTTACTATGCCCCTGTTAATGCGAGATCATGCAAGCTGACCAAGATAAATGCCCCAAATATAGCCTTACTGAAATTACAGGAAGTCAGTTCACACTCAGTAGGCTTACGCCGTCCGGATTATATTGTCCGGGAGTATTACCCACCTACTAGCACTCCGTCCGGATTATACTGTTCGGGAGTCGCTCACCTAAACGCTCTGTCCGGATTATACTGTCCGAGAGTCGTTCACTCCCCGAGAGAGAAGGTGCCTGCTGTCCTGTGCCCCCCTGCCCTTGGACTCCTGACGAAGTGGTCCCCTGACGTCCAGCCGCCGTGCCCGGAGCTCTACGACGCCCCAACCCTCGTACTTGGCCCTTTTCCTCCCCCACGCTATCCTGTTTCTGCGTATCTCAATTTGTGGTTATTGTTGAAGGTAAGGTAGAATATGCAAGTATTCCGGAAGTGTTAATAAGTTGATCTGTGCCAAGGATATGTGTCAATTAATTAATTTATTACCTATCTGTGTACACGTTACATAGTCATTTGTCCTCCCATAAATCTTGATCTGTACAAGTGAATTCATAGTACCAGATATTGCTCCGTGTACCCTTTGAAGTGTAATCCTTATTGTATTATTTATAATCATACATTGTGCACCCGTTATATAAACTTATCTCGATCCAGGCTTAAAACGGAATACTCTCAGATTTCACCTTTATATGTTATTTATTCTCTTGTGTATCCAAGTTGAGGCGAAAGCGTATACCGTGAAGATATTCCCTATTTTACAACCATTTACCTAGGACCTATGCCCAAATTTTAATCTATCTATCTTTTCATACCGAAAAGTCAAGAGTTAACCTTAATTCTATTATTTGAGCTATCTAGTTTATACAGTGCTTGTGAATTAATCTAATCTACGTGTGCGGGTTGTTAATAATTATTTTCACACATTTATAGTAACTCATATTCAAGTTATTTTATATTCGTGTCTCCATATTATATTATGGACCGAATCTCCATTTAATTTACTATTATAACGGTAAATGTTTAATTGCATCTTGTGTTATGTAATCCGCGTTACGTCATATCTTTGATTCATGTATTGCCAGTGTTCTATATCTGTTATGCTAGGAATAGATTTATGGAAGCATTTAAAAAAAAAAAAAATTATATTTAGAAACGGCTACAACGAAAATAGCCACAAGCCAGAAGATCTTCAATTCTAAAGTGCTCATGGGTTTGATTATATTGTGTTAGGATAGGTCAGGTTACATGGTGATGGGTATCCGTAACTCTCTCTCTCTCTCTCTCTCTCTCTCTCTCTGGATCGATTAATTATTATTGATTGACTTATTTGGTTAAGAGGAGCAGTGGTTATTTAGTGTGTGTATACAGCGACAGTTTAACATTGATTCGTATATCTAATAATTGTTAAGCATGATGTAATTTAGTAGATGATCACATGACTGGCGTAGGTTTTATATACATTATTTAGTTTACAATGATTTAGGAGTTATTTATATTGACTATATAGAAATTTACACTTGTTAACATTGATTGTTTGAGTATTGTTTATCCCGTTTGTTATTGCTTACTCTGATTTGTCAATGCACGCATTAATTGATTGCTTAACATACACGTGATCGTATACTATATTGAAATGTAAGTTAAATATTTCATGAGTTGAGTTTTATCATTTCTGTGTTCATATGTATTGCTTTATATCTCCTTTTACATTGTGTTCAACATTAAGTTTAACCATGTATTTCAGTTAGAACAGTTTGATTCTGCATGCACGAATTGCAAAATATTTCGCCGATCATTATATAACACACGACTCACTGAAGTATATTCTTTATAAGTAGGCCAGATATTACAATATTTAACCTTTTATACCTCAAAAAGAATTTCGAGAACAATCGAGCTGATGCTTCCACTAGACTAAAGATAGGTGCTATATGTTAAGTTTATACTGTGCTACTTTCTGATGTTTTACTTAGCTGTTGTTTGTCTTAATTATGTGTCATTTACTGGAATTGATTATTCAAGGAGTATGAACATATTTAATTTAATGCATGATTGCATTCATTTCTGAGCGTAAATTTGCTTTGTTATTATTACCTTTTTATAGGTTTGATGATTGAAATTGTGACGCTCACCGCTTCCCCCAGAACCGCATGGCTTACTCGCTAGGACTCGCCAGGGCAGAGAATGTAGCTACAGTCTACCTATCATTGTGTACTTTCCTTCTCGAGAAAGCTTGTGTTGCAGACAGTTCAGAACTGTTCTTTATTTTCGCCTGTCACAATCCTTTCTATTTTATTTAGTCAATTGAAAGTATTGTGTTAAGTAGTTGAATGATGGGAAGGCGAGCGGGAGAGAGAGAGAGAGAGAGACCAGGTGGTGTGACTTGGTGGTGAGTGTGGCGCGTGTGGCGCGTGGCTGGCCCCCTTACATAGGCCTCGCGGGATTCGTTGCCTCCTGCCTAACCCTGCCTACTAGGAGGCTGCTTACTGGGCGACTGTCGCGCGCCCTCGTGCCATTCCTGCGAACTGGAACTCCAGCGAGGCGGTCCCTGGGAATATCCTTGTCAGATCCTTCCCAGACAGCATACTCTAAGCATCTCCCATGAACTGTTCCACACTCTTGTCTTAGAATCTTTCTCTCCTACTGCCTCTATCATTTCCACTACTTCCTCACCTTTTATTAATATCAATCCCCCTCTGGTTCCCTGCATCCACACCTTGAATTGGTGGCCAGACTGTATTATATGCTGGATCTCACATTTCTTATGTACTAGGCTAAGGTAGAAGAGAGTTGTTGTCTTTTTGGGAGATTGTATTGCTCGGACTGTCTCCATCAATCACTAATGTTTCTACAGGGTTAAATAATGCTAGACTAGGGATCAGGTACCTTGCTGTTGGTGTTTTCACGGTGTGTAGGCTACTTTTGAGCTGCACGACACTACGGATTCTGTGGGTTACCTGGGTGGATCTTTTGTCTGTGTACCTTGGAGTTTAGACTGTGTAGTGCGTGAGGGCTGCTTGCCTAATCCACCCAACACTGTTCTAACTCTATTTGCTTTTACTTTTGAGGGTCGCCAGGAGGATACTCGATACTTGTGATCGAGAATCCTCAAGAGAGCACCCCTTCATATTAACGTAATCAGGCCGCACAGACCCAAGGTCCACACTAGGCTAGGAGCTGCCTTGCTCCACCAGAATTCTGTACCTTTGCGCATCCCAGCTAGACTTTATTAACCTGGGTAGACATTAGCTGGATTAGATCATATACTCTTTTATGCATACCCATTATTTCTACACAAGCATTTTGAGGTCTAGGTTGCTGTAGAGAGACACAACCAGCATAGACCGGTTTTGTTAATAGGAGTACTACTTTTTCGTGGCGAGCATTATTACTGTTGCACCGCTTATAATATGCTTGTGTCCAATAACATTATAGGTCCAGCCTTTTTGTGTATTTAGCCTACACGTGCATTGTCCTGCCTCCTGCTATTTTGTGGTTCCATTTCCGATACGTTCTTCTTAGTAGCATCCGACATTATTCAGAAGATTCCTTGTTCGGTGCTTGAGGACTATACAACACTTTCTTTCATAAAGGAGTGACAGATATTATTGATTAAAGTAACGTTAAGTAAACCTTCTTGTTTGCATTAGATCACTTGTGATTTAATTAAGTTAACTATCTTTTCCTTGTGTACCATAACTAAGCAACCATATGTTATAGGTAATAGGCTGTTTCAGAGAACATCAGCCTATAGTAGAAGCACATAGATACTGAGAGTTAAGATACCCCGCTATCGCAGATATAACTCTGGAGGGTATAATTATGTGTTCTTTGTTCGACGGGATTATATATCAGGGGTTGGATCTAGCGTTTCCGTTGTTGCATTTATGCCAGTCTAGTCCAATGTATAAGAGCCACTGATTTATACGAGACCCGATCGTAACAAAATGTATAGGTCAGATGAACTGCTTAGTTGTAAACTACCAATTCTCTTTAGTGCGATTATAAAGCACAGGTGAAAGTTAGAGATATACTAAGGATCTTAGAGGCAAGGTAGTTTAAATTAGAACTAACTTGTCTAAGCGGTTTTGTGAAAGGATCAACACACGAGGTACGAAAAATAATTATAGACCGGGTATGAGATCAATTCACACGTATATAGAATTCAAAGTCAAATTTAGATCCATGAATCACTATAACAGGGTTTTCGAATGAATGCAAATTAACATAAAAGAGGAAAATACACTCAATTAAAATGCGACTGGAAATCACAGTAAATTAGAATTCGAATGAACTCAGAATAAAAAGGGGCATTCACGACGAAGTTGTACTGGGTGAAATACTGCGATAGTAGTATGAAAAGGAAATTTGAATACATTAACAAATCCCTATCATAGATATTTTATAATTTATCCAGTGTTCTGTTGACTGTTATTACGCAAAAATGTGAGTAAGGAAACTGCAGGTTAATTTTAGATCAACTAATCTGTTTAATAGGTTTATTTTCAGCCTGGAAGCGCTAACATGTTCATACATCTAAAATATTTTGCCTTTACTAATTTCGAAACAGGCTTAAAATACTGTTTTGATAATCTCTACATTAAAAGTCTTAAGCCAAAGTGATCAAGTTCTCTGTACGTCTCAGCACGTCATGATTTTTCTGTATATAATGTATTAATTATATTTTACCAGAAACATAAACAAATGTATCTATCTATCTATCTATTGCCGGACGCCATGATCCCCGAAGGGGTGGACACGAACAAGACGGCCCCATGCACCTCTGTCCCCAGTCAGCCAATGCCCCTCCTCCCATCCAGCACCGCCTTCACTCATATACTTCTTAACTCCATCCATTCACCTCTCACTCGGTCTACCTCTCTCTCTCTGTCCTTTCACTTCGCAATCGTACACTCTTTTAGTAATTCTCTCTCTTCCCATACGTTCCACATGGCCGAACCATCTCAAGGTGTTCCTTTTCACACTTTACAGCACATCTACATCCACACCAAACCTCTCTCGTACTTCCTCATTCATCTGTCTATCCCTCCATGTAATTCGGCACGCACTTTTCATGTAACTCATTTGCACCCCTCTCACTCTTGGTTTGAGTCTCATCACCAACGTCCATGCTTCGCTCCCGTATGTCAATGTCTGGATTACCGCACTGTCATGAAAGGACTTCTTTACTTCCATGCTGATCACCCAATTTCTCGTTACTGCTTTCAGTGTTCCTACAACCCTCTTCCTCTGTTGCACCCTCTCCCGCACTTCTTCATTCATACTCCTATCTTTACTCAACACACTGCTCAAATACTTATATGAGCTGACATTCTCCATAGCATCACCGTTCAACCTCACCTCACACACTGTGGCTGCACCCCTTTCAAATGTAGCAGCATTTTATTTACATGTAACCGTGGAATTCATACAACTAGAGATGATGATTACCCTCATCACCTCGTTACTTACTTAGGTTAAGGTTGAAGTTAAAGTTGAGGGGGGATAGTCAGGTTTGGCTACTCCAAAGTATTTAATTATCAAAACTACTGCACAAATCAACGTAAGCTTATTGGATAATTGTAAAATAACCTATTTATGTGTTTTTTCCCAATGAACTAGAGAATGTTCAAAATGTCCAATTTTGTCAAAAATCGTAATATATATATATATATACCGGTATATATATATATATATATATATATATATATATATATATATATATATATATATACAGTATATATATATATATATATATATATATATATATATATATATATATAAAATGTATAAAATATATATATATATATATATATATATAATATATATATAAGAGAGAGAGAGAGGGAGTTTTAGTTTTGCGGCTGACACTGCTCGCTGATATTGCATCGGTAATTGAAGGAGGGGGACTGTGAATGTCGGCAGGGTAATGCTGGCAGGGAGGGATAGATGTGTGGTGAGGGAGGGATAGATGTGTAGCAAGGGAGGGATAAATGTTGAGGAAGGAGGGATAGTTGTGGGGGAGGGAGGGATAGTTGTGGGGGAGGGAGGGATACATGTGGGAGGAATGAGGGATTGATGCAGGGAGCATAGAAGCGAGGTGAAGGAGGGATGAAAAGTATAGACTGATAAAAGTGTATATTACCTTCTCAGTAATTATAAACATCATACATACAAGCATATATAAATTATGGCCTGGTCTGTTAAGCATAATATTTCATACAGTCCTAAAAATAAATACAATATATTAGTAATTTGTAATATATACATACACTATAATACATAACTATAAATCATTTTAGGTACCGGTACATGTAGTTTTTGACAGTAAGTGTATTTTTACCTGTTTTCTAAATTTTGTCAGACTGACGGCATTCTTAAAAGTATCAGGTTGGGTGTTCCATATTATTACTCATGACTACGTAACATCTAGTTTACCAATGGTAGCGCTACGTTGATGTTATGACCGTGGGTTACAACATCGTGATACACAATGTAATGAGCATTATAAGTTTGAGTCCCGAAGGGAAGAAGGAAAACTTAATATTTAGTAGTGGCCCCGGAATCATTGACGACATGCCTTATACAGTAATGGCACCCTTTGAACTCCAAGTCAGCTGTTCAAAGCACCCGCCCCGGAGCAGAGAGACCAATCATCGTAAGCGTACACTCATAATAACTTACGGACTCGTCCTTATCATGCGGATGCCACTACGAAAAAACTAATTAAAAAATAATAAAAGAAAAAAGTTTAGAACTCTTATCTGTTCTACGCTTTCCATAGTTCAGATGTTTTCCAGCGTGGGTATCTCGAGACGCTACACATACTCGTCCTTAACTGATATATCAAGATTCACAAGAACATCAGAAAGAATGGGAATGGAATGGAAGGGAGGGCCGGAATCGTTAATGATTCTGGGGCCACTACTAAATATTAGGTTTTCCTTCTTCCCTTCAGGACTCAAACCTATAATGTTTTAGTAGCCCTTCCATCATTTACGACATGCCCGATATCACAAGTCTGGAGGGGGACATTCGTGATAAATATTCAAAACCACTAAAATAAATAGGATGAGAACAAACCGTTGCCTAGAGCTCTAACTTTTTTATTTTTGAAAAATATAAAACGGGTACAGGTGGCGTACTTAAATATTCACCCATGTACGTCCGCCCTAAGCCTTGGATAGAGGTTGTGGGAAGACATTCTATATTTATAAACATACAGAGTATATGTACAAAATTTAAATAACTGTACATTCATATAAAAATATATTGTACAAAATTATTTGCTCATTGACTAGCCTCTAGTCTGAGAAACATAGATAATGATTATCACAACGTGCAAATGCACAACCACATCCGGCTGGCTAAGGGTCTTAGCTAGATACCCCCCCCCCCTCCTTTCTCTTAAAATTAAAAGCACCGTACAACTTAGACCCGTTGACTTAGCGCGACATAAGTCATACGTGGTTTCTCTAAATTCACTGACAGGTAACGTAACAAAAAGGTATTGTTGGAGGTCCACAGATTAGTCTGTTGAATATCGTTCATTGAGAAATTCTTAAGAAAACGAAGCGACACCGCCCATTTTTGCAAATCATGGGCTCGCCCTACAGCCCCTGGATTACTCTCCTTAACCCGGCAAGCGCGATAGGCCTCACGGAAGGCTTCCTATAGGGAACGCGATAGGCCTCACGGAAGCAGGACCATAAAAAAAGACTTCCATAAAAAAAAAGGGCCTATCAAAACAAAGGAATTTGTCTCTAGGTGAGATAATTCCCCTCCAGTACTCATCCATGTAAATCTCACCCACCCCCCTCCCCTCCTTCCCCACCTTATTCCCCCTCCCTCCCCTCCTCAATTATCACCTATTTTTCCTCTTATTATCATCATTTATCGGTTATTTTTCTCTCCCGCGATAATGTAGCACAAGTGGGTTGCATAAAAGATCGTTATGCAACACCCAGACACCGGCACACACCGCCCCGCTCTCCTCAGTTGACTCCCAGACAGCGAGAGGGGAAGGCTGCCTGTCTCTCTCTCTCGCCTGAGATTATGACCGGGTGGCCAATATCTTCGTTTTTCACCACCCAAATGCTTTTCCCACTTATTTTAGCACTCTTGAAGGTTCATATATACATCATATATGTAAAATAAAAGCATACCGAAAACAAATAATGGTTTATATTGTAAATATAACGAATTCTGTCAGAATCCAGGGCTAGAAATGCACAAATAACTACCCTAGCACCTACTGTCAAATCGCGCTTGTCAGGTTAATAACCTAGACCAACAAAGCTGGCAAGTGCCGCTTTGTGAGACGTTAACCTGTCTGTGAAACCCATAGAGCTCCTGGCTGGTTAGGCCGGGACACCCCAATGTAGGATAAGAGTGACTTCACTGGACATAATCTGTGATGAGTGTCACCCTGTTTGAGCGCCGGTACCTCAAACTCTGTGAACACATAATCCTGGTGTTCATATTTTATGATAAACGTGGGCGACGGAGCAATCTGACCATTAGCATTGCGCCTGCAAACCTAAGTGGTTCGTTGCTCATCAACGCCAGCTCAGATACCCGGTTACCTGTAGCCAAGGCCATCAGGAACACAGCCTTCTTTAAAATTGAATCAAAAGTAGAATTGTGACTAAATTTTTGAGAATATAGTAAAGACAAAGCTTTGTCGAGTGACCAGGTAGGTATGAGCTGGCGTGGTGGTGGGCGAAGCTTGAAACATGCACGCATGAATGCTTTCACCCTAAGCCTTCGTTTCCCGATGTCGCCAATTGGCTAAAAATACAGACTACACACACATCCACAGCCATTCCAATGATACATATAACACCTACACATATAGGAGGCGGGAAATAACGAGCATGCTCACTCCCGCAATACAACTAGAGTAAGTACAACTAGAGTAAGTACCTCCACCTGCGGTACTGAAAGCCCCGTCAAATCATAAAAGGGAATTCTAATAGCAGTCATGTGATTTTTGAGTGTGACTACTGACAAGCCCTTATGGTCAAACAAGTAATCTAAATATTTGAAAATTAACCCCCTCCGTCATATATGACGCGATCGCGTCATATGGCGGTGTTGCCCAAAAGTATCATATGACGCGATCGCGTCATATGAACTTAGTGAAATAGCTCAATAATAATTTTATGAGGCAAAATCGCATCATATTGAGCTCAGTAAGTTAGGTAAGTTAGATCATAATCTGTCGGTTGGTGGCAACCCCAAATTCCTCCAACTTCTACCGGTCCCTCAGTGTAAGAAAGAGTGTTGGGGGGGAAATACCGGGCGCTCCGCCAACCCGTAAGTAAGTTAATTTAATATGACGGACAGGGTTAAGGACACCGAGGCCACGGTCTGGTCAGTCTCAACGATCCAAGTAGTAAAAGCTCTACAGTGAGATTGGTACTGGCATCTAGTAGAGATAGTATATTAATTAATCAATTTATTGGTAACACTCGCCCCATAGTGAGCTAACCACTTGGCCTTCTGAATGTCCAAAAGGCAAAAGTTAGCGAGGTCTTGAGGATTCCAATTGTCTCTAAGTGGAAATATAAGAACGGGAGTGACACTGGGGTCTCGTACCACGTCTTCAATTGCGCCTACCACACCTGAGCCGGCCACAGGGGTGGGGATCATCGAGATGAAGCCCCGATAATCCCATAGTTTGTGAACTACTTGACACATTAATGAAGTGTCTGGTGGTGGAAACAGATAAATGGAGTTCCATTTGTTCCAATCCACCAGCAATGCGGCTGGTCTTCCCGCGGCGAGTAAGGAAGAGATGAAGTCTGTGGTTCTCCTCTGATGTGCACAAGTCTACTTGTGGATGGTAAGGCTGTGCAATCATCCGTTGAAAGACGGTTTGCTTCAGAGTCCATTCTAGTGGTGTGCTCTGCTGCTGTGACAGAGCATCTGCCCATACGTTCGCCACGCCTGGCAGATATGAGGCGTGGAGATAAATGTTTAGCTTTTCCGCCAACGCAAAGATCTTTTCCGACAACTCTAGTAACACTCGATACCTCACTGACCCTTGCTTTGGAATGCACGATACTGTATTCAGATTGTCCATTCTGAAGGACACTGATTTTCCCACTAGAGTCGAACCGTGTGCCTGAAGGAAAAATAAAGGGTTAATAACTCGTTCGCGTTGATGTGAAACACCTTAAACCGGGACCAAAGACCCTGGCCTTGGTGTCCGAGAATTGTCTTGTAACCCTATCCCAGAGTACCTGAAGCATCCATGTCCAGCCATACCGTTGGTAGAGGAGATGTCTATGTCATAATTGAGTGTAATGTGTCTGGCCTTGCATCGACCGCCAGTAAGTTGTGGATTAATTTTGGAATGCCATGACTTTTCCGCCAGCAAAAGCGGAAAATGTCCCTCCAAGATCAACCTCTTTACTTTCAACCGGCCCAATGGTACCGTTAGTTAAATTTACGACATAATACTGTGGTGACATGTTGGAGGCATAAGATCTCGGACTCCGCTACAACTAGCCAAACGTCTAAGTACCTCATGATCGTGATCCCTTGGTTTAGTAGTGGTAACAGGGCCTTCCGGACTAATTTGGTAAATAACCGAGGTGCCAGGTTCAGACCGAAAGGCACCTCGGAAACTTTGGAACCTTTTGTATACTGGGACATGCCAACAGGCTTCTGTCAGGTTCAAAGAACCCATCCAACCTTGCGGCAGAAGTGTTAACCTTATCTGATTCACAGTCAGCATCCTGAATGATGGACTGTGAATGTAGTGGTTCAGTTGGGATAAGTCGACGACCGGTATCATCTGAACGCTGTCCCTTTTTGTCACTAGGAATAATCTAGATGTGTAAACTGGGCGAGTTGGACTGACCGGGACAATGATACGCTTGGCAATCATTTGCCAGACTAGTGACTCCACCTCTAAAGAAACATTGTTTATTTCTGAAGGTAGACGTAAACGAGGCCGCTGGAGCCACTGCCAAGTTTATGCCCTTGCATACCACCGTCCCGGCCCAAATTTGCCAGGGCCATGCTCGGTAACACGTCCGGAATTCCCCAGTCACGCAACTGGATTTGTCCGGCAGAGCAACACTCGTCACCAACTCGCCCTTCATGGGCCCTGAGAGTGAGAGAGCTGTGATCCCTCAGTTTTTTTACTGGGGAGTGACGGTTTCTGAAGACTGGCTAGATGGAGGGGGCCGCGATTCCTGACCTGACTTCCCTTTAGAAAAACATTTATACCACTTCCCCTGTCCTTTACTCAGACTTTTGTCCTGTGCTGAGCCACTGTTGCCAGATTTTGACGGAGTCTTGTATGACTGAAAACACTTTGGGACACTATGGTGACTCTGAGTGAATTGAACTTTGAGAGTAGACTCCTTCCTGGTAGTGGAGGCAGTCACTCTGGCAGAGTCTAACAAACTACATACTGACTGTCACGCTTCCTGTGATACCAAGGTAGTGGTCAGTATGGGAGACAAAATGAACCTACGACCGATCTCCCTGGAAGCTGCTTCACCAAGAACACCCGGAGATCCTGGCGTGCCCGGACAGCTTCCAAGAAAGCTACCCGGATATCACCCAGAGTCTGCACAGAGTTTTGGAGCATAAGACGCCCGGTAAAAGAAAGAAACTTGGTCGCCTGGGGATCTGTTACCGTCTCAGTCGTTTGCACTAGCGATTCATCTAGTTGACGAGGAACTGAGACAACAGGCGCCAGGCTTTCTGTCGTAATTTAAAGTCCTTATCTATCTAAGTAGATGTAGGGCAAGAAAATGGGTCCACTAACTAATATAATGAAAGTTTAAGTGCACTCAAAAAGTCTAACACGGGTTTGGATACACCTCCCGCCTGAGCCACCGGCAATGAAAACCAACAATGATTTTCCTGAGGTATTTGGTGGGTTGACTTACTGGTTATTGTGCTGACAAAGTTCAGTTCCTCGGATTCCCAATCTAGCCACGAACCTGAGCCTACAGCCCCAATCTGCAACACCGGATTCCTTGGCTGGTCCCAAATGGGTTGGGCATCCAACTCCGGCGTGAAACTGAATAAAGACTTCATGCCATTATAACTATCAAGCTTGGACCAGTCTGAATATAGGCGAACAGATGAGGCTGTCGGCAGAGCAGGTGACAGAGCATAAACGAAATAGTCTGGCGTATAGACGTTGGTAATAGCCTTCCCATTACATATTTTTGGCTCGCAATTTTTTAGACTCACTTAGTTCCACACACCAGTGCTCTGGGACAGGAGTCTCCCCCGACACCATCGATTACGCGGTCTGAGGGTTCATGGGAGCAATAGCTGAAGTCCAGGATCGATCTGAACCATACAGTAAGAGCATAGGACCTTTCTTATCAAGTGGAGTAGGAATGATATCCGCTACCAACCTGACATTGGCCGTAACTAGCGTCTGAGTAACAGTACTAACACTAGAGTTGACAGTGAAGGGAGTAGTGACTTGTTTAGGCGTTACATGAAGTGAACCCAAAGGCCTCGCGACCGGCATCGATGCAGGGGTCGATAGGAGGTATGTTGGAGTGATCTTGCCACTGGACTGGTAATCCAAAGGTCCCGGGTTCAAATCCTGATATGTCAATGGAAAGATATTATTGGGATTGAATTTGTGCTGTACCTAGTATCAGTGCATTACCACAAAGCCCACCGAAATGCCAAAAAAATACCCTCATTTTTCCCTGATTGAATAGCAGTGTACGAATATTCCCATATTAAAAATATGCTACAGGGGTGCAATGCCTAGTGAGTTAAATGCTCAATAGGTGGCGTTCTGAGAGTGAGGGTCCGAGTCGAGGAAGTGAGACAGTTAAGCATAAAGGCGAAGCAGCCTCAGAAGTGGGATTGCTTCGAGTCAGAGTGGGCAACCAAGAGCCGCGCGTCTGCGATGGCAGGTTGGCGAAGGCTGGTTGTAGCTCGTGCTTCACTTGTCTCACTTCCTAGACTGGAACAAGACCTCACAGGCTTCACTGTGTTGAGCGGTGAATGTGCAGGCTCTCAGCCTATGCTCGAGAGGGAGTAGTTGGAATAAACAAAAAATGGCAAAGATTTGTCCCCGTCCAACCTACTCAACACAACATCCATAAATGCCTGGAGGTCATCCTTTGTCACGAAATCCTTATTTTGGTCTGTAGACAATAGTTATTGACTGAGTTTCTATGTCTGAATGCCCAGTAGAAGCCACCTGTTGCCCCGATTGAAGTGTTTCTGACTGGTTATCCCCCAAGCACTGAAAGTCCATTTCTTCTGGTGACTGGGCTTAGGGTACTGGTGATCGTACCTCCTCAGACCGGACGGCTGGTGCCAGAACTTCACGTTCAAACTGAGGCTACTCCAGGTTCGGAATAGGGGACGACACTACAGGGGCTCCAATAGGCGCACTAGGAGTACCCCTATACTCAGAAGCCAACACTTGTACCGGCACTCGTTGCCTAGGTGTGTGGGTATGGGAAATGGTACGTGGTCGCGGACGCACCGACGGTGAGACGCGACCAACCATAGGATTACTAATTATCCCCCTTGGTAATTCCCTTGGCGGGGTCACCATACCCCTGCAGACCAGTCCCGACTGGCCGAATTGAACGTTCGGCCTGGCCAGAGACGGACTCGCCAGGTCTGGTGCCGGCGATCGACTCTTGCTGGACCTCTTAGATGTCGCAGCATCCGACCTTCGGGAATGGGAACGTGAGGCACTGGAGTGAGACCGTGTTCAATCCTCCGGCGCCACTGTCCTCGTCTTCTTAGCCGCCTGTTTTACCGGCGGTGAAGAGTGGGATTGCCGAAGCGGCGACCTCAAGTGGGAGCGTCGACGTGACTGCGACGTAGATTTGGTCGACGAATCGGACTTATGCCGTTTCGTCATGTGGTGGAGGGGGCTAGGCTGTGCTGTTTCATCAGTAGAGTCATCGGAACTAATTAATGGTTTCGACACTACTTTGGTCTTTTTCTTCTTATGAACGGCTCCAACACAAGGCTGAAAAGTCGTTGAAATTTACAAGCAGGGATATACATACATACATTTACATAACATTTTAAGACTGAGTGTTCCACACATAAGTGCAGTTTCAGTCTCTTGTCCTAATGGCGGCATTCCAGGCAACCCTATTAAGGGCTGCTTCACTTCTCAAGTTCTTGGATTTGAGATCGGTGCGTAAAGTCCGATCCCAGGTCTTCCTCGGTCCACCCCTTGGTGCAGCTCCCTCCACAATCACAGACCTGCATTTTTTTCACCCAATTTTGTTCATCTATTCTCTCCACATGTCCATACCATACCAGTCTACTTGTACGCATCACCTCGCTAATACTCTTTATACCTAAACGTCTCCTCAGCTCAACATTTGTTATTCTATCCTGTAGCTTGGCCCCACACATCCATCTCACCATTCTCATCTCATTACGCTCCATTCTGTTGACATCCTCTACTTTAACGGTCCATGTTTCTGAGGCATACGTCATTGCACTTCTAACACATGAGGCATACACCTTTCCCTTCAGGGGGAGAGGCATTCTTTTCATGGTCAGGATTGGCATCAATTCTCTGAACTTCCCCCAGCCACACCTAATTCTAGCAACAGTGGCAGCCTCGGCCCCACCACCGGCAGAGAGGGTATCTCCTAGGTAACAAAACTTGTTCACCAGCTCCAAAGACTCATTTCCAAAATTCACAGCCACAGGATCATCACTTAACACAAGCTCGCTTTTGTACACTACGCACTTAAATTTCTCTATTTCTGACTTATCCACACACTGCACATGGGTATGCACCGCTCTTTTCCACATTGCCTCGTCTCAATCTACAATGCATAACCTTGGTTTTGTTAATATTGACTCTTAAACCCTTGCTCGCCATACCCTCTCTCCACTCTCTGAATTTGGCTTCAGCATCTTGCATACTGTCAGCTATTAGGACTAAATTGTCTGCATAAAACAGTTCCAACGGGAGTCCGCCTCTAAAAACTCTAGACAGTGCCTCCAATACCATTACAAAGAGGAGGGGGCACCTAACGAGCGGCCTAGGCGGTAAATAATATGTAGCCACCAGTGGGGTGTTTTTACCCAAAATAGGGCTGTTTACGTGATCATTTTCATGCCTAAATAAGACCCAGAGCGTAAAACAAGTATCTATCCCTGAAAGGGCATAAACAGAGCTTTCCAATGACACCACAGCGATCCTTGTATGACCGCTAGTTTTCTTGCAACAACCGCGCTACACGAGTGCAAAAACCATGTAATTCGGTACTTTCCCCATACATTTCACTATGTAGCGAGTGTGAGAGGGTGGAGGAGGGTGGGATTCATGTCAGTTGGTCCACCGCTGTGGTCTGGAGCAGTCATACGCTCGCTACTCTCCTGCCACCACTTGTCTCTCTCTCTCAGCAACATTACGTGCTGAAATTGCCACACGACTTATGGTGTGAGCCGCCACATAGTCCAAATTTCTTTCACTCGCCATATGATGCGCGCCGCTAATAAAGGGTTAACACTGAACCCTGATGGACTCCAACACGGACTGCGAACTCATCACTCAGTACACCCTTCACCCTCACCGCACTTCGCGAATCCTCATACATCTTCATTATCACATGCACCAGCCACTCTTCCACACCAAGATTCCTCATAGCCCACTGCACAACATCCCTAGGCACCCTATCAAAGGCCTTCTCCAGGTCTACAAACACAAAGTAAAGATCCCTGCCTTTTAGTAAGTATCTTTCCTGTATCTGCCTGACTATGAAGATAGCATCGGTTGTACCCCTTCCTGGCATAAAACCAAACTGCATATCATCAATAGAGATGCTTTGCCTGATCAAACCCTCAAGGACTCTCTCACAGACCTTCATGATTTGGTCAAGCATTTTCAGGCCCCTATAATTTCCTCTATCTAGCGGATCCCCTTTTCCTTTGTATATATTTACTATTACACTTTTGAGCCAATCCTCTGGGATTTTCTCATCTTTAATAATGGTGTTTATCAACTCAGTGACTAAGTTTACACCAATATCCCCTGAGGCTTTTATCATCTCAGCGACAATGTCGGAGCAACCTGGAGCTTTACCGTCCTTCATTTTATTGATTGCGTCGCTCACTACAGCTGGTGCTATCAAAGGAGGGGGCCCAGATATTGGTAGATTTTGATAACATGTCCCACAGTGGCGTATCATCACAATGTAAAATTTTGTGTGCCACTTCTTTGCAAAACTCAGAAAAATAGAGTTTAACACCTTAAGAGCGGCCTAGGCGGTAATTTCTATGTACCGCCCAGCGTTTTTTTTTTACCATAAATGGGGTTGTTTCCGTGCTCTTTTTCATGCATAAACAAGATCCAGAGCGTAATACAAGTATGTATCCCTGAAAGGGCGTAAATTGAGCTTTCCAATGACACCTGAACCATCCTTCTATGATCACTGGTTGTCTTGCAACGATCGTGCAACCGAAGGGCAAAATCGCTAAAATACGGTAATTTTCTTACATTATTACGTGTGAAACGAGTGAGAGAGGGTGGAGTACAAAGGAGTACATCTCAGTAGCTCCACGGCCACCGTGGCGAGCGGTCAGGAGGTAATCTACGCTCCTCCCACCGCTCCGCTCTGTCTCAGAGCACATTACGTGCTCAAAATTGCATTCGACAATAGCCGGGCCCCACCCATAGGCCCCATTTATTTCATTCGACAATAGCCGGGCGCCGCCAGTTAAGGGTTAATAGCACTTAAGACAGTGTGACACCTGTTTTCCTTGTGGTTAATGAAACCATAACGAAATCTCAAGCACAGAGAGCACCGTTTTGTGATCCATTGTCCCCGGGATCTGTCCAAACACGGAACACATTTGACACACAGGGTATGGTCTGTCACTGGAAGGTTAGTGCATTAAGTGCTCGCACAGAATGCGATATGTTCCATGATAAGGCCCCCCTGCCGGGGATCGATAACTAGGTCTGGAGTGTCACGCCAGGAGATGAAGATTTGAAAAAGAAATTTCCAAGAATCAATGCTCATATGGATAACCTGAGACACACAGCCTAACTGTTATCTATAACACAAAAGAAAAGTAGATGAGGCGAGCAGCACCAATCTAAGTTTCTTGTGTATCCTTATTGAAAACTAGCAAGCAGTTATCCCATAAAGGTATTTAGACTTCATACCCCTGATAGTGTCTTTCATTCTACCTAGAAAACTATTTTTAGTAATCGATCCTCTCGCCGTGATGGAAGAGCTAATCGAGCCTCTCGCCGTGATGGGAGAGTTTAGTTCAAGACAAAGAAGAACAAGAGGTTAGGCGAGTCGTTTCGGCCGAGCCAAAACATCCCTTTGGAAGCCTTCCCCTTCTGCCGAGAGTTCGTTCTAGCACAAGACAACAAACAGGTTTATTGGATCCGGCGCAACACAACCAGTACACTACCAGTGATACGCTCCGGCGAGGAAGAAACGTTCCACGAGACTACCCCTCGCCGTGACTAATCCAAAACTCTGAATTCTAGCTATCAAGTCTTCGACAGGGATAGCAGAAAACGTAATAATTATTTAGACAAGCCAAACTCCCTCAAACACTAGCGCGAGTGCCTCGACAAGAGAAAGAGGGCCACAGTAGTTCATGGCATACATACAATGTAATAATAACAACTTAAAATTACATAGCCTAGCCACAAAACAGACCATACTGAGAGGCTGGCCACGAGGCCTAGGGCAAGTAGCAGAACGACGAAATCAACGAGTTACTCTTACCTCTAAGCAGAACCACCGCACTCCATCCAACTCGAAGACAGGAATGTAGGGACGAAGCAGAAACCAAAAGCAACACTTTTTACTAAGTAAAGCAGTTCTAAGCTAGAGGTCCTGCCGAAGATAGCAAACAACGCTTAACCAACCTAAATGGTGGCCGAAAAACGCTGGCCTTCACTTTATAAAAGCCTCAACCTACACTATACTTATGCTAATTAAAACTAGAGGGAAATAAAACACAAAATGGCGTCTCCGCCAAACATGACCAAGGAACGCCACCTCAAAAAGCACCCTAAAAACACAACTCCTGGGGGTCACTCTAATCAGCACGCCCGACCTAACTAATCTAACCCTACTCTAGCACATCTCAGATTAGTACAAATGAGCAAAAGGCCCACTATCCGGACGGTAGAATGACGAATGAAGAAAGGTCGGAATTACACGTCTGCCCCTTGTGACGCCCCGGAGCAGGAAGAGCGAGTATGCGTAGCATCTCGGGAAACCCACGCTGGAAAACATCTGAAATACGGGAAACGTAGAATAGATAAGAGTTTTAAACTTTTATGTTTTATTATTTTTTAATTAATTTTTTCGTAGTGGCATCCGCATCATAAGGACGAGTCCGTAAGTTATTATGAGCGTACGCTTATGTTGATTGGTCTCTCTGCTCCGGGGTGGGTGTTTTGAACAGCTGACGTGGAGTTCAAAGAGTGCCATTACTGTATACGGCATGTTGTCAATGATGGAGGGGCCACTAATAAATAATTAAGCTTTATTATTGTTGAATTCTAAAATAATTGGGTCAGTATCATCATACTTTCTCATAAAATTATTAGTTCTTATTACACATACAGTATATGGGTTTTATCTAGTTGACTTATACTGTACATGTGTCATACGTATTTCCCCTAAGTATAATACCGTATATAAGGTGCGGATACACAAGCATATAGTATATAGACTAAAGAGCTTCCTTAGTTATCATTTATTTTGCCTTATAATAATTATAGAACAACTCATAATTTAGACATTTTCATATATATGTGATTATATATGATTACATATATAATTTGTCCACGTTAATATTTATCATCTATAGCTACACCCAACATTTTAGAACTATACCAGTTATGTATAATTATCTGAAGTTTTTTTTATTCCTAAGTGTATGAAGGAGCAAATGGCAGGCTGCCTGAAGTGAGCTTCTCCTTCAAATCCAAAAGAGTGACAGAGAGCCAAATTTAAGGGACGTGGGAGTCAAAATGCCTGGATATACGAATTTTAAAGCAGTCTAGGTCATTGGATGAAGGGAAGATTGAATAAGGGTGAGAGTTCCAGAGCTCACTTGTTGGGTAGAAGAGAGTCAGGGAAAATTTGCTAATTGTTGGGTTGGGAACTTGGACAGAATAGGGGTGGAAATATGATGAAGGATGGGTGCATCGCATTTGCCGCAAGGGAGGGGGTATGCCCTGAGAGAGCTTTGAAGAACACTGATTGTTGTAATAGTGATAGAAAAGTGAAAGAAATGCAACATTTCAGCAAGCACAAAAATATTGTAGGGAACTAATGAGGGGAAATAAGTTGATGAGTCAAAATACTTTTGACTCAACTCTCTTGAACAGTGCGGTATGGGTGGAACCTCCCCTCATATGCAAACTCGATACTCGATACATGGGAGCATTGAGCCCAGCCCCATCTGTTTGCTAGAGATGGCCTCCACCTAAATCTTGTGGGAGCCGCTCATCTCGGCAGGCTACTAAACGACGAGGTCCATAATTTTCGCCAAAAAAACGAGTCGGTCGGGACAATCGAGAGGGTCACCCTAAGTGAAAGTAAATCATCCTCATCATCAAAGCAGCCTAACAGAAAGTAGAACACAATCAAAGTATTCTTTACTAATGCCTATTGTATCCAAAACAAATTATCAGACTTGGAAGAAATTGCATAAACTGAAAATCGCGATATTATAGGAATAACAGAATCATGGATCAAAATTGAGAATAGAGATTTCTTTACAGAATTTTCACTGACAGACTATTAAATGTTCGAATGTAGTAGAGAAGGCAAAAATGGAGGTGGAGTCAAAGAAAGTCTTAATCCTATACTTGCCCCCATTCAGACAGTAAATCATATTGATGTGATTTATATTAATTTAAGAAATAAATCAAGCGACAAGGTAACCTTGGGACTAATTTATTGGCCCCCAGCCCAACCATCAACTATCGATTCGGAATTATACAACCATATAGTAGAGATAATTAATAATCGAAATGCGGTAATTCTTGGTGATTTCAATTTGCCAATGCCTAAATGGGGTGAATCCATAACCTTACACACAGGACATGATCTCTACACACATTATATCAGTTTGTCAACTCTTACACGTGTAGCAACACTATTCTTGATCTCATCCTTGCAACAAAAGATGATATAGTAAACCAAGTCGTGGTAGATGATGAGTTCAGTTCAAGCGATCACCGCTCAATAACCTTCAACATTAATATCGATAACGTCAAACCAAACGAAAGCCAGGAGAAAGTACTAAATATCAGAAAGACTGACTTTCATAAGCTGATAAATATCCTCTAGTCTACCAATTGGAATTTCATAAACCAGCTAACAGATATAGAGAACATTTGAGAAACATTCTCAAACATATATAATAATGCTGTAGAATCTTGCATACCAGTCCAAAACCGACGTTCAAATCGAAATAATAAACATAAATGGTGCAACAAGGCAATCAAAGATGGAGTTATTGGAAGGTTTGAATATTATTCTGAGGGACACTTGGGGATAGAGGAAACGAATACATTTTGTGATTTTATAGCGTATCGAGTAACTTGATGGTCCTAAAAATGGTATAGTGAATAATATTATTGCCTTTTTAGCAGTCGGTACGGGACTCAGGACTTGATTCGTTGCTTCTATCCCTAATTGTCCCTCAGAATAAAATTCAAACCTTCCAATACCTTGTCACATTACTTCAAATACTTCCCATTTCTAAACCATCCTTTTCAGCCATTCGAGACCATTTTGAACCTTTAGGAAGTTTAGGCCATTCCATAAACAAAAAATTGTTCAGTAATTTTCAGTTGTTCTGGTGACACCACCCGTTTAATTGCAGAGTCCCTCCTCACTCACCAACTTAAGCCCACCTTGGGCACCCACGACTTCTCCACCAATCTATTATGTTTTTAACACCTTACGAGCGGGCCCGTCAGTAACTTCTACTACCCGCCAAGCGGGTAGTTTTACCCTAAACGACCTTGTTTCCGTGCTCTTTTTCATGAATAAACAAGAGCCAGAGCGTAATACAATTATGTATCCCTGAAAGGGCGATAATTGAGCTTTCCAATGACACCAGAACCATCCTTCTACGACCACACGTTCTCTTGCAACGATCGTGCAAGACGAAGGAAAAATCCCTAAAATACGGTAATTTTCTTACATAATTCCCTGTGTAGCGAGATAGTGAGTGTGAATGTGTGTGGAGGGGACGACAGTTGCCGCGCGGTACCCGTGCCGAACGGTCAGAGCCGATCTACGCTCCTCCCACCGCTCGTCTCTCTTTCAGAGCCAATTATTGCTCAAAATTGCACACCGCCTTAAGTCGGTCCCCGCCACATAGTCCTTTCTTCTCTAGACCGACTTAAGTCCGGTCCCGCCAAAGAGGGGTTAAGGTATTTTGTATCTTTTATCATGCACTATCCACACATAGTTTATATATAGCTTAGCTGTTGCTGGGTTTTTTTCTCTCTCTCTCTCTTCGCGATTTCTAACTTTTTATGTTATTCTAAATTATTATTAAATGTATTGCTTTAAATGTCAACATAATTTATTAATACATTTAATTTCTTATTGCTTTAGGTCTGATGATGACATATACTAATGTAGAAACGCCACAAGAAAAAAGATGTTCGTGATTACCAGACCAGACCAGATGGCTGGAGTAAGGAAGGAAAGAAGAGCAATTGGACAGAGGAAGAACAAGCGGAGAAGTGAGAAGTACAGTAGAAGACTGAAAGTTCTCGGGCTCAACCAAGTTGCTTCATTGTATAATCTTGGTGTTGCTTGCCCCTATAAGGCTCCGCTTCCCCCAAGGAGAATCTATTGCCACTTCTATATATATATATATATATCTTTTCTTTCTTTTCCTTCTTTTTAATATTATTTAATCTTGGGAATAAGATTACAACCTCGGTGCTCATTCATCGACGACACTAGAATTGTGCTACCATCCCAAGTAGAAATGTGTAAAAGGTATATGATCAAAATGTCTTGTCACTTCCAACTGAACTATAACCTATTTCAGTTGCAAGTGTGGTATAATTTGTACATAGCCTATGTTAGGGGGGAGGATGGCTGCCTTTCTTTCTTTCTTTCTTTCTTCTGTTGCCTCATGTGCGAACTTGTTGTCGTCAGTGAGACGCCGTACTGTGTAACACTTTAGTTTTGCTAAGAGTGTAATTACTTTATTTTTGTTTGACCCTGGGGGGTGTTTCAGTTTATTATAAGTTGCACAATGATGTCTTATATTTAGTTGATTATTTATGTGTTGTTAACCCCTAACCATCGGGGCCCGACTTAATTCCGTATCTAAAAATCTGGACTATGTGGCGGGGCCCGACTTAAGTCCGTGTGCAATTTTGGCGCAATATTGGCTCTGAGAGAGAGATGAGCGACAGGAGTGTAGGTTACCTCATGACCGCGCGCCAAGGCCGCCGTGGGTCTACTGACATGTACTCCACACTACTCCACCCTCCCTCCCTCGCTACACACGTAATTATGTAACAAAATGACCGTATTTTAGCGATTTTGCCCTTCGGTTGCACGATCGTTGCAAGACAACCAGTGATCGTAGAAGGATGGTTCTGGTGTCATTGGAAAGCTGAATTAACGCCCTTTCAGGGATACATAATTGTATTACGCTCTGGCTCTTGTTTATGCATGAAAAAGAGCACGGAAACAAGGCCATTTATGGTAAAACCACCTACTGGGCGGTACATAGAAATTACCGCCTAGGCTGCTCGTTGAGTGTTAATGAGAGCACAGGTGCCTGATATAGTTATGTAGTCTGGCGATGCCTGGAGCTCCCTTTCCTTTCCCGACTGGCCCGAAGCTTGCCACCTCACTCCAGTCATAGACACAGCATAGTGTAGACGTACTGCCCGGTCTGTGGCAAGCTTGCCTCTTGCTCCCTTAAATACCGCATATATTCTTTCATTCTTTCATTGTATAGTAGTAAGGCAAGGCTGGAGTCATTTTAAGCATAGGTGGGCACGATAACCAAAAACCTTAATTTCGTTAACCGTTATTTCGATAACGAAAACCTTAACTTCGTTAACCGGTAACCGTTAACCGGCGATACTTTTATCGCTCGTTACCGTTAAATTGTAAAATCGTTAAATAGCTATATCCGATCCTTTCAATAACGATATCGTTACTTCGTTAGTATCGTTATTTGTCGAAGATATGGATATTTATCATATTTTAAATAAAAAATCTTAAATGCAGCAATGTTATCATTATTTTATTAGAAAAACAAAAACACCTGACATTACGAGGGTTCGGTTCGGCTTTTATTTTACCTATTTATTGACTATTCTGCGGATTTCTGCCTGTTTGTCAATTAACCCGCTGAGTGCCAGCCAATTTTGACGGTGTGCTTCTGCCAGTGCCAGATTTTTTTTTGTTTTTTTGCTAAATCTATCAAGTTGGGAGAGAAAGGAAGGATAATGGTAAAACAAAACACTCCCCTTGCCAGAAATCAGGTCCCCGATGGTCCCAAAAGTAGCTGAAAAGACACTATAGACTACAGAGACTTTTATGGTATCGGAATGTATGGGTGGGAGGGTGGTTTTGGGGTTGGTGAGGGGAAGGTAGAAGGGTAATTGACTTGTGTTACACATATGAAGCCGATTGGTGAGGTAGTTTCGCCACCACGGATTTTCCTTTTTTTCCTTTTCTTCGTACGGATACGCTAGAAGTGGGTGGTGGGAGGCGGTTGGGGGTGTGATGGGGGGAAGGCAGAAGGGTAAGGGACTTGTCACACAAATATGGAACCGATTGGTGCAGTCGTTTCGCCGCCACAGATTTTCCTTTTTTTTTCCTTCTGACGGGACCGACAGTCAGCGAGTGGGTGGGAGGAGGGATTTGGGATTTTTGTAGTGGGTACCCTAAAGGGTAAGGTACATATGGTAAAAATATGAAAGCCATAGGTACAGTCGTTTCGCTGCTACGATTTATTTTCGGCGAGGACGTATATATGCGTCCCTGGCACTCAGCGGGTTAATTAACGATTATTGCTATTTTGGAACAAAAAGTATCGACGTTACTTACCGTTAATTCGTTAAAGCTGGAATTTTTTTTATCCGATAAACGTTAACCCGAAATCGTTAACGCGTTACAATATCGCATTACTTTATCGCGTTAGTGCCCACCTATGATTTTAAGCATTAACATTTTGTCTTAAACTTATTAGTTTGCATTTTAGAGTTTACTGCATTTACTAGCACTCTTGTACATTATCTTTACACCATCCTGCCATTATTTTCCTTTATTCTGCTGCATTGTGAATCATCATATGTGTGTATTATTCATGGTTGATATCTATAGTGGTTTGGGTGACTGGTCTGTCCTGTTCGGCTTTTTGTTAGGCCTTTGAGGACCGAGGTTGCTGGGTGTGTGGGTAGGCCTGCATTGCCATATTAGGCTACTGCCTTTTTCCCGCCCCTCACACAGCATCCTCTAACTCGGGCCTTATTTAACCCTTTAGAGGTGGCAGCCAGTCTCCAACCTACTAAGTTATCAACCCTTGTGCCTTGTTTAGTTTTTAGCAGCAATACATGCGGTGCAGTTTTGGACTAGGGGTGGAGCCCGTTACTAGGTGAGGTTGTCCCCATTGCATTTGGGTGTATTTAGCTAACCCCAGATGATGTTGTAAGAGATAAATTAGTACATTTATCCCTTGCAACACCACCGCCGAGCTGTGCTGAAGAGAGCCACCTGGTGTATTATTAGGACAGTAGGTAGGGATAATAGGCTGGCACAGAGGCTTGTTAGGCTACTGCATTGGGCTCATTTCCATGGTTTTTTATTTGTATTATTCTCAGTTCCTGAGCGACTGGGCATGATATGGATTGTTCTGGGAGTCTAGCAGTATTATAGTTTGGCACTTTTGCGCAGTTTAGAATAATCTTAGAAGTACTCTTGACATACTAGTAGCACTATCAACCCGAGTCGGATAGGCCCCGACTCTGAGACAGTAGATATTTTTGTGTCTCCTTTTGTACTGCTTTAACCCCTTAACCTGACAAGCGCGATATAGACGTAGGTGCTAGGGTAGTTATTTGTGCATTTCTAGCCCTGGATTCTGACAGAATTTGTTATATTTACAATATAAACCATTATTTGTTTTCGGTATGCTTTTATTTTACATATATGATGTATATATGAACCTTCAAGAGTGCTAAAATAAGTGGGAAAAGCATTTGGGTGGTGAAAAACGAAGATATTGGCCACCCGGTCATAATCTCAGGCGAGAGAGAGAGACAGGCAGCCTTCCCCTCTCGCTGTCTGGGAGTCAACTGAGAAGAGCGGGGCGGTGTGTGCCGGTGTCTGGGTGTTGCATAACGATCTTTTATGCAACCCACTTGTGCTACATTATCGCGGGAGAGAAAAATAACCGATAAATGATGATAATAAGAGGAAAAATAGGTGATAATTGAGGAGGGGAGGGAGGGGGGAATAAGGTGGGGAAGGAGGGGAGGGGGGTGGGTGAGATTTACATGGATGAGTACTGGA
The DNA here is from genome assembly GCA_032716605.1 of Paralithodes platypus. NCBI lineage: Eukaryota > Metazoa > Arthropoda > Malacostraca > Decapoda > Lithodidae > Paralithodes > Paralithodes platypus. Next base: position 14,836,103 of record CM064540.1, read on the forward strand.
GGGGAATTATCTCACCTAGAGACAAATTCCTTTGTTTTGATAGGCCCTTTTTTTTTATGGAAGGCTTTTTTTATGGTCCTGCTTCCGTGAGGCCTATCGCGTTCCCTATAGGAAGCCTTCCGTGAGGCCTATCGCGCTTGCCGGGTTAAAGGCGAGCTGTGTGTAATGGAGACCATACCGCCAGGCGACAATATTAGGCCTCATTCCCGCCTAAAATCATCATTTTACGATAAATATCGTTATTACTTATTCATATGCGCCTATTTTACATTTTAATATGAAGATATTAACATGTAACAACAATAACACAAGTGGGAATAGTGTTTAGATGGTCAAAATCGTGAATTATTGCCGACTGGTCATTGATGAAATGTGAGGCAGGTGTGACGTACACCCTCCGCTCTCGAGGCCTATAGCCTGACTGAGTCACTCTCTCACACTCTCTCTTACACAACACACACGGTAGGCATATGACCACGCCTTAGAACCGGATTGGAGATGTTGGCACGTTAAATAAACCAATAAACAAGGGAATAAGAGGAAAATAGGTGTTAATTGAAGGGGGGGGGAGAGGGGAAGGAGGGGATTTTGACACATGTGGAGGAGTGATAGAGCTATGGAGGGGAATTATCTCACTTAAACACCATTTTTATTTATTTCAACACTTTTGTTGCGGCACTTGTCATATGACAATTGCTTGGTCTGCACTGCACCATACGGGGGTTTTGGACTAAAAGTAACCTTAATTCCCTGCACATTTTCATGTATAAACAAGAGCTAGAACGTATTTCAATTATATATCCTTGAAAGCAGAGGAATAGACTTTTCCAATGACACCTGAATCATATCTCTACGACCACTGGTTGCCCTGCAACGATATTGCAGACGTGGCGCTAAATTGGTAAAAAATAGCGAGTTTGAGCGGTTTCCGCTATTTCCAAGTCTGTAAGGGAGTTGGAGATGTCTCCCACTACCACTAGTGATGGCTCAGACACGGGGGGCGGTGGATGAGATGGTCCCGCGTTGCTTAGACTCGCTCGCCTGCCTCCCAGCCCTTGTTCAAGGCAGAAATTTGGCAATTGTCATATGACTAGTGCCGCAGTATTTTATATATCAGCCCGCACTGAAGGAGTTAAGTGCTACTGGGGCCTTTTAAAAGTATTTTTTTAGGCCTTACCTCTTAACTCTTTCCAACATATTAACTTACGAAAGTTAGGGGTTGCCCGAGCGCCCGGTATTTCCCCCACAACACTCTTTCTCACACTGAGGGACCGTTAGAAGTCAGAGAAATTTGGGGTTGCCACCAACCGACATATGATCTAACTTACCTAACTTACTGAGCTTAATATGACGCAAATCGCGTCATAAACTTATTATTGAGCTATTTCACTAAGTTCATATGACGCGATCACGTCATATGATACTTTTGGGCAAACCGCCATATGACGCGATCGCGTCACATATGACGGAGAGGGTTAAGAGTGTTCTCGCCTTTGCCCACCAAAATCTCTTGAGAGTGTTCTCGTCGTTCCCGGGTTAATAGAGCAAAGAGGAAGATAACCACTTTTCCTAGAGAACCTGCGTGTCTTAGTGTTGAGTCAGATATTAAGAGCGTGTCTGTTGTAGGGTTAGTGTAGTACGGTGGGCAGTGTTGGGTGCATGACTACAGCGTTGTTGTCTTTTTGCTATGGCGTTTCTTTTTGGACAGTGCTTTGGGCTAGGCTATTGGAGCATCTGCTTTCCCCGAAGCCTCCACTCGTAACAGTTTATATTGCAATGCTTTGGAATATGCAAATTCAATTAGTAGATGTCAGTGGGCGTATATTTAACATTCCACGAGCGGCTAGGTCGGTAACTTCTACTACCTGCCAAGCGGGTAGTTTTACCCTAAACGAGCTTATTTCCGTGCTCTTTTTCATGCATAAACAAGAGCCAGAGCGTAATACAATTGTATATCCGTGAAAGGGCGATAATTGAGCTTTCCAATGACACCAGAACCATCTTTCTACAACCACGGGTTCTCTTGCAACGATCGTGCAACACGAAGGAAAATCCCTAAAATACGGTAATTTCCTGACATAATTCCCTGTCTAGCGAGGCAACAGGTGTGGATGTGTGTGGAGGGGAGGGCAGTCGCGGCGCGGGAGCCGTGCCGAACGGTCAGAGTCAACCTACGCTCCTCCCACCGCTCGTCTCTCTCTCTCTCAGAGCCAATTATGTGCTCAAATTGCAGACCGCCTGAAGTCGGGCCCCGCCACATAGTCCTTGGTTCTCTAGACCGCCTTAAGTCGGGCCCCGCCAAAGAAGGGTTAAGTACAAATGATAGTTAATTAGGTTGCTAATTTTGTAAGCAGATTAGTTATTACTGAATATTTAGGAATGAGTTACGCTTTTAGGTTTAGCTAAAGAGTAAATACGATGTTAAAGAGATAAAAGCTAGTAGATGAACAACTTTGCATCTTACATGATGAAAGGTTCTATTGTTGTCAATGGGAACTGTTTGTATAATTTACTAAATATTACACAAAATCATATCGATCCAAGCATCCCTCTGTTGCTGTAACGATTCTCTCTCAGCGGTATTGTCCATGTGCTTGAAATAATGTAACATATTGTATATTATAAGCTAGTGTATCTTAGTACGACACAATTACAGCGAATCCTTATCTATTCTTCCATAGTTGAATCCCTTTGACAACTACGGTGTAATATTGTAAATAGTTTGATTAGTTTAAGAATACACTTGGGTTTATTTCATATATAAACCTCAATGGTTGGCTTTTATCATACAGTACGATGTAAATATTGTGTTTATTTATTGCACAGTTCAGAAAATATGTGATACTATACAACAGTCACACATATAATCAATAAGACAATAATTATATCCACCATAGTTATAGTTATTGCAAAGGAGTGTTTCGTATAGTTGCCTGAACATCCGTCAAATAGTACTACAGTGTAGAGGGAGCAAAGTATAAAGAAGTTTACTATTTTGTCTAGCTGTACATATATCTGTAAAAATTAGTTGCCCAATGTGCACTTGTGCAACGATACAGATGAGACAGAGTTCCTGAACATATTATCAAATCATTCCCCCCCCCCCCCCCAACATCTCTTCACTATAATATTCTTCCCCTTCTTTAATCCCTTTCATCTTACCTCGGACGCTTACGTCAACAACGTAAATGCATTCATATTTCAAGGCCATATAGGCCAGTAAATATTGACATACCACCAGGGCATTTTGACCAATAACAATTTTTCAATTTTATTGTCTTCACATCATCGCCAGGATATCCCCCCAAAAAATCAACCAAAATCAACCTTGGGGAAATATGTTTTTTTGTTCACGCAAAATGGCGGCCATTACCGTAATTGTTATTTTATCCACTATCTTCAAAACCACTAATACTAGACAAGAAAAGACAGTGTCTACACCCATGTTTTCATGGTCAACAATTACAATAAAGACATTTTTAGAAAAGTTTGATCATTACCATTAGCATTATTAGCCGATCTTGCCCCAAAATGTTAGCGATCTTTCCCTTTATAGCAATAATGATGGTGTGGAGATGATATTCAAATTCATGGGTGAACAATTGTGAAGGAATAACACAAAAACATAATGCTTGCAATATACAATACACTTTTTTTAAACACAGATCTATCTATCCAGTACAATTTCTCATGACATAACCCTGTGTCTAAATTGAAACATTACTTATCAGTTCGAAATACTCAATACACAGCTTTATACTGTTTCATTAAAGAGTAGAAATACAGTATATGCAATTTAAAAACAAAACTAATATATTGTAAACAGGCTCATACTAAAACTTACAAAAACACTTTAGCAGACAATAATGACTAGCTAATACAAGCATAATATGAATTAAAAATAACAGCTTGTAACATACCAAATAAGATACATGCACTCTTGCACATGGTTTTACAACATTCATGTAGTGGTGTGACTGTTCAATTTTGCAAACACTACACTTCTGGCTAACTTAATATTGTTCATTATTGATGCACTGCATTTCACATTTGCAGTGAATACTGCATGGTACCCTGTGTGTTGAACAACTGCAAGATGAGCAAAGATTTTTGCTGCTCTTGCATGAACACCTGATATGCTGCAACAGTTCTGGTGGTGCAGCTGATAGGTCTGTGATAACTGGTACTACTGTTGACCCCTCGTTGTTGAACCCATAGTTCTCCTTCCTAAGCACAGTTTTCAAGTGATGCCATGTGCTGACTTGAAAATGTACCCGAAGAGAATGGTAGTAGCACGCTCTGCTTGTGGGAGGCATACACTCAACACTGATAAACTTGGATGAGATGGCATGGAGATAACGCAGTTGGTTGAGGTCAAGTGCACTAGATCCTCCACTGTATAACAGCTTCACAAATTGTTCTCCAGTGTCACATATCTCCTATTTATTAGTGGCCCCTCCATCATTGACGATTATGCCTATTACATAAGGCTACCTCTTCAAACGCCCATAAGCGCAGTTTGAAACTACCGCCGCAGAGCTAAGAGGAACCTTCATCATAAGCACACGCTAAATCACTCATGGTTCGTCTTTATGATTGGGTTCTCACTACGAAAAAACTTTGTAACAAATAAAAAATAAAAATAAAATAAGAATAACTATTCATAAGCTTTCCATATTCCGTGGATGTACTTCTGTGGATTCTTGGACCAGGCGCTGACTAGCGCATTTTTCCGCCTTCCTTGCTTTGCGCTCTCACCACCCGGACGTGTCCCCCACAGTGCTCCGCTTTGATTCCACATTCTTGCGTCCCTAGTGAGTTTTTTCTCATTTGTTTACTCTGGGATGTCTTGAGTAAGGTTAGGATTAGCTAGCAGGGGTGTCATGGGTGGTTTTCTCACAGAACAAGTGTATTTTGGGTCGTTTTTGTTGGGGCGTCTATTTTGGACGGTCCCTCGTGGCCGAGTTGAGGACGCTCTGAAACGTTTTTCGTGTTTAGCCATCTTTAGTCCTAGCATGTTAGGAGGCTGTAACTACACGATGTCGGGCTTCTAGCTATCTTTCAGATGGAGTAGCCTATGTTATTTGTACTGACGTTCCTGGTGTATTTTTCTTCACTTAGTGGAGTTCTTTCTGGGTCCCGAGTCAGTGTTACCCTTACCCGGGTTTTTCTACAATGTTGATGTGGCAGCTGTTCCTGTTTTGGTGGGATGGAGTGCTTTTCGATGGTGTTTCGACGTCATTAAGTGTTTTTTCCATTTTCACCAGGCCTAGCCAGCCACTCATAGTTTTTTCACATATGCAAGTGTTTTCATTGTTTATTATAATAAAAATGTATTCATGTGCCATGTGTGTCCTGGATTAGTTGTGATTGGCTGATTCAGGAGCTTCGGACTGTGAGTCTGATTATGTTTATCAGACTGCGTTCTGTTTGGTGTGGGTTGCCTTTCCGGCGTGTTTTCTCGATTGCTCCGAGAAAGCCGTTTTGTTTACCGAATTTTAGTCAGGATGGTTAAAATCGGTAAGTTACCCCGGCGAGTTTGGTAGCTTGAGGGCTCATCAGAAACTGCGTTTTCTGTGGTCGAGCCTGTGATCAGGCTTCCTGTGTTATTCCCGGCGAGGTAGGCTCCACACATTTATCTAGGTGATCATGCTGACACCTGTTGGATATGGTTTTCTCGGCTTTTCAAAGCCATTGAAACAATGCTGTTTGTTTGTTTGGTCTTTCCCTCCCGGCGACCTTTTTACAAAGAGGTCTGGGGCAGGTACAATTGGCTTGACAGTGCATATAAAACCCGGCGGTTGTACCTTCGGGTGGTTATATTAACGGATTTGCAATTCGCTATAATTTGCCAAACAATTGTTTGATACAATAGGGTATCACGGCCTTCAAGACGGCGATCTATGAGGGCTTCTGGGAGAAGTCGGATTAGAGATTTAGATAGGCTTAGACTTTTTATGGGATAAAAAGATGCCTGAATCTTACTAGTGTTTCAAGTGTAAAGGGATACTTGAAAGACTTCATCTTTTATAAAGATATGCTTCATCTTTCTGACGATTCAGAATATATGTTTAAATCTTTTGGACAGGTAAAGATATGCTGAAATCTTTAATATGAAACTAAAGGAAAACGAAAAGTAGTGGTTGAGGGCTACGGTTCGTTGACCAGCGGTTTTGTGACACATGTTTGTGTACCTTTTTGGGGTAACCTTACGAGCCTGTGAGCAGGCTTCCTGTGTTATTCCCGGCGAGGTGAGCTCCACACATTTATCCAGGGGATCATGCTGACACCTGTTGGATATGGTTTTCTCGGCTTTTCAACGCCATTGAAACAATGCTGTTTGTTTGTTTGGTCTTGCCCTCCCGGCGACCTTTTTACAAAGAGGTCTGGGGCAGGTACAATTGGTTTGACATTGAATATAAAACCTGGCGGTGGTACCTTCGGGTGGTTATATTAACGGATTTGCAATTCGCTATGGTTTGCCAAACGATTGATTGATACAATAGGGTATCACGGCCTTCAAGACGGCGATCTATGAGGGCTTCTGGGAGAAGTCGGATTAGAGATTAAGATAGGCTTAGACTTTTTATGGGATAAAAAGATGCCTGAATCTTACTAGTGTTTCAAGTGTAAAGGGATACTTGAAAGACTTCATCTTTAATAAAGATATGCTTCATCTTTATGACGATTCAGAAGATATGCTTAAATCTTTTGGACAGGTAAAGATAAGCTGAAATCTTTAATATGAAACTAAAGGTAAACGAAAAGTAGTGGTTGAGGGCTACGGTTCGTTGACCAGCGGTTTTGTGACACATGTTTTTGTACCTTTTTGGGGTAACCTTATGAGCATTAATTCCTGGAAATTTACTGTTGCCAGGGCGGAGTACCGGCGTTGCGCCAGGTGACCAGGTATATCCCGGGGGTGGGTTAGATTTCCCCCAGTCTCTGTCATGTCGGCACTTGAACCTCTCATTGCTTTATGTTCAACGCCGTTATGCTCAGGTCTCCCTATTTTTGCTCACAAGCTTTGCATTAAATGTGTTAAATGCATAGATCGGTCACGGGGGATATGGGTGACAAAGAATTGCACTATTTGTAACCTCTTAAGTGTTAAAGTTTTAATTCAAAAGGATAACACTGTGGCGGTGGCTTTGCAAGAAGTGAACCAACTTCTCGCTACTTATTCAACGAATGTAGCACATAAAGCATTGCAATGTGATAACCTTGAGCTTTGGGAGCTTTTAATTATCAAACATGCCCCCCCCCTCAGTGTAAGATACGTGCACATAACACCTCAGAGTCTGGGCGGGGACAGGTTGCCACACCCTCCCCCGGCAAATCTAAGAAACCTCGCTCACCGTCACCATCGGCAACGGCGACGAGGTCCACATCAAGGTCACCCCTGAGGAAGCAGGTGACAGCTTCGGGCCACTCTGCTTCACCTTCAAAGAAGAAGAAAAGGAAGAGAGTGGGGGACCTAAAGACCTTACTAGTACTAAGCATAAGTCAAGTAGGAGTCATAAGTCTTCCAAAAGGGATCCTCCGGTGCGAAAGGACTCACGGCTATCGCCGGAGCCTGGTACCCCGCTTTCTGCCTCTACCCCCACCAAGTCTAACGTCCAATCTGACAGGTCGGGGGTGGAGTCAGAGAATGTGGTGGAGGATGCCCCGGCGGATATTTCATCACCTGATATTCATGCTTTTCTACCAGGTCACGTGTGTCAGCCTCAGATTTAGTAGTATCTTACAGAAACTATAAACCTCTAGGGTGCTCGGGTGAGGGCTCCCAATTGGAGAGTATACCAAGCTCGCACGCGAGTGACAGCCACAGCCAAGGTGTATGGCGATACTCACAGCCCTGGCAGGACTGAGCACATCCTTTTGTGACTCAAGTAGTGGCTGACGTCCACCTGGATGCCGATGTACCATCTTCTATCCCAGATTTAACATGGTGGAATGTGTAGGTCCCGGCTTCGGCGGGATCTTCCCATGATAGGCCAGACTTAAGGGATGAAGAACGGCGTTCTCTGGTCTCAGAGATGGAAGTTGAAGAGTCGAGTCACCTTCTAGACGACTCTCAGGGTACTGTCGAATCTCCACGGAGTTCGTCATCTGCTAGGTATGTAACTACAGAAGAGATTGATGGATTACTATTAAATGCACTTAATAAGTTCTTTGGCCCTACGCCGGAAACTCCTACATTTGGTATGGGAGCTCCCGCGACGTCGACGAATGTGCGACCTCTGGCTACATCCATTGCTTTAGCTAAAATACCTAACCCTCCTCTTGTGTCAGATCCAATTTCCAATGTGCCAGGCACAGCAGCTCTCACTACTTCCAATGTGCGAGTCATCTCAGACATAACTCCCCCCCCCCCTTTTAGACAAGGCACCAGTCGAAAAAAGGAGCTATGCCCCTTTTCTACGGGCCTGATGAGTCATGGGTAGCAATGTTCCCAACTAGGCCTGAGGCAGCACAAGCTACTAGGTCGGGGGAGCTCCCTGTACCACATGAGTGGGTAATCCAAGGCAATAGTCAATGATTACGGGGCCACTGCTAAATATTAGGTTTTCTTAATCTCCTTGCAGGAGTCAAACCTATAATGACGGGGAGCTCCCTGTACCACATGAGTGGGTAATCCAAGGCAATAAGTCTACAACACTCAGAGCTTTGGATAGTCAAGGAAAGGTTTTGGATGTTCCTATTAAGGCCATTCCAAGTTATTATAACCATGACTTTTTGGTGTATGCATCAACACCAGCCCTACCCCCTGCCTTAGCTTCAAAGCTATTTTCTGACTGGAATAAGAATGATGGCATAACGACATCAAGGCACTTTCTGCTTTGACGCCGGAGTTGGATATGTTTCCGATCACAGACTCAGCCTCTAATCCAGTCTTGCAGGTGGGGCAGTTGGGTACGGGACCTTGGGTGGAATGGGAAACAGAGGCTCAAAATTTTGCCACTACATTCACTTCAAAATCATCTCACCACATCCCTCAAGAAAACCATTCTTGGGTCTCTCTTCCGGTTTTTGGTGCTGGAGGAGTCCCCTCTGCTTTCTTTGATTTCTTGCCTGCCCCTAAAATCAATTTGTGCGAATTAAAAGATCCTTTTAGCAAGCCTTCCCCAGCTCACCTAGACCGCGAGTTTAGGTTAAGAGGAAAAGCGTTTAGACTGTTTTCGCAATATATTGTTACCCAGCAAGTAACAAAGTATATGGTATGCTCGTCTCAGGTGATCGAAGCTGCGGAAGTCAGGAAAGCCGTTGAACTTTCCCGGCGCTTGCTTCTCCAAACTTCCATTCAGTCGTTAGGAGATATTCGACTGGCCTTATTAACCCTCTCACGACAATAGGACGCAGAGGTTGCCAGATTAGCAATAAGAAATAGATTACTCTCACTGTTATAATTACCTCTCCAAAATTAGTTTTCTGCCCCCAGCTAACTCAAAGACAACTGCAGAGGTTGAAGTAAACAAACTAAAGGTTTATAGATACCCCTGACGGTAACAAAGGCTTTAAAGTATCCCTAATAGGCTAAAAAATCGCGTCAGGATGTGAGAGGGTTAAGAGGCAGTTCGAGCAAGGCAGGATCTGAGGATGTTCTTAGTGAAGAAACTTCCTGACCGTATTGCAAGCCAAGTAGTTCTGTCTCCAGTTCTAACTCCTTCTTTGATTTCACCAGCAGTTTGGAAGACTGTTTTCAATATGGCACAAGCATTCAAACAAAGTCCCGGCAAGCCCTGATGCCCATGTTAGAACAAGGGATCAGGATCTTGTGGTATCTGGATGACTGGCTGGTGGTGGCAGAGACAGAAAAGTTATGCAACACTCATGTCAACATTACGTTAAACTATGTCAAATCTCTAGGATTCAAGGTCAACTTAGTAAAGTCAAACCTTGTTCCCTCACGAGTATTTCAGTGGATAGGGCTGGTATGGGACACAGCATCTCTCACTCTGAGTCAGAGTGTGGACAATCGAAACAGATTTCGCAAACAACTGTTTATGTGTCTCCACAGTCTGACTACGACACAGAGACTCTGGGAATCTCTAGTTGGTTCTCTCAACTGGGTTCAACTAACTGTGCAGTTGGGCCGGTTGAAAGTCAAACGTTTAATCTTGGAGGGCAACAAATATTTTCCACTATTACCGGTGGGAATATTATGGCCCATCCCAACATTATTACACAGCTTACTAGCGGTCTGGGCGAAGAGGGAAATGTTGCACTCAGTCATGTCATGTACCTCTCCTCCGCCGACGGTATGGGTGGACACGGATGCGTCAGGGACGATATGTTGGGGCTTTCAGTCAAACCTCGGGCATCAGGGTCAAGGGCTTTGGTCCCATTCAGAAACCTCCCACATAAATGTAAAAGATTTACTAGTCCCCTTGTATTTCCTTCAAGTTCACGGCTCTACTTTACGGAAAAAGTCGGTGGCCTTCAAGATGGAAAATCTCAATGCAGTTCACTGCATTCAGAAACAAGGGTCAACGAGGTCTCGGAAGTTGCTAGACATGTCAGAAAAGATTTTTGTTCTAGCCGACAAGCTGCACATTCATCTTCATGCATCATATCTCCCAGGCGTAGCAAACGTCTGGGCAGACGCTCTGTCTCAGAGACAGAGCACAAGAGTAGAGTGGGCACTCAAGCAGAAAATTTTCGATTAAATGATTGCAGAGCCTTACCGTCCACAAGTGGACCTGTTTGCGTCAAAGGAGAATCACAAACTCTCTCGGTACCTCACACGCCGGACATTAACGCCGGCGGGGGGGGCCCGATGCATTGGTGACGGATTGGAACATGTGGAGTTCCATTTTTTTTTTATTTTTTTTATTTTTTTTTTTAAGAGACAATGAACGGAGGAAGGAAAAACACAGATAAAACAAAAAGGTCCATGTGCCTAAAGGCATCCTCCATTCATAAAATGTTTGTAACAACTGGATTTAAACATTTGTAGATTGTAAGTTTGTGGAAAGCAATTCGAGGGAAGTGAATTCCAAAGAGTAGTAGCTCTGGGGATAAATGAATTCTGATAAGCAGAAGTTCTGCATTGTGGAGGAGAAAGTGTAAATTCATGGGCGCTCTCAGCTGCCCTAGTTCTACGGGGAAAGATGTGGAGAGGCGGCACAATTGAAGCAAGTTCCTCGGAACAATTGCTGTGAAAATATCTGTAGAATAATGCAAGGGATGCAACGTTTCTTCGTATGGATAATGTAGGAAGGTCCTGTGTGATTGCAGGGTTATTGATTAATCTAATAGCTTTATTTTGAATTTTGTCCAACTGCCTCAATGCAACCACTCCACTTCCACCCCACAGAGGTGAACAGTAATCCATCTGAGAACGCACATGACTTTTATATATCACGGCCAACTGCTCGTCAGTGAAGAATTCTCGAACTCTGTACAGGAGTCCCAGTTTTTTAGAGGCATTCTTAGCAATGCTTCTAACATAATGTGTCCAGCTCAAGTTAGTAGTTAATGTTACACCGAGAATGTCAATACTAGGGGAAGTGGGAATATTTACATCATTAAAAAATATATGGGAGTCAGTGAGATTCTGTCGGTTAGAAAATTGAATGTACTTGGTTTCTGTGCATTAAAGGAAACTAGATTCTTTTGTCCCCATCCATTAATTCTAGAAAGGTCCTGGTTCAGAGAAATTGCAGTGTTTATTTTTGAATTTATAAGATCGGGTTGGGTGAAAGAATTGGTAAATGTGAAGGAACTGTGGAGTGTTGAGTCATCTGCGTAGGAATGTATTGGATTATGAGTGGTAGATATGAGATCATTGATATTATGAATGAGGAACAGAATTGGGGCCAAAACTGATCCCTGGGGAACACCAGCATTTATTGAGTGAAATTGAGAATAAAGGCCATCTACCATTACACGTATTTTTCTGTTATGAAGATAAGAAGAAATTAGTGGAACTAATGATGCAAGGCCGTAGTGTGACATCTTCGACAATAAGGATTGATGCCAGACTCTATCAAATGCCTTTGATATATCCAGTGCTATTGTATGTGTTTCACCATGTTGGTCTGTAGCTTGGTTGATTTGATGCGTAAGAAGGCAAAGCATGTCTGCAGTTGATCGACATCGTCTAAAACCATATTGCCTATCACTGATTACTTTATTATTCTCAAGATGCTTATTAATGTGATTATTTAATATAATTTCAAAGACTTTACCAAGAGTGGAAGTTATAGCTATTGGTCTGTAGTTTGATGGATCTGAAGAGGCACCTTTTTTAGGAACTGGATGGATGTTTGCTTCTTTCCAGGGTACTGGGAAGCATGAGGTATGAGTACACAGAAGGAAAATTGTTGCCAATACAGGAGCGAGCACCAAGGAGCAATTCTTAAGTACTATTGGAGGAATTTCATCTGGACCAGGAGCCTTATCTACCGAGAGATTCTGCAAAATAGTTTTGACATGTCTGGTGTGGATCTTAAGTGAGGGAATTTCAGGCGAATTAAAATTAAGTACAGGGACATCTTGATTTATTTCATCTAAGGTTGAGTTGGTGGAGAAAATATCCGCAAGAAGGTTAGCTTTACCTCGTGGGTCACTTACAAGATTGCCAGTCGGAGATTTTAATGGTGGAATGGATGAAGCAGTAGTGAAGTTGGATTTAAATGAGTTAAGAGTAGACCAAAATATTTTGTTATCATTTGGATTATTTAGAAGTTTATTTGCCTGCTTGTGGAGAAAGTTTGATTTAGTTAGGTTTAATACAGTTTTGGCATGATTTCTGATGTTTCTAAAGTAATTAAAGGCTTCATGTGTTTTTGATCTTGTGTATGCATTGTAGGCTATTGCTTTTTGTTCAGTTACTCTAGCACAATTATGGTCAAACCATTTAGGTGAATTAGATCTTTTACTGTACTTTTGATGAGGAATAAAAGTTTCCATTCCAATTTTTACAAAATCTTGTATGTGGCTCAAGGTGGAGTGTGCATCATTAGAAAAGAAAGAGGTCCAGGGAATATCAATAAAGAAACCTTGAAGACCCTCCCAGTCTGCCCTATCGTAATGCCATTTAGTCACCAAAACAGGTTCAGAGTGGGAAGGTGTGGTAGGTGATAGACAGGTGGCCTGTATCAGACAGTGATCAGAAGATCCAAGATTTATCTGTTTCTGCCACCAGACGCTTCTCTAATGTGCCACGTAGTCAACAAACTACAGGATTATCGAAGCGTAGTCTCGTTAATCGCGCCCCTGTGGCCGGCGCAGTTGTGGTACCAACAATTGATAACGTGGTGCCCGAACCCGGTGTCGCTCCCGGTCGGGTATTTCCACTTAGACACAATTGGCAACCTAAAGTCCTCGCTGACTTTTGCATTGTGGACATTCAGGAGGCCAAGTGGCGAATGCCGTATGGTAGAAACGTGACAGATAAATTTATGAATCAGTACACACAATCTACCAAGAGGCAATAAATACCAATCTCATTGGCAGTCCTTTACTTCTTGGATAGTTAGAACAGAAAAGACAGTACCTTCGGTGGCATTAGTTTTTAAGTCTTTAAACTATTTGTTTGAACAGCAACGTCTATCTGTAGTGACTCTAGATAATCACTTAACAGCTATCAGGGTGCCATTCTTTGACCTTACAGGTCTAATCATACCACAAGCGGAAGAAACAGGTTTCATGAGAGCATGCTTCAAACTCCGCCCACCTCCCCGTCAGCTCATGCCTACCTGGTCTCTTGACAAAGCGTTATCTTTGCTTCATTCCCGTCTGTATCAGAATACGGCGGATTTTGAATTGCTATTAAAAAGAGGCTGTGTTCCTTATGGCTTTGGCAACTGGTAACAGGATGTCTGAGCTGGCGGCGATGAGCAACACCCCTACTTGCATCAGATGTGGTAGACTAAATGATTGCATTCATATTGCTCCTTCCCCAGGGTTCATCGCCAAGAATGAGCACAGTGAACATGTTTTCTCAGAGTTCACGGTGCCGGCGTTGAAACGGGGTAAAGTGCACCATAATTTGGGTCCTGTACAAACTTTACCCAAATATATGAGAGTGGCACCTCTTAACCAACAAGGTGCTTTATGGGTATCGAGTACAGGTAAAAGATTAATGAAGCGTAAAAAGGCTTCTCTGCTAGTAGAAGTCATTAAAGAGAGTAATCCCGGCATAGTGGGTAGGCCTACGCCTTACGCAAATGGGCAGTATCTTTACGTTTTCTCCAAAAAAAATTCAGTTGAAGACATAGCTACTCCTCAACTATGAGCTTCGCATCATACGTTTTTGACTCGATACCTGTAGGTAGCACTAGACAAACCATCAATGCCATGTGTAGCTTTACGGCAAAGGGTCTAGATGGGTCTCAAAGTCACTAATGGTTTAGGTTAAGAAAGAGGGGGGGGGGGGGGGGGGGGTGCAGTCAGTGAAACATAAGACACCCTAGACCCCGCCGGAGGATATGTACAGAGTATACGAGCTGTGATACAATGTATAAGTGTTGTGATTAAAATTTCTCGGTAGTAAGGACTACGGGAAATGTTGTGGTACAATGAATGTAGTACAACAATTGTTTCTTTAAGTGGGTTACACTGTTGAAGCAATTTAATTTTCAAAAAGTTCTCGGTCGTTGCACCTACGAGTAGCATTTTCGTAAGTACATCTGCGATAGTACAAACATTTATTCTATTTTTTGTGTCTAATTTTGAGGAATATACACATTAGAATAATGGGGTTTATATGTGCACATGTAAACATAAAGTTTTATTTTTCACCACTTAATTTAAGTGGAGTGCCTTTAACTGTCAGATCTGTGAACAGATTCTCATAGTTACCCTTTTTCCTCAAGCAGGCTTCTTTAAGCACGCCCCTGCTTGTACCCCTTTTTATATGTTGTATAAAGTTTATACTTATACATAAATATATAATTTTTTACAAAGTAAGAATACTATGTGGTTCTTTGATTATCTGCCTATTCTATTTGCAATGGTTATGATATGATTACGAATGTCCCCCTCCAGTCTTAGATATCAGGCATAATCGTCAATGATGGAGGGGCCACTAATAAATTATAGGTTTGACTCCTGCAAGGAAATAAAAGAAAACCTAATATTTAGTAGTGGCCCCGTAATCATTGACGACTGGGGCCCTCCCGACCATCCCCTTCCCATTCGTTGATGCATTAAGGATTTTGTTATACTTGATATGTCAGTGAAGGCGGAGAAATGCGCTAGTCAGCGCCTGGTCCAAGAATCCACAGAAGTACATCCACGGAATATGGAAAGCTTTTGAATAGTTATTCTTATTTTATTTTTATTTTTTATTTGTTACGAAGTTTTTTCGTAGTGAGAACCCAATCATAAAGACGAACCATGAGTGATTTAGCGTGTGCTTATGATGAAGGTTCCTCTGAGCTCTGCGGCGGTAGTTTCAAACTGCGCTTATGGGCGTTTGAAGAGGTAGCCTTATGTAATAGGCATAATCGTCAATGATTACGGGGCCACTACTAAATATTAGGTTTTCTTTATCTCCTTGCAGGAGTCAAACCTATAGTGTTGCTGCTGATGTATCTCCAAAGACGAGGACATCTGATCGAATTTGTTGTGATGACTCCAGCAGCTTCATGTGTTTCATCTTTCCTATGCCATACAGGGATGACGTTGTGTCACACCCTGACATGGCATGAGCAAATGGCAGGCACATACAAAGCTCACTTCCAAGGACAGCTTTTGTAGCTTTGATAGTGTTGTGCCGGGTTCAGATATTTTAGTTCCCTTGATACAGTCCGTAAAACAATCCACTTCTGGGTTGATGGACTTAAATATACTAGACAGGAACGTACCGAGTAGGTTCTATATGCAGTAAAAATGGCATTCAAAGGTTCAATATAATACTCAATAACAACACAAGGAAGAACATATACGAAGGTTTTATTTAGTAGGCATGAGATTAGGAGAATAATAAGGATCATGAAGGAAGATCCAACAATAGTAACAAATATATATACTGTCCTTACTTCAGAACAATGTTACTGATACCAAAATAACTCAATAGTGAGAGTCTAGTATTAAATCAGATCATGTGGAAAGTATACATGAGGGCATAATGTACAAGAATAATCATTAATCCTTCAATGCAATAATAAATGAGAGTCCCGTATCTTCCGTACTTCAAAAAGACGTCAATGCCCTAGGTAATGATCCTAGAGTTACAATGTAGAGAGTTGAGGTTATAAAGATATTGTCACGGGGGGCTAGGTGAGTCACGCGTACGGCTCAGCTGAACCTTTTAGAAACTGACCGCGTGAGCTTGCCCTCAGGTCAGGTCACTGGAAGGTCACCAGGTGAACTGAGATAGTAATAAATACTTTTTCTAGTTAGTGCAACGATATTCTTAGGCAGAATGCAAAGTGAATTTAAATTACAGAAAGGAACTGAGATTATTATTTATAATAACTGAGAAGTGTCAAATTAGCTCAAAAGGGAATTTATATCTTATCACAGAGTTATATTACTTGAACATATGCTACGATAACGAACCAAACTTAGGAATTCGTGTTTCTATATTTCTCTGGAACGGAGCAAAGTAATAGCGTGAATTTGATAGGAGTAGAATTGGATTTTAATATGTTTACGGTATGGTATTAATTATGTCAAGATATAATCTTCAATATTCGCGACTAAGACAACACACGAAGATAAACAAATAACTACTGAGTTCCAATAGACTCAGACTGGAAAGGATGTTATAAATTAATCTTAATAAGTTAGATCTGAACTGGTTAACAGATATCGATCGAAAGATCGTACGAAGTAATTAAATGGTCGCTAACGACGAAGTTTAAATAGCTCATTGATATTTAACACCTTACGAGCGGCCTATGCGGTTTATTTATGTGTACCGCACAGCGGGGTGTTTTTAGCCAAAATAGGGCTGTTTACGTGATCATTTTCATGCCTAAATAAGACCCAGAACGTAAAACAAGTACCTATCCCTGAAAGGGCATAAACAGAGCTTTCGAATGACACCATAACGATCCTTGTATGATGGATAGTTTTCTTGCAATAACCGTGCAACGCGAGTGCAAAAAGCAGGTAATTCGGTACTTTCAGTACATAATTGAGTATGTAGCGAGTGAGAGAGGGAGGAGGGAGCTGAGATTTGTGTCAGTAGGTTCTCCGCGGTGGTCTGGAGCAGTCATACGCTCGCTAGTCTCCTGCCACCACTTGTCTCTCTCTCTCAGCCACATTACGTGCTGAAATTGCCACTCGAGTTATGTCGAGCGCCGCCACATAGTCCAGCTTTATTTAACTCGACTTATGTTGCTCGCCGCTAAATAAGGGTTAAAGCAATATCAGACTCGTCCTGAACGGATTAGCAGGGCGAGGTACATAAAATGTACAGGCACAATTAGTACATGGATGTAGGCGACGAAGTCCTACTCATTGATACTCAAAATAAATAGTATCAGACTCTGGTCTGAACGGGTTAACAGCTGCGAGGTGAATTAAATACACAGATACAATTAGTGTATGGTGGACGAAAGTGAGACGAAACACAGAGGAAAGAATTCCTAAACACGGTATTCGAAATATCACAACATCAAGATTTACAAGAACATAAAAGCACGTCTATAAGATATATTTCATATGCGATTACGGAATAAAAGACGAAAGGAATTACACTATGCACTCTAGGGTGGCCCAAAAACATAGCGCTATAATTTTTTTCTAATAATATGCTGCTCCACAAGGCTGGTTTGGATACATTTGACTAGAAGACCCTACATGCACACAATTGGAGAGATAGGAGCATGTTTAGAGGTCCCAACAACTTACGCATTACAATTCAAAGATTGGTTTCTGCCTTATTATGTTATATTTATTACAATTAACACACAATTCTTCATTGTTTACAGTTATTGGTATATATAATGCCAACAACCATGAACAAATTAAGTAAAAAATATTGATATTTTATTTCAAAATCGAAAAATTTACATATAGTTGGTACCTCTAAATACAGTAAAATATTTATGATTTTCTGCATGCAAACTCCCGTTGTGATATGGAACATGATCAGCCTTGTGGAGAATAACAAT
The DNA here is from genome assembly GCA_032716605.1 of Paralithodes platypus. Taxonomy (NCBI): domain Eukaryota; kingdom Metazoa; phylum Arthropoda; class Malacostraca; order Decapoda; family Lithodidae; genus Paralithodes; species Paralithodes platypus. The sequence goes on from CM064540.1 coordinate 14,854,180, forward strand.
TTAAAGTTTTTGTTTTTGGGCCACCCTAATGCACTCGTTGGAAAATTGGGCATAAGTTCTAGGTAAAGAGCGATTATATAAATGGATTGATCACGGAATATACTGGGACTTCAACTCACAAATAATAAATCAACATACACATAGTCAGTAAATCTGCAAGTGTGGGGGCCTGAATATATGTTAATAACACTGATATGTAACGTATGCGTAAGTTATGAATTAAATAAAATCTTGAACAAGGAGTTAAGGCAAAATTAATACAGAATAATATAGGTTCAGAAGGATGAAGCTTACTACGCAGGTACGTGGTCTAGGGCACAGATCACAATGAATTCAGGGCACAGCACGGTTCACATATTCACAAAAATAACCAACAAAGAAAGACACAGAAACACTTAAGTATTTGGGAGGGCAGAGGGACGAGAGTGCTGGTCTGGCCGGCGTAGAGGGTAGTAGCCAATCTTGCACGGCTCGTTACCTCTTCGAGCAGGGGTCCTGGGTTTAGGCCTGTTTACGTAATTTGAACAGGGGTCCTAGGTCCGGGCCTGTTTACGTAAGTCGAGCAGGGGTCCTAGGTCCAGGCCTATGTGCGTAGCTCGAGCAGAGGTCCTCGGTTCAGGGCGCTGGGCAGCAGACGGGTAGCCCTTCAGTAATCCGGAAGGTGCTACGTCAGGAGGCACTCTCGAGGGGCAGGGGGCGGAGGTTGGGGCAGACCGTAGATACAACTGTCCCAAAAAGCCTGAGTCCTGAAGGGGGTTAGACTAGTCGGTAGGTGATGGTTTGCATACTTTCCTCTGGTTTTTCTGAGGTCCTATGCTAATTTATTCTTGTTTCAGGTGTCAATGAACTCGGGGGGAAAAGGGGTATTGAGAAGAGAGGAAAAGTGGTTGTTGAGGTACATATACATTCTAGCCTTGGGGAACTCAGGTATTAACATATGGGCCTGGTTCCAAGGTAACATTACAATATTTAATGGGGCAACTGGAAGGTCCAGGGTTGCTGTGAAAAATAGAAAACACTTAAGGCTTACAATGCAGCAATTGTCTTGCAGGTCTTCTAATTATCTGAGTACATATGCATAGAGGATTGTGTCTGTATCCTCGGGGGCATGGAGTTGCCAGGCATTATCAGGTCCATTTGTTCCTGTAATATTCGGGGCACTGGTGAGTAGATTGCATAAAGGAGTGTTCATCATATTCCAGATCTGGCGGAATAATACAGGGAGCCTCACTTCTGGTGGAGGCTACGTAAAAGGAGGGTTCTAATTGGTGGTCCCAGGGCGGTTGTGGTTGGCTGAGGAAGACGGCTTGGGACTGGCTGAGAGGGCACTCCGTTCTCTTGGAGGGCTGTTGGCGTGAGAGAGAACTGGGGGGTGGATGGCTGGGCATGGTCAACTCAGGTAGATTCCGGTGTACTCGGAGGGGGGACTCAGGTAGATGTCCTGGTTGTCTGTCCTGGAATTTTGGGGTTGCCTGGGTTGTTATGCTGGCCACTCAGTGTATCGTTGGTTTGGGGCCCGTTATCTCACCACCTTCGTTATAAAAAAAATCGCGACCTCACAATCTAATTTGGTAGGTCTTGGATGTAGGCGATGTGGTGAGGGTTGGGGCATATCCTAATATCCTAGGATGAAGAACCATGCTGCCGAAGGGACATCAGTAGGTTTGGTGGGGTCCATTGTTACTTTGACTTGCCAGTCTTTGTTGGATTCTCTGGCGAGCTGCAGCAGGCTAGTCGTAGTGTCGATGGGGACTGGTCTTTTGTTTTGTTGAGATACCACTCTTATAAGTTTCATGGTGGCCTCTTGGGTTTGTGGAGGAGGGGTTGATGGTTGTGTTGCCGTGGCTGCAGAATTGGTGGTCTGGTCGTGGTGGAGGTTGAAGGTGTAGTGACGGTCTTGTTGTTAGTGCGTTGCTGGTTGGGCCTAGTCGCACTAACTGTTGGGGGCTGGAGTGGTCGGGTGCCTTTAGTGTAGGTGGGCTTGAAGGTGGGGGCCTATCGTTGAGGTGGTGTCACACGTCGGCCAGATCTCGTACATACTGAGGATTTAGATGATGTTAGAACAGGTTGACCTACACGAGACTGAGGGGAAGGGGAAGAAGCTAAGCTGTGAAAGAGAGGAGGCCGATTTAGTTTTTGTGGGGTCGGTCTGATCAAAGGAGAGGATTGATTGCTAGTGTTGAGGGGGGTGAAGTAGTTTTTAGTTTGGAGGCATAAGTTGGTTTAGTTATGACAGGGATAAGGGGGGTAGGTAAAGTAAATTGTGGAGTTATTGCAGGAGGAGGGGAAGGAGTAGCATGGAGTTGAGGAGTGGGGGGTTGAGGTGTTTTACTAGGGGGTTAAGGACTAGCTTGGGGTCGAGAAGTTGAAGGTAGCTTGATAGTGATAGGAGTGGTTGGTTGAGTACCTGATCATTGAGAGAATGAAGGTAGGGTTAGAGAAGGTGATGGCTTGGCAGTTGAGGAGTGAGAAGGTACAGTGGGAGCAGGGATAGTGGTCGTATTAGAGAGTTTGGGTGGGGCAGAGACCGTACGGGTGGGAATAGGTGGGGTAGGTGTGGGAACTGGAGTATGTTGTATAGGGTTAGGGGTGGTTGGTACAGGCTTACGTGATTTGTTTAGATCAGAAGGATGTTTCAATTGACGAGAGGGAGAAGAAGGGGGAAGCAGTTCAGGAAGGGTGGACTCTGTGGATTCTAAGTTGGGATTATTGTCATTCGGTAACCTGTCATGCTGATCTGGATTAGCGAGCATTACATCATTGCCATTGATAGGCTGAAATCTACGTACATGCCTGTTACGATACGTGCGTGGTTCCCCAAAATAATTAATGGTAATTTGATAACAGTTTGGCACAGATAGGATTTCAAAGGAGCCCTTGAATCGAGGTTTCATTTTGGAGGGAATTGGCAGGTGTGCAATCATGACGAGGTCACCAATGTGATGTGGGCTAGCTCTGGGGGTCTCATCAGGTTGGAGATCTTGCACATATCTGATTTGACGAAGTCGGTTCTTGAGGTGTAATAGATTTTGATCGAAATTAGAGGATGGTTCATACGGTACAGCCAGATGACGTAATGGGAGGAGAAGGGGGGCTACTCCCATAACTCGTTCGTGGGGGGTAATTCCATCTTCTCTTGGGCAGGTGTTGATGCCCCATTGCACAATCCTTACTTGGCTGGACCAGTCTTTAGAGTCCATTTGTTGCGGCCGGGTTCGGATTTGATTTGCAATGGTTCTATGGCTCCTTTCGCAGATGGAGTTCCCTTGGGGCCAGTAGGGAGAAGAGTGACTGATTTTGAAGCCACACATCAGTGATAGTTGTGACCACACATGACTGGTAAATTCTGGGGCATTGTCGGAGTGAATGGCTTCTGGTAATCCAAAGTAGGGAAACACGTGTTGGATTAGTGCTTTTGCAACTGCAACAGCGGAGTGTTCTTTGGCTGGGCAGGCTATTACGTACTTGGAGTAGGTGTCGACGAAGGTGATGATGTATTTGTGTCCATGGCTATTTTCGAGAGGTCCCATGACGTCGACTGCAAGGAGTTGCCATGGTTTAGATGCAACTAATTTTCCTGTGGGCCCTGGTGTCCTGGTTTTGTCTTTTCCTAAGGCACATGCCATGAAGGCTTCTGTTATCTTTTTGGCGGTTAGGTAGGGAGAGAGTGTCCAGTATACTTGTTGGAAAGTGGCGATGAGGCGTTTTTCAGCTAAATGGATACCATTATACATGTGTACGGATTGCATAGTTGGGAATGCGTTTTGGGGGGTGATCACAATTTTTCCCTCTAGAGTGAATAGGTTATCTCCCAATCTGGATAGTTGGTTTAACATTTGTCTAGGGATCCAGTCGGGCTTTTGTTGTCGTTGGTAGTTGCCTAATAATTCTTGTTGGCTATTTTCAACTTGGTCCTGGTGGTGGATGGTGTGAGGGGGGTCTTCCTCCTCTTTGGCATGTTGATGTTGCAGGGGGAGGCGAAAATGAGCATCCGCATTTGTATGCAATTTCCCTGGTCGATAGACTATATCTAGGTCAAACTCTTCCAGGGATTCTCTCCAACGAACAGTTAAGGCGTTTTTGGTATCTGATTTTCTTAGCCATTGCAATGCATGGTGATCTGTTATGACTGTAATTTTCACTCCGGCCAGGTAGGCTTTAAAATGTTGTAAGGCCCAAATTATGCCTAAACATTCTCTCTTGGTGACTGGGTAATTGACTTCTGTAGGGTTCAAGGAGCAGCTTGCACAAGCAATTATGTGCTCTTTCCCATCACAGGTTTGGCCTAGAACTGCGCCTATTCCGAATTGAGATACGTCAGTGTAGAGTCGGAAAGGCTGGGTATAGTCAGGGAACGATACAACAGGGGAGGCAACTAATTTGGTTTTGAGAATCTGAAAAGCTTGTAGTCTAGCCTCTGTCCATCGAAAAGGTTCTTCTTTCTTGGTTAGGTCGTGCAGAGGTTTAGCAATGGTTGCAAAGTTCTTTACGAATCTGCTATAGTAAGAGGCCAGGCCGAGGAAAGCACGTACACCTTTGACGTTGGTGGGGGGGGGGGGGATTTTACTGATGGCTTCTAGTTTTGCTGGATCTGGAGCGATACCCTCTTCTGATACCACGTGACCCAAAAAGTTTACTTGTTTTTGTGCCAGGGTGCATTTGGATGGTTTAAGTTTCAGGTTGGCCTCTCCAATCCTCTGGAATATTTGTTCAAGGCGTTGGAGATGTTCTGCCTAGGTAGTGCCGAACACGATGATGTCGTCGAGGTATGCTAAGCATGTTTCCCAGGTTAAACCTTGCAACACTGACTCCATTAGTCTGGAAAAGGTGGCTGGTCGGTTGCAGAGTCCAAACGCAAGTACAGTGAAGTCATATAGTTTCCCTTGGCTAGTGAAGAATGCTGTTTTTTGTTGATGTTCTGGTAGGACAGGTACTTGCCAATAACCAGCTTGCAGGTCTAGAGTAGTCAACCATTTGGCTCCCAGTAGAGAGTCGAGAGAGTCGTCGATCCTAGGAAGGGGAGGGGCGTCTTTAATGGTGACGTCGTTTAGCTGGCGATAGTCGACACAGAATCTGATGGATCCGTCTTTCTTTCTGACGAGCACCACAGGTGAAGACCAAGGGCTATGGGAGGGTTTAACTATTCCTGTTGTGAGCATATCTTGGACTTGTTTTTCTTCTTCGAGTCTTTGGATGGGTTTTTTCCTCCTGATAGGTTGCTTGATGGGGTGGCCCACGGTCTGAATGGGGTGATGTAAGACTTGGGTGTTACCCATATCTCGGTTGGAAGTGGCGAAAATATCTTGAAAGGAAAGAAGGAGGTTTTTGAGGTCTGACTGTTGGTGTTGGGTTACAGTAGTGGGTATGTTAGGGAGAGGGTTGGTAAAGGGGGGGGGGGGGGGGGCCAGATCAACAGGTGGGGTTAGTTCCTCGGAGTACATTTCTAGTTCTCCAATTTCTAACCCTTTGGGTAGCTTGATAGGTTGTTCTGATATGTAAGCAATTCTAATGCAATTTATGTGTTGAGGTAGCAAAGTGGGAGCGGTTAGGCAGGCCCCATTGAAAGGGCTTCGGAGGTGGGGGGTCAGAAAGGCAGGTCCTTGGAATCTGGAGGCCAAAGGAATCCATTGTTCATGATGAGGTGGAATGGTTGTTGATTTAGATATTATGGCAGGAGAGAGGATCTGGGTAGGGCAGGAATGAGGTTCAGGATGGAGTGTGGGTTGGGGAGGGTCATTTAAGCAACGGTTAGGTGGAGAGGGGTATTTGGGTGATGGGGAGGATTCAGAATTAGGGAAGATTTCAATGTGATTGGCTAGGGCTTTAGAGGCAGTGACATCATTGGTAGGATTGGTGGGAAGGGATTTAGGTGGCACTGCTTGGGTGTCGCCTGGAAGGTTGGAGGATGGGGCGACAGATTTAGGTTGTTTGACATTAGGGGGGGCTAGGGTTTTTTTTTTTTTTTTTTTTTTTCGGACTGACAGTCGTAAGACAACGTCCTGCGGCAACAATCTATGGAGGCGTGAAAGGCTGCTAGTAAATCTAGCCCTAAGTAGCCGTCATATTTGGCTTCACTGGGGTACACTACAAACGAGTGTTGCACCCCTTGATGGGGAAGGGGGGGTTGGACGTGCAACGGACGAGTTTGACCCAGGTTGGGAATAACCTGTTCGTTGGCACTGATTAAGATTATGTGGGAGGGCACAATGTCTCCGAAACTTTTGGCATGTTTCCGGAAAAAGGGAAGGAAAAAAACAGGAACGGGAAGCCCCCGTATCAATTACGAGCCGCACTTTCACCCCTTTCAGAGTGAGTTTATACACCGGAAGTCCTCCTTAGGGTGTATTGTCATGAGCCCCCGCCATGGTCGCGATGATTTGTGTTGGGGGGCAGGCTAAAAATACAAGTTTTCTGTTTGGATTTGTTCCGGCTGATGCATTGAAATCTCTGGGGCGTCTTCCATGTCTTCTTCCTCGATGCCCGCCATGCTATCTTCCGTGACAGCGGACACTGGTCGTGGCATGACCCACGGTATTTGGGCCCACCAACTTGGAGCTCGGTTCCTTTTCCTTGTGAGTTCCCCAAAGGACCTCTTGATTGACCAAAGCAAGCATGTGGAGTTGCAAGGCTTCCAGTCAGCAGGGCATATCCGTGCCCATTCTTCAATTCTGTCTGAGGTTCTGGGAACTGCAGGGCCTCTGTTAATGAGAGGGCTAGGAGTAGGATGAGTAGTGACTTTGCTAATCACTGCGGCTATCTTGTTGGTGGTGCTGGGTTGACTTGGTTCTTGTGGGTTATGCATTGCCATGATCCTCTTAATTGTGAGCAGGTCTGCATCATAGTTGGTGGGGTCCATAATGGAGAAATGTCTGGCCACAGGGTCAGGGAGGATCCTGACTAGAGCTATGAACACTAGTTTTTTTCTCTGTGCGTCTGTTTCTTCATGGAAAGCGTTCATTACCAGTTGTTGTAGCTTGTCGATGGTCCCATCTAAATCGCCAGTATATGTGACTGCATGAAACTTTTTGTCCGCAATCGTCTGACCTAAGATGGGGCTAACAGCTGATCTGACATAAACTTCGAATTGGGCCCATGTCAACCCTGGCATATTATCACGCACGTATCCTGATACCTTTGATGCATACTTTCCCAGTTTAAGTACAATTGTGTGTATCTTGGAAGCGTCATCTTCCCTAAACATCATGTCTAGGATAGGTTTGACTATTTCCAGGTAAGTATAGATGTCATGCTCCTCGGTTTTAAAGACCGGGATTTCGAACCTGAGTGCTGCTGCCATGATGAGAGTAGGATATTGTCAATTGAATACCGATTTTTTTTTAAATTGCTAGAATATCCGTACTGGTACGCCGTATCAAGACACCGCTGGCTACCAGTGTTGTGCAGGGTTCAGATATTTTAGTTCCCTTGATACAGTCCGTAAAACAATCCACTTCTGGGTTGATGGACTTAAATATACTTGACAGGAAAGTACCGAGTAGGTTCTATATGCAGTAAAAATGGTATTCAAAGGTTCAATATAATACTCAATAACAACACAAGGAAGAACATATACGAAGGTTTTATTTAGTAGGCATGAGATTAGGAGAATAATAAGGATCATGAAGGAAGATCCAACAATAGTAACAAATATATATACTGTCCTTACTTCAGAACAATGTTACTGATACCAAAATAACTCAATAGTGAGAGTCTAGTATTAAATCAGATCATGTGGAAAGTATACATGAGGGCATAATGTACAAGAATAATCAGTAATCCTTCAATGCAATGTTACGACCGGGACTCGTATAAAACAAGGGCTCTTAATCATTGGACTAGAAAGGCACACAGCCACAACGGTAACACTAGATCCAGCCCTCGAACTTATAATGCCGGCACACAAAAACACCTATACCCTCCAGAGTTAAATCTGCGATAGCGGGGTATACTCTAACTCGGTATAAATGCACTACTACTACAGGCTGATGATCTCTGATACAGCCTGATCACAACAACATACAATTACGTTAATAATGTATACAAGGAAAAAGATAGAGAGCTTAATTAAATCACTGGAATGATTTAATGCAAACAAGAAGAAGGTATAATTAAAGTTACTCTAAACAATAATAAACTGTCACTCCTTTATTAAAGAAAGTGAATGAAAGTCCTAAAGCATCGAACAGGAATCTTCTGAAGAAAGTCTGATGCTGTTTAAGATGATCGAATCGGATTTTTAACTGTTATATAAAGCAGGAACAAGATACGACAAGTGTAGGGACATACAGTGTTAACTGGCACGGGAATAACGATAAATATGCAATAGTATTATCTCCAAGAACAAAAGAAGTACTTCCTCAGGCAACACAAAAGCCTGCTCGGGTTGTGCAACTCAACAACAACCAAGGCTTACACTCAACGTGAATAAAAAGGCTGCATACATAACATAAGAGTTTATAATCCTAATCGGGTGTCTGCTAGGCGAATAAAGTCTAGCTGGTATTTCGTAGGCTAGGAAACAATGGCTGAGCAAGCGGCTCGTACCCTAGTGAGGTCCTTAAGACTGTACGGCCAAATTACGTTAAATGACGGGGTGCTCTCTTAAGAGATCCAGATCGCTAGTATCTGGTTCTCTCCTGGCGACCCTCGTCAAGTCAAAGCAAAACGAGTTAGCACAGTGTTGGGTGGCAGAGGCAAAAGCCCTCACTCGCAACACAGTGCTAAACTCACAAGGTACACAGTCAGAAAGACAACCTAGGCTTCCCACGTATCCGTTGCGATTGTACAGGTTCAACAAAACCTGGTACACATCGGAAATCACAACATCAATAGCCTTACCCCAGTCTAGCATTAAATAGCCCAGCAGACAACCAAGAAATTGGTAGGGAGACACCGCGAGTGTGTCGAACCTCTACAGACAAAATGTTAACCCCTCCAAAATGTCTAACTAAACATGGAATATCTGAGAGCTTCAGCATATAATACGATGGCCGATATATGAAATTGTGCAGAACCAAAGGGGAGTTATGATATTAAATAGATTAGAAGCATAAGAGGTAAGAAGTTGAGAGAGAGAGAAAGTGTTCTATAGGTAGAAGTCGGGTACATGTGGCAAGGGAGGTGTGAAGGGTATGCTGGTCAGGCAAGCTCTGAGCAAGGAAGACACAAAGGCAGCAGGGAGTGCGGGGGGACTACCTCCTGCCGCGGCAGTAGGGTGGAAAGGCGGCCAGCCACTCAGAGGGCCCGGCCGTGGCATGACGTCACCGAGACAACGCGTAACACTACGCGCACACACTCAGCCTCCTGCACTTACTCACTCACACTCTCTAGCTGTATCATTCAGTCTTATACATTAAACTTATAACTGATGATATAAAATATAATGCATTGTCACAGACGAAAATAAAGACCACTTCTATACTGCCTGTGACATGACAATTCACAAGAAAGAAAGTATAACATTGTAGATAGACTGTAGCCAAATTCACTGCCCTGGCGAGTGTTAGCGAGTGGCCAAGCGAGCGGCTGAGCCCACGTGGCGTTCTGCTAAGCTGCAAGCGTCACACCCCACCCAAGATATTAGACGCTCAACCATGAGCTCCATATCTGACAAGCAGAACCCCGATAAGTCTCGCCACCCCTAACCACTTCGCAAAACAAAAAAAAGGCAAAGCTCAGTTCTCATCCAAAAAATTACAACCCCTCCCAACACAATAGCTTAATTCATACTGCTATGCTCCTAGAGCGAGCTTCTACTAGCCCAGCCTTCTGAGAGAAGTACAGGTTCGACTCAGAACTTCAGCTATAACATACTTCAAAAATTTAACTATTAAAGAAAGAGTTTTTATAGAATTTTCATTTTTAATATGTTTTTGGCGGCTGCACTTACAGGGGCAAGCCAATTTTACTCCACACAAACCCGCACACCTGTGGTAGCCTAACTCGGATCCTCCACCCTCGATAAACAGTCAGCAATCACGTTATCACTACCGGCAAAATGGTGAATGTCTAAATTGTACTCCTGTAACATCAATGACCACAGTGTCAGTCTCATATTCCGATTGTGAAACTGATTGAGAAATTTAAGAGGGTGGTTATCAGTATAGACTACCACGACTGGTCCATAGGCCGGAACATACACCTCGAAGTGCCTGAGCGCCAGCACTATCGCCAGTAATTCTTTCTCCACCACTGAGTAATTCTTCTGGGCCGAATTGAACCTTTTGGAGAAAAAACTTACTGGGTGTTCCAGGCCCTCTTCGTCTGTCTGCATTAAGACGGCACCAGACCCAACCCCGCTGGCATCAGTTGCCAACTGAAACGGCCTGTCGAAGTCTGGGGCCCTGAGTATTGGATGAGTGCATAAAAGGTGTTTAACAAGGGAAAATGCCTTTTCACATTCCGGCGCCCATAGAAACTTCTTATCCTTCGCTAATAAGTCAGTCAGAGGTGCTAACACAGTTGAATATCCTTGAATGAAGCGGCGATAGTACCCGATCATGCCCAAAAACCTCATAATCTGCCGCTTGGTGGTCGGTCTAGGGAACTGATTGATAGCCTGTATCTTATTCTGAGGAGGGCAAACCTGGCCTCTCCCGACCACAAATCCTAGATACTGCACAGTTGCCCTTACAAAGTCACACTTTTTCAGATTCACCACCAAGCCCGCTTCACTAAGCTTGTTAAACAAGGCTTCAATGTGTGCACAGTGACTTTCAAAGTCATCGTCATAAATGATCACGTCGTCTAAATACATAGTACAGTTAGGGATGTCTGCTACTAGGTCATTCATCAGATTCTGGAAAGTCGCTGGTGCATTCTTGAGTCCATAGGGCATGACGTTACAACGGTAGGTGTTATCATCCACCACAAACCCGCAAACCTCCTTCGCGCTCTCCGACAGCGGCACTTGCCAGTAACCTCTCACTAGGTCTACCTTGGTCAAATACTGTGCCTTTCCGATCTTGTCGACACTGTCATCCACACGAGGAAGGGGGTAAGCATTGGTGGGGGTTAAACCGTTTAACCGCCGGAAATCAACACAAAAACAAACTTTCCCATCAGGCTTGGGCTTTAGAGTGACGGGAGATGTCCACCTAACTGCACCCTTTTCTATCAGGCCCCGATCCAACATATACGCTAACTCGTCCCTGAGTGCTGGGAGTTTGATAGGAGGGACTCGGTATGGCACTCATTTAAAGGGTGGGTGATCTCCTACATCCACATCATGCACCGCATGAGTTGTGAGGCCTGGGTGCTCCGCAAACACAGCAGGGTATGAACCGAATAGGTGCTGCACGGCTACACGCTGTTGCTCAGGCAGGTGCTCTAGAGCCTCGTGAGCCACCTGTCTCGAGTTCCCCGCCCACTGGTCTGCGGAGACATGACAATCCCGGTTATCCTCCACCTGCGCATGACTCTCCCTTCCTCCTTCTCCACCTTGACCGCTGCAAGTCATCACCGGGACAGTGAGAGGCTCAGGGGGGCGCTTCACATACTCCTTCACCAGATTTACGTGGCACACCTGATTCCTCTTCCTCCTGTCTGGAGTGGCCACCAGGTAATCAAGATCTGAGATCTTCTCCACCACCCTATAAGGACCAGTGTACTTAGCGGATAAGGGATGACCCACCAAAGGTAGCAATATCAACACCTCCTGACCCACCTGAAACTCCCGGAGTTTCACCTTCTGATTGTACCTGTCCTTCATCAGGGCCTGGGATCCCACCAGGTTTCGACCAGCCAACTCCAAGCTCTTCTACATCCGTTCTCTGCTCTCGAGGACATATTTCAATAACGAACATGGCTTAGTAGTACCCTCCCAGATCTCCTTAACCATGTTGAGTGGGCCTCTGACGCGATGACCAAAAACAAGCTCATTTGGACTAAACCCGAGGCTTTCACCAGGTACCTCTCTCACAGCGAACAATACGTAAGGCAAACCCAGGTCCCAGTCCTTACCATTCTCCAGACAATAACAACGGAGCATACTCTTTAAGGTCGAATGCCACCTCTCTAACACCCCTTGGCTCTCAGGGTGATAAGCCGACGACACTACAGTATTAATCCTGAGTTGCTGCATTGTCTGTGTAAATATGTTCGAGGTAAAGTTAGACCCCTGGTCAGACTGTATTTCCTGCGGATAACCATACCGGGATAAGTACAAAAGCAAGTTCCTAACCACCGTCTTTGCCATGCCATTCCTCATGGGGTATGCATCAGGATAACGGGTCGCTACATCCATTGTCGTCAGGAGAAATTTATTACCGGCACTAGTAGGAGGGAGGGGCCCAACCATGTCTATAACTACCTTACTGAAGGGGGGCCCCATGACAGGAATAGGTTGTAACGGAGCCTTTGGGATGCATTGGTTCGGTTTCTCCACTTTCTGGCAGGTACTGCACATTGCTACCCATGACACAACCTGTGCTTTTAAACCTGGCCACCAAAACAACTTAACCAAAGCCGCTACCGTCTTGCGTATTCCCAAGTGTCCTGCCAACGGCACATCGTGGGCCAACCTTAGTAGGCTATCCCTGCACGCCCTCGGCACAACCAGCTGGTCTACCACTCCTGACCCACCCTCCCAACTTCTCTTCGGGTCTTGAAATCGCCGATACAATATTCCCTCAATATAAACAACATCTCCTGGCTTTGCATCCCCGTCCTCTTCGAGCTCGACAGCACCATTACCACACTTCTGAACTTCCGGATCCTCCAACTGCAGTTTACTAATATCAGAGCTGGGCACCACAAACAAAAAGTCAAGTCAGCAAACACAAATCAGCAAACCCAGAACATAACTTCAGCAAACACAAATGTGCAAACCTTGTGAAATTTCTAGTCCTCAAATGCAAATATGCAAACACAAACCGTTTTTTATTAATTTTAAATTTAAACTACAGAATCAAGGGTAAATCAATAAATTCAATCTCTAATGTCAATAAATATATATATTTACTTAAATATAATGTTGCCCAACTTCCATGTACCTCAAGGATATACATACAGGCTTTTAAAGCCTGGAAATTGCTGTAAATTGCCAAAACATTCCAAACATCACCCGCAGTGAAAGGGTTAATATATATAGCATAGGCCACTTAGTTTTTCCACATGGGCAGTAAAATGATGGGGCAACTTGTTTATAGGGAGAGTGCTTCAGTAATAATCAGTATTCGCAATTCCGCACCATTCAGGAGGTACGCCGGATCACAGAGGTGCAAGGAGGCGATTCATTCGTGGTCCCCCCTTTGGGAATGGCAATAGGCTATGTACGCCTAGATAGGTCTACTTTAGATAGATTAAGTAATTTAATAGAAAGTAGCCTAGGCCTATTAATATTAATGCTCAGAATAAAGGCCTAGCTTCAGATCAAAATTTAACAACATTTAATTGTAGGCTAAATATAGTCTAGGCCTATACGATACTTTCAAAATTAACACTTTCTACTTGACATTAATACAATGAGTGTGATTATAGGCCTAGGCCTATACATAAAAGTTAGAACATGCAATATTTAGCCTAGGCCTACATGCTTTGAGGCATTTTGATTGAATTAGTGACTGATTATAGCCTAGACCTAGGCTATATATTATATATAGAAGTTAGAACATGCAATATTTAGCCTACATGCTTTGAGGCATTTTGATGGAATTAGTGATTATAGCCTAGACCTAGGCTATATACAGTATATAGAAGTTAGAACATGCAATATTTAGCCTACATGCTTTGAGGCATTTTGATGGAATTAGTGATTGACTGATTATAGCCTAGACCTAGGCCAAGGCTAGCCTATATATATAGAAGTTAGAACATGCAATATTATTTAGCCTACATGCTTTGAGGCATTTTGATGGGATTAGGGTAGCCTAGGCCTAGCCTAATAAAATTACTTATATTAGTAATTAGCCTATAGGCCTAGGCTATATATAGAAGTTAGAACATGCAATATTTAGCCTACATGCTTTGAGGCATTTTGATGGCATTAGTGATTATAGACCTAGGTCTAGGCTATATAGCCTAGCCTATAATTATATAAGTTACACTTAGCCTAGGCCTACATACTTTGAGGCATTTTGATGGGATTAGGGTAGCCAAATAACATTAGTTTTGGTTAAAACATTAACAGGCTATCAATCAAATTAACGATAGCCTAACTTTATAGGCCTAATATCTTAAATTAGGCTAGATTATAAAGTTATGCTAGGTAAAATTAACCACTTCGACTTTACTCACGTGCTGGTAATGGTTCTTACGGGTGTACGCGCTGTACGTATTAAAAGCCAATTTAGCCTTGCAGTTTTTGCAAGGGTAGATTATTCTGCCCTTCTCCAGAGACATCTTCTTGGTAATTACAGGCCCATAGAAGGTTTCTAGGTGGGGCCAGGGGTGGCTTAGGTCCTCGATTTCTGCATGCTCTGCAGCATCACTGTCGGATGATGGTGGTGAACTGCTCTCCATGCTGTTGGCAGCTGCGGTAGGCATGATGGTAGACTCCATGTTCACTTCAATAGGCCGAAAATATAAACAAAGTTGAAGTGCTAGCAGGTTGGAACTCTTGGACTGCTGTGTGTTGTAGGTGTTAGCTCGACGCTTGCTACTAAGTAAGTGAACAAACGTGAAGAGCCGATATATAGGCCTAGATTCCAGAACACAGGTAGTTGGCAAGGTCACGTGACTTTTTTTTGGCGGGAGCTGCAGGAGCGGCCCAGGGCTGGCTGGCGGCTGGAATTTTAATTTTGCAGACTCGAGGTTTGCAACATGGAGGTACTTTCCAGAGCTTCAAACCCGCAAATAGGCAGCCATTTTGACGCCAACGCTAATGAGCCAACAAAATGACACTTCCGCCATGGCGGAATTGGCTATTTGCGGAAATGTTGGCTAAAGTGCCCAGCTCTGACTAATATCCGAGGGAGCCAACCTGTCTAGATGCTTCCGAAGCAACCCATGTCCTCCCCCAATATCAAACTGAGCAACCCTTTTTTCTCTCTGTGCGTTGCTGCCTCGGAGTCTCTTCCTGCCCTACCTCCTCACTAGCTGTGACAGGTCCTGGGGCTTCTCCAGACTCCAACAATATTGCCAATACTGAGTCGCCAAGAAGAGCTGTTGGTACTAAACTCTCCAAACTTTTACCAACAGTAGCCGTCTTCTTTCAACCGTTCCTCCGTTGATCAGAAGACTGAGGAATAGGCTGTGACACTTTGGATGCAAGAGATCTTGTAACAACTCACGCCATAGGTTGTACATGACACTTCTCTACCCACTCCTGTTCCTCCCTACTCACGTCGGCCGGCTTCTCGGCAACGACTAAGGGTGAAACCTCAGAAGTAGGCACCGCAAAGTCATTGCCGAGAAGGAGGTCGACGCCCCCAACAGGCAAGTTCTCCACAATTCCCACATCCAACTCTCGTGTCACACCATCTACCTCCAGTTCCATCCTGACCAACGGGTATGACCTGATAGCATTGATACCTTGCACCACAACCACCTGTGCCACGTTTATTGGTCTAACAGTAAAGTTCTTCAACAAAGTCTGAGAGGCACCCGTGTCTCGCAACAGCTCAACTCCGTGCGTCTTACCAGCCCACTTCACGCAGCCACGCCCTCGATGGTCGCAAAAGACATCGCGGACAGGGTTCGAGCCTTCCGGATTCTTCTCCACTGGCTATGTCCCAGCCTCTGACGTTATACCTCGGGCAAACTCAGACGACTTCGGGGACACCCCAATGTTGTGAGCCAATGACACAACTGCATTAGGTAGCTTGCTTGGACAAGCTCTTGCAAAATGACAATGGAAGCACTCTAGCTTTCCCTTGGGCTTCCCTTGAAGTGAGGAAGGACCCGGACCCTTTCTAAACGGGACGGTACTAGGTTTATGGTCAGTCTTGGTGGCGTTGCTCTTGTTCTTAGTGTAGTTATGTGTATCAGTGTTTCGGGGAGGGGGAGGGTTACGCTCCTTATTGCCTGCATCACTTCTCTGTGCAGAACACTCTGCCTCCTGCACTTACTCACTCACACCTTCTAGCTGTATCATTCAGTCTTATACATTAAACTTATAACTGATGATATAAAATATAATGCATGCATTGTCACAGACGAAAATAAAGACCACTTCTATACTGCCTGTGACATGACAATTCACAAGAAAGAAAGTATAACATTGTAGATAGAGTGTAGCCAAATTCACTGCCCTGGCGAGTGTTAGCGAGTGGCCATGCGAGCGGCTGAGCCCACGTGGCGTTCTGCTAAGTGCAAGCGTCACATCAATAATAAATGAGAGTCCCGTATCTTCCGTACTTCAAAAAGACTTCAATGCCCTAGGTAATGATCCTAGAGTTACAATGTAGAGAGTTGAGGTTTTAAAGATATTGTCACAGGGGGCAAGGTGAGTCACGTGTACGGCTCAGCTGAACCTTTTAGAAACTGACCGCGTGAGCTTGCCCTCAGGTCAGGTCACTGGATGGTCACCAGGTGAACTGAGATAGTAATAAATACTTTTTCTAGTTAGTGCAACGATATTCTTAGGCGGAATGCAAAGTGAATTTAAATTTCAGAAAGGAACTGAGATTATTATTTATAATAACTGAGAAGTGTCAAATTAGCTCAAAAGGGAATTTATATCTTATCACAGAGTTATATTACTTGAACATATGCTACGATAACGAACCAAACTTAGGTATTCATGTTTCTATATTTCTCTGGAACGGAGCAAAGTAATAGCGTGAATTTGATAGGAGTATAATTGGATTTTTATATGTTTACGGTATGGTATTAATTATGTCAAGATATAATCTTCCATATTCGCGACTAAGACAACACACGAAGATAAACAAATAACTACTGAGTTCCAATAGACTCAGACTGGAAAGGATGTTAAAAATTAATCTTAATAAGTTAGATCTAAACTTGTTAACAGATATTGATCGAAAGATCGTACGAAGTCATTAAATGGTCGCTAACGACGAAGTTTAGCTCATTGATATTTAAAGCAATATCAGACTCGTCCTGAACGGGTTAGCAGGGTGAGGTGCATCAAATGTACAGCCACAATTAGTACATGGACGTAGGCGACGAAGTCTACTCATTGATACTCAAAATAAATAGTACCAGACTCGGGTCTGAACGGGTTAACAGCTGCGAGGTGAATTAAATATACAGATATAATTAGTGTATGGTGGACGAAAGTGAGACGAAACACAGAGGAAAGAATTCCTAAACACGGTATTCGAAATATCACAACATCAAGATTTACAAGAACATAAAAGCACGTCTATAAGATATATTTCATATGCGATTACGGAATAAAAGATGAAAGGAATTACACTATGCACTCGTTGGAAAATTGGGCGTAGGTTCTAGGTAAAGAGCGATTATATAAATGGATTGATCACGGAATATACTGGGACTTCAACTCACAAATAATAAATCAACATACACGTAGTCAGTAAATCTGCGAGCATGGGGGCCTGAATATATGTTAATAACACATATATGTAACGTATGCGTAAGTTATGAATTAAATAAAGTCTTGAACAAGGATCAAGGAGTTAAGGCAAAATTAATACAGAATAATATAGGTTCAGAAGGATGAAGCTTACTACGCAGGTACGTGGTCTAGGGCACAGATCACAATGAATTCAGGGCACAGCACAGTTCACATATTTACATAACCAATACCTCACAACAATAACCAACAAAGAAAGACACAGAAACACTTAAATATTTGGGAGGGCAGAGGGACGAGAGTGCTGGTCTGGCCGGCGTAGAGGGTAGTAGCCAATCTTGCACGGCTGGTTACCTCCTCGAGCAGGGGTCCTGGGTTTAGGCCTGTTTACGTAATTTGAACAGGGGTCCTAGGTCCGGGCCTGTTTACATAAGTCGAGCAGGGGTCCTAGGTCCAGGCCTATGTACGTAGCTCGAGCAGAGGTTCTCGGTTCAGGGCGCTGGGCAGCAGACGGGTAGCCCTTCAGTAATCCGGAAGGTGCTACGTCAGGAGGCACTCTCGAGGGGCAGGGGGCGGAGGTTGGGGCAGACTGTAGATACCACTGTCCCAAAAAGCCTGAGTCCTGAAGGGGGTTAGAATAGTCGGTAGGTGATGGTTTGCATACTTTTCTCAGGTTTTTCTGAGGTCCTATGCTAATTTATTCTTGATTCAGGTGTCAATGAACTCGGGGGGGAAAAGGGGTATTGAGAAGAGAGGAAAAGTGGTTGTTGTGAGGTACATATACATTCTAGCCTTGGAACTCAGATATTAACATATGGGCCTGGTTCCAAGGTAGCATTACAATATTTAATGGGGAAACTGGAAGGTCCAGGGTTGCTGTGAAAAATAGAAAACACTTAAGGCTTACAATGCAGCAATTGTCTTGCAGGTCTTCTAATTATCCGAGTACATATGCATAGAGGATTGTGTCTGTATCCTGGAGTTGCCAGGCATTATCAGGTCCATTTGTTCCTGTAATATTCAGGGTGCTGGTGAGTAGATTGCATAAAGGAGTGTTCATCATATTCCAGATCTGGCGGAATAATACAGGGAGCCTCACTTCTGGTGGAGGCTACGTAAAAGGAGGGTTCTAATTGGTGGTCTCAGGGCGGTTGTGGTTGGCTGAGGAAGACGGCTTGTGACTGGCTGAGAGGGCACTCCGTTCTCTTGGAGGGCTGTTGGCGTGAGAGAGAACTGGGGGTGGACGGCTGGGCATGGTCAACTCAGGTAGATTCCGGTGTACTCGGAGGGGGGACTCAGGTAGATGTCCTCGTTGTCTGTCCTTGGGTTTTGGGGTTGCCTGGGTTGTTATGCTGGCCACTCAGTGTATCGTTGGTTTGGGGCCCATCATCTCAGATAGATATTGTTTTTTGCCTTGTCTGCATAAATGCTGCTCCAGACGGTGGTGTATGGTACAACAAAATAACCAAAACATCTGTATCTTCACAAAATACATGCACATTGTTACCGTTGGATGACAAGAGATCCAATGCTTGCTGCACAATAACTACATCTGCATCACCCTCGTCCCCTGCATGTCTTACATCTATTCCAGCTTGTGTCAGGTGTTGTCCCAAGAGGGTGATGAGCTTCTGCTTATTCTTTTTGTTTGCCAGAAACGCTTCTTTGTTTGATTCGACAGGTGTTGTAATTGAAACATCTATATCATGGCAAGGCTTTTGTAGGCAACGTCTTCGTTTCTGTTCAGGATCTTTTGTAGTTACTGTGTCATAGCTGTCAAACACAACACACAGTGGTACTGAGGAATGATTTGATTTGTCTGAGACTTTAGATGTGAATGAATCACATATATTCTGAACAGTTGCCACCTTTGGCCATGGTATGCAGTGCAAAAGGGCACAACCATCACAAACAACTCCACTTGGCTATTCAAGCTCATGTACCAGTGTACTGGGATCTTTCTGAAGTATGTAGCTGGCCAACTGAGATTTAGAAGATTTTCGCATTGTGCCATCATCTTGGAACAAGGCAGCTGACACGGGAGCAAGTTCATATGCAAAAGTTTCTGGGACTGCAGGTCCACTGACACAGGACATTGACAACAGACGCTGGTACAGTTCACCTGAAGAAATGTGCAAATACTCGCCACTTATTTTCACACTCTTGCGCATAATTGCAAATGTTACTGCTTGCTTTGATTTCTTCATGGTGAGGCTTCCCAATGTTTGGCCTGTCAGTTTATCTTGAATTCTTGTTCAAATATCAACTGAACTATCTACATTGACCCTGCTGTCTGCAATGACTCCAGTAGCAATGTTCTTGAGCTATTTTGACTCTTCTTCTGTGAATGGGTTGTGCTCTTGTATGTAACAAATGAACTTCTGAAGATCCAAAAGGTCGTGTTTGATGTTACTGGGATTAATCTATCGATGTTGTTCTGATTAGGTACCTGTGAAGGTGTTGGTCAATGTACGAAGAGCATCAGTGTACAGTGCTATCGCATGTGCTGACAGTAACCACTAGGTCTTTGCAGCTTCTTTGTGTGTTATGTTTATCAATCCCCTTTGTGTCTTTCCTGCTCGCATCAGAGACTGCTCTATTGTCATATCTGTCCACGTTCCACTCCAGAAGAGCTTCTGATTCCTTCTCACAGTGAACAGTCCATTTCCATAGGTTGCTGAAGACAGGGACATAATTCTTGGCAATCTTGAAGGTAGAAGCGACAACATTTGGCTTAGTTGTTGTGCCCAGCAGTGGCAAAGCATGGTAACATATCTTGGGTTGCCTTCAGGTGCAGCCTCCAGTTATCAGTCCTCTCAGCCCTGATTAACATTTGTACAACAGACACAAAGTTCATGAACATAATCCACAGTTTCCCTGTTCTTGATGTTTGTTGTTTTGCTTTCAGATCCTGAACTAGATTTTAAGATCACATAGAGCTTCATTGTCAACTGCACCATCTGACGTAATGGCATGTGTCACATACAGTAGAGGGATGTGTATATCTTCTGAAGAGTAGACCACATATCATCTGTTAGCATTTTGGTTTCTGCCTCATCATATTTCCATACTTCATCTTGGTCCCTATCTTCAACTTCCTCTTCATTGTCTTTCTCCTCATCTGATACCTGACTTCCTGATTCCTTATGTACATCCCCCGAGTCTTTTGTGGCTATTGAAGGTTCAGAATAACCTACATGTAGAGGATGAATGAGCACGACATGAAGTGCTGCATCAGTCAAAAGACAGGTGTGCACGGTCTTTGTGTATGCTTTTCCCGCCCTCAGTTTTGGTAATGAATTTCCGGCATACACAGTGGCCCATATATCATCCAATCCACTGTCTTCAATCAGTTTACACCTTGCTCCAAGAAATTACATCAATTGATGAAATCCACATAGTCGCAAAAACATATGTTTGAATTCATGGTGTTTGTCCTGCTTGATCTTATAACCTTTCATGTACAATGGCTGATCAAATGTTAGTGTGGCACAACACATCCCAGCTTTTTCTGATTGCTTCTGAACAAAATACATTGTACTGTATACGGATTCATTTGTTTGTGGGTTCAATGGAATCATGGGGTTGTACACCACAGCAGTAGCATACCCTTCACCACATACTAACCTAATCGACTCCCTTACTTACTAGTAAACTAAACCAGTACCAACTTGTAGTCCTAATATTAAAATATCCTACCTATAGTATTAGAACGTGTACTTGTTTAGATATAACTGTTTGAATGGTCTATTATATAAGTTGTCCATTAACCGTCAGCCAAGAACCTGTGGAATTGGTCATTATTCACTCTTTATTGTCGGCGGCCACTCGTGTCGTCGCTGTCTTGGTTCGCTCGTTATTTCACTTTGAAGGAGGTCATTTGATATCGCCCAATTAGTTCACAGCAAGGAACAATATTTCATTTTTGATAGGTTCCTTTGTGTGTGAACGACGACGGTAATATTGACTCTGAACTTTGTGCTTTGCTGATAGTGTATGCTTTCCTTCTGCTTCCTCCTCACTTCATATTTCCTATTGATATGACGGAGCCAGTCGTGAAATTAAGTCTGAACTGTATTATATGTTTGCAATATACAGGACTTGATAACATTATTAGGCTGGATATTCCATAATTTTACTATTATTTTTAAATAACCTTTTGATTTAAGTGAATAAATAGCCTTTCCAATAATTCAGTCAGCATTACATTTAGTGAAATAGGAATTATCTATCGATAGGTACTTGTGTCAATATTATCAGGGTTCACGATACTTTTGAAAATTTGACTTACGGCACCACTTATCTTGCGTTTCGCCATATTAATATGATTAGTTAATCATTATATGGCCCATTTTGTTAATCAGTGAGACATTTTGTAACTTTAGATTAAGCTTTCATGTTATCCAATGTTGAGAAGAAAAAAAAATGATAGTGCCCAGTTTCATGAAGATTGCAGCTTAATTCGAAAATGTTCGATCAATAATTATTTCGTCCTCACTATGGTAAGTTTAATGAATATTAGGCCAGTAAAAATTGACAGAACAAATGGCCAACTGGGACATTTTAGCCAATAAATTTTTGTTCACTTCATTATGTCAAAATAATTGTCAGGATGTCCCAAAACAAATTCAACCAAAATCAACCTTGGGGAAACCTGTTTTTTTGGGGGGGTCAAAGGCTGCCATTACCGAAATAGAAATGTTTGTTGATATCTTCCAAACTATTAATGGTAGACACAAAAATAAACTGTCCACACCCATATTTTCATGGTCACTGGACACACTGTGAACATTTTTTGAAAGTTTAAATTTAATTTGTACGTGTTCTTTCAGACTCTTCTCTACTGTACATTTAAGTGTGTTTTTTCATGTAGCAGGTACTAGATGCGAGGAATGCTGATGACTGAAGAAGATGGCAAGCATGGTGGTTTGTGTTGTGTGTGGTGAAGGTGATGGTGGTGGCAGTAATAGTTGTAGTAAACTTGGACCAAAAGGACTTGACAAACTCCAAAGTGTTTCGAAACTTCGGACAGACGAAATACACGAACAACTTTTCTCTACGGAAGACTATTGTGTGCATGACAAGTGCTATAAGACATACACAGCAGCAAATAATGTTGCAAGAGCACAACAGAGTTCTACTGACTCTTCAGATTCACTGCCCAAATTGCGTTCAAGTAGCACTCCATATGATTATCCAATACACTGTCTCATATGCACTGAAGAATTGGATCCTGAGAATGTGCGTCGACATCCAGATTGATATTCACATATTTCACACATTGAGGTTGTTTCAGAGGATGATCGTGAAAGTGTTATACAGAAAACCATTTTGGCTGCATGTGAGAAAAAAAATTGACAGTCAGGCCATTAACATCAAAGCACGGGTGTTCTTTGCTGGGGATCTCAGAGCAGTTGAAGCAAAGTATCATCAGGCATGTATGCAACATTTCGTGAAAACAAAATATGTTGCACAATCAAAATCAGCAAATATTAGGAATCTTGACACTGAATGAGAAAGGTTTTCTGAAGTTATGTGATTAGCTTGAAGAGAATAAACAACAGGACTGTCAGTTTACATTAAATCATCTGCGAGCCCAATTAGCCACTTATCTTCCAGCAGATGTGCCAGCGTACAGTACTCGACACGTAAAGTGGAAGTTGTGTGAATATTTTGGGGAGAGACTTACTGTGGCTGAAATTGATGGTAAAAGTAATGTTCTTAGTTTAAAAGTGAAAGCTGCATCTATTCTTCATGATAACTACAATTTTTCTCAAGAAGATGATAAACATTTAAGATTGGCAAAGGAGAGTAGGCAAACTCTCAAGCCATGCCTGAAAGGCCTCAAACAAAACCCAGCTGTGTATCCCTCACCTCATGATATAGACATTGTAAAGCTTGAAACCTGTGTGCCTGAGGTCTTGTGGCAGCTCATAACAAGTATGTTAAATGAATCAAGAACCGATTCTGCTAAACAAAAGAAGAAATTGCTACAGATTTTGTTGTGTCATATTATTATGCAAGCTGCTGGAAACCAACCGTATAATCTCCCTTGCTCCTCTCAGTTGGTCTGTTTGTACACCAGACTACACGTTCATGTGTTCTCCTAGATGTCTTGTTTTCACTGGGACTCAGTGCCTCATACAGTCAAGTCATGGTATTTGAAAGATCAGCAGTAGTGAGTGATTCAATTCATGATCTAACCCCTGGAATTGCAGAAAAATGTAAAGGGGGTGGATTTTGTCAATGGGTTGCAGATAACTTCGACTACAATGAGGACACAGTAACAGGCAATGACACCACACATGTAATGGGCATTATAACCTGCCAGTCTCCACCGAGTAAGGATCAGCGCACAGTGGAGATTCCACAGAAGAAAATAAATGCCAAGGCTATTGCTCAAGCTGGAGATTTTGGTGATGTTCTCATCCCTGTCAAGCTAAGTTCTAAATCTCTCTCCGCTGATACAAGAATCAAGGAAATCAAGCCCACTGATGTTTACACCCAGCATTATGAATCTCTAGATATGCTGTGGTTGTACTCAAGTTTGCTCCACTCATCTCCTCCAAGCTGGAAAGGTTTATAAGTAAAAGGAACAGTCAGAGTAAGCTATGGGTATGGCAGAGATCGCTCAGCTCTCACTCTGATAGCCCAGCCCATCACCACATGACTAGAACCCAATCCTCTCAGCATCAACTAGGAAAGGCCCTAGAAAGGCGCCTTTGGCGGGGGGAAAGTTCCCCTATTTCAACTCCTTTCGTGGTTGGGCAGGCAATCAAGCCTTCATTATTTGGAAACCTTTTGTCATCCTGTAATAGGGGTGTCTCTGGTGATAGCTGTCCCCCTGGTATTTGAAAGGGGTGTGATCCTCCTGTAATAGGGGTGTCTCTGGTGATAGCTGTCGCCCTGGTATTTGAAAGGGGTGTGGTCCCCCATGTAATAGGGGTGTCTCTGGTGATAGCTGTCCCTCTGGTTTCTGAGAGGGGTGTTTCCGGGTGAATGGGACTCGATAGCCCTGGCGGGCAACCTATCTAGGGGAAAAAACCCTACACAAATTACCGATGGGCGACACGCTAATCCGTGCCACTTACAGGTGGCGATTTCTATAACAGATATATATATATATATATATATATATATATATATATATATATATATATATATATATATATCACCTCGTCGAAAGCATGCTATCGATTGACATACTTAAAGGATATATTACTTCTTGATAGTTTCTCTTATCGCTATTGAATAGTTGTTGTGCCTTGTGGAACGGAGTTGAAGTAGGTCAAAGCTCTGAATAGCGATCGTACAGGTAGGTTATAATGGGAACTTAAAATGTCGAGGTACAATATATAATTTATTGTTGTAAGTATTCAACTCTTTAGTTTGAACATATTTCGACCCGGACAGAGAATCAATCGCTATGAGGATTACTGATTGCAAATTATTTTGCTAAATAAAGTATAAACTTCCAAACAACTGTCGAATTATTCCTACCCTATTAGATATGCATTTTATATTATGTACTACAATTATTATTTTTATTGTTCCGGAAATATGAATAGTAATACTAAAAGCAACTAGTCATCACTTAATATTAACATTATGTCATAATAGACATGATGAACTTTATTGACGAAACTTACAGGGTGGTCCAAAAAATGTTTAACAATTCAGATTGGACACATTATATTCTGAGTCAAGATGTGCTTTCTATTTTTTTTCTCAGAAATCCACATCACAGGCATGAAAGTTTTATGTGATGCAGTTTATATTCAGTTACATCACCGTTTATTAACACAGCTCAACTATTAATGACATGTTCAATCCACACACCATGACGCTCAACACACAGCTCGTACATGAACATTGATGTTTGTAATAACACTGTTACTGACCCTGTTATGATTTCCCGAAGAATGTTGTTTTTAGAATCCTCTATTGTATGTGGATAGTTGTTGTAAACTCTGTTTTCAAATATCCCCAAACGAAGTAGTGTGGATAGGAGAGATCTGGGGAATGTGCTGGCCAGGGGTTGTCAGTATGACATGAGATCAGTCTGTCTCCAGGGAACTAACTAACGACGGAGGTACTCTGTAGACAAATTGGAGCAATGAGGTGTTGCCCCATCCTACTAAAAAGTTACAGAATTCATGTTAACTCTTTGCTTCTTTCTCAGTGCTGGAATACATTTCTTTCTCATCAATGCAACATACAGAATTGTTCGATGTTGACCATTACCGGACGCCCACTATCGTCCTCAAACCAATACATCCCAATAATCCTTTTGTGACCGATAGCACACCACACAGTAACTTTCTTCACACTGAGAGGTCGAGCCACGTACATGTTCATAAGTCTCTGCATGTGCTCCAAATCGCATGTTCTGCTTATTAACATGTCCACTAATTTTAAAGCCTCCCAGAAGCTGGGTGTGCTCAACCGCCTCAAGGGGTTCTTTACCACTGGACAGCTTCTTGCTCTGTACAGGGGCATAGTGCGTCCTTGTATTGAGTATTGTTCGCATGAGTTGGGAGGATCCTCTCACACCGCACTCCTAGACAAAGTAGAAAGGAAGGCCTTTCGTACCATTAACACCCGTCCACTCACCAACTCTCTGCAATCTCTCTCTCTCCGCCGCAATGTTGCATCTCTCTCGCTATTCTATCGCTATTATAATAATCAGTGTTCCTCACCAGAATCAGTCTTTTTAAATTGCTTCAAAATCTGTGTGTCCAGGCATTTTGTCTCGAACGTCCCTTGATTTTTGGCTCTGTCACTCTTTCAACTCTGGGGGAAGCTCTCGCTACCGGCAGTTCTGCCTTTTGCCTCCATCACTCATATAGAAAATAAGAAGAAAACAAAAATATATATATATACAGTATATATACTGTATATATATACAGTATATATATATATATATATATATATATATATGTATATGTTAGTAAAGCTAGGTAATACATTTTCTTTAATACATACGAGGTTGAAAGAAATGGCAATAACTGCGTTGGAAATTTTATTATTCAAAGTTTCCAGGTCTCTGATGAGTTTTCGCTGGGTGGCAGGAAGTAGATGAATGAGATTAGCAAAATTCATGGTGGTACAGGGTTACATTAATGTACATGATGATACAGGATATACGACGCGTTTCACTGAACAACCAGATTATCAAGTAAGGATAGATGATATAAAAGGTAAACAGGAAGGGTATATATAGAGGGTGGAGGATCAGAGGAGGCGAAAATCAGGGGGCAAAAGTCTGCTATTGGTGGAGGGGTATTCTAGGAGTGTAAAAGAGAGATCCGCTTCACGCAGGCGCACTGGATGCGGGAAGGTGGTGGTCGGTTGGCGGGGTCAAAGCTGATTGGCTGCGTGTCGAGGGGCGTGGCCTAAGTTGCGTAGTACGTGTGGCGCCAGTAGAAGACGAAGCTGAAGGAGGTAGCACGGGGGGCTGCGTCAAGGGCACCGGGGGGCGAGGGGGGGCGTTAGGTCCTGTAGGATAGTGCCTTTTGGCAGAAGGAAGGATCTGAAGGTCCAGAGTTTGGTTGTTGATGTTAGGATGTAAGGCTTGGATATATAACGCTTCGAGTATAGGTAATCTCCTTGGGTCACTTTCTTTATCGAGTATGGTGGTGTGTTTCTCTAACTGGTTGCGTGTGAGGTGGGGGTGGTTAGGGGTGAGATAGTGGTATTTGATGGCTCCAGCTTGAAGGTGAAGAGTTAACCGACGTGAAAGATGAGTCTGCGTCATGCCAATATAGGAATGAGGTCCACAGTCCTCATAATTACAGGTATGTTGGTAAATGACGTGATCGTTGGTCATCGGGCTCTTTATCTTGGTGGAAGCTGGTTTGTTGCGGAGAACGAGGTTGGAGGTCTTGGGGGATTAGTAATAAATTATTAATTTGATTTTGTTTTCCGGGTTGGTTGGGTGGACATGCTTGGAGATTATTTCTTTTAAGACGGTACACCCAAAGCCCTCCCAACATTGACCCCCCCCCCCCAATGAAATTAAGATCTACCGCAATTTTATGTCCTCTGAACACAAAAATGACGAGGCCGTCCTAAAAGAAATAATCTACAAGCATGTCCACCCAACCAACCCGGAAAACAATAGCAGACTTTTGCCCCCTGATTTTCGCCTCCTCTGATCCTCCACCCTCTATATATACCCTTCCTGTTTACCTTTTATATCATTCTATCCTTACTTGATAATGCTGGTTGTCCAGTGAAACGCGTCGTATATCCTGTATCATCATGTACATTAATGTAACCCTGTACCACCATGAATTTTGCTAATCTCATTCATCTACTTCCTGCCACCCAACGAAAACTCATCAGAGACCTGGAAACTTTGAATAATAAAATTTCCAACGCAGAAATTGCCATTTCTTTCAACCTCGTATGTATTAAAGAATATATATATATATATATATATATATATATATATATATATACCGGTATATATATATATATATATATATATACTGTATATACGGTATACTGTATATATATATATATATATATATATATATATATATATATATATAAAAATATACACACACACGCTTTTAGATAAATGTTTAAGAAGAAAATTAAAGGTATTATAAAATCCAAAATAATAGAGCCTATATACAGTATATCATTTATTCAATATTAGAGTCTAGAAATCCCTACCCCAACCGCTTATACTCAAAGTAAAACTAAGAAATATAACTGATATTTCTTTCATTTGTAAATAGTCAAGGAGCTAGGGGATATAATTACTAGACTCTTTATATAATATAGTACATTTAATACAATTAAAGGGAACAAATCGAAAAATGGGAATAGAGGAGGATGACGAGTCAAAATGTAGATTCAAGAAGATAATAAATGTTAGAGAAGGTTATAAATGTAAAACAGAAAACAACGGAGAAGGAACAGCATAAGTACAAGACAAGAATTAAGAAGGTGAAAAATGAAGAAGGAAAATAATCCTATTAAAAGGCTAAACGAAGAGTAAACGGGAAATATAGAGAGGGGGAGGGGGAGGGATGAAGTAATTGAAAGGAAATGGGATGTGAGAACGGAGGGGAAGTGGAGGGAGAGAGGAGAAATGAGGTGGGGGAGTTAGAAAGTGAATATAATAAAAGTGGGGAATAAAAGAAAGGGAAAAAGAAAAGACGAGGGGTGAAGATAAGGATATCTAACATATATATACTATTTCGTACAAACACTGATGACAAACAGTAAATTGGATATATCGAAGTTATCCATCTAGACTGTCAAAAATATAGTGATATGTTTCTGTTACTTATAACTATATTCGAACCTTGAGCAGAATATGTATTTATCTATCTATTACATCTTACTATCGTACTATTTACTATGAATTCATTATATTCAACTCTCATACAATTTTAAGGAGATTTTACTTACAGCGTATGATACTTGTTTGCGTAACTGTACACCTTGGAGGTTATTCCTCCCATCGAATTCATGACTCAGAATCCTTTCCCACGCATTGAAAGCTTACTCATGCACTTTGAGCACCAGCGACTGTACACGTGGATCAAAAGTTAAGATCACGTGTTGGATGTGTGCTTGGAGGTGAGCAAGAGAGGTACTATGGTATGAAGGACAACTTGAGTTAGTTAGATACAGGCCTCACACATAACTATAGGTCTGGGAGATATTCCCTCTAGACATAGGGAATTCTCTTTCATATATTTTATTAGTACATCTGTATAATCTTTCAGTTGTTACTTAATTAAATCAAAGTTTGTTTTGGATACAACAGAGCTTTAATTTTCCTTTTACCTATAAGTATCAATATTATATTTATAAGGTTTAAGAGGAATGGTGGCGGCGATTACCTATCTATCTTATCAATCAATCTATGAGAGAGCAGGACGGAGAGCTGAGAATCAACCTATAAACATCAACCTACTATAAACTACAAATAGCCTAGCTATAACCCAGTTAGATAGACACCTTCAGTCTTCTTGCTTGGAGTTAATTGTGTTACGACCGGCACAACTGAATAAACAAGGGCACTTAGTATTGGACTACAATATAGGCTAAGTATGCAACAACGGTACGCTAATTCCAAACCCTTGAACTATTAAGCCGGTGAACAAAACACATAAACCCTCTAGAGTTAATATACTAGATAACGGGGTATCAATTAACAAGGGATAAGTGTACTCTACTAAGGCTTTCCAGCAATGGCATATTCAATGATAATATTGAATTGTAATTAATTTCTATCAAATAATAGAGATTTTTGACAAAGAAAAAGCTTCTAACTTTTAACTTGAGTGGTTTAATTCCATTCATTTCTCGTGCAAACAACAAGAAGTAATTACGTTAATAAAATGCTCTCAAATATTAACAAAGCTTAAATAAACTATGACAATATTTAATAAAAGATTAGATGCTTACGTTATGTTTAATGTTAGTCTGAACTCAACATTAAAACCCTTCAATGCTATATGAAAGCACTTGAAGTCTAGTCCTACAGCAAACAGACCTGGAAGCTTCTGCAAACGTCTGATGCTCTAAGATGCTCGTAGAATATAGAACTGTAATAATGCAAGAGGCAGGACATGAAACGTGTATCTTAAATACACCAAAAAGCAGGACATCTGTAATGGAAAACACGAGAATGCAACAACTCTGTGACAGTAATAATAACAGCAACTCAAAAACAGTACTTCCTTAAATAAAGTAACAGCCATCAACGGTTGTGCCCTGCGCAACAACCTAGGCTAAACAATACCTTGAATAATACTAAAGCACACGTGATAAGAGTTAATAAGTATGCATTGTCTTCTCTATTAATAAAGTCTAGCTGTGGTATCAGGGTATGGGAAACTAGGTAGAGCCAAGCATGCTCTTAGCCTAGTGCCACCCTTAAGGAAATCTCCCTATCTTACGTTAATGACCGGGAGGCTCTCTTGGTAAGTCCAGGTCTCTCGTACCTGGTCTTGCCCTGACGCTCCCCAAGAAGTCAAGCAAAGAGCTAGCAATATACTGGCAGGAGTAGGCAAAAGCCCTTTGCCAGCACAATGCTACACTTGCAAAGGAAATATCCACAAGGGCTGGCCACCATGCTACCCAGCACCGTCGAAGTCCTATAGGTTGTAGCGAGCCGTATACACAACACTGACAACGACAACAGATACCCACCACAGTCTAGCATTAAATAATGGAGGAGAACAAGCAATATTGAAAAGCACCCTACAGTATGAAATCTATGACTCTAAACCTTGCTAAGCTAGTACATAATAATATCTGAGAGCAGGAGATTGTAATACGACTGGCGGACAGTGAATGTCGCTTGTGAGGGGCCAGAAGGGATGGGTAATTGACTGCAAAGCATAGAAGTATGGAAAAGAAGAAGTTCAGAGAGAGAAACAGTAGTATAGGTGGTTATTGGGGAACAGAATGCAAAGGGATGTAGACGCAACCTCACGGCGACGTGCTCTGCTGGAGTCAGGAGGGTAGGAGCCCGTCCACTGGGCTAGGAGGGCGGCAACCAACCACAGGCCACTACGTCACAGGGACACGAAGCCCACGTGACCCTGTTCAGCCACTCACCGACAAGCGGGCCGGCCGGGAAGGGAACGCGCGCACACGCACTACACCTCGCACCCCTCTATCTCTCTCATTGCAACTAACACACTGCGTATCTTATAACACTATCAATGATATAAAATACTTTCTTGGTGTCAAAGACAAGAATAAAGGCAAACACTAAACTGTCTGTGACAACTTAAACACTATGAAAGAAAGAGGGTCGCTCTACGACTATCATAGCCCATTTCACTGCCCTGGCGAGCGCTAGCGAGTACGAGAGCATTCTGAACAGCTGGCTAGCGTAACAATTGGTTAACCCTTATCATAACTATAGGATCGTACCTCAAAACATCTTCCTAACATAAGTTAACTATACAACCCAACATGTTTTTTTTGTATATTCCAACTACTCCCTTTCGGGCATAGGCTGAGAGCCTGTACATTCCACAGCTCAACACGGTGAAGCCCGTAAGGTCTTGTTCCAGTCTGGGGAGTGAGACATGTGAAGCATCCATCATGGCTCGAAGCAGCTCCATCTCTGAAGCGGCTGGTTTCTTCGCTCAAGTGCTTCACCGTCTCACCCTCCAGACTCAGACCCTCACTCTCAGAACACCACCTATTGAGCAGGTTATACAACCTAACCTAACATCTACCTATCTATCTATCTAATTCTGCTCGGAATCAAGCCAAATCTCTTCTCAGACTCGCCAAAAACTCTTTCATCAATAATTAATGTTCTGAACTTTCCAACTCTAGCTCTTCCCAACGACCTCTCCAACAATTTTATTTCCTATCTTTCCTCCCTTTTTTCTACTCTGACACTGCCACGTCTTCCTCTGACAAAGCTGAACTCTTTGCTCAAATATTCGCTAAAAAACCACCTTGGATGATTCTGGTGCTGATCCTCTCTCTCCATCTCCTTCTCTCTTATTTATGCCTAATATCATAATTTCTTCTAAGGATGTACTTTTTGTCTTCTCTTGGCTTAACCCATAAACGGCAACCGTCCTTAATAGAGTTTTTTCTGGTGCACTGTGACTGTCCTCAATAGATCCAGAGCATTAAAAAAAAAACTTAGAAAACACCCCTGTGGCACTCAAAACAAAGCAATTTGTGATTACGTGGGATAATTCCCCTCCATTACTTGCTACCACTCCTACATATGTGTCACCCCCTTCCCCTTCTTTTCCCCCCTCCTCAATTATCAGCTATTTTTCCTCTTATTCCCCCTTTTATGGGGTACTTTTGGGCACGAATTTCCCTCACCCAGTCTCTTTGACACGGGCGAGGCAGCTTGAGATCCTTGCAACAGAGAGACTTCTAGTGCAAGGCGTCAGCGTCGCTCTTTAGCTCAGAGAGAGAGGAGATACGTCCCCCCCAGCTCTCACCTTATGATACGACCTTGCGGCAATAATACGTGTTTTTCACCCCCCAAATGCTATTCCCACTTCTTTTATTGCTCTTAAGTTTTCATATGCTCATAAAAAAAGCAAAATAGGTGCAAATGGATAAGTAATAACTATATACCTGTATATGGTACTATGGCGATTTTTGTCAGAATAGAACCAAATACCTTTGCTTGGTGGAAGGGTTTAACCCTCGTCTAGCGGGGGGTTTGGGGCTTATTTGGGCATATTCAGGCCCTCCTGAATGATAAATTAAGTATCTGCATGAAAAGAAATGTATTCAGCAAAAAACTAGGCGCTAAAATCTTCAAAATGAGACAAGAACGAGCTATGTAGCACTCATGGTTCTCATACAGTGGTACCAGTAACATGGGAGTTTAGCGTATAGCGGTATATTTTTCCCAGCTACGCTCACTACTGGCTACACTGCCGGCCTCTCGAGAACACAGGGAGGGTGAGTCAGTGGGCGGCGGTAGGCCCTGGGAGTCGGACGTGTGGCCTGCTGCACTCCCGGCCATTTGCACTCGATTTTAACCCTTTAAAAGCCATAATAATGCTCCTAACTTGCTGCAAATTGGTGCCCGGCTATAGCCGGGTGCCACTCTTTAAGGGTTAAACTACCAAAGCTTTGCAATTTATGAGTTAATACTAAGGTCGCGTACGAACCGGATGGTGTTCCTACTGTTGTACAGTACAAAAAACCTGTCCTTCCTTGCTGATTCCCTTCCTAGTCAAACTCTTTTGTCTCTGACGTTTTTTTTAGCTCACCTGAAAAAATATACAGAGTAATGAACACTTTCGTAAAATGATCTGAGCCCACTAAGCTACTGCTTTCTAGCAGGCACGTAGAATATACACTGGTGCTGTACCTATTTAGGAATTTGAGTACATGATAGATAATTTAAATAATTGTCTAATGATAATTTAGTGGTGTATTGATACTAATGTAATGACCCTAATTTGTACATAATAAAATTAAATAGTTATCGAGTACATACCAAAATACTGTACATACAAGAATATGGGAATATCTAGTGCAGTTTATGAAAATATATAATTTAATGATACAATAATGAATATTGTGAAATATAATTTACTGTATTTTTCCTTTAAGTATGAGTAAAGTTGCTACATTCTTTTTATGTCAGCACATTCCAAATTGTGCAGCCTCTAAAATGAACAAACATCTGGGACTGTACTGATTGAACACGAGGAACTTGTACAACGTTGATATGTTTGAAGTTATAGTTGGTATTATTCAATATTGCATAATTGTATAGGGCAGGTTATTTTATTATATTACTTGTTATCGATTAAAACAACAAGAGGGTAGTTAATGGTATCGGTCAAATTTAGGATTTCCATTTGTAGTGTATCGGCTTAGTGGCAGAATTTGTGGGAATTGTGCATTTTGTGATAAAAGTATCAAAAATGGCACATGCAATCAAATAGTCAATATAATAAAAATTAGATACTGGGATATCATTGGTTTGGTCTACATTGGCTTTGGCAGCCCCCTTTCAATTACTTTCCATTAGAATTCTTAACCCGTACAATCCCAGCGATGGCCGGTGGCCGTCATTAAATAAGTCACTCACCAGTACCAGCGACAGCCGGCGGTCGGCAGTAATATGCGGTCCTTGTATCTGCCAGTATCAGGCGGTAGCTGGTACCATGACTTGTAAACACTGCTCTGAGGAATTAGCAACACTTCTTAGGTTGGTTGCAAGTCTCACAGGCTTTCTGGGCAGGTGCTTCATCAACTTTTGAGTAGGAGGTTGTTCTATCTTGCCTCTGAAGCTATTTGGCAACATTGGCTGGTACTCGATGGTACATTTATGGTAATATCCTCTGGTACAGTAAGGGTTAAGCACTGATTTTTGCCCCAAACTGTATACCATGGTAGAGATCTCAACCTAGTATCTAATGACTTGTCTGGACATGAGTAACAACTTATATTCAGACAATTGTTTAGCTAACGCAGTCAAAAGTTCTGATAAAATCTTGAACAAACGGCTAAAGACGATTTATTGTTATCGAAGTTCTTTAAAACATTATTACAAAAATCCAAGGCAGTGATCTCGGCATTCCAACCTGTTTGGAACCCATATTGGTTAGGACACAATATATAGTTAATTAGTAGGTAATTCAAAAGTCTGCCACACAGCTTTTTCTAGTATTTTGCTCATGGCATTAAGTACTGACACAGGTCGATAGTTACTCAAAACCTGATTATCGTTACTTTACAAAATAGGATCAATGCTAGGAAACATGCCCTGGGACATTTAGAGATTACACATGAATGCAATAATAGTGTTTATTGTGTCTATATTATATTGTATTATTGAAATCGGTATATTATTATGACCTTGTTTACCAGTATTTAGTTGTTTTACTATTTCAGAAATGTTGTCAGGGGTGCAAGTGTCCAGATACAGTTGCCCACATAAGTTATGTTCCTCGTTGTGATCTTATGTATGAAAACAAAATAGTATGACAGAATTGCGAGTGTGGTTTCTTTTAATTATCAGTTGACTAATCAGATGCGTTAACCACAGCATAAGAACTACACTTGTAATTCAAGCATGTGCATTATATTTCCATGTATAAGATCACGAAGAGGAACAGAACTTATGTAGCCAACTGTACATACGTGAGTTTCGTGCATTAGTAAGAAAGGTTTCGAAACTGAGAGCACTATATTGTGGTAGCTTCGTCTTAAATTACTTGCCATTGACGTAAAATAATTATTGAATGAATTCGCTATTTTGATTAGATGGCTGGTCAATTTTGAATCAATTTAAAATTATTTTAGATGGATAGAATGTTTATTCCTTTTCATAATAGTATTGAGAACGTTCCATGTGTGTTTACTGTCCCCTGACGATGCATCGGTAGGCGTATTATTATAATAATAATTTTCGTTTTTTTTATGATTTGTTTTAGTTCCTTTCTCTATTGTCTATATTCTTCACCAAAAGTAATTGACATTTTCAAGTTTTTCTTAACGAGTAACTTTCTGTGTTTACTTGGTATTATGATAGCTTCCGATATTCATAGTTTACCATTATATTTTTCTTAATTATTTGTTGTCGTAATTGATACGATTTGTTGGATAGATCAATAATAATGGAATTGAACAATGCA
The DNA here is from genome assembly GCA_032716605.1 of Paralithodes platypus. Taxonomy (NCBI): domain Eukaryota; kingdom Metazoa; phylum Arthropoda; class Malacostraca; order Decapoda; family Lithodidae; genus Paralithodes; species Paralithodes platypus. Next base: position 14,889,745 of record CM064540.1, read on the forward strand.
CAAGATTTGTTATATTTTGTTGTCTGTTTCACCACATCCCAGTCAAAATTGCTCAACATGTGTTTAAATTCATGATCTCTGTATTTACCTTTTAACCCATACAGTACCAGGGACGTCCTTTTAACTTTCTTCTGGCTACTATTAGACGATTTTATTCAGCTTAGGAAGGACCTCTAGCAATAATAAGGCTTCAAACTATCTCAACCAACCCTTTTACCTACCACAAATCCTTCCTAAGCAGCATATTATCTTCTAAAGTTAGCTAGAATAAAATATAACACACGTCGCTGGTACTCAAAGGGTTAATTGAAGTGCTATTGTTTCGTACATTTCGTTTGTTTCGTACACTGAAGCCAAAAGTGGTAATACAGGAAAGTGATCTGTAATATCGGTCATGATAATTCCTCCACTGATTACGTTTGACAAAGCATTGGTCCATATTTGGTCTATTATAGTTGCAGATTTAGTAGTTACACAAGTGGGTTTTGTAATAATGGGTGATAACCCAAATTCATAGAATTGTGCAATAATTGATTGAATAGATCTGGCAGTAGTATACCTTAGAAGATTCAAATTAACCCACATCGCTCAGGCTTTAAACCTTCCCGCCAGCGCTCATACCGGGCGTTTCGTTGAATTATCGGCATTTTGGCGCGCTTATAAATACAAAGATAATGGCCTAACCTGGGTTATATATATATCCACTGACATTAATTGTTGTTATCTTGCGATGGGTGAAGAATAGAAGTATCTAGACCAAGTTTTTCAGTATTTATGGTGAAAATAAATAGGTCAGTTATGGCACTCGGGAGCCAAGAAACTGTGTTTACCCTCGATTTTCGTCATTTACTGATACTCATATCTCTTCAAATAAGTGGCCTAACCTAGTTTATATGCATACCAGAGGCAGTAATCGGTGTTGTCTTGCGATGAGTGAAGACTAGAACACTGTAAACATTGAGCGGTTAATGTGTGAGGTGGAAAGTGAGGCTGTTTTGTCCAAATGCCGAGCATCGTTCGAATGCAGTGACGCAGTAGCGGCGGCCACGGCTACGATCTATTTACGTTTGTTCAACAATTGATTATGGATTATGGATTATGTATTATGTAATAATATTGATTATTGATTACTGATTTATTTCACCATTGTAACCATTCCTAAGTCACTGTCGTCTGCTTTCATGCATCGTTTGACTCAGGTTCAGCAAGTACAAGCTTTCGTAAGGCCTGCTTGCAAGCAGGAGTCATATGACTGCCTGGCTGTGTGTTCTTGTTCTTATTGGTTATATGGACCACCCGTGAAAACAACAAAACTTTCTCTAGTGCGGTTTTAGGTGGTTTTAAGCTATATAATAACCCTTAGCCTTGACGAAGGCCATCCGGGTCCCACGGGGAAGAATGCTATGGCCTTTACGAAGGGCATCCGGGCTTGGAGGGTTAATATCGGCAAGAATGTAGTTACCGGGTGTACCGCCCACCTTGTTTACACTATGCGGATGCCTTTCGATATAAAAATACATTAGCCTAACCAAACAACCTAACCTAACCTAACCTAGTATTCATGCAGTAATGACAGGGGGCATGTAGCAGAAAATATAGCGTCGAAATAGACGGGAACGTAAGTGCGAGCGCACAACATGACAACCGTACACCCGGAAACTACATCCTTCCCTTAATATCCCCCATTATGCAACATATCACGTTTTCAGCTCTTGACTTTTCTAGTGAATCCTCCATATCATTAACCCATTAAGCGTGCGCAGGGTGTAGTGAACACCACAGTTCTGGGCGGCAATATTAGGCTCCATTCCTGCCTATAATCGTTATTTTACGATAAATATCGTTATTACTTATTCATATGCGCATATTTTACCTTTAATATGAAGATAGTAACCTGTAACAACAATAAAACAAGTGGGAATATATAATTTGTCTGGTCAAAATCGCGAATTGTGAGCCAGCTGGCACCACACCCTCCTCTCTCTAAGCCTGGAGAGTGACTGAGGCCTGTATATCTCTCTCTCTCTCTCTTTCCCACACATAGACACACACATGACCACACCCTGCAACCGGCTTGCAGATGTTAGCATGAAAATATACCAAACAGGGGAGGTGTGGTGGAGTGGTCTTGCCACTGGCCTGGTAATCCAAAGGTCCCGGGTTCAAATCCCGATATATCAATGGGAAGATATTATTGGGATGGAATTTGTGCTGTACCTAGTATCAGTGCATTACCACAAGCCCACCGAAACGTCAATAAAATACCCTCATTGTTCCCTGATTAAATAGCACTGTATGAATATTCCCATATTCAAAATATGCTATAGGGGTGCAATGCCTGGTGAGTTATCTGTTCAACAGGTGGCGTTGTGTGTGTGTAAGTGTGAGAGTCCGAGTGTAGGGGGTGAGACAGTGAAGCACGGGACCGAGGTGGCTTCAGAGATGGGGTCGTTTCGGGCCATGAGTGAGCACCGTTCCTCATGTGAAGGCAAGATGGCAGGTGCTTGTTGTACTCTACGTGCTTCACATGTCTCACTCCCTAGACTGGAACAAGACCTCACAGGCTTCACTGTTCATTGTAAAGCGGTGAATGTTAACCCTTAATTAGCGGCTCACCACATAAGTCGAGTTAAATAAAGCTGGACTATGTGGCGGCGCTCGACATAGGTCGAGTGGCAATTTCAGCACGTAATGTTGCTGAGAGAGAGAGACAAGTGGTGGCAGGAGACTAGCGAGCGTATGACTGCTCCAGACCACTGCGGCGAACCTACTGACACGAATCTCAGCTCCCTCCTCCCTCTCTCACTCGCTACATACTGAATTATATGGGGAAAGTACCGAATTACATGCTTTTTGCACTCGCGTTGCACGGTTATTGCAAGAAAACTAGCCATCATAAAAGGATCGTTATGGTGTCATTCGAAAGCTCTGTTTATGCCCTTTCAGGGATAGGTACTTGTTTTACGTTCTGGGTCTTATTTAGGCATGAAAATGATCACGTAAACAGCCCTATTTTGGCTAAAAACACCCCGCTGGGCGGTACATATAAATAAACCGCATAGGCCGCTCGTAAGGTGTTAAGGGTCTCAGCCTATGCCCGAGAGGAAGTAAGTTGGAATATAGAAGAAAAAAAACAAAAAAAAAATGAATAAGGGAATAACAGGGAAAATAGGTGACAATTGAAGGGGGGGGGGGGAAAGGGGAGAAGGAGGGGATGTGGAGGAGTGATATATGGTTTAAAGGGAAAACAAACAAAAAATTTTTAAGTGCTACTGGGGCCTTTTAAAATGTTTTTTTTTAGGCCTTCCCTCCTAAGAACTTTTCTCGCCGTTGCCCAGTAAAACCTCTTAAGAGTGTTCTTGCCGTTCCCGGGTTAAGAAACATCCTGATGTGAGTGTCTGGAGGTCTGTATATCATTACTGCTGAAAGTTTAAAATTTCCTTTCTCAATTTCTACAAAGATGGATTCTAAATGGTTTGTCATTATACACAAATTATGCCTTAAAATTGAACAATAGTATTCCTTAATGAATAAACAAGCCTCACCCTTTTAACAGGTACAGTAGTTTGTAAACGTTAAATACGAATCCAAAGATTTAAAATGTTTACTACCATTTGTCAGCCTCGCTTCACAAAATTCAATAACATCTACATCTTTTCTTTGATCATTTAGTAAGTCAGTGGAAAATTTGGAGAGAATACGGGTTAGCGGATCTTTCTTCTAACGTCTTCCCTTCTTGCTGGAAGTTTGCTCTCATTCAATCTGTCCCAAAGAAGGGTGACTGCTCTCAAACCTCCAACTATTTTCCAATTGCTCTCATTCCTTGCATCATCTCTAAAGTATTATTTAAACTATTCTTAATTTAGAACTTTTTACGCATTTGTCTTTCCATAATCTACTTTCAGATCGCTAGTATGGTTTCCTTAAGGGCCGGTGATTTTGGATGAGATCTTTTCTTTTGCGGTAGACAAATCAAAAGCCTTCGATAGAGTCTGGCACAAATCTTAAAATCTTATATACTCTCCTTTCGTTTCTATCCCTCCATCTGTGCCTTTGTCTCTAATTTCCTTTCTGGCCGTTCCATAGCTGCGGTTGTGGTCGGCCATCACTCGCTTCCTCAACCTATCAACTCTTGTGTTCCTCAAGGTTCTGTTCTGTCTCTAATTCTCTTTCGAATATTTATCAATGATCTTCTCAACGGTATCTCCAGTCCTATTCACTCATATGATGATGACTCTACCTTACCCTATTAAACTAATTTTCTGGAAATCGTAATTTAGATGCTAAATACAAACTAGACAATGTAGAATTGGATAACTCAGAGTGTGAGAAGGATCTGGGGGTGCTCGTTAGTAATGATCTGAAACCCAGAAAACAGTGTATAAGTGTTAGGAATAGGGCAAATAGAATTCTAGGATTCATATCTAGGAGTGTTAGCAACAGGACTGCTGAAGTTTTCTTAAAACTATACTTAGCTCTAGTAAGACCCCATTTTGACTATGCTGTTCAATTTTGGTGCCCTTATTATAGAATGGATATCGACCCTTTAGAGGCAGTCCAGAGAAGAATGACTAAAAAGATATATAATATTAGAAATTTATCGTATGAGGAGAGGTTGAAAGTCTTAGGCTTGCACTCACTAGAGAGACGAAGATGTAGGGGAGACATGATAGAGGTATTTAAATGGATAAAAGGTTTAAATAAGGGCGATATAGATGAGGTATTAAAGCTAAAGAATGGCGACATAACCCGCTCAAATGGTTTCAAGTTAGATAAGTTTAGATTTAGGAAAGATATAGGAAAGCACTGGTTTGGGAATAGAGTTGTTAACATGTGGAATACACTGCCCAGAACAGTAATTAGCTCAGAAACAGTTGAAAGCTTTAAGTATAAGTTGGATTCCCATATGGGTGATATGGGCTGGGTGTGAATGGGAGCTGCTTCATGTGGGCCGCATGGTCATATGCAGTTTCCCGCGATCTTATGACCTTATGTTGTTATGTAATTGGGGTTGGGTGTGACAGGGATCTGCCTTGTGTGGGCCGATCGGCTTTTTGCAGACTCCCATTTTATTATGTTCTTATCTTTTTATGTACAACAACCTAGCATGCAATCCCTCAAAAACTAGCATGCCTATCTTCTCAACTATCAAGTATTTCCAATTGGGACTGAGAAAATCTTGTTATTTTCTATGCTTCCGAAACCCAATTTCTCCATACCACACTTCTTGAAAGGGTAGAGTCAATAGCATTTTGTCTCATCAACCTACGTCCTCATACTAATTCCATACAATCTCTACATGCCGCAATTTTGCATCTCTCTCACTCTGCTACCACTATAACATTATGCAGTGTTCTTCAGAACTTTCTTAGTGTATACCATACCTCCTCCTTTACAGAAACTGGGGAGCACCCTCCCTTCAACACACTCCCACCCCTATTCTGTCCAACTCTCTAACCCAAGAGTGAGGCAATTTTCCAATTCTTTCTCTACTCAACAAGTCAGCTTTGGAACTATCTACCTCACTCTGTCTTACCCTAATTGAGATGACGGGGCTGAAAGAAGATGAGCCAACATAAATAAAGAACCCGTTCCCGCAACCAGAAGAGCCCCAAATATCACCTTGCAAAATTGCGGCCATAACAAGCAGAAGAAGAACCAACAATAAGTCTACCCTCCAAACCAAGAATCACCTACACCAGTCACCCCTACAGAAGCCAGATAGAAAACAAGGTTCAAATGGCCCCTTAAAACACGTATCCGGATACCCTCTCGTTAATGACCCCCGGGCGTTAGGTAAAAAATGGCCTCCCTCATCAAAGGATCAGAATGCCCAGCCGGAGCCAGACTTTGATTATGACGAGTCGTATTTTATGGAGTTACGACATCAACCACCTCCATTTACGTCAATCTCCCTAGACAGAAATACCTACCAATATCGCCACCAGGAGGGACAACAACTACAACCAGGATAGTCCAGCTAACAACTAGAGCATTACATAAAAGCCTATAACAATGAGGAAACCTGCAAAACTGTAAATAATTTATCATGTACTCATCCATCCTACTACTTACTTCTATAATAAATAAATAAAAGATCCCATTCCCCACATAACCATGTATGTACTATATTTTTAAGACTTTAGATAACCGAGCAATCATTCAAAAACTGTAATTCTCATGCCTCTCATGTTCCGAAATGCATCAGCCATGTCACTCTGTAATGTGTAATACTACCTGATCAAAAATAGGATATTGTTAGGCAAAATTGATTCTCTGTCTAGTACGGGTTTTCTGTGTTGGAGTATATGTGACTAAGTCAACTCAGAGAATACTTCCGTAGGGGCTAGCCAAAATCCCTTTGAAAAGTATCCTACAAGCTGCGACGAGTGTTGGAGGACCGAGAGAGTGTGTTGTGCCTAGAAGTGACCATTCTAGCTATACCGTGTGAAGGTATCATCTATCCCTGGTGCAAACAGGCAGACAGACACCGCACTATAGTCGCCATTTGTGACCAGATCTCTCACGGCTGCTTTCTCCTATATATCAACCGAAATTAAGTGCTTTTGTGATTCTTATGCGTTTGGTGATTTTTGCGAAGGTTATATAGGATATGTTATGTGTTCAATTTAACGTAAACATCCAAGATTAATTATTCTCGCCTTCTAGCAATCGTTGCTCGTATCGAGAGAACATACAAACTCTGTCCTGGAAATGATGTATCTATATACTTTGTAATATATATTCCTATATTACATTTAAGGTTTATAGATATATTCGTTCGGAAATAATACCCGCACACTACATGTAAATTACTGTGGACACCCTAACAGATCTTATTCTATGTTTAATATTATTAGCAGGGTACGTAATCTTGTATAAGTGTTCACAGAGAGTGTTAAATATTGTGTCTCTTATTTAAGCCTATTGTTTTCATTCTTCCTGACTTAAACTCAGACTAAGCGTTATTTGAGTTAATTATTAACTTCTATTTATGCCACATCGCGTTAATATTTCAACGATGAGACCTCAGCCTTTCACACAGGCTAAAATAAATTATCCTCAGTTCCATGAACTAATATCTACATATTTACTTATATGAGTTGATAGAGATTTATATACTCTATATATCGATCCAACTTTCAAATTATTTATACCTCATCTGATATCCTATATTCCATATCTTGCCATCACTGAATACGTGTGACCTCAGTATTATTGACCTACCTTGATTCACGTTATACCTTGCGTTCGTTTTCTAAACTCAGGATATCAGTTCTTGTTTGAGACTAACCGCTCTGTGTGCATTTATGCTTTAGATGTGTATTCATCATCTTGCATTAACTTGATCTTATTATTGATGAAGAACAACCTTTATTATTGTTTACACATGGTATAGGAATAGTGTTATTTATTCCATGTGTATACCTGAACTTATTTCTATATAAGTAAGATTCAGATAATATTTATATGTGCTGTGTACCCTAGCTATTAAATAAAATAAAACTTGTGAACCACAATTGTGTATTCTGTGATATTGGTGGAGATTGATTTGATTAAGATTCATATGATTAAAGTCAGTTGTGTTCCAGTTGAGTGTTGTAGTTCTAAAGATTTCCTTAGGGGGAAATAGTGAACTAACTTAAAGCGTGCAGAATTATAGCGCAACATAACACTAATCCTATGCCTTGCACTGTTTCAAGCACCATGTGTCCAGACATTTTTACTTTTAATTTTAAAGTACCTTGAATTTGGCTCTCTGTCACTCTTTCAACTTTGGGGGAGACACTTGTTACTGGCAGTTATACCATTTTTCTCCGTCATTCACATAGAAAAACAAATCTGTATATATATATATATATATATATATATATATATATATATATATATTTATATGTATAAAATTATATATATATATATTTATAATTATATATATACTGTATGTTAGAGCGAGGGAGGTAGGGAGGGACAACATAATGGAATGTGCAATGGGGAGGAAATGGAGAAAGTGAACAATTATGCATGAATATAACAGAACGTGGAATGGAATGTGAGCGAGAAAGAGGAGAATAAACCAGCGAGGTAATATACTAGAATTACCAGGAGTTATTAGGAAAGGCATCTCTAAAACCTTACGGTCCATTTCGAAAGGGTAATCTAAATAAATTACAAACATAAATACCTGATATAATTACATTCAATATACAGGAGTACAAATGAATACAAATTATGCAAACAGTAACACACGAACTAGAACTAACAAGGCTGCTCAATATTAGTAAAGGAAAAGTAACTCATGTATAAAGATGAGCAGTAGTGTATTTGATAAATGCTAAACATGTATGTACATACAAAATGTATCAAATACTCTATTTATAAATAAATTTATTTCACTATATTTAAATGCTATATCTCGATATATTTTGTATTTACAAATATATTTATTTATACCCTTTATACTATTTTTGCAAAAAAGAAAGAAAGAAAGAACACAAATTGCGCATTTCCAATCAACTCTCAACACATTGTGCATGGAGAAAATATTAATGCCATACCTATAATAATATAATATATTAATTTCACTCCCATCACCAAACACCCCCCGATGAAATTTATGAAAGCATATGATCCTCTCGGGATTCGAACCTGGGTTACCACATACAGATCTTAAATACTCTAATCATTACATTATCAAGACAGTTAATAGGTTAAGTACATGACTACGATTGTATATCCATATATCGAATAATGGATATAAATCTAATCATGCACTCAGACCCAACTGCACACTGAATAGCGTAATGTTTAAGTGAAAGCAAAACACATTTTATGGGGCACAGATCTCCAAGGACGACCTCGCTATGAAATGTTCCTGAACCTATAGGAATAAGCTAATATTCTCTTTGTAAGCCATTCATCACCCATTCGTTCAACATGTCCATACTACCATAACACCCTGCTTTCCAATCTGGCCGATAAGGATTCCTCTTGTCCCACTGTCCTACGTACCTCTTCATTCCTTAAAGCCTAGTTCACACATTTAGGAGTGTGAGGCCGAGTTTCCAAGAGTCCACAGTCTCGGAAACACGTGTAATGACTCTTGGAAGATCGCATGCACCCATGGGCACTCTGGGTCACTCCCTGATACTCCTGGGAACTCCGCTCGGACAGCCCAATTTTCAAACATGTTTGCGATCTTCCAAGAGTCATTACGTGATTTCCAGGACTGTGGGCTCTTGGAAACTCGACCTCACACTCCTGAATGTGTGAACTAGGCTATAATGTTATAAATTTGGACTGCTCGAGTGGATTTTCCAGGAGTATCAGGGAGTGACCAAGAGTGCCCATGGGTGCATGCAATCTTCCAAGAGTCATTACACGAGTTTCCGAGACTGTGGACTCTTGGAAGCTCGGCCTCACACTCCTGAATGTGTGAACTAGGCTTAAAGGCTTAAGGGGAGTGCGAGCTAGAGTCACTAGGAGTAGGGGAAAATTCGGACTCGCGGGCCTATTTTGCGGTAAAAATTTATGACTCCTAGTGACTCTAGCGACTCCTATTAGACTCCCACTCGCTCGCGGTGAAAATCGATGACTCCTAGTGCCTCTAGCGACTCCTAGTGACTCCTGTTAGACTCTCACTAGCTCGCACTCCTGACTGTGTGAGGGCCCCTATTAATCTGTCTCTAAGTGTCACTCCACACATACTCCTGAAGCAGCTTATCTTAATCACATCCAACCTTCCTTTCTCCTATACATTTAAACTCCATGTCTCAGCCTCATACATCACTGTTGGTACAACTATTCCCTGATACATTGCACTTTTGCTTTCATTCAAAGATTTCTTACCTTCCACATTCTTCCCAATGCTCAGAAAACTTTCCTTCCCTCACACACTCACTGACTTCAATCCATTCCCACACCTGCATCCCTCCTTATCACTGCTCCCAAATACTTACAACGCTCCACTTGTTCCAGCATTTACCCATCCAGTTATATATTTAGATGTACAATCAACTCGTTTAATATGCGAAGTCTCAGAGATTTAAGTTATGCAATTATTTTTTTTGTTCAGGTTAATGTAGGAAACAGTATTGCTTATATATTTTGTATTCTTTGTTTCCATTTTTATTATATAAATATCTTATATACATTACCCTTTAAGCTTCAAATAAGCTTAAGCAATATTCTGAGACTCTGCGGATTATACATGTTGACTGTACCCTACGAACATCTGTTACACATCATCACTATATATTTATTGACATTCACCCTCAGTTTCCTTCTCCCACATACCACACCAAACTCTTTTACTACTCACTGCGGGCTATTTGGCGGGTGCCCAACCCCGAAAGGAGTTTAAATAGGGGAGCTATCCCCCCGCCAAAGGTGGCTTTCTAGGGCCTTTCCTAGCTGATGCTGAGAGGATTGGGTTCTAGTCATGTGGTGGTGGGCTGGACTATCAGAGTGAGAGCTGAGCGATCTCTGCCATACCCGTGGCTTACTCTTTTTATTATATATTTTCTAGATCTCAAGTAACGGTGTCTTTTCCATGAATTGACCTCCCTACTGCCAACCTAGAGGTTGGCAGATTGGGAGCCGAAGCGTCACATTTTTCCTTTGCCCCTCAACTTTCCCTTCATAATTGCTGAGGGGCACAGGGCCTTGGGTGGGGCTTTGGTTTTTCCGAGCGTTTCCGCACCCTCCTCAGCCTTGGAGTGGCTTCGGTCACCCGGGCTTTATTAGTGGTAAGCAGGGAGGGTTTTGTGGGGGCGCTCGTTTATGGCCTTGGCCTTGCTCGGGACCTTGGGGCTGTTCAGCCAGACAACCTGGGGAAGAGCAACAACAACAACTACTCACTGCAGCTTCTCCTCAGAATCTGCCACCAGTGCAGTGTCAACTGCAAACAGCAGCTGATTCAACTCCCGATCATAATTCACCATTCTTTCCTATTAATCTCAATCCTCTACCCATAGATTTCATTATTACCTCACTCACTGTACCATCCATACTTACATTAAGGGGACCGACCGGTTAATTTAGGCTTAAAAAACTCGAAATCCTGAAAATACCAATAGGTGTTTACTCAACAAGAGTCAACATCCCTTCATATGCCAGTGCAATGTTATTAGTGAAAACCCATTGGAAATATTTTTTTTTTATGTTTTCCAAACTTTTCCTGTAATTCTAAAAACGTTATATAGCGAACTTTGAAATTAACATGCTCAGTAACTACTGGTCGTACGAGGAGCATACCTATATAAATCGAAAGAGCGTAAGCTACTCTACAACCTCCCATACGCTTTATCTTCTACTTTGCCATGTTCCTGTATAAAATATTGTAAATCTAAAAAACAAAAGTAAAAATTTTCACCTAATTACCTTAGACTTTCACCTGTTTTTCTGAGAACCTATATTGTCGCACTTTCGGATGTTATTCTACAGTTATTATTGGATCTATAGGAATGGTGTATATACCATTGGAAAGGTAATTAAAATCACTACAAGGCCTATGAAGTCAATTTACTCTAGTAATTTAATTTTGTTCACAATATGTAATCAAAATTGTAATTTTCTATAAATATATTCGCCTGAATCCGTAATCACCTAAATCGAACAAATACACAAAATATATAAAATGTTTTTTATAACAACTTCAGATACACCTTTTGTGAGTTGTTTGATCACATAAAACATGTGCTATGGGGATTTCTGTAGGAGTTTATCATTGTCTGCAGTGCTATGGTTTTAAATTTTTGTTTTACCGAAATTGCAAGAAAAAAGCCCCATTTTTTTTTATCTAGTTTTATGGTCATATACATCTTTGCCAAATTTCATTTAAATTGAAAGTAAGACCTGGAATTTTGTAATTAACCGGTCGGTCCCCTTAAACAACCATGGTGACATAACACAACCCTGTCACAGAATTACATTTACTTCAAACCATTCACTCAACTCATTCCCTACTCCAATATACCCTTTACTTTCTTTATAAAAACTCTTGACTGCTTTTAACAAATGTCCTCCGATTTCGTAAATATTTAGCACCTTCCACATTGCTTCTCTATTCACATAAGAACATAAGAACATAAGAAAATGGGAGTCTGCAGAAAGCCGATTGGCCTAAGCAAGGCAGATCCCTGTCCCACACAACCCCAATTCAATTTCAAAGCCCAATTATAGGCTTCACACTCTAATACCCTGAGGATCATCTTACCAAAACGGTTAGAGATTAACGCAGGATTATGGGGGTCTGCAGAGCGCTGATTGGCCCAACCCGGCTGATCCCCCTTCACACCCAACCCTTCTCGTCCATATGCTTATCCAATTTTATCTTAAAGCTCCCTACAGTTTTAGATCCCACTATAGCACTTGGTAGTCCATTCCATCCATCTACAACTCTGTTACCAAACCAATACTTGCCTATATCTTTTCTGAAACGAAATTTATCTAATTTGAAACCATTGGTACGAGTTCTTTCGCTATCACTGAGCTTTAGTACATTTGCCATGTCCCCTTTGTTAATCCCACTAACCCACTTGAACACCTCTATCATATCCCCTCTAACTCTGCGTCTCTCTAACGAATGTAAACCTAATTTCTTCAACCTTTCTTCATACGAAAGATTTCTAATATTATGGATCATTTTTGTCATTCTACGCTGTACTCTCTCCAATGAATCTATGTCCATTCTGTAATAAGGACACCAAAATTGGACAGCATAATCCATATGGGGTCTCACTAATGACAAGTAAAGTTTTAAGATAACATCAGCAGTTCTGTTACTCACACTCCTAGAGATGAACCCGATAATCCTGTTTGCCTTATTACGAACGCTTATACACTGTTTTCTAGGCTTCAAATCATTGCTAACAAACACACCTAGATCTTTCTCGCAGTCTGAATTTTCTAATTCTAAATTAGCTAGTTTATATTTAACATTTGGTTGCATCTTCCCTATCTTTAATACCTTGCATTTGTCAATGTTAAACTTCATCTGCCAATTTACTGACCATTCATGTAAGGTATCTAGATCCCTTTGGAGGCACTCTATATCGCTATCTGAATCAATTGATCTCCCTATTTTAGTATTGTCTGCGAATTTACTTATCCTACTAGTTATACCTAAATCTAGGTCATTTATGTATATAAGAAACAACAGGGGACCTAATACCGATCCCTGGGGGACACCACTTTTGACTGCTCCCCATTCTGACTTGGTACCATTTATGCTGACTCTCTGCTTCCTACCAATTAGCCATGACCTAATCCATCCTAACAACGCCCCACCTATTCCATGTGCCTCAACCTTTCTCATCAATCTCTCATGAGGGACTCTGTCGAAAGCTTTACTGAAATCTAAATATATAATATCATATGACTTGTCATTATCTACTGCTTCATATACCTCTGAGAAAAAACTAAGCAAATTAGTAAGGCAAGACCGTCCCTGAGTGAATCCATGCTGAGAAGAATTTATTAAGTTAAATGTTTCTAAGTGGTTTCTCATTTTCCTAGCAATAATTGACTCTAGTAGCTTTCCTATGATTGAAGTGAGACTAATGGGACGGTAATTGGATGCTATTGATTTATCACCTTTTTTGAAGATCGGAACTACATTTGCAAGCTTCCAAGCTTCTGGAACTATACCTGTTTCTAATGACTTGTTAAATAGAAATGTTAATGGATAACTTAACTCATCTCTGCATTCTTTTAATACTCTAGCATATACCTCATCAGGACCAGGCGATTTATGAGGTTTCAGTCTGTCAATTTCCTTAACCACATCATTTCTACTTATAGTAACCGTACTTAACCTATTTTCTATACTATCGCTGTATACCTTACGGACTTCTGGAAACTGTGCCAAATTTCCATTAGTGAAAACGGAAAGAAATTGACTATTTAATGTACTGCACATTTCTAAATCACTTTCTGTCAATTTTCCTATCGAAGTTTTAAGGGGACCAATTACATCTCTAACCTTGGATTTATATAGTTGGTAAAAAGCTTTAGGATTATTTTTTGAATCATTGGCAACCTTAATTTCATAATTTCTTTTTTGTTTACTAATATCCTTTTTTACCTGTCGTGATAGATTCTGATAGTAAGCAAGTAGGTGAATTTCGCCTTTTTTAATTTTTCTATATATTCCTCTCTTTTTTCCTAGAAGATCTAATAGTTTATTATTCATCCATTTGGGTTGGTTCTGTGTTGATCTAAATTTTCTTTTGGGGATATATTTATTTTGCGCATTGAATACTGACTTGATAAAATTATCGTATGTATCTACCAAGTTTGACGTCTCCTCCTGACTTAAGATGACAGGTGCCTGAGAAAGGATACACTCATTTGGACACCTGGATCGACTTAATTTTTTGACCATAGGGTCCGCTAACAGGGCTTCTCTTAACCCACCATAATTGGCTTTTCTGAAGTCAGGTATTAATGTTGTATTCTCTCTGATATTACTTTTCCATTGTATATTAAAATACACAGAATTGTGATCACTATTTCCTAGGTGGTCCCAGATTTCTACACTAGTTATCATATGTTCATTGTTACTGAAAACTAAATCGAGAATATTATCACCTCTAGTCGGCGTATCTATGAATTGAGATAAAAAACTATCTTGTACTACCTCAACAAACTCCTTTGAATCAGAGTCGCCTATTTGTTGCTGCCAATCTATATTAGGGAAATTAAAATCCCCCATAATGCACACGTTGCTAAGCCTTGATGCTATTTTAATTTCCTCCCATAATGATGTTCCGTCATTTCTACTCATATTTGGCGGTCTATACATAACTCCAATAACTAAAGTCTCACTACCTTCGTTAACTTCTACCCAAACACTTTCATTTTCATTATTTACTCTAATACCTGATTTAGTACAGCTTTTTAATGAACTCCTGACAAACACTGCTATACCGCCACCCCTCTTACTTGTTCGGTCATATTTAAACAAACTATATCCCGGTATATCAAACTCTGCTAAAAAATGCCTGGTTTCTGTATTAATCCATGTTTCAGTTAGCGCTATTATGTCTATATTTTCTTTGCTAACCAGTGCTCTAAGTTCGTTCATTTTGTTACATAAACTCCTCCAATTTGTATAATAAACACTCAAACTATTACTTGTATTTGCAACTATTTTTCTATTGTTTTTAACTAATTTATTTTTACCTGTTGAACTACTGGACCTAGACGGAAAATCTACGCTATCAGAATGTTCGTTATTACTATCAATTTGATGTGGCTGGGATTCTATTTTACTTACACACCTAATGTTTATTAACAAAACCCCGCAACAAACTTGTCGAGTGAGCTGGCTAAGGTCGAAACTCCTAGTCGAGAGAGATGTACTCCATCCTGGGCATACAGTTCATCCTTACCGTAGAAGAGGGTCCAGTTATCCAGGAATGGAATAGTATTTGCCTTGCAATACTTCTCCAGCCGGCTATTTACACCAATAGCCCTGGAGGACCATTCCTTCCTTACCCCTCTTCTTGGTAGGATACTGTGTACCACAGGAACTCCACCCTTCTCCTTGATCCTCTCCAACATTTCCTGGTACGTGGTGAGCAACTCCTCAGTCCTGCATTTCCAAATGTCGTTGCTCCCTGCGTTGAGGAAGATGATGGGGTCCTCTCCACTCGCTTCCATGACACCATCTAGCTTTTCTGCCACCTTCTCGACTCCGGCACCAGGCAGACAGACAACTTTACCAACATGTGTGTTAGTAGCCCTACCAAGGTATTTAATCATTGAATCCCCTACAATTAAAATAGACTTAGCTGTTTTCTGTTGCCGGCCTGTAGCAGGAGTTGTAGCAGCAACAGCAGCAGACTTCCCCCCTCCCCTCTCACTGCCTCGATGATCGCCACTTCCTCGCCATCACTCTCATCAGCCAAGGTGCTGAAGTTGTTGTGGGTCTTGAGTGGCTGCCTTTTCAGCTTGCAGGCTGTTGCACTGGTTGACACCACTTTCCAAGGGGCTTCACGATCCCTGGGAACACTTCCGGTAGCCTCACACTTCTTTTCCGCCATAGCTAGTCTCAAGGCCAAATTTTCATCTTTGAGACACTGAATCTCCTGCTCCACACTCTCCAGTCTTTCTTGCAAAGCAAGACAAAGCTGGAGAGTATGGGAGGAGACAGCAGACTCATCAACAACAGCCATCACTAAGAAAGTTCACTAGGACCTCACTAAGGGTAAACAGGTTCACTAGCGGTCACTGGGGACGTCCGCACTAGTCAGGGGTCAGAGGGCGAATGATAATGATGATAAGCTTTTTCCAAAACCTCCTTACTTTTCTCTAACTACTCGTACAGCTGTCTTACTGCAAAAGCTGACCCACACACCCTCTTTCCCTAATATTTATCATAGTGTTCGACTATAAATCTTGTGAATGGAGATCTGGTATAATATTGGGAGGAGCTATATGCTAACAAGTAAATGTTAAGTGTAGGATAGTTCTAGAAGATTTCAGAATGTTCCAGAAGCTTTTAGATGGATTGTGATGTTTTAGTAATGTTCCAGAAGCCTCCAGATAGATTTTTGATGTCTTATGAATGTTCCAGAAGTTTTGGGATCGCAGCTTTCTCCAGATATATGTAAATGGTTTAGGAATGTTTTGGGAGTTTCCAGACCATTCAATAAACTTTCGAATGGATTGCAATATTTTAGAAATCTTCTGGAAACTTTAAAAAACATTCAGATCCATCTGGGAGTGTCTGGATCATTCTTACGACATTTACATCCATCTGGAAGTTTCTGCATGGAACATTCCTAAAGCATCACAATCTTTCCAAGAACTTCTAGAATATTCTGAAAGTTTTCAGATTCCTAAATCATCACGATCCATCTGTATGATTCTGGAAGTTTCCAGAATGGTCCAGAATCTTTCAGATAGATTCTGATGTTTAAAAAATAATCCGGAAGCTTCCAGAAACCTCTGAAAGCTTCCAGATGGATCTAACAGTTATAAGAATGCTGTGAAAGCTTCCAGAATGTTCTGGAAGCTTTCGAATCAATTGCGATATTTTAGGAATTGTTTGAAAGCTTACATATGGAACATAATGTTTTTGGATAATTCTGGAACCTTCCAGAATGTTCTTGAAGCTTCCAGATGAATCTAAGCGTTGTAGGACTGTTCCAGAAGATTGCATAATGCTCAGGAAATTTTCGAATGGACTGTGATGTCTTAGGTTCAAGCAGAACTTGATGTTCTAGGATAGTTCTGGAAGCTTCCAGAATGTTCAGGAAAAGTTTTGATAGGATGCATTTTGTGCATAGTTATTTGACCAAATGTGATCACGTAACCCTTTCACGCACATATGATGCTGATTGTTGCCAGATTAGCAATAAGAAATAGAGTTCTCTCACTCTTATAATTACCTCTCCAAAATTTGTTTTCTGCCCATAACTAACTCAAAGACAACTGAAGAGGTTGAAGTAACTAAACTAAAGGTTTCTAAATACCCCTGATGGTAACAAAGGTTTTAAAGTATCCCCAATAGGCTCAACATCGCCTCACATGTCAGAGAGGGTTAATGTGGCCGAAGAATCAGTCACTCTAACTGGCTTAGTAATTGTGTTTAACTCCTTCCGTCATATTAAGTCCAAATAAGTCCGAGGAGGCGGTATACCTAGCTTTTGAGTCTTGAATTTGGCTCATGAGTGTTTTCGAAGCCTTACATATCTCTCTATTTCCATCCACCAGAATGCTGTTTATTGTGATGTATCATTATGTCAATGGAAAGAGGAATATTTATAGTACATGATAAATAAAGAAAAAATGTAAATAAATTGAAATATGAAAGTGCAAATGAGTCAGGAATACAATTATTTCCCATGCAATTGTCTTCACACCGTCCTATCTCTAAATTGTGAGTGATGACCATATTTTTTTTTTTTGCTCAAATAATAGTATTTTTCTGCTTTTTCCAAATCTGAAAACAGAAATTGTTTATCTTCAATAGTTCTCAAGCAGTGACCGAAAAAAAAGTATGATTTTGATTGATATGGTTTATAACATTTTCGATTTATTTCGTTGTTACGAAGTGTATGGTTTTACATTTAGGCTGTATGAATACGGTAAATAATGCTGATGAGTATAAAGAAACTAGAAGTTCCTACGACAAATACTTTTTGCGCTATGAATATTTGAAATGAAGAGCCAAAATGCGAATATTTACGCTTCACCCGTCTCTGTTCCGCCGACACTAGCCGGGTTCCGAGCTGTTCTCCACCTTGTCGTTGCGTTATTTGCTCGGATACGTATATAACTGTATATATCACCGGAATCGGAAATTTGTGCTCTTTCTAATGGTGAAAACCAAAATAATATAGCGTAATTGGTTCGCGAGCTATGCGCACTTGTTTCCATGCATTGTTATTGTTATGAAAATATATGAGAATGTTTATACAGTTGTATATCTTTGCCACAATATACAACACTTTTATATAATTTTCCTTGCCAATAATTGTATAATGTTCATAGAAGACATGTCAGTCATGAAGGTTGTCAATTTTACTTACCTGGTAGGGCCACAACCCTTTCCAACGAGAAGGGAAATGGCTCCTGGGTTGACACTGAAAAAACAAAACAAGAAAGCCAGGTTATCTTCAAGTAATAAATTCAGAAATAATTCTATTGTACACACAAATAAAGTAATATATATAAATATATATACAAGATGTCAAACAAAATATAATGAATGGTAACAAAAATGTGTGTATGTGTGTGTGGGTATATATATATATATATATATATATATATATATATATATATATATATATATATATACAATGTGTCAAACCAAAGCAATATGCGCAAATTTCCAAGCCACCCAAAGAGGTACTGCACTTGACTCGTTATTTTTAGAGTGGTTTCCCCAGGAGGCCTATATCCACTGTAGTGCAAGAAATTTACTTGTGCTTTTTTTTTTTTTTTATATATTTTATTATTATTATTATTTGTTTTGTTATTATGATGATGGGTGAATGAAGGTGGGTGAATGAAGGTGGGCCCCGAACCTCTGAAGTGATGATTGAATGAATGATTGAATGATTGAATGATTGAATGATTGAATGAATGAATGAAGGGGTGATGAAGGTGAATGAAAGGGTGATGAAGGTGAATGGAAGAATGCATAAAGACTGAATGAATGAATGGGTGATAGTGATTGGAAAGGAATAATGAAGGTGAATAGGAGAATGCATAAATGAATGAATGAATCGTGCACAGATCCTGGCTATAGGACATCTGCATCGAGTCGATGGAACTGATTGAAGCAATCAGTGACATCGATGCAGAGGCAAACGAGACAAGACTTGCATCGAAAGCTCGTGTCGTTGCGAGTTTGGTCCTTCGTGTAACACAGATGGCACCGCCATCGCTTGCCGTCAGGGATCTTCTCGAGAACGCGTTCCAAGGTCATGTTGTACCAGTCATGGTCCAGTACAACAGGACGTGGCTTTGAACCCTTTCCACGACGAGGACCTCTCCTACGTCCTCTTGGTGCCTGAGCCATAGCTTGGATGTCCATTACTAGTGGACCCCGGTTGGCATCCATGACGGGTGCTTCCCGAGTGCCACCAGCAGCAGCAGCTGCAGCCAGTACTACTGGTGCGGGGGGGTTAAGTGGTAGGACATCCACTTGCTCCCCAGCATCAGCAGCATCGTCCGATACTGGTGCCGCCTGGGGTGCATTCTCAGCGAGTGCTCCCCCGACGGCAACAGCAGCAGCAGCAGCATCTGGACCTGGTGAGGGAGGGGGTCATGAAGGAGTGCTCCCCAGCGCCTTCACCAGCAGCAGGAGCATCAGGAGGAGTGCCAGGATCATCAGCAGGAGCGGCTGGGGAGACTGGATTGTCGTCCGGTGGGGGCGACCCAGCTGAGCTTCCGGAGGATTGCCGACGCCGCCTGGCTCCCCTGCGACGGCGGCATGGCTCATACCGACCTTCCGGCAAATCCTATGCACACCGGATGCGTCTCCCCGACAAAGGCCACTCTGCAGGGTCGAAGAACAACAAGGAACGGACTACGCTTTCCTGGAACGCCAGCATAGTCATCTTCCTGTAGGGGTTGTACTTCTTGAAGAGTACAAAGGCATTGAAGAGGGCCATTTGGATGAAGTAGAATACGATCTTCTTCGTCCATTTGACCGTCCTTCGCTGGATGGGGTAGTACTGGATCATCTGATCGAAATGATCCACCCCACCCATGTGGCGGTTGTAGTCGTCAATACAAACGGGTTTCATGATATTCTTCTGAGTCCGCTGCCACCTGCCTTGTACTTTCTTCTTGATAAAGGACCGCTTTGGTATGGTGCTCTGGTCGTGGAAGGTGGACATCATGTTGACAATGCGTTTGTCTTTCCAAAGCAGGACTAGGGTTGTGCCGTTGTTCATTGCCTCTATTGCATCGTCTTCCAGTGTCACTGCATGGGCAATGTCGCGCAACTGCTTCGGAGCCCCTCGTGCAAGCCTCAAGGTGCCACACACATAGATCTGGTGGTGTGTGAGCATGTGCTGGCACAGGTCAACTGAGTTGTAAAAGTTGTCCATGAACAACATGTAACCCAGGCCTTGCAGGGGCGCCGTTAAACCCTCAACCGTTTTCTGGAGAGTTTGACCAATACCAGTGTAGACTTGAAAGTCTTATACGAAACCAGTCATGGACTCTGCCAGGATGTACAGCTTGATGGCGTACTTCTTAGGCTTCATCGGGTTGTAGCACCTGAATGAAAGGCGACCCTTCCACCCAAGGCAGCCTTCGTCGCTGGACACCTTCCTCTCCGGGACGTAGGCAAGCTTGAAGCCAGCAAGCATGAGATTCCCTCATGGCCACCAAGCCGTATATGTAGAGTGCTTTTGCCGATAAAAAACTTACCTCCCAAGCACTTTCCACCAGTAAATTATCGAGCAAAAATGCACAGGGGGGAGCATTGCGACATATGCTCCACCAGTTATGAACGTTTTTTCACTAACAAACACTAATACAAGTAAGATACACTACTTGAACTGATAAATAGCAATATAATTCACTCAATATTATATGAAAGTGATACACAAACAAGCGAAACGTATAGGCAAAAACCATGGCCCCTCGTGGAGCCCACCTTGGTCACGTACACCAGAGACTAGCATAACACATCACTAACATGGTTATTATTCCCTAAACAAGACTAACACAATAATCCATCAATAACCCAACGATATAGCACTTCGTTTGGGTTATATTAGGGCGGAAATACCACCCAGGCTGGGCAAAATGGAGGCCCCTTTGGTTTAAAGGGCCATGCACACCCACCTAGTAGGCTGGCTGCTGGGAAGAGACTGAGCGTTTCTACCCCCGCGGGGCCCTCACAGGGACGCCAGGGGGTTGCTAGATATTTCCACATGTAGATCTAACTTATGGGACTTACCAGCCAAAAGACCGGCTCAATAACGTCATAAACTTATTTTCTGGCAATATAATAAGTCCATATGACGCGGTAGCGTCATATGAGTTTTTTGTTCACTCGGCCATATGACGCGGTAGCGTCATATGAGTCTGAAGGAGTTAAAATATAACTTGGAGTAGTTAATGGCAAGCAATTAAGATACCGGCCTTACACATTCAGAATGTAAAAGGTCAATATTGAAATTTGATATGTATCCCATTTTTCACTTGTTACTTATACAGTATCTGATCAAATTTAATTGTAGGCTCTCAGAAAGTTCCTAAATCTGTATGCGGTCTCCTATATAATTATACTACCTACAATTACATTTTTATTTACTAGGCTACAAATCTCCACAAATATGGTTTCAAGACAATCGTTTGTATCGTTATGTCAGTTCTTTTGAAATTTGTGTTCCCTGATTTTATACACTATGCATTGCCACCACCGCGATGTGTGAAGCTGTTGGACTACATATAGTATATTGGGGAAGGTTGTTAAAATGTTCTGAATCAATGGTGAGTTTGTTCTTGCATAAACCAATGCAATCAAAGGTGTGTCCTAAGAGTGTTATACATGTGTCAATATATGCATGTAGATGAAGGGGAACGCAGCAGATAATGTGACATAATATTGATTTTTTTTTTTTTTTAATTGGATCCTGTTTAGTCAGGGAAGACATAGTTGCAATTTGGACATTTTTAATTTAGAGATCTTAAAGGGTACTCTTCAAAGCATGTTAATTTGACAAATAATGCACATGTACTTTACTTTGTTATATTTCTTACCCTAAAATAGCAAAACAAATTATATTTTAAAGGGGGTGATGACGTCAGCAATGGCCACCCTTGAAAACAGAGCCGAAATTAAGACCAGCTCACAGCGGTTCACAGGCTAGCCTGGATTTGTTTTACAGAGTTACTAACGCTACACTCATTCCAGCTCCAATCCTTGCTAAATTAGCTTTTATTCTATGTATGGCTCTAGATTTACCTCCACCCTTGACAATCGTACCCACCCACACCCTCGGACAATTGATAATTAATATCCAAGAGAGAAAAAACAACTAGTTTGGTCCCAGGGTTATCAAAATAAAAAACAAAATAGCGCTAGATCTGTTCTAGAGATATAAGATGTGAGGGCAATTGGACGATAGTTGGAGGGTTGAGAGCGGTCACCTTTCTTCGGGACAGAGAGCAAACTTCCAGCAAGAAGGTAAGATGTTGAATGAAAGACAGAGGCGAAAGAGTTTACCTAGAACAGGATTCAGCATAGATGCACAATTTTGTGTACAAAAGACGGGACATCATCTGGCCCATACGCCTTCTTGGTTTCTATCTTCCCTAATCCAATGACTTAAACTGATTCATGCTCCGTGTGTCCAGACATTTTGACTCTAATGTACCTTAAATTTGGATCTCTTCACTCTGTCAACTTTGTGAGGGACACTTGTTGCAGGCTGCTTTGCCTTTAGTTTCCTTCATACACATATACAAACTTAGAGAGGGCAGAACCATATATATCTTATACTTATTGTGTCAACTTTCTTGTTTAACAATAGATGCGGTTTTTTTTTCTTATTTTTAGCAGATATTGGCAAACATTAGTTTGATATCGGGTTTGTCAGCACGTGAGGGATTAATTTCACTTATCGGTTCGGATGGGTTAGGATTTGTATTATGCTGGGCTGTAATCCAACAGGCTTCAGTATTATATCTTTATAATCCGAGTTTCAGATACTTAGATGTGGACTATATCTCAACAGGGACACGTCGAGCTTAGTGAATTTGATAGGTAAATACTCAATCAGGCAACGATATCACAATAAACACACAGGTTAGATTACACTCTTATTTATTCAATGGCATGGGCATAGATAAATGATAACACTGTTATTAGAACAGCAAGTAAGCATAACATGAATAAGAGAGTGAACTCTACTAAGTTTCAAATTATCACTTGAGTGGCAATGTAAGAATGGAAATACATAAAGATATTCAGATAAACTTATACACAAACAAGAATCCTTGACAATAATACATATGCGAGCGAAATGTCTAGCGTGAAGTATTCTGACAAAGATACAATAGAGTGTGAAACTTATCGCTCGGCTGCGGGGCTGTTATGGTTGGTAAACAACAGGAAGGAAGCCAGCGCTCAGCTGAGTACATCAAAGGAACCGCACTATAGACTATACTTCAGGTGGACTACAGTCTCGGAAAATAACTATTACTTTAATGCGATATTAAATTAGGAGATAAGGTTAGGCGGTTTATTTAATTCTAGAGAGGAAGATAGTTTAATTCTGAATTCAACTATCTAAGAGTTATTGCAACTAATCTCTCACATGGGACACGCACAATACGATTCGATCATAAATGAGGTTAATTCACACGGATAAATGAACTCAGATCCACAATAATTATAGTGACTATATTGAGATGGATAACACAAAGTTTACGAATGAGGGAATAATTTATCAGAATCTTAAGTAACACCCTTATATACTGTATGTGTGTGAAGATAGCTTGTAAAAGGAGCTATTTAAAGTTAAAACATAATTATGGTGAAGTTATATTTAAGGAATACCCTAAAGGGTGGCAGGAAAGGAGTTTTACATATGGTAATAAAATCCTAAAGAAACGCAGACCTAACGTAGCGTTGTATTATAATGTAAATACGAATATAATCAAGGGATTACTATATCAAGTAATAAATATGATCCAAAACCAAGTAATAGGCGGATCGAATCAAGAACTGGACAATCTGAGTCCCTTGAAAGGTGTGGAAAGAATTATATGACCCGAATAACGTATATGATTAGATTACTCACAAGAACTAATAGAATTCAAGTATCTTGATTATGAGTTATTTCTAACTCGACGGAAAGGGTTCTTTACTTTCAAATTAAAGGAAGGTAGTATCAATTATCAGGTGATAATTATATGAATATATAAATCCTAAATTGGGCGTAGGTTCTAGGTAGATATTGAATTTAAATAGGGGATCACTTCACGGTATACACTTTCACTTCGACTTGGATACACAAAGAATAATCAACACATAGGAATAAAGTAGGTGTGCAGTTTTGGCATTACCAAAAATAAATAAAAAAAATGCATACGCAACTCTTCGACCTAGAATTCTGCAAATAGTATTGAATCTCTTAGGTAAAATCGGTTCATATACAGTATATATATAGAAATAATATACTAAATGTTTTTTTTTATACTCACAGCCGGACTTGAACCACCGACAGTCAGAACAACCCATACTTTAATCCACTATACCACAGCGTGATAGAGGATACTTGTGTGTAGTGGATTAAAGCATGGACACTCGTCCTGACTGTTGGTGGTTCATGTCCGCCTGGGAGTATATATATACAGTATAATTACATTTATGATCACATTGAATCTTAACCATGGGAACATTTATCTATAATAAGGTCAGTGTAACACTATTTTGTAGCATTTTGAATATGGTGTAATTCAAATTTAAAATATAAATAAGAAACAAATAGTGACCATAATCTGTGACCTTCAACATTCACCTTGACCTTTGAATAACAAAATCACAAAATTTGGACAATCGTTGCATTGACCAACTAAATTTGCCAGCAAAATTTGGTGACGATACGTAACCCGTTCAGTACAGTTCATTTCATACTGGATATTAAGACGATTTTATTTAGTTTATGAAGGGCCTCCATAAAATTAGCAGGCATTCAATTATCTTAATTAACCCTTTTTACTACCACAGATCCTTCATAAGCTCCAGAAAATCGTCTAATTATAGCTAATATACAATACAGATGACGTCACCGGTACATACAGGGTTAAACAGCTTAGGAAGAGTTTAAAGAAAATTATTAACACTCTTCTTTTGTTCTTTGACCTTGACCGTTAACCTTAAGTATTATACACAGTGTATTGAAAAAACGCTTATGGACTTCAACTGCTAAGTACCGCATAACAAAACAAGTTCACTTTATTCTATAACAAAATAAAAAATAATTAATAATTATTGATTTAAAGATATAAAGTAAAATATTCAGTGTCGTCCAAGCATGTGTTATAATCCGAACACTGGCATTGATCTCCCATTTCATGCCCCCCCCCCCCCCCCCCCACCCCTTCCTCATCTCCTAGTTTATACCCAGGAATATGTAATTATAAACATAATTAGTTTTCAGAGTGAAGCAATGTAATTAATATTCCCTTTATACACCGTTTACAACTCAAAATATTTTATGTTGATTTTGTTTTTTTTCTTTCAACATAGGAAAGACCAAAGGCATCTTGGATGAAGCAAATTACGATCCTCAAGTGGTCTGCAGACATTACTGTCATATGTTAGTAAATAAAAAAGCAATGCTGAATGATAAAAATACCCAAACTATGTGGGCATTACAAAGTTATTGCCTAATATTATTTTATTAATTGTACAGTAGTGAAATTAATTCATTTACAAACTTATTCAAAGCGGTTTCGGGTTGAATTGAATCTCCTTACTGAGCATTTGCATTTCAGAGATTCGTTTAATACGTTCGAGACTTCAAAATCGATCAGAATTAATTACCACTACTGTACAGTCACGAGCATAAATGCTGCGACATCAACCAGATAACGTCAACTCCTTCATCACGAGAGGTTTATACTAAGCTGAATAACATCGTCTGACGGTAGCTAGAATGAGATATAGAAATGGTTGTGAATTTTAAAATATAGTTTAGCAATGCCTTTCCAGACGAAGGAGCCAACGTTATCTGGCTAGTGTCGCAGCATTTATGCTCGTGACTGTACTATTGTGGACATAAGTCCTGCTACACATGTCTGGCAGAAAATCGCGAATTGTGTTGGTAACATTGTGCTCCCCCCCCCTGCCCCATACCATCCCCGCTCTTCCACCCTCTCTCAGCTAAGCCCCTCCTTCCCTCTCTATACTTCTTTCTTATTTCACGTCTGCAAGTCCCATCCCTTCGATCACTTTCCACCACTAGAACCACGGAATGACGATTATCTTCTTTCTCTCTATTTCTCCATCTCTCATCGAATCATTGTATTTTTATGAATGCACGAATTAATAAGTCGAACATAAGGCGGTGAGAATAATGAACAAACTATAATTTGTTAACTATGATAAAGGCATAATATCAATATATCTATAATCACGTGTGAAGTAGCTTAACCCTTCCTCCCCGGGTGTCATTTTAATATGACACCACGGCAGATGGGCAGGTACCCGGGTGTCATTTTAATATACAGTAAGCTTGAAAGCCTATTCAGCTTGGTCTGAACGCTGTGCGTCCGACGCATGTAAACAAAGCCGATCGTTGCATCACCGCACCTCCGAAAACAAGAAGGAGAAGACTCGTTTGTTATTGTATGTCTGTATGTCGTTGTTTCAGTAGTGAAAAGATCGTCGTATTGCTAACATTGCCTGAAAATGCTCTCCACTAAAATCGTCATCACAACTGAACCAGTTGACTTAGAGAGCTCTACTCAATGCCAGTCTACAGATTGGAAACCGCACTACGTTTATAGATTCGTGGGAAATTTCTAACAGTTAAAATTAACCAAAATACGGTAGCCTAGGCCTAGACGTTTTTCGGCCAGATCGCCCGGGTACGCCGCACTGTCATTAGGAGAGCTAGCCCGGGCCAGGAGGGTTAAGGGATGTAGTTGCGTAGTAGATAAATGTCTATATCATAGAACAGAGGACCTTGGTGAACCTTAGCTAGGCCACGAATGGAGACTTTTTACTAACCCTTTTGGTACCGGGGACATATATTATATTTCATTACTGTTATATTCAGACTATTTTATGTAGATTGGAAATGGTGTGTGGTAGGTAAGGTTATATTTGCAATAGGTTGCAGCATTCTAAATAGTAGCCCTTCTTTATCTAAATAAAATCGACTAATATTTGCCAGAATACTTTGAAAAGGATATCACCGGTATTTATCGAGTTAAAATCTCATAATCGTAGCGTTAATAGGATGAAGATATTCATGCCCACACCATTTACATAAACACCAACCAAGTAGCCTAAATATTCAAGAAACCAACAACCTAGTTGATCATGAAATAGGATATAAATGTAATGGTTAAGGAATCTTGCAAAATATTAACATTTGGAAATTCACCTATTGTAAATAACATGATTGTCATCCCTTTATGACATTAAATAATTACTGTCTAGTTAGTATATGGGTGTATCAACATAATTGATATTGGGTCATACAGACCATAAGATACAAACACAATAATTATTATTTATAGTAGTAATAATAATATAATTAAGCTGTCCTCCAATTAGATTAGATTTACATTGTAGAGGTATAGGTATTGTTAACCCTTCCAGTACCGGTGCCGTCCTATTAACATTAGTTTGGCTACTATCAAGCGATTATATTAAGTTAAAAAGGGCCTCCAGCAGGTAACAGGCTTCGAACAATCTCACTTAACCCTGTATACGTTCACAGGTCCTTCTTAAACTGCACAACATCGTCTTCATATAGAAAGAATCTATCTATCTATCTATTGCCGAACGCCTTACTCCCCTTACGAGGGTGGCCATACACAGAATGCCCCCAAGCGGACCTATTCCCTGTGAGAGGGACAACCCGAGCCAGTTTAGTAAAGGACTTACAGGATTGACCACTCAATTTAGGATCCGTCCGACTCCGAGGCCCTCTGTGTATCTTGTTAGCACTATTTTTCTACAGTGGTGTTCGGCTAATCCATCCACTAACCTGCCTTACCCTTAGGTAATCAGTACGGTTTTTAATCAGGTTTACTCCCCTAGACAGGTTGCCAACCAAGGCTGACGAGTCCCATCCACCCGGATTTGTATAAGGTTGTCTCCCCTAGATGAGTTGCCGACCAAGGCTAACGAGTCCCATCCACCCATAGTAAGAATAAAATTATAAATACATCTCCAGAACAGAAGGGGTTAAGCACACAGCGGAAATATTTCGGGTTTGATTATCGTCTTGGCCAACAATGAGAGTACCGGTAGGCCTATACGTTTTGGTTTTCCATGCACCACGTCATAATACTAAGAGCACTATTGGTATAAACTTATTAATACACGGTTGCATATATCTGTGAAAATATATTTTGTTTCTAATTATCATTATATTCTTTGTAACTAATAGCTGTTTACACTATTAATTTGGTGAACATATTTTTCAAGCCAACATTTCTCAATTCATGCTGTGAATACTAAATGCTAGAGTATGTTACATACTATAAAATACCCCTTTCTTTCTCCCAAGAGAAATTAATGGATTTGGAAAGAATTACAACCAATGTTCACGTGTTTGTATATAATTTGTAAGCAAAGTGTGTCCATGTAGGGCCGAAACTGTTGTATACCAGGAAAATAATACGTCTTCGCTTTGGGTTTTATTTACGGTACTTAACCAACTACCTGCTATATAAGAATCCACCGTAACATTTAGTTACAGAGAGTCCTCAGTCAGTGTTTGTTGTGGTTTCGCCATATACTAAATTCCCCAGGCATTTTGTTTCACATATCTATTTATCTATTGCTGGACGCGGTGATTCCCGAAGAGGTAGCCACGAATTAACCGCCCCCATGCACCTCCGTTCCCAGTCAATCGACGCCCCTCCTCCCATCTAGCACCGCTTTCACGCATATACTTCTCAACTCTTTCACATATGATTATCATAATAATATGATACAGTGCAGTCATTACTATTTTGAGCTATAAGTGATTTGTTGTTTACAAATTTCAGACGTGCACTCCAATATAACACATAATTGGAAGCAATGTTTTGACAATTACAAAAGAAACAATGTGACCTCGTGTCACCATAATATCTAAGGAAGGTGATGGCGTGGGTGAAAACAAATATGTGTATGAAATGGTAGTAAATGAAGACATATAAAGATGAAATTACGCATTATGCGTGTTCATTTATTTCCATTTTTGTGTTGTCTTGGTGGTGTAATGGTTAAGGTGTCAAAAAATGTGTGTGTGATAACCCAGGTTCGAATCCCGGTGGATCACATATTATATGCTTTCAATAATTTCATTGGAGGTGTTTGGTGGTGTGGTGAAATTAATAACAAATAGATAATTATTATATTATTACATTTGAGAGCTTGTCCTGCATCACTTAAGCTACTTCACTCGTGGTTAATATAGATATAGAAATATGGTTTCTATGATGTTATCATAATTTAAGAATTATAGTTTACAAAGGAATAATTAACAAAATAATCTACTTGCATGCATAATGTTCTTAACATAAAGTCTATATAACAAAATCGTCCTAGTAAAGAGTCCAGCCGCCTTCACGATCGATGAACTCCTGTAGTCGGCTGAGCATGGAAGAGACCAGGTCATAGATGAGGTATGGTTTACCTCGGAGCCCTGTAGTGTACTGCAGAAGCTGCTGCCGGGTCCGCTCCATCGCGGTTTCCCAGCTGTTGACCGTGTTGCCACACGCAGACTCAATGGGATTTAAGTTTGGTGCGTTACTCGGCTAGATCCCATCAGGATCGTTGATACATTTTTGTGGCTATTATTAGGCAATTTTATTCTGCATTGGAAGAGTATATGGAAGTCAGAAGGTTAATTGGGATATTCTTTGCCCTTTTAATTCATACAGGTCCTTCTTACGCTGTATAAAATCGTCTGAAGGGAGCCACAATAAACTGTCAAAATGCGTCATGAACCTCAAGTAGTTAATCATGTTGCAAAGAAAGCCAAAGAATATCCTCTTCCTTTCGGACAAGGTAATTATCTCACTCAATTCTGTTTAGCTCCGTGTTCAACATTTATTACCTCGACCACACATTTAAAAATGGCAGTGCCGGCATTTCTTTCCTTGCTTGTGTTTACTGTATATCCACGTTATTCATGTGTTTTACATGATATTTTATAGCTCTTAAGGTTCGGATATCACTTATATCATTAAAATCACTAAAAATAGGACTTACCCTTATACTTCAACAATACACAAATCAATCCCTCATATTCGCTCAATATTCTCGGTGTCTCCTTTTCTTCTGATTTCACTTGTAAGAACCATATTACCACTTTTGCTAAAACAGCTTCCCAGAAGCTGGGTGCGCTCAACCGCCTCCGGGGGTTCTTTACCCCTACACAGCTTCTTGCTCCGTACAGAGGCACAGTGCGTCCAAGTATTGAGTATTGTTCACAAGTCTGTGGAGGATTCTCTCACAGAGCACTTCTTGACAAAGTAGAAAAGAAAGCCTTTTGTCTCATTAACTCACGTGCACTCACCGAATATCTGCAATCTCTATCTCTTTGCCGCAATGTTGCATATGTCTACCCATGCTACCGCTATTACAATAATCAGTGTTCCTCAGAGCTCTCTCAATGTATACCACCTCCTTTACATAGAGTATGTAGCAACCATCTTGCAACACAATCCCACACCTACTCTGTGCAACTCTCCAACCCAAGAGTGAAACGATATTCCCAAACTTTCTTTTATTCAACAGCTGTGCTCTGGAACTCTCTCCCTGAATCCATCTTCCACTCATCCTATGACTTGAATTGCTTCAAACTCTGTGTGTCCAGGCATTTTGGCTCGGACATTCCTTGATTTTGGCCCTGTCTCTCTTTCAACTCTGGGGAAGGCATTCGTCACAGGCAGTTCTGCCTTTTGTCTTCCTCATTCACATAAACAAAATATAGTTTAATGGAACAATAAAGAAAAGTTTAAGTAATTCAAATGATAATGTGATAATCGACAGTGATATCCGAACCTCATTTGCTATAAAGTATTACATGGAGAACATAAAAATGCAGATATAATAAAGTAAACACAACCAAGGGATGAAATCTCGTCACTGTCTATTTTAGATATGTAATAAGTAAAGCAACGCCTGTGATTGGTTAAGTCGCGCGGGCCGAGTCAGTCAGTCTTCACCTCTGGCTTACTTCTTAGGTTTATAATATCTTAATCTCGCTTGAGTTTACTTTGTAGTATATACGGTATTAATGTGTTTTATGTGATATTCTATGGCTCTTAAGATTCGGATAACACTGTAGATTATTAATTAATCATTAACATTACTAAAACGTATAGAATTTAATTAATAAATAAGAAAGAATAAATATAATAATGAAGACATTATCAGCTCTGCGACTCTTGACTCTCCCGGGCCCGTGAGCTAGGGTATTGATAAGACGGTGAATCATGAGCGTCGATACATGCACCACTTAGGGGCCAGATGCATATGGTTCGAATCAATGGAATATCGCTATAAGTATACGTTTTCATTTAGTTAAGCAAGGAAGTGTTACAATTATTAGGGTTTCATACTAGCTCAATTAACTTCTAAAATACCACAGATACTTCCTTAGCTGCACAAAACTGTCTAAATATAACTAATATCAAACTAAGCACAACCCTGGTATGGAAGGGGATAATCTCAGAGGGAGCAGCACTCGCTAAAGTGGTTGAAATACGCCACATCTCCTCAAATAAGAAAATAACATGCAGGAATGTGTTATGTGAATCACATTCAATGTCTGTGGCAGTGTGTTTAAGTCCACTAGTTACAAAACATGATTAGATAAATATGCACGTACTGTAGTTAAGGGGGGAGGTGGGTTAACAGGCAAATGCACACCTAACCAAATTTTATAACTTTTGATATTTAATTAATTGAATCGAGGAACCTATTATACGTGTGTGTCAAGGATCTCTTTTAATAATATATAGACATAAACGATGAACTCCGTGACTATAAACACCGTATGAGGAGGAGCAATTTATTGACAACGTTTCGCAGATAGCTTCTTCACGTCACTGGGAAACGTTCTCAATAAAGTGCTTCTCATATGGTGTATATATTATTCATTCATTCTGTCAACTTTTCAAAGATATTTCAACGATGAAATCCATCCTTACTCAAGATAGTGGGTTATATGGGCTTATATAATAATAACTTAATTGATATATGAGAATGCAAAAGTAAATTCAAATATCAATTGTATCTGACTTAAATACACATATGGTTAATAAACTTCGACCTTCGAATGGATAATAAATCTATATATTGAGCTAGTTTTTTTATATAATGGCTAATATGAGCATGATTTATGTAACGTAATGATAATTTAACGATATGATATTTCATGATAAGAAGAAACTTTGCAAAACATGCATACAAATGCAATGATTCGATGAGAGGGACAAACAGAGAGACAGAAGGGATAGAGAGGTTATTGCTGGAAACTAAACCAAGGGGAGGGGCTTATAGACATGAAACAAGAAAGAAAGTAGCATAGGGGGAAGGAAGCGCTTGGCTAAGAGAGGGTGGGCGAGCGGGGATGGAGTGGGGGGTGGGGGGGAGCGGCAATGTTACCAAAACAATTCTCGATTCTCTACCAGGCAGGTGGTGCAGGACTTATGTCCACAATAGTACATGGTCATTACAGTGTAATAAGAGTAGATTATTTGAAATAATTTTAAATGCCACCAACTGATGCAATACAGAAATCAAACATACCCAATATTTGTAATCTTTATTTCTTTATACCGAGTCGAGTCGTAAAACATTTTCGGAATTTCATTCAAGATAGGAACGATCAGCCCCGAATGAATCTATGAATCAAGAACTATGCTTCATAAACGATTGAATTACCTTCAACTACGTTTGGATACTCGACCCAGACTTGGGCATCAGCATTATACCCCGTGACCAGAGTTGCAAATGTTACAAACAAATTTTGCGCTAATCTGTTTCAAATAGTTAATATTTTTCTGCTAACTACCTAATATCATCACCATATTCTAAGATACTTTGATTTCGTAATTTATAATGTGTGAATAGGTAAACCTATACTTTCCCTTTAGTTAAGTCCATAGTAAACATGTTTATCATGTATCAATTATTTAGTGCTTTATTTGTAACCCTGTTTCGCTATATTTCTAAATATGCATATATCTCATTAATAACACTTCTTTGGGGGAAATGTGATACGAAAATATATGTTAATTTTCCGTTTTACAATGTGTTCGTCATAGTCTGTAACAGTTATTTCAATACAGCCTGTATATATATATATATGATTGAAATATATGTTAAGTAAAATGCAAGTAACAGTCGTGAGCTTATTGAAAATTTAGTATTTGTTTATGATGAAGGTTAACTATTGACCTTGGCCTGTGACCTTGACCTTTATGTAGGATTATATTTGTGTTGGCTTTGATATAACCCTAGAAAATTAAATAAGAGTGTAAAATGTAATTAACCCTTTCCCTGCGGATGACGTTCTGGAACGCATAGGCAATTTATAGCAATTTCCAGGCTTTAAAAGCCTGTAAAAGCCGTAGAAATCGAGTATCAGTGGGCGGGAGCGTGAGGGACCTCCCTCCGACCCTCAGAGCAGCCAGCCCCTCACTAAGGGAGACTGTGTCTCGCGTGGGTGTCTCACAACAGTGTTGCCGAGCGAGCGATAGCTAATAATTAGCGTTTTTTCCGAATGTCTATGGCACCGCTGCGGGTGAACTCCGCCACCTACGAAGCTCGTTCTGGTCTCATTTTGAAGCTATTTTCGCCTAGTTTTTGGCAGAATACAGTTCATTTAATGCAGATGCTTGATTAATCATTCAGGAGTGCCTAAATATGCCCTAAATAGCTCAAATAAGCCCGCAGAGAATGGGTTAAAGATCATCCGTTAGTTTCAGAGGTATTAGAGGAATAGTTGACCTTGACATTTGACTTTCATCTTGACCTACATGATGTTTGAAAATTTAACATTTAAATTTTCGCCTAAAGCACAACTGTCTCAACGAATGTTGTGAAGTTTACATGAATAGTAAAGAAATTAGCATATTAAGCTTATATTTGACGTTGACCTGTGACCTTGACCTATCAAATGGAATTATGTTTATTTTTGTATGAACTTGGTCTAGGCATTCCGAATATGCATGTTATGCCTAATGAGAATCTTACATTAAATAGGAAATACTAGTAAAAATCATATTTCGACCTTTAACTTTGACCTATGACCTTGACCTTCGACCTTAGAATTTCTTGTCAAGGATTTACTTAGCTTAACAGCAATGTTCGTATTTATAACTAGCGTTATGAATACGATGTAATTCGTATAAAAACTTATTGATTACAAATAGTGATTATATACTGTGACCTTGACCTTTGACCTTTGACTTAAAATAAAACACATATATTTGGATGTTTGTCGCATTGACCAACTGAATTTGCCTGTATAATTTGGTGACATTACCTTAAACAGTCTAGGAGTTTAGGGAAAATGACAAATACTCTTGTTTTGACCTTGACCTCTGACCTTAACTATTACAATATACAGTATATGTGAAATTTGATATATATGATATTTAAGTAATAAGCCATAACACATAACAGTTTTCCAAAATTTGAGTAATCTTTTTAAATAAATAATAAAAGTTGACCTTTGACCTTCACCTATGACCTTGACCTTTATGTAAGAGTAAATTTGTGTTTGCATTGACATTCCCCAGGAAAATAAAAAAAGCATGCCTAATTTCATTAAAACCCATCAATTAGTTTCATATATATTAATAGAATAGTTGACATTGACCTTTGACCTTTATCTTGACCTTTATATGTCTCAACATTTATTATTTTCCTTTTCAATTAAAGTGCAACTAGGCCTATCTCACCAAAATGTGTGAAGTTTGCATGAGAAGTAAAGAAAATAGCATATCGACCTTTTATTTGACCTTGACCTTTCCTATGGAATTGAATAGTTTCTAGTATGACCTTGGCCTAGGTATTCCGAATATACATGGTAAGCCTACTGAGAATCTAACAGTTAGGATAAGAAATACTAGTAAAAAACCTAATTTGACCTATGACCTTGAATTTTGACCTTACCCTTTATAATATTTATCAAAAACTTAGGCAATACAAAATCAAGGTTACCAGTAGCTTGTAGTGAAAATGAAGACATTTGAATAAAACCCTAAAAATAAATAGTATAAGTTGACCTTTCTTGACCTGTCACCTTGACCTTTATGTAAGAGTACAATTTTTGTTTCATTGATATTGCCCAGGAAAACCAAATAAGCATGACTAATTTCATTAAAATCCATCACTTAGTTTCATATATATTTATTGAATAGTTGACCTTGACCTTTGACCTTCACCTTGACCTTCATGATATTTGTCTCAACATTTATTATTTTCCTTTTCATTTAAAGTGCAACTATCTCACCAATTTTGTTTTAAATTTGCATGAAAATAAAGAAAATAGCATATTGACCTTTTATTTTACCTTGACCTGTGACCTTGACCTTTCATATGGAATTGTATAGTTTCCTATATGACCTTGGCCAAGGTATTCTAAATATACATGGTATGCCTAGTGAGAATCTAACAGTTAGTATAAGGAATACTAGTAAAACCTTATTTTGACCTTTGACTTTGACCTTGCCCTTATCCTTTAGAATATTTATCTAACATTTGTATAATACGATATCAAAGTTACCAGTTACTTGTATGATGAAAATGAAGATATTTGAGTAAAAAATTAAACATATATAGTAAAAGTTGACCTTTGCCCTTGACCTGTGACCTTGTCCTTTATGTAAGAGTACATGTTTTGTTTTATTGACATTGCCCAAGAGAATCAATTAAGCATGCCTAATTTCAATAAAACCCATCAGTTAGTTTCATATAAATTAATAGAATAGTTGACCTTGGCCTTTGACCTTTATCTTGACCTTTATTATATGTCAACATATAGTATTTTCCTTTCCTTTTAATGTGCATCTATCTCACCAAATATTGTGAAGTTTGTATGAAAAGTAAAACAAATAGCACATTGACCTTATAGATCACCTTGACCTATGACCTTGACCTTTCATATGGAATTGTATAGTTTCTTGTATGACCTTGGCCTAGGTATTCCGAATATACAGGGTAAGCCTAGTGAGAATCAAACATTTAGTAAAAGAAATACTAGTGAAAAACTTATTTTGTCCTTTTACCTTGATCTTTGACCTTATCCTTTATAATATTTATCTAAAATTTGTGCAACACGATATCAACGTTACCAGTAGCTTGTATAATGAAAATGATGACATTTGAGTAAAAAGTAAAATATGTTGTAAAAGTTGACCTTTGACCTTGACCTGTGACCTTGACCTTTATATTAGAGTATTTTTGTTTGTTTTCAATGACATTACCCCGGAAAATCAAATAAGCATGCATAATTTCATTAAAACCCATCAGTTAGTTTCATATATATTAATAGAATAGTTGACCTTGACCTTTGACCTTTATCTTCACCTTTATGATATGTGTGTCCAAATGTATTATTTTCCTTTTTATTTAAAGTGCAAGTATCTCGCCAAATTTTGAGAAGTTTGGATGAAAAGTAAAGACATTAGCATATTGACCTATTATTTGAACTTGACCTGTGACCTTCACCTTTTATATGGAATTGTATAGTTTCTTGTATGACCTTGGCCTAGGTATTCCGAATATACATGGTAAGCCTAGTGAGAATCTAACAGTTAGTATAAGAAATACTAGTGAAAAACTTATGTTGACCTTTGACCTTGACCTTTGACCTTACCCTTTAGAATAGTTGCCTAAAATTTGGTCAATACAATATTAACGTTACCAGTAACTTGTATAATGAAAATGAAGACATTTGATTAAAAACTAAAAAAATATGAAATATTTACCTTATTTTTAACCTTGACCTTTGACCTTAACCTTTAAGTAAAAGGGAAAATTTATTTTTGACTGACCTTCGCATTGACCAAATGGATAAAGGCCTACCTGTGAAATTTGGTGAAAATCCATCAAATGGTCTAGGAGGAGTTTCCGGACAGACAGACGGATGACGACGACGACGACGACGACAGCGACGGACGGCGACGACGACGACGACGGACGACGACAGACAAGCTGACTGGTGGTGCGCAGTATATGGGCAGGATCTGTGTGCACGATACCACGCTGCTTCGCAGAGTTGATAAAATCTGAGAGTATTCTGGTTAAACAACACGTGTAAAAATGACTATGTAACATACATACAATTTAGGTTTCTGAAGGATTAACACAATTTATTTTAGCAATATCTCGTACTTAATAAAACACTGTACGGTTCAAAGTTAGAGAGTTTACACGGGTAACACAGATTCCAGATAGATCTTAGGCACAGATCTATAATTAAGTATAATAGAATACTCGCATATTTTATCTTACCTACACAACAATAGCCAAAACTTATAACACGCAGAGACACGTAGGGTATAGGATAGAGGTGGCCATGAACGAGAGTCTGGACGACGTAGGCTCGGGGTTCTGCTGGGCTGGACATGGAGGGGAACTGGCCTTACAGTTCAGGGGCAGGGCAGCACACTCTCCCGTACAGGAGGAACAATACCAATCCTATCCCACATCTGGTTGTAGCCAGTGGAAGGAAGCAATATTATTTGCTAACTTCCTTCAGTTTCAGTCAGGCTATATTCGAGTTATATTTAGTGTTCAGTTTGGTCTAATTCAATAACATAAGGACATGTGGATATCGTTGTTTTGGCTATGGTGAAGGTAGTTCTTAAGTTAAAAATACATGGTAGTTATTAATTTATGCACACAGAGATTCTTGATCTCTCAATATGGTTCCTCTATTTTTAGAGGGTACTATGGTGACGTAATGGATGATTTTATATTCATCGTAATATTTGGCTTTTCTTATTCTACAGGTTATAGTTATAAAGGAGTACAAAGGAAATCAAGCAACAACAGGTCTAGTGACCCTTCTAGGCAGCTTGTCCTCCAAAACACTGAGGATCAAGTGTCCAAACAGTGGTTTAGAGTGGGGAAGTGAACATTGGAAAGGGAACTAATGTCCGTGGAAGGATTAGGAAGTTAGTAGGGGACAGATGGGTTAGTAACTGAGGGGAGGATAAAATAAAGTTATTCATTAACAAACGCACTCAGTCGCGGGTTTGATACGAGATATTTGTCTAGGCGGAGTTAAATGAATCAACGGTGCTGCAGTCTATAACGTCTCGGAGAAGCCCATTCCACAAGTGACAACTCGATTGAAGAAGAAATTCTTAGATTCGTGTGAGTTAAAAGATTTACCAATAATTTTGCAACCGTTTCCCCGCGTGTAATTAGATTGGACGATAGTGAAGTACTTACTACAGTTCATATTGTCGATGCCTTTGATGATTTTGAACACTTGAATTAAGTCACCTCTTAATCTGCGCTGGGTTAAAGGAAATAGATTTAATTCTCTAAGACGCTCTTCGTATGGTTTGTTCTTTAGGCTAGGTATCATTTTGGTAACTCTACATTGAACTCGTTCTAGCTTGTTTATATCTTTTTGGTAATAAGGGCACCAGGATTGAACGCAGTATTCCAGAAGAGGGCGGACCAAGGAATTGTAAAGGGTTAGGATAACTTCTTTGGATTTATGCTCAAATGACCTGCCTATAAAGCCAATTATTTTGTTTGCCTTCTTAACAACTTATGAACATTGTTGACTCGGTTTTAGGTTACTCGATATTGTTACTCCCAGATCAGTTTCTCTGTTTACATTCTTAAGCTGAGTGCCATTCATCGAATAGTTTGCTTTCTCATTTAGGTATCCGATATGTAGTACTTTACATTTATCCGCATTGAAACTCATTTGCCAAATTTGGGCCCAACATGACAATTTATCTAGATTGTGTTGCATATCGTCAACTTGTTCTTTTGAGAGTACGCTATTTGCAATTTTTGTATCGTCAGCAAATTTTGAGATTGTACAGGTGAGACCCTCATCTATGTCGTTGATATAAATTAGAAAGATAATTGGTCCTAGTACCGATCCCTGGGGTACCCCGCTACTTACATTGGTCCATTTAGATGCTTTACCGTTTATGACTACTCTTTGCTTTCTGTCGCGGAGCCAATTTTCTATCCATTTCAACACACCGTCTTGTATTCCATGCGCTTTAAGTTTTAGCAGTAAACATTTGTGGGGAACTTTGTCAAAGGCCTTTTGAAAATCAAGGTATATAATATCTACAGCTTTACTCTCATCGTAGAGGTTGAGGATATCGTGGAAGAAGTCCAAGAGGTTTGTTAAACAGGAACGTTTTTTACGAAAGCCATGTTGAGTATCTTTAAGTATGTTATTTTCCTCCAAGTGATTTACGAGTCTGTCTCTTATGACCGTTTCTAGCATTTT
This sequence comes from Paralithodes platypus, assembly GCA_032716605.1. Classification (NCBI taxonomy): domain Eukaryota; kingdom Metazoa; phylum Arthropoda; class Malacostraca; order Decapoda; family Lithodidae; genus Paralithodes; species Paralithodes platypus. The sequence goes on from CM064540.1 coordinate 14,929,410, forward strand.
ACATACAACTGAGGTTAAGCTAATTGGACGATAGTTACAGGGTTTGCTGCCTTTTTTGAATATCGGTGTTACGTTGGCTAGCTTCCACTTATCAGGCATAGTTCCAGACTGCAAGGATTTATTGAATAGTAATGTCAGTGGTGTGGAGAGCTAATCCTTAGCTTCCTTTAGAACTCTAGGCGAGATTGTATCAGGTCCAGGCGTTTTATTTACCTTGAGTATATCTAAAAATTCAATACTTCTCTCTCTGTAACGGTGATATTGCTTAGAACATCTGAATTATCAATCTGAATCGGCGATGGTGTAGGGATATCACTGAGGTCTTTTGTTGTAAAATCTGATGCAAAGAAGGTATTGGGGGCATTACTCATTTGTACTTCGTCTTTGGTGTATTCTCCATTTTCATCAACTAACGGTCCAACAGTTGAAGTAACTACTTTTTTCTTTCTGATATAACTATAGAATTCTTTCGGGTTTGTTTTACTTTGATTCGCAATATGTAACTCTAGGGTCTTTTTACTTTGCTTAATTAACTTTTTGGCTTTGCGTCGTAGCTCTACAAATTTCACCCGTTCTTCGTCATTTTGAGAGGATTTTAATCCATCATTAGCAAATTTTTTAGCAAGCAGACAGTTTGCAATATCTTTATTCCACCATCTGGGCTTATTATTATTGCCTGGACGGCGTATTTTCGATGGTATGCAGTCTTGCACTGCTTTTAGGTAAGTGGTTTCGAATAACTTCCAAGATGTATTTATGTCGTTATTGTTAATTAAAAAGCTCCAGTCAGTTTCTTTAAACATAGCTCTAAGTTTATGAAAGTTTGCTATCTTGAAATTAGGGACTTTTTCAATGCTACTATTTGGTTCGTTTCTAGTAAACTTTAAAATGAAAGTTATCGTACGATGGTCGCTGTTTCTGAATTCATCACCAACATTCAGATTCTCTATTAATTCTTCTTTTGTTGCAAGTACAATGTCAAGAACGTTATAACCACGGGTCGGCGTTCGAACAAATTAATAAAACGAACTCTCTTGCAAGTTCGTATACAAGTCATGTCCGGAGTGTGAAGTAAGAGTATCGCCCCACTTGGTCACAGGTAAATTTAAGTCGCCAAAATTACGGTATCTTGTGAGTTACTTACATCTGCGATTTGTTCGTAAATTTCTTGGTTAGTTTGCACTGATTGAGCTGGAGGTCTGTATATTAACGCAAGTACTATTTTTGAACCTTTATTAATCTTTATTAGCACAAAAGATGTGTAGACGTTCACAATTTGAGGTTTTGACAAGAGGGTAGGGTTAAGACTTTCTTTGATATAAAGTAAAACGCCACCTCCATTTCTATTTATTCGGCTTTTCTCAAACATTACATAACCGGGAAGTGAATATTCTGCTAAAAAGTCTCTATCTTCTGTATTGAGCCAAGATTCTGTTATGCCAATCACATCTTAATTTTCTGTAAACACTAGCTCCTCTAAATCTGAAAATTTATTGCGTATGCTACGAGCGATTGCATAGAAAACCTTTAAATTTGTGATTTAAGAACTCACGGAACGCTCTTTAATAATATTTTTGGTTCTTGTCGGATCTACATTTATGTTCATGGCTGTCCTCGGTCCTCGCTGTCTTCGGGCCTTATCGCTGGTGGTCCTCGGTTGCCTCTGTTTTTTGCTTGGCTTTAGATGATTTATGTCACTGCTGCTTCTTCTCGGATGGCGTTTTTTTATCCATGGCTGCGGACTGCTTCGTGTAGGAGACGACCCATGCGTGCTGAACCCACAGGGTTTAGATGAGTGCCATCCTTGCGGAACAGAGTAGGCTGGTTATAGAAATTATCCCAGAGGTTGTTGAATTCAACTTCTTCCTTCAGACACAAATATTTTAGTCGGCTATTTGTGCTGAAGGCCTTGTCGTAGAATTTGTCAGGTGCGTCGATCTTGGGGAGAATGCCTGAGATGATGATATTCCTTGACTTGTTTTTGTAGTTCTTTCACTGTTCACTTCGGTGGTGCTATCCCCAGTCTTCCCGGGAGGTACTGTAGAGGGGGTACTGGGATTGCCATCTATTCAAGTATTGAGAGGGTTCTTGGTGTTGCATTTGCATAAATAGTTCTTCGTCATAATGCAAGTCGGGCTGCAGTTGGTGATACTCCTTAGGATTCTGTCTCGGTCCTTGCCATTGGAGGAGCTGGGGTCCCTGTGATTGGTTGGGACTCGGACTTCTTTCGGGGGTAGACTGACCTAGTTTCCCAGAGATTAAAACATGGGTAGATCCGGGAAACAGGGTAGGCTGACCTACTCCGGCCGGTATTGAAGCCTGGGAAACTGGTCTGGTCTAATTCTTTTTAGCCTTTTCCTGAGGTCGTCTTCTCCTGCTCTGTATCACTGTTATCCTTCCGGGTGTGATAGGGGTGTGGCTGCTCAACCCTGTCATTTCAATTTGTAACTTGAAAACCAATGGATTATTAATTATAATTAAATGGTGGGATGGACTTGTGAGAGGGCTGATGGAATCATGATCATTTTGTTATCCCATGATCAGGTATGATCATGGGCAATTTAAGTTGAGTGATTCAGGATATCACTCATGTACTGACCATCTTATTCTGATAAATGAGTGTAATCTCCGCTGAACACGAGAGAGAGAGAGTACAAAGGAGTACAAAGGAAATCAAGCAACAACAGATCTAGTGACTCTTCTAGGTTGCTTGTCCTCCAAAACACTGAGGATCAAGTGTCCAAACAGTGGTTTAGAGTGGGTAAGGGAACATTTGAAAGGGAATTACTGCCCTGGAACTAATGTCCGTGGCAGGATTAGGAAGTTAGTAGAGGACAGATGGGTTAGTAACTGAGGGGTGGATAAAATAAAGTTATTCATTTACAAACGCAGTCAGTCGCGGGTTTGATGAGAGATATTTGTCTAGGCGGAGTTTAAATGAATCAACGGTGATGCAGTCTATAACGTTTCGGGGAAGCCCATTCCACAAGTTGACAACTCGATTGAAGAAGAAATTCTTAGATTTGTGCGAGTTAAAAGATTTTCCAATAATTTTGCAACCGTTTCCCCGCGTGTAATTAGATTGGTCGATAGTGAAGTACTTACTACAGTTCATATTGTCGATGCCTTTGATGATTTTGAACACTTGAATTAAGTCACCTCTTAATCTGCGCTGGGTTAAAGGAAATAGATTTAATTATCTAAGACGCTCGCTCTTCGTATGGTTTGTTCTTTAGGCTAGGTATCATTTTGGTAACTCTACGTTGAAGTCGTTCTAGCTTGTTTATATCTTTTTGGTAATAAGGGCACCAGGATTGAACGCAGTATTCCAGAAGAGGGCGGACTAAGGAATTGTAAAGGGTTAGGATAACTTCTTTGGATTTATGCTCAAATGACCTGCCTATAAAGCCAATTATTTTGTTTGCCTTCTTAACAACTTCTGAACATTGTTGACTCGGTTTTAGGTTACTCGATATTGTTACTCCCAGATCGGTTTCTCTGTTTACATTCTTAAGCTGAGTGCCATTCATCGAATAGTTTGCTTTCTCATTTAGGTATCCGACATGTAGTACTTTACATTTATCCGCATTGAAAGTCATTTGCCAAATTTGGGCCCAACATGACAATTTATCTAGATTGTGTTGCATATCGTCAACTTGTTCTTTTGAGAGTACGCTATTTGCAATTTTTGTATCGTCAGCAAATTTTGAGATTGTACAGGTGAGACCCTCATCTATGTCGTTGATGTAAATTAGAAAGAGAATTGGTCCTAGTACCGATCCCTGGGGTACCCCGCTACTTACATTGGTCCATTTAGATGCGTTCCCGTTTATGACTACCCTTTGCTTTCTGTTGCTGAGCCAATTTTCTATCCATTTCAACACACCGTCTTGTATTCCATGCGCTTTTAGTTTTAGCAGTAAACGTTTGTGGGGAACTTTGTCAAAGGCCTTTTGAAAATCAAGGTATATAATATCTACAGCTTTACTCTCATCGTAGAAGTTGAGGATATCGTGGAAGAAGTCTAAGAGGTTTGTTAAACAGGAACGTTTTTTACGAAAGCCGTGTTTAGTATCTTTAAGTATGTTATTTTCCTCTAAGTGATTTACGAGTCTGTCTCGTATGACCGTTTCTAGCATTTTACATACAACTGAGGTTAAGCTAATTGGACGATAGTTACTGGGTAGGGATTTGCTGCCTTTTTTGAATATCGGTGTTATGTTGGCTAGCTTCCACTGATCAGGCATAGTTCCAGACTGCAAGGATTTATTGAATAGTAATGTCAGTGGTTTGGAGAGCTCATCCTTAGCTTCCTTTAGAACTCTAGGCGAGATTGTATCAGGTCCTGGCTTTTATTTACCTTGAGTTTATCTAAACAATTCATACTTCTCTCTCTGTAACGGTGATATTGCTTAGAACATCTGAATTATCAATCTGAATCGGCGATGGTGTAGGGATATCACTGAGGTCTTCTGTTGTAAAAACTGATGCAAAGAAGGTATTGAGGGCATTACTCATTTGTACTTCGTCTTTGGTGTATTCTCCATTTTCATCGACTAACGGTCCAACAGTTGAAGTAACTACTTTTTTCTTTCTGATATAACTATAGAATTCTTTCGGGTTTGTTTTACTTTGATTCGCAATATGTAACTCTAAGGTCTTTTTACTTTGTTTAATTAACTTTTTGGCTTTGCGTCGTAGCTCTATAAATTTCACCCGTTCTTCGTCATTTTGTGAGGATTTTAACCCATTGGCGCACCTATAATTTCCAATCAAAGTTTTTCCCACTCCCAAAGTATATCTCAGCTCACTCAGAGCCAGTTTTGTGGCCGGCGATAATTTGTTTCTGTGACGTTTTTATCCACCAAAAAATCGTTGTATTTGGATTAATGCGGTACCATCGGCTTCGTTATTGATTGTACTTGAAGATAAGCGAATAAAAACATAGAATAAATACAAAACAACCACATTGGGGCACTCCGAAATAAGAATTGTAAACAAAAAAGTAAATACCTTATCTCCAACTCGCGCTAGCTCAAAATCTTGCCCGCAATATTGTTGATTTGCATACATGTATGGAAGCAGAATTTAATAAGGATTCCACTGGTAACTTCAGAATTACTATAGACCAAATAGTTACTGAGATACACGAATAAACGTGAAAGTATCGAAACACAGACAGAGCTGTACTCTGCTCCCTTCCTAGCCAGCCGTGAGTAAACGGTTAAGCTGAGGGGGTTGCCAATTGTACCCATTGAACTAGACGAGATACTTAATATCTACGCCAAATATGATGCGCGTCAGACGAAAACTTAATTTTTGGCGAATATTTTTAAGTTTAATGACTCTTAACGAGTCATCGTGCGCCTAGGAAAAAAATATCTAATGACTCTGAACGAGTCATCGTGCGCCAAAGGGTTAATCTATCATTAGCAAATTTTTTAGCAAGCAGGCAGTTTGAAATATCTTTATTCCACCATTTGGGCTTATTATTATGGCCTGGACGCCGTATTTTCG